>CM052802.1:86761792-86890961 GCA_028533885.1 Nasua narica | reverse complement strand
AGAGAGAGAGAAAGAGAGAGAGAGAGAGCGCGTGTGTGTGAAAGAGTGAAAGAGAAAATACAAACGAACAGAAAACATCTGGTGTGCTTGAAGTCCTACTCCACACCGACTAAATCACAATCTTTGGAGGTGAAGTCCAGGCATCAGTATGATTATCCACACCCCCATTTTCTTCCACTGATGGATCAAACGGGCAGCCTGAATGGAGACCACAGAGGGTAAGTTTGTGTAAGCCATAGAGAATTGTGTGTTATATCTTTGCTGAGACTGGACTGGGAGATACCTATAAATGCAGAACTAGTGAAGGAATGCTGAATTAATGAGGCCTTGGTATCAGATCATTATGAGACTTTGGAATCTCTTAATCACACAGATGACAGTGGGCATAACAAGCTTTCTCTCCTTGATGACCTGTTACAGCGGTCTTGTAAATAGGCCATGCAGTTCTGGTTCCTTGGACGGGAGAAGGGACAGATTCCAGAAAGATGATGAAACTGAGCTTACTGGCCTGACTGGAGTGGTCATTTATGCCTGCATGAGACTGTGTGTGTGTGTTTATGAGCGAGAGATACAGGCATACAGAGAGGGAGAAAGATACACACACATACAAACACACACACACAGAGAAAGAAAGATACACAGAAATAAAAAGACGCAGAGAAAGATACATGTGCACGCGCACACACAGAATAAAAACTAGAGAATGATAGATACACACATAAAGGTATTCATACAGATATGCACACATACACACAAAGATACACACAGATAAAGATACACAGAGAAAGATGCACACAAAGAAAGCTACACATAGAAAGATACGGGAAGATACATGAAGATACACAGGGAAAGATAGACACACAGACACAAACAGAGATACATAGAGACAAATAGAGACAGACACATAGAGACAGAGAGAGAGATAGAAATAGGGACAGAGAGACACATACACGTACACATGGAGAAACAGATATACATAGATACAGGCACACACAAAAACACAGATACATAGAGAGGTACACAGACATAGAGGAACACAAAGATACACAGAAAGAGATACAGAGAGGAACTATAAGTACTTCTTAAGGTAGCTAATGCCTTTCTTCCAACTCAGGAAAGTTTTTAATATTATCACTTTTGTACCAATCTTGATTTAATTCTGCTTAAAAAAATATTTGTTTCTCTGACAAATTAGTTTCTCTAACATTTCTTAACCTTCTTGATATATATATATACATATATATGTATATATATATATATCCATTCTTGAATTCAGTCATTCAACATAGATTTTAAGGATTTTCAGTAAGCTTTGTTGTCAAGCCATTATAAGACAAATCCTAAAGAATGACTAAGGGCTCAGGAAAAAATTAAGAAATATATTTAAAAGCCAGAGTTCAGGTAGAATGGTTTCCTTCCTTAAATTCCCAAATGTCTGATTTAAACTCATTTCTACTTTTATTTTTCCTTCTCAGTAACATTTACTAGACAGCTACAGTGCCAGGCCTGAGAAATATGTTCTGAGCACTAAGGAAGTAAAATTAAAGAAGGTGTAGCAAAGTCCTTGTTCTCGTGGAGCATATATTTGTTGGGGAAAGAAAGACCATAAACAACTAAATATACAAAGGGTTAAAAATTCTATAATAAAAGTTAAACAACTTAATGTGAGAGGAAGTAATTAAGGCCTTTCTTTAGACTGGGTTGTCCACAAAGACTTACTAAAGAGGTGATATCTATGCTCAACCTGAATGACAGAAAAGGAAGAACCAAGCTGAGAGCCAGGAAAAGCATTCCAGGCAGAGAGAATAACCAATTTACAGGACCTGAGGTGGGTCTGAATCTGACTTGTTCGAGGAACAAAGAAGCACTATGCATGAGGGGTAACTGGTACAGGTATTTTGAATACAAAAAGCTTCAGATGCCCATTAATCACCCAAAAGGAAGTATCAAACAGGCACGTGCTTCTCGAACTAGTGGATGTGTGGGTCCTGGGACGGAGCCTGAGAGACTGTATTTCTCTAAAGGTCCCAAGCAATGGTAATCCTGCTGGCTGTGGAATACATCTTGACTGGTGGGGATGTAGGAAAATTTGTATTTGTGGTATGTAGTTAAACACAAGGGAGAGAAGGAGGAGACCAAAATATTAGAGGACATGGGACCAGAGAGGTGCTGGGACATGCATAGAGTGGTCCTTGGGAGCCAGGAAGTGCTTCCAGGAGGTGGAATGTCCAACGGAGTGGTGAGTTAGTGTGAGGACAGATACTTACTCGTGAACTTAGTGCACAACAGACCCTGGGAAACTTGGATGGAGTGGGATAAATTCTAACAGAGCTCTAGATGGATTTCAAGCTTTACCATTGTTCTCCAGCCCTCATTCCACCCCCAACTGATGCCTGAAGACCTTACTTCATCTCATTTCAAAAATTAGCAGGATCACGTACTTTTCCTTTAAAATGCATACCCTTCAACTTTAAAGCTTCTGTTTCCATCCTTTGCTCCTATCTCTGAGAAGCGAAATACGGTCTTTCCTTAGGGTTGACTCAACTGCCTCAATTCCCCACCATTTCATCATAAAATGTGTTCCTGTTAGGTTTTTATCCTCCACCACTTCACAGACTTGTTGAAGGTCACCAGTGACCTTAGTTGGTCTATCTTAATGGTTTATCCCCCTCTTAAGTTAAGGTTTAAGGAGGGGCATGTAATGTTCTTCTCATTGAAACATGAGAAGTTTGGAATGCTGGGAAAATACTCTTCATTGATTAAAAAAAAAAAATCCATAAAACCCTCCATAGCTTCTGAGCACTGTGTGGAATGCGAGGATGGGAAGTGGCACCGTCTTCTGACCCTGGGGAGCAGAGGCCTGACTATGAGCCAATACCTTGAGACAAAGAGGACAACGCAGAGAAACTTCTCATTTGGAACATACTGAGCTTCTGAATTAAGTGATGGTGGAAAAGCAGTATTTCTGAAATACTGAATTTTTTTTTTCCTGAAGCCTATCTACTTAAGGCTTTTTATTTGCAATTTATAGCAGCCTAACTAATGACCTCTACCATAGCAGAATGTGCCTTCCTTTGGAGCTACTCAAGGCAGACAATAGCTTCTCACTCCTCTCTCCAGCTCTTTTCTCCCACCTTCTTCCCCCTCCCCATCCATTCCTGAACTTTTCCTCACTGCCTCCCTCCCTTGCCCAAAATCTTCCTCCCTTTTTCCCTGTTTTAACTTCTGAGTCTACCCCACATGGTACAAAACTTGTATCTTCTAGCCCACAAAAGCAATTTGCAATTGGTTATTGGTATTCATAGCAATTCCTCACTTGCCTGTTACTTTAATTAAGATTTCTGGCTGGTGCCTAGGCCTTCATTTGATCTCCTCTTGACAATTCTGGTAGGGATGATATTTGTGGCTAACTTATTCAATGTCGTATAACCTGTCAGTCTCATATCTGGAGTTGATCACTTTGGAGGTATGGGGTGCACGTACATAGAAATGAATAGCCATATAAGTACAGCTAAGAAGGAAGTAAATGTTATAATAATCAGAATAATATAAAAGGGCATCCTGCATTTCCTCAGAAAGTCCTAGTCAGTTACCATTTATTTGCTTGGTGAATTTCATGAATCTGGAACTTAGAAAATTGAGAGTTTTCACAGGGCATCATCTTAGTTTTTATCTATAATAGGTCATCAACATAACTATGTGATAAAATACGTTACATATTCTAGAACACAGGATATTTTTGCTTAGGGCAGATGCCATAGAAGATTGTTTTCATAAGTATTTCAGTAAAGGTCATAATTGCTTTGCCATTCTTAAGCCTTTCCCCAAGGCTAAGTCTGGTATGGGTTTATGTGTGGGTTGTTGGGGTGGGTCCTACAGTGATTCCAAGGTTTCCTGGTTAGTTGAAATGTGGCTTTGGGAGATTCTGCCTGTGGACTTCGGATAGTTTTATGTGCTTAAGTGATTTTTCTTCCCCCAAACCAGAAATGAAACTCCAATCTAGCAGAAAGGTTTAGATGGTTTGGGTGGGGAAAGGATAACAGATAACTAAAACATGAACTTTCTTGTGGTGAGTGTGGATAGGAAACATTGAGGTATTCTCGGAAATGAATCTGTAGATTGAGATGTGTGCTGTCTAAGTGTGTGCTAAGCTGCACCCGGGGTTTCGGATTACTTGCTCTGCCTTCTGGAGAGTCCGTGGTTTGTGTTTCAAAACAGCAAATCCCGGCTGTTTCTATAAGCAGTTTGCACCAATAGATCCTTTTCTAGATAGCTTAAAACTAAGAACCTCACAGTTCCATAAGAGAGGAGAATCCAGTCTCCTCAGAAGATGGGGTACATATCCTGCTGTGCGCTCTAGGGCAGGTATCCCATTACTGGCCCCGTGCACGGGGCTGTGTTCTTGGTGGAGAGACCCACTGGAAGATATAACAGGTAGCTCCCTAAAGAGCTATGATTTTGTTTGCTCCCTGCACTGCCCCCCGCCTGGCAACACTAAGCCAGATGCAAAGAGTCACTCTCAGTACTCAGGATAACAAGCTCCTGCTCCAACAACCATCACACCCTGATGAGTTAGCCTCTTTTGTGGGGATTTAGTGTGTTTTTGTCAATTACCAGGGTGCTTCCCTTGTGATTCTTATTATGAATATCTTTAAAGTTAACTGAGTTATAATTGGTACTTCTCATATTTTCTTGAATTTTTATTTCAGTAGTTGTGATGAACGTTTAGTAGACAGTCCACAATGTTCACTTTCATATTTCAAGTTATATTCAAATTTATTCAAAGATAAGATCATGAAGTATTACTGGAGAAGTCTACATAAATAATAGAACTGATGGTTCAGACCCGCATTTAATAATTCTGTCCCCTTATGATTTGCATGGGTTAGAGAAATGTTTTTTTCTTAACATAGTCTTCCCGCTCCTCTTCTCAACTTTGATATATTGATTTTTGTTATTTCTGGCAATGATTTCTGTTATAAGAGATAAAATTTCGGTCATTTCAACATTAAAAATAACCATAAAGTCCACCAAAAGAAAAAATGATGTGACTTAATCAAAAGTACCCTGAATCAATGGAAAACAGTTGTTGTTTTCTGTTCTTGTTTTCTTTCCAATTAAAAACTGCCTTAATATTCTTAGGGTCACAGTGACCTTTCCTTTGGCAATTTGGATGTGATCTGAAAATTACCAAAGTGGATTATAATATAGGTATCAATCTATTCTTAGCACTGCAACTGAGACATTGAGATGAAAGTCGGACCTTATATTTTTCAATAGTTGAGTCACACCATCCTGGTTTTTACTAAAACTGATGAAAGAGAAAATATGGTAAACTGGATACATATAACAAACATGGGAGGTCGTAATGTTTCCAGGATATGGCATCTTGCCATTGACCACAGCCTCTTGGAACAAGATAAAGTCATTGAAATAGTTAACAGATGTTAGCCATAGTAGAAATATAAAAGTTCTATTGCTAAAAATTATGTACAGTCAGATGGAGATTTGGCGCTTGGTCCATAATTTAACTAACTTGGCAAATGGAAAGTTGAGATCCAGAGGCATAATGCATAAGATCAAGGCCACACACTTTGCACACTATGCAGGAGCTCATAAACTACTGACAATATGTATACTGTGCTAAGCCAGCTTGATTAAGTATTAACACAGTATTTGATACTTTGGGAAATCTGAAGTCAATTTTCACATCTACTAAATTAAAAAGTTATTTCTATAAGAGCAAAAGAGTAGACTTTTCTCCAAGTTCAAAAGAATGTCTACAAATTGTATTCCATAGCTTCAGCTTGCAATTTACCAATGATTGGTATTACTTTCCCCTGATTTTGTAATCTATCCAGTAATACTCTTTAAAATTATATTTTTCCCACTCTTGTCTATTATTTCACATTTCAGAACAAGTTGACAGTAATGATTTTCAGAGGAGTATCTATAGCTGAAATGGATCTTCTCTGCCTGGAGTCACAAGTTCTTCCAAGTCAAGCATTGAAGGAGGCTTGTGCTACTTTAGAGTTTGTGGTTTTATTCACAGCTTTGCAAATAAAGTCCCCAGCTTCCATCACTTTGTAGAGATTCACACCCTGTTAAGGGAAAGAAAGGATGCCAGGTGGATTAGGGAGAAAGAAGACAAAACAGGTTTCTTTTCATTTTATTAGTAGTTAATTAACAATTTGAAATTACTACACAAAATTTTACTCATGGTTGATTTGAGAGTAACATTTGTCTTCTTCATGAATCACATAATCAGCATTTTAGGTTTTTATGTTTTATTAAAGCATATATTGAATCTGACTTAAATAAAATCATAGGCTAGTCATACCTGAAAAAAAAATCCATGTAATTCAGGGTGGTATTTAAATTCTAGGAAGAACAATAACAGAACTAAACACAATCTACAAAATACCAGTGGAAGGCAATTAAAATTAGTAGGGTTTAGAGGAGTTCATAGATAAGGCCCTTTTTTACTATATAAAGAAACAACTTGATAAGCCTGTGAGCAATACAGGAAAAGTAAATGTATAATTTTAAAGGTATTCAGAAACACTACCAATACAATATTGAGGGAAGTAGTTGGAGGTCAAATAAAATGGAGTAGTATTAGTACACATCTGGAACTTGTTTGCCTGAGAAGTTGTACTGTTTGAAAGCATAAACAGGATCAACAAAGGCTTAGGTAAATCCATGAAAGACTGATAGGTGATTGGGTATGAAGGCCAAGTTCAAGGCATGCTCCTCATCTCTTGGACTCCGTGTAACAAAAGATCCCCATCAAGGTCTCCACCCAGCACCTCAGCTGTCACTATAGGGGAGGTAGAGCATTAGGTGGATTACCCAGAGATTTGCCCTCAGGTAGCATTTCATAAACTCCTATGTCTTGCTTTACCATGGAATAGAAACAATGTGGACTTAAAATTGAACAGACTCAGGCTTCTTTGCTATTAAGTAGTTCTTAATATTTATGTAAGTCTGTCATTTTCTCAAAAGAGACAAAAATACAGGACCTTTTCATAAGTGATCATAAGGAGATCATCACTCTAATACAGTCAATTCTCTCTAGAAACTTTTAGAGCAATGTTTCCTTTGTAGTTTATTTCTCTTTGAGAATGGTCAAGAAAATTATTTTGTAAAATGATACTTATAAATGATTTTCATTGTCTTTTTACTATAAAGTTGTTCTTCAGGTATCAACATTTGCTTTGGTTTGAGATTACCTTGTCCTGGGAATGGCTTTAGGTCAAATATGTTAAGCATATTTCAGTTGACATCTTAAATGGAGTGCTATTTAAGTTTTATGAATAATTAACTACATGTGTCTGTCATTTTTGAATTACACCCAGCAAAGGATTCTAGAAAGATCTTAGTCACCAGTGTTCTTTGCTTTCCAAGAATTCCATTGATAAGACATTTTACACAAAAAAATTCATTTTGAACTTTCTCCATCATTTTACCTAAAAGATATCATTATAAACTAACATTGGATTTATTATTGAATCATTTTTCAGGTGCTTAAACATGTCTCATGTACTATGATAGGATCTGGGTTTTCAAAAACCCCATGTAAAATAAGGTTTCTGTTCTCAGGCTGTTGAGCGTCAAGCAGGTAATAACGGACCCGGTTGAGGGAGGGGTCCTGTATTACAATTAAAATCACTGACAGAGATATGCCCAGGTGATTATGAGAGCCGATGGTCAGGCAGTAAACCTCCTGAGGGAAAGAAACTAGAGAAGGGTGTAAGGAAGGGTAAATTCTGACCTGAGTCTTACTTGGGGAACATCAGTCACTGAGAAAGGGGACAGAAGGGGCACTGTAAGCAGAAGAACAGTACAAAACATCTGAAAAATACCATGCTGTATATGTAGAATGATGGGCAGAGATGACCTGAAAAGGCATGAATAGGCCATATTACGTGAGAGAGCACAGCTTTGCTTTACAGGAAATAAGAATCTTGATTGATGAGAGCACAAGCGGAAATAAGGCATATTCATATTTGTATTTTGGATGAAAACCTCTGATGGTAACATGGAAGATGAATTTAAAGGCAAGTTAGAAGTTTGCACACCAGTGTGGAGGATGAATACCCAGGAAAGAGCTAAGGAATTGTGCTGACATATCTATAGCATGGGTATTAAAGAACAAACAACCAAAATATAAGTCAAAATAGTGGCTCTTGGTAAGTGATTTGGCATGGGGGCCATGTAACATTAGATTCTACAGAGAATCTTGGCTTCTTAGCCTGGGTAGCTGGTTGAATTTTAGCTCCTACCCCATGTAACAATTCTCTCCTTAAATTTTGAATTCTTAGGAATGAAGCCATGGTTTATGTGCATTCCAGCCCTCAAGTTTAGAACGTGACCTGACACATAATATGCATCAAAGCATCAGCTGAGATCAATTCAGTCCTCTAAATCTCCAAGAAATAATCTAATTTGCCTCAGTCTTTGTCATGGCCATACAATTCCACCAGAAATGATTAAGCTACTGTAAATGCAGTAATAGTTACTCCTAACCAGGAAAGACAGGCAATAGTTTTTGGTGTCTATCCCAAGTGACACCCATCTCCCAGTGAAAGTTATTGAGCATCTCTGTAATAATTGCTGTAGTAATTGCTGTAATAATTGCTCTCTGGCTGCAGGGAAAGCTAGACACAGAAATCATATCGTGATACAACCTCAGGGTAGGTTCAGAGGTGGAAGCACTCAGGTTGGCATGGAAGTCGTAAGGTGAAGAACACAATGGGATGAGCCTGTGGGATAGGCAGGGAGACCCTAGAAGACTTTTGGGGTTGGGGTCAGCTTGCTCTCTAGGTGAAATTGAGGATGGGGAGTAAGGCCATCTAAGTGGTGATGGAAGCAAGAGCCAGGAGTAGGGGTGAGATATAAAATGGTATGGAAATGGAAACTGTAGGCAAGTGGTACTGCAGGACCTTTCATGTAAGTAGACTGAAAGAGAGAGAAGATGGAAGAGAGAGAGAGAGAGAGAAAGGAGATCCATGTTGTAATCCAGATGATGCTTTGACATCTGAGAAAACATTTTGACCTTCTAATCATCTGTGAACTTTTTTCTTCTATATTTTTGCCCCCTCCCCCCTAAAATCTGCCTTACAGACTAATAAGTAATGTTAACGAGCATATGACAAAACAAAGTGCTATAGAGGAAATGGGTGCTATAGAGGATATGACTTTGCAGGAACTTTTATTTAAAAGAGATATTTCTTGCTGTCCAGTATCTCACATGCTAAATAGTATTAAGCTCTCCTCCTCCCTGACCATTCCAGGAGTGCATTGGGCTCTTTTCCAGAAGCCCTAGTTGTCACTGTGAGAAAAATCAAAATCTCTGTTTCCTTCTAGGAAAATCTCCATCCCAAACAAAAGTGCTGAAACAACAATTCTAACGGCAAAGACAGGCTCTCACTCAGTTTGCGAAATCAAATCAGATGATAAATGAAAAAGTACTTCGGAGGTCATGAAGCACTATAAAAATGTGCAATGGTAGCGTTATTGGTGATGGAGCTACAGCAATAAGTTACTTTATAAAGCCCCCTAAAGAGTTTTATTGTATTTTCCCACTGTGCATTTTAGCAAACAGCAAAAGAGTAGTAAAACTTTGACCTCGAAATTGCTTCCCAAATCTGAGACACATTCCCATTTGTATCTGAAAGGCATACATGAATATTAAAATATGTTAAGTGACTTACTGTGTTGAGCCCCAAGCCATTAAGCATATATATCAAATCCTCAGTGGCTACGTTCCCAGAAGCACCCTTTGCATAAGGGCAGCCACCTAATCCGGACACTGCCGAGTCCACCACATTAATCCCCATCTGGAAAACAAACCAGAACACTCAGGGCTTGTCTATTTATGGCACACAAATTGTTGAGTTTCTATTTAACCTGTTCCAAAGAGCAAATAAGCAAAATCCAAACCTGTTATCCAAACATACTCACTTACTCACCTGCTGCTAGAACAGTCCCCGGGGTGCTGATTTCTTTACTACCTAATCTTGTCTGTTAGGCTAACAGAAACTCAAAAGATCTCAGGAAGTAGAATAAGCTTAGATCAAAACTGAAGTGGTGTTATTCACTGATAACCTCATGACTGTAGGGGGTGAAGCTTGAAATAAGATGAGTTCACTCCCAGGTTGTACAGAGTCTCCAACCAATTCTTTAATTTTATCCTAATACTATTATGTAAACACAAAATACTTCCAACACCCTAACTCAAAGTCAAGGTGCCTTAGAAGACTGGTGGTAGTGGTAGGGTCACAGTGTTTGAAATAGACTTTTGTGGGCTCAATTCACCCATTCAATTCACTTGATCTTTACTGAGCCATTCTTTCTCATACCCAATCCTGCTGCTTTGGGAGAAGCGAAGAGCTTTTTGGAAGGCAAGACCTCCACCAGCACCATCTCACGTTTCCTGAGTCCTCATTAAGTGCTGGATATCATTCCTAACCTCTAAGGAGTAGTAACTCATACTCTTCACAAAAAAACCCCACGAGGTAGATATTCTTCTATCATCCTCAAATCACAGATGAAGAAACTCAAGTATAGCAGGATCACAAAATTGGCCCAACGTCACCTCTGTCTCCAGAGAATGGCTTCTGGAAACATGCAAATTGTTACAGGTCATGTGTGTAGGGATATCAGAGGTAGAGGATATGTGTGAGCTGGAGTGTCCTTGAGGACATGATTACAGTGGGGTCTGAAAGGAGCCCTGGAAATAGAGAAGACTGGAGAAGAGAGGCAGGGATGTCCTATCTCTGTAAAAGGTGACAGTTGTATGATCAGAAGCTACCAAGAGGCATAATCTGATCATTCAACTCCTGGATAATAAAAAAAGTAACATGACTTCTGCTAAAATGAGAAGCCCCTGAGAGCAGAGATCTCAGGCAGCATGTTAGGTCAGCCATTCGCATGCACAGGATCAGAGCCCTGCAGTGTGGCTACCTCTCCAGAGTCAGCCTCATGAGATCTAGGCTCAGACTTGAGAATCTGAGTTTTTCATGAGATCACGGATGCTGCTCTTGCTGCCAATCTGGGGATCACATTTCCTTTTGTTTTTCTTTTTGATGAACTTTTTTAGAAGAACTTCAGATCTTCGGAAACCGGTGAAGAACAGAGCATCCCATATACAGTGAACCTAGTTTCCCATAGTGTTAGAATATCTTGCATGATTGTAGTAAACCTGTCACAGCGAAGGGACCATTATCGGTGTGGTATTATTCAGGTCCATACGTGATTCCGATTTCCTTATTTTGAGCTTAATGTTCTCAGCTGTCCTTCAGGTTGGGTCTGTCCAGTGTTTTTCTAATGGCTAGAGTAGAATTCTGAAACATTTCGAGGAAAACCATAGAGGTAAAATGCCATCCTCAATACCTCATATCAAGGGTACACATGCTGTCAACAAGATTTATGACTGAGCACCTTGATCACCTGGCTGAGGCAGTGCTGGTCAGGGTTTTGAAGTAAGGAAGCCTCCCCTGTACTCTGGAGAAAAGTCATATGTGCTCCCACTTAGAGGTAGAGAGTATCCACAGAAATCACTGGGAATGCTCCCATTTGGGAGATTTGTATGTTCTCCTCTATGTATTCATTGCTTTTTATCAGTAGGGATTCAAGGTATTTTTTTTTTCCAATTTGGTTTAGAATCCAATATTACTTCATATATTTTGTGGATCAGGTTGTTTGAGATTTGGTTTTCAGCAGTTCTTTCAGTTGGTAACTGTGTCCCTTTGTCATACCAAAGGGATTGTGCTTTTTGAACCATTTTTTAAATCTTCTACTTGACCTTGAGACTTAAGATACCTACAAGGCCTACAAGGTTTAAAAAAAAATTTTTTTTTAAATGATAGACCGTTTAAAACAGTTAACAGCAGTGATCACTGGCTGTTGTGATTACAGATAATTTATTTTAATTGTTTGTCTTTATTTTCCAATTCCTTCATAATGCTAATTATATATAAGGTATAAACAAAAATAAGGTTTCTGTAAACTTTTGCCTGTAGTAGAATGACTGTATGTAAAGGAGAATGAACAGAAATTAATCCAAGACTCATTTTTCTTGATTAACATCATTACTTTGCAACTAAGTGATCTTCCTAGGGTGTGAGACTGCGGGGTTAATCTGCATACAAAATCTTTAAATAATATATGATCTGTGTGAAAGGTTACCTGGGAAAATGGCCTTTCCCTCTTTCCTAGAACCAGAAGGGCTATAGGCCTGGGGATTTTCTATCAGTAAGCTCTATTCCCAAGTTTACTGAATCAACTCTATGCACTATGTGGCTTTACAGCAAATTTGAAGAGTTTATTAAAGTATACATTACCTGTGAAGTAGAACATTAAGATATTAATGCCTTTTAAATCCTCTTTAAAAAAATCACGGTACTAAAAAAAAAAAAAAAAATCACGGTACTACTTTAAAGGCACTTTTTATGCAGTATCTCCTAAACTCTGACCTCTATTAAACGGGCAATTCTATTCCCTAGAAATAAATCTTAATGGATAATATTACCCATACATGAAGCTATGATCTAATTTTTAAATAAACTGCTTTAGGAGTGCCTGGGTGGCTCAGTGGGTCAGGCATCTGTCCCTTGGTTTCAGCTTAGGTCATGATCTCAGGGCTGTAGGATCAAGCCCAGAGGGGGCTCCGTGCTCAGCAGGGAGTCTTCTTGAGAGTCTCTGTCTCCTCCTCCATGCCCCCTCAAATGAGCTTATGCGCGCTCTCTCTCTAAAACAAATCTTTAAGAAAAGTAAATAAGCTGCTTTGAAACTTCGAAACTATGAAAAATTGGTTTTATGTATGTTTTCTTCTATATTCCATTGGAAATGATGCATACTCTGATGTAAACAAGTTCTTGACAGTAGGAAGAAAAACATTTACTCTCTTCACCGATTCTTCATGGTACTAGAGGGACAATTTTTGTACTTGCTGAAATAATATAGTACATGTCACTATGTTCTCTCGTATCATGTATTTGAAGATAATAGATGGGATCTTAGATGATTTTATCATACAAGAAATTGTTAAAAAATGATTTGTAGATACTGTCCCGTGTCTCCAAACGCAAACCAATATTTCGCAAACCAATATTTTTGGGCTTTCACACTTCCAAGGGTATGGGTATGTGTGCACATACGTGTGTGTTCCTGGTGTGTGTGTGTGCACGCATGCATTCACACTCAAGCAAGAGTAGGTTTTTTGCACCATAGATTGAAAAACAAAGCATTTGCTTATTTTGAAGGAAATTACATCTTTAGATGAGAAACCACAAGGTGGCAATGTAGCTTCAAAATCCAGTTAAAGTTGAGCATTTACAATTCCACTGTGTTTCAGCTTCTTCAAGTGATAAACATGTAAATAAATCGCTTTGTGTTATACAAATAACTATTCTCTTTTCAAATGAGGAAATTTTTACTAATGGTATAGAATACAAATTGTGGTTTAGTATATTTTTTATTAGTCTTCCTTTGACGTGAGCACGTTTATGAAGGGCATTCTTTGCGCCATACAAAAGGAATCCATACAAAATCCTGTGACTCATTGGAGTTTAGCACCAGAAATTAAATTTATGTATTTTGTCACTGAGAAGTGGCATATTGTTATTAAACTAGAAACCGTTTTCTTCAGAGCTAAGAGAACTAGTAGTTCTCCCTAAACTAAAACAAACCCAGAACTCTAAGGGTTGCGGTATCCTGGGCCCCCACCTTCCTCCAAGCTCATGATTATAGCTATTAATCCAGTGACCAGGAAATGATAAACTTGTTGAGTTTAGTTACATGTGCTCTGTCTTCTTGAGTTCTCCATTTGCATGCTTGGATTTAGAGGCTGAGAAAAATGAATAACATATTAGTAGCCAGTTTTTCTGGAAAATGGTAAATTGCAGATAAACCATGAGCACATGATTCTGTGCTATGATCTTAGGTGAGCTCTGTGGAGTATTAACCCTGTGTAATGCTTAGATGCCCTGACCATGCTGATATGCTAACAAAAACAACTTGACTTTTTCTTAGTGCTGTAAGAACCTATTTCCCAAACAGAATGAGAAATTCTTAAGAGGAGTCAAATGATCTTGCAAAGCTTATAATGTCTTATATTTTCATGATTTCAAAATGTTTGATGAAATCTCAAATTTTAGGTATTGAGGATACTAAAACCTTAAGGAACATATAAAATTTCGATATGTTAAGTTTTGAAATGACATCTAAGATCAACTTTTTCTTTAAAAAATCTGTAATGTTAGATTTAATTTAAAATGATATATTTCTGATGGTGTAAGTTACTTGTTTTTGGATTTAAGTTACTCGGGGAAAAAGGCAAATGTTTTTTTGGCATGTGGGATAAATACTAAAAAATGTACTCCTTTTTCTACTAGTTGTCTCCTCAGCCATTCCTAAGCCAGTATACCCTCCAACAGAGGACTGCAATTATCCAAGCATAAGGTGATACTGTCTTCCAGTGATCAGGCTAAGATAACACTAAAGGAGCAGGACACTCTTGCCAGTATGCCCAGAACTTGCCTTGAGCTACTTCTCACCCAGCACTCTAAATGGTTGCTATATTTTGAGTTATGATACCACCTAAGAAATAATACTATTTGCATTCGTGCATACTGGGAATGTAACATATTCCGTAAATCATAGATAATGAACAGTTAGCATACATGAATTAAGCCCAGTGTTTTAATTAAGTACATATCAAAATTAGTATATAAATGATGATAGGCATATATACTGCTGTTGGGGGATAACAAAGCTAATGGGACACTTTCATGTATCCTCCCTCCTCTTTGAAAAGGTTGTCCTACATGCTTCATTCTTCTTTGCCTTACTACACATAATGAGATAGATTATATTCTTACCTTCATTTGGTATATTTGATAGAGATGGGACTGTGTACATAGAGGCGGGGGTAAGATAACAAGGGAATTCTCAATTTCAGTAAGAGAAAATAATAAAGGCTATTAGTGAACATTTATTGAATGCTTATTTTGTCACAGATCCTGTGCTTGAGGCCTTACATATGTAAAACCACACAAAGTTAGGGTGAAATGCATAGTAACCCATGCCCATTTTACTGACGAGACTGAGACTCCAAGAAGATAAGCACTATTTCCTGCTTCAAACAGTATAAGACAGAGGAAGAAAGCAAATAGCTGTGACCTACAGTTCAATGTTGACTGTTAACTTTCACTAACACGGACTGTCTGCCAGGCACATGACTAAGCATTTTCCCTGCATTGTTTCATTTAATCCATGTAATAACACCAGGAGCCAAGGTATGAATAAGGAAGAGAATATTGACAGATCAAAAGGCTTCATTTTCTTAAGATACTTCTTTTTAGGATTTTATTTATTTCTTTGACAGAGAGAGAGATCACGAGTAGGCAGAGAGGCAGGCAGAGGGAGAGGGGGAAGCAGGCTCCCCGCTGAGCAGAGAGACTGACTCAGGGCTCCATCCCAGGACCCTGAGATCATGACCTGAGCCGAAGGCAGAGGATTTAACCCACTGAGCCACCCAGGTGCCCCAAGGACAGATATTCTTCATAGCATGATTTATAATAGGAGAAAAAAGGCCGTAAGTTAGTGTCCAATAATAGGGAAAGAGTTAACAAATTATATAAGATAGACTATTATAAAATCATTAAATATTTTCAATGAATATGTAATGGTATAGAAAAATGATAAGAAACTGGAAGATGGGGCGCCTGGGTGGCTCAGTTGGTTAAATGTCAGCCTTCAGCTCATCTCAGGACCCACATGGGGGGGGGGGGGGTCCCTGCTCAGGGGGAGCCTGATTCTCCCTCTGACTCTCTCTCTGCTTTCTTTTCTCTCTCTCTCAAATAAAATCTTAAAAAAAAAAAAAAAATGGAAGATAGGAGAGGATACCAACCATGCTTGGCATCATTCATTTGTGTTTCTAAGAAATTTTATGCTCCCTAATAGATACATGCCACACACGTAATGTGTACTCTTCTTTGATCATCATCCCCTTCTTCTGCCAGAACAATACCCCAAAACCATACTGGCCTTTCTCATTTCTTGGTTTCATTCCACATTCTAGAGATGTCTCCTCTAGGAATCATCTACTTCTGCCTGTCCTTGAGTGGCTGTTGCTCCTATGCGGCACTTCTTCAGTAACCAACTCATCCCTCTAACCTATTGGCACAGAATACTTAAGCCAGTCCCCTTCAAACTTGAATGAGCATAAGATTCCACTGAGAAGGTCTGACTAGAGGGTATTACATTAAGTGAAGTAAATGGAACAGAGAAAAACCAAAACCATATGATTTCACTTATAGGTAAAACCTACAAGAAACCCAAAACAAAAGAACAAGCATTTATGACGCGAGGTGGGACCTGAGCTTCTGCATTTCTAACACCTCCCAAATTCTGCAGAAGCTGCTACTCCCAGAACGTACTTGAGTGGGAAGAACTGGTTCTCGGGTGACGGTATATCCTGGTCCAGTCACCACGGTGGTGCCATCTAGCCTTGGACCGCGTTGCTCCAGATGGGACCACCTGAGTATCAGAGTTACCTAAAGTCCTGTTAAAAAAAAAAAAGGCAGATTTCTCTGGCCTACCCCACAAACTGATTTTTTTTTCTTATAAAGTCAAAGTATTTGCATGGTTTCATACTCCAAGATGACCTTAATGCACAATAAAGCTTGAAAATAACCTTCTCATTTACCTGTTGCTCTGTGGCAACAGATAGTGCTGACTCTTCAGCAAAATGTGTTTCCTCCTCTTCTGGAAGAGGATTGATTTAGCTAGGTGACGCAAGCAAATTGCCCTTTAAGTTAGGTTATGTGACTCTAGGCTAGCCAATGATGTGCAAGCTAAGCAATGCAGGCCGTTTCTAGAATATTTCTTCTCAGAAATTCTGTCAGTAGTGAAGTGCAGATGACAATGAGGCCTTAGGGAACGGTGAGCCAAAATATGAGAGGAGCCTGGGTCCATGACTTAGCACCTGGAGGAGTGATACCCACTGACAAAACCATGTTCAGTGAGGAACAAGCAGCCATGTGTTTAAGCTGTTATTCATTTTGGGGTGTGCAGTTGTAGCAGCCAATTAGAACTAATATACCGGGTGCCTGGGTGGCTCAGTTGGTTGAGCGACTGCCTTTGGCTCAGGTCATGATCCCGGAGTCCCGGGATCGAGTCCCATGTCGGACTCCCGGCTCTGCGGGAAGTCTGCTTCTCCCTCTGACCTTCTCCCCTCTTATTCTCAGTCTCTCACTCTCTAATAAATAAATAAAATCTTAAAAAAAAAAAGAACTAATATACTAACTGATGGCATAGATAAAAATCTACCTTTTCTAGCTACTTTCTATTCTTTTTTTCCACCCTCTTTTCTATCTTTTGTTGAGTATTTTTTAAAGATTCCATTTTTCTCTCTTCTACTGGCTATTTCTACCTCTTTAAATTGTTCAGTAGTTTCTCTATGGTTTACGATATAAACTTAAATATGTCTACCTTCAACTATCCACTCCACATGTATGGAAAGACTTTATAATAGTATATTCTCAGTTCCGTCTGACCACTCTTTGTGCTATAGTTGCCCCACCTTTACTTACATATACCCCTAATACATTTACATGCCCATGAAATGTTGCTTTTCTTTTTGCTTTAGGCAGTTACCTTTTAGAGCAATTAAAATTTTTTTTAAAGATTTTATTTATTTATTTGACAGAGAGAGATCACAAGTAGGCAGAGAGGCAGGCAGAGAGAGAGGGGAAAGCAGGCTCCCTGCTGAGCAGAGAGCCTGATATGGGGCTTGATCCCAGGACCCCGAGATCATGACCTGAGCTGAAGGCATAGGCCTCAACCCACTGAGCCACCCAGGTGCCCCTAGAGCAATTAAAATTTTAAAAATTATCTTGATTTACTCCACTTTTTCTCTGAAGCAACATGACAGGAATAAGCATATCAGATTCAAATCCTGGTATTTAGTTAACAATCATTGGAGGGAGAAGAAGGAAGATGAGTTAGTGAAAGAGACAAGGAGTTCAGGAGGTCCAATGTCACAAGCCAGAGTAGGAAAAATTTCCCTAAATACCCCCCCCTTTTTTTTTTGAGAGGGAGAGAGAGAATGAGGCGGGAGAGAGAGAGAGAGAGGGAAAATCTCAAGCAGGTTCCATGCTCAGTGTGGAGTCCAACATGGGGCTAGATCTCATGACCCTGAGATCATGACCTGAGCCAAGATCAGGAGTCAGACACTTAACCAACTGAGCCACCTAGATGCCCCAAAGTTTCTCTAAAAACTTATACCACAGTGATGAATACTTCACCTACCTAAAGGAAAGCAAGAGCTGAGAAAAGTCTGTATTTATGATATTGACAAATTTTGAACTGGACGGTTTCAGCAGAGAACAAACAAGAAGAGCTGGCAATTAACTTAAAAACAATGTATGGAGGACATACGGCCTAGTGCTTAAAAAATTAGTTGAGGGACACTTGTATTTGGACTTATTCTGCCACTTGTTAAAAAACTGTGTGATGTTGATGTTACCTCTCTGTCCCACCAACTGTAAGATGAAGTATTCTTGTTGAGGACTCAGTGGGATCTTCCATGAAAGTGCTTATCACAGAGATTGGCACATAACACTCAGCAAAAGTTGGCTCTCACAAGTATGTGTGAAGGGTGTAGGAACAGAGACATGTGATAAAGAAGAAAACCAGAGCATAATTGTGGGTATATGAATGGAGAGACATATGGAGGATATTTGAGACCTGTAACTGGGAAGCCTTAGAAGATAGAGGTAAATAAAGGGAAGTCAAGAATGATACCATACACAGAAGAGAAAATTCACAGGGAAAAGAAACCTTAGAGAATGTGGATGATTTGGGGATTAGGGCAGAAACATGGAATTGAGCTAGAAATTAGTGGAGAGAACTATCCTTTGAAGTAGGGTGAGAGGAGAGGATGGATGAGGTACGGAGATATATTAAAGGCACAAAGACCATGAACTCTTCAGGGCAAAAAATGATCAATACTCTCAGAAACACAGTAATTGAGTTAATCTGCTGAAAGTCCAGAAACAAGTTATATCATTCCTAGCTCCCTGACACTAGCTTGTCTTGGACCAGTCCTAACCTCCATTTACCACACTATTAGATGTGTGCACAGAGGTGGATGCATAAAAAAGGAAGGAATAGGAACAGATCAATAAATAACACCATGTAAATGATAAAAAATTTGTACCTATACACATATAAGTGACTTTTTAATAAGAATCTATAAATCCCAGATTTTTACAAGATAATTTAGTTAGTTTTCTTTATGACTGATTAATTGACTTAAAGGGAACTAAGCCCCAGATTTTCTAGTGGGGCTGCCAAAAGTCACAGAGGTCATTATTCTAGAGATGGATCTAGAACTTAGACCTTCATGTTTTTGGAATTTCACTGGTAGGAGGTAAATAACTTCTAATTCCAAATTAATGTTAGTGGGAGGCCTATGCAATAGTATAAATATGCAACTAAGTGTTAAGTAAAAAAAAAAAAAGTTAGAGAATGAGAGCACAGTGATGCCTGATAACAATTAGGTGTTTCAGTGTTATCACAAATCAAGGAGGGCTTAGGTTAATGGGAGGACCAAATTTTGGTAGGAGGAGGGGAGTCAAAAGAGCAGGTAATATATACAAACTACATGAGGGCAAAAGATTTCCTCTATCTCACTCCATTATAGGCTCCACATGTGGCATAGCATTCAGAACATGATGAGTTATTACACAAATATTTCTGAAAGAATTGAACAAATAATGTACCTAAAAGAATAATGAATGCAATAGTAAGGCCTGTGGGCAAATATAACCATACATAGTAATAAAGAAACTTGATACAATTCAACTGGAAATATAGAACTGCATAGGGAGGATACTAAAATAAATGAAACCGTTCAGTGGATCACTACCTACTTTGTTTGCTCCCCAAACCTCCTTCTCTTTGTTCTGCCTTCTCATAAAGATGGGTTCCTGGAACCTGTTTGCTCAGTGATTCCTTACTAATCCTCAGTGAAGTTGATGGACTTAAATTGGGTTAATCAGTCTCCTCCCCCAGAATTTAGAACAGAAACAAAGCCAGAATCCACCTTTCTAAAAGGTGAGATGTATAGCATATGAGGTATGGACAAGCAACTTTTTCCATAAGGCATGGGAAGTAGAGTCTGCAGTAGGAGGGAAAAGGAAGCATCATTGAATTAGAAATGTCACCTGAAATCTGGATGACTTCTCAATCTTTCTGAGGTCCAGCTTCATTTCCTCCCTTTGTTTTTGAAATGACATTTAATTAGAGCTATGCCAAGTACCTTAAACCACACAATAAAACTAGGAAGGAGGTACTATTATCATGCGCATTTTATAAATGAGAAAACTGAGCCACAGAACATTCAACGTGATCATGCATGGTGTTACATATTTGGCAAGTGATGTAAGTGAGATGCAGGATCAGGTGGAAAAGCCTCCAGATCTCTGCTCCTGACTTGTGTGTATACTTCTCTAAGAGGTTTCCATGGGGCATCCCTGTATCCTCGTAACAAAGTCTCCTTTTTGCTTAAGGTAGCTTGAGTTGGCTACTGTTACTTGGAAACAAAGAGTAGTAACTAACACATCATTAAGTGAATGAATGACCTGGCAGGGAAGACATTCATAAATACAGAGAACGATAATGCAAAGTAGAGTGTGGTAGCTATTACGAGCATTACAAGCAGAGTTATTTCAGAAACACCAGTGAGACAGTTTCTATATTTTGTAGTAGAGTAAGGAGGGAGGGGCAGGGTGAAAAGGCCGATGAATAGTTTGGCTCTGCTTTGGGCCTTGAAGGATGTTGACAAGTGGGGGTTGATAAGGGAAAAGATATTCTACAGAGAGGGAGCAGCTCGAGAAAAGGCACATATGATGAACAGGCCAAGGATGTACTGAGACTATTTTAATGAGACTTGTATTGTAGGGGCTGTTGAGGTGTGAAAGGAGTACAGCTCCAGCTCATGATAGGCCCTTAATGCCTTTCTCTGGGGCATTATTCCCTAAGAAGTAGAGAGCTACTTTCATGAATAGCTACTTCATGAATAATCATGACATCATCAGCATTTGTTTTACTCAAATTTTATTACCAGGGGAGCAATAATTGAGATGGATAGAAGGTTGAGAAATCTGTAAGTGGAAGTACTTGTTAGAAAATTAGTGCAATGCATGAAGTCACTGGTGATGAGTATTTAAAGTGAAGCAGAGGGGGAGAAGATTTTTGTTAAGTAACAAATCTGACATTTATGAGGTAAAATAGTATCTAAATGAAAGAATAATAATGGAAGAAAGAGGTGTCATTGACAAAAACAGTGATTTCTAGCTTAATAGCTAAGATGATCCATTAACTGGAATGGGATATAGAATCAACTCTAGTGAAAGGTAGAAGTTGCTTTCTTGGAAATCATTACAGATATAAAAAACTCGGTATTAAAGATGTTTTTTCTTAAAGCATCCCTGCTTATTCAAAACTAGCTTTAATTCTTAATCTTTCATTGCATATTGATTTCTGCTCACTTACATCTGGTATGATCCATAGCTTTGGTAATGTTCAAATTCATGATTGAGCATTCTTATAACCCAAAGGACTGCCTTCCACTGGTAGTGAAATAATTTATAAAGATAGGACAATGTGCTTCCCGGGTCCAAGTTGAAGGCTTCTCCTCCCCGCTGTGTACCAGGGGTGTGGTTGGGGGAATGGGTGATAGAAATTCCAGATAGGTTTAAGGGAACCCTAGGATACAGAGTACTGGTCCTGATTGCAAAAGTGTATGATGGAGGGAGTATAAGACTCAAAACTCCCATCCAGTTGGCTGGGATACCAGGGTAGCAAAGGTGAAGTAAGGAGCCTCACAAGTGGGACCCAAAGCAGTTTCAAAGACAATAGGGCACTCAAACCTGGCCAAATAGACCAGGTAACCCCTGGCTAATGGTGGATGGATACTCAAACTCCCTTCAAACTAAGCAAGAACATAAGAATAAGAGGCAAAAAAAAAAAAAAAAAAAAAGAATAAGAGGCAAAGAGGGGCAGGGGAAACTCGAGACACTGAGTTGTAATGGAAATGACTAAGCTGATTAACATATTTTCAGCCATTAATTAGATATTTGGGGCATTTAAACTGAGGGCTCATTAAACTGAACATTGTTTAAATGTTCAAGATTCTCTTGAAAGGTGTCAAACCCACACATATTTGGTGTTTGCAGCAAGGTTGTCAAATACCACTGGAATTACAAAAGCTTCCATATGACTTACAACATATTTTAACATTTGTTTTAACTTTAATACTTCCAAGCACCTAAAATTCAATGTCGCCCTTAGTTAAAAGTGGAAAATAGAGAAACAGATAGGAATTTTTAGATCGGAATCCAAGTACTATTCTCTCACTGGGCTAGATAACATTCAGAGAAAAAGAAAAATCACCTATGAAATATGTAGGAAAATATATTAACCACGGGAAAAAAAAACCACAAACCAGATCGAATGGCCAAATATCCTGTTTGTGCAAGAATAAAGACTCCCCAATTTCACAACAAGAAAGCTGCCACCTGCGTCTCTGATTTCCCAAGTGCACAGCCCTGTGATGGTCAAGCGTCTGACTGCTGTGAGAGGTCATTCTTGTCTGTCCCTTCTCTGTTCTTTAACACAGGGGATTGCCTGTGCAGCCTGCATTCCCCCAACTCCCACATGAGCTCGATTCCAACTGGTTCAGCCAACAGAAGGCTCTATTGGAGGGAGAAAGCAGAATATTCCCCCTTTCTGTTTCAGGTGATGTTTCTAGCAGAGCCCGTTTCCTCCGTGGCTCTAAATGTTGACCATGGACAGGCCCACCACAGTTCCAACTTTCTCCTGGTGATTCCTGTAACAATGTCTTCTTTGTCCAGCCAAGGGGCCTCTTTGATGTTACGGTGGTGGTTTCCGGCTTCTGCTCATCTCAGGAGTGCCTCATTAAAAGTGAGAGCCCTGAGACACAAGCTGTAAGAAGGCACTCACTTTCAGAGTAGAGCAAGTACAATCAGCACCTGAGAATGAGTGCTCCCTAAATGGTGTGTTCTAGGCACCTTGTTACCCTGCCCTAACCCAGACACTGTTCAATTCTGGGTTGCTTTGCTGCCTAATATTTAGTTTTATGGTTCTCCTGTCACCTGTGCACAGTTCCCTGGATTCATTTGTTTACATGGCTCCCGTTCTCTAGCTGGACCCTGAAAGATCCAAGCATCCCTTTCATGGAGTTCAGTCTGAATTTGCTTCTATCAAGTTCCTACCAAAGGCAAATTGAGAAAATATTAAAGGAAGGCCTTTTTAGGAGTATACAGTCCCTCCTCTTCTAGGTATTTGAATTATAGACTTATGCCAGTTTAGTTTATCAGAAAGACATATACCACGATCTCATCAGCTCAGGATCCTGCAGAGACAGCTTTCCTGAATCCCAGTTGAAGGTTATTTTCTTGCATTTATTGATAGTCATTTTAAAACACTAAAAATAAGTCATGATACAGGATTTTCCCCCCACATGTATCTTAAAACTTTCTGTTGGAGATGACATTCATTAATTTCACTATATTCTGTCCTATGGATGATTAGGTTGAACTGAAGGGGGAAAAAAGAGGAAATCTATTGGCTCACTTAAGTGGATTATGGAAAAAGTTTGGAGCTAATCTTGGAAAAGACTAGAAACTTTCTCTCTCATTCTGTCTCTTCCCCTCGCTCCCTCCTTCTGTCTTCACCTTCTCTCCTTCCCTCTGTCTTTACCCCCTACCCTTCATCAATTTCTTTTCTGTGTTGACTTTATTTTTTCATGTCTGCTTTGCCAAAGGTCACGGGATTTTATATAAGTGAGTACTTTTTCATGACCTCCAGCCAGGAAATTATTGGGAAAGGGATCTTTATTGAGCCACCTTGAGTCACATGTCCATCTCTGGATGGGATACCGAAGCCAAAAATTTCTTACACTAGGGCCATCAGTCCACCATATCACACACTTAAGAGGGGGTGTTGTGTATATGGTGTGTGTGTCTGTGTATGTGAAGGGAAAGTACCGCAATTTGTATGCCTTCATAGGAACTACATGGCTGCACTTGTAGGGAACAGTTTCTTAGAAGAAGGAAGGTGTTATTTTCACAAATCAAACAAATTGCTTTGGTAGAAGTCACTCAGTATATTCCACTTAAATTTCTAGCATTTAGCACTCATGTAGCTCATTTTGTCTTTGCTTTTAAGAAAGTTAAAACATCATGTAATGCTCTATAGTGGCAACTACTGGTCCCACCAGTGCACAGACATTTGTTGAGTTCCTATGTTCTTGGTGCCAGGTATAGAGTCGTGGGAAAGAACATGCACAAAATTGGTGCTCTTATGGAACCAATTTTCCAGGGGAAGAGAAAACCATTTAGGGCGGTTAAACGACAAGGTAAGAATAATGCAGAAAACAAGTGACGGGGAAGAGATGCCAATTTACACCATTCTTCCCAGGAGCCTTGCTTGACAAAGGAGTATTTGAGCTGAGACCCAGATGAAGTAGGAAAGTGAACTTAAGTACTTCTGTGAAATAATCATGTTCAAGGCAAAATGAACAAAGTCAGGACAAATGCCTTGAAAAGGGATGACACTTGGTGTGTTGAGAGCAGTAGACAGACCACAATGACTGCAGTGGTGGGAACAGGAAGTGGTGGGAACAGAAAATAATACCAGATGTGTGGCAGGGACAGATATTGTGGACAAGCATATTTTGATAAGGTCAGGATCACCAGTGTGGCAAACAGGAGTCTCCAACAGCATTTTTTCGATGGTAGGAACAGAATGAAAAACATCTTGGGGCGTTTTGCTGTTTGACAGGCCACAATGTTTTGGATGAGGAAACCACAGTAGACTAGGGAGGATGTTACAGGGCCAAAGCTCATGAAGCTATTAACAAATTAACTGGTCATGTTTATGGTTTCCTGTCAAATAAAACATGTTTACTTGAACAAAAGTCTTCTGTAATTGACTACAGGAGATTTAGTTTCTTACTAGACAATATAATAAGAATTTGATAAATGTCTATTGGTTGAACAAGTTCTGATTTCACAGGGAGACCTCCTCGTTTGTCAAACTACTATGAAACGATAGCTCTTATGAACATATTCAGCTTTATATAAGCTGAAGAATCAATCAACCAATGTTTACCAAGTATATGCTTAGAAAAGTCTTAGGATACCAGTGTAATCAAGAGACAGTCCTTGATAGAAAAAACTTATAATGTAGTGGAAAAGCTATGATGTCTATGTGAATATATAGAAGGAAGACTGTGAGAAATACTAATTCAGGTCAATTAGGAAAATATTAGAAGAGTTCAAGGAGGAAGGAAGTTATTTTAGGCCAGGTTAATCAGAGCAGGTTGCATGGAGGAAAGGACATCCGAATCTGGCCTTGAGGAGTAGGATGATTTTACAGAGTACGGCACTTGGAAGGAGTACCTTAAAAAGGACTAAAAACACCACCAGTGACCAAACTTTTTAAGATTTATTTATTTGACAGAGAGAGAGAGAGATCATAAGTAGGCAGAGAGGCAGGCAGAGAGAGGGGGAAGCAGGCTCCTTGCTGAGCAGAGAGCCCCATGGGGGTTCGATCCCAAGACCCTGAGATCATGACCTGAGCCGAAGGCAGAGGTTTTAACCCACTGAGCCACCCAGGCGCCCCAATGACTAAACTTGTTAATAACAGTTTTCTGTTTATAGACATTTAACAGCAGCTTGATTCCTCCTACTATGTAGCAAAATTTTGTAGAAGTATCCGAAATAGTCTTCATTTACTATTTATTAAAACCTATTTATTAAGTGGTTTCTCTGTACAACTCACTATGGGGACAAAAATAAAGGTTAGATGCAATATTATAAATCCAGATGCTTAGTAGGATGGGTTTTTAAACATAGGATTATGATATGTACACACACATAAATACTTTTAACTTTCAGTCAAATGCTACATTATCGACTATGTTTAAGATAGCTATATATAAGTATAGAAGGAGATAGGTATATACTATATGTTGCTTTTGGTGGGTATGTGTGTATATATATTTCAGTCATCTCACATAATTCATATTTAATTTAGAACTCTCAGAATCTTTTTTACGGCTATGTCCGCAAGACATCTGTAAGTACTATTGCATTTCTTAATAGAATTATGTCTGTTCTTGCTCAGTATTTCAGGCCAGTGCCTGATCGTGTATCAATTACTCACAACATCTCACATGTCCAGAAGGAATTTATATCAAAGTTTGTAAGCCATCTAACAAATGATGCGATGCATGCTTCTCTAAAGTAGAGCTGTATTTGAAATTTTACAGAGGTGGAACTCTTCCAGGTATCATATCTCACAAAGGATAAGAGAAGTCCAAAACTTTATACAAAATGAGGTAGAGCATCGTATAGTTATCTATGCAAAATGTGCTAGTTACTTATTGCAATATATGTAAAACCAAACATATTTCTGTCAAGTTGGTATGTAACTCAAAGGTGAATGATTTATGTACACGAATAGCTCATTTTTACTTCATCAGGGACAAATGACAACTGAGAGTCAAAGAAACCACTCAAGTTTAATTTTACCCAAGTTTTGGTCCCTTTCACCAAACACATATTTATAAGTGTCATTTCACACCAGACAAGGTTTGGGGGAACACAACAGACATGGCCTTTGGTTTTGCTTTTAGTTCTTCAGTAACTGATATTTGACTTGGGGAGGGGCACCTTACTTCTTTGGGGTCTCACTTTCCATATTTGAAAAGTGAGTTCTTAAAATAGTACCCTTTGAAGTCTTACTTGTACAGGCAAATATTCTTTTTAAAAAAAGAGGAAGGACACAGTTCACAGTTAATCCCCTATAAAGGAAATGAGGGATGTTTAAGACCTCCCTATAAAGTTTCAATAGAATGTCATTCAGGATGCTCACTCCTGCCGAATGAATGCCAGACATTCATAACACAGCTTCAGACATGGCAGGCAGGCAGTCTGTAAGTGGTAGATGAGTCAGTGAACATACTTCGTGCTTCTAATATACTGTTCTACTGATAAGATACACAACAGTTAAAACTGCATATTTAAGAGAATAGCCTATTGATTGTACTATAAATCATTGTGCTTCTCAGTATACATGCAACTGTTTTTGTAAGTTACAGTTCCAAATGTTTTCTAGTCATAAGTCATATAAGCACAAAAAAGACACACATTCAAAAGTGAATATATTGATCTGATTCGTGGGCAGAACACTTTTTCTAAAAGAAATGCATCAAATTCACTCATCACTTTTATCCAAGGGAGGAAAAATGTTCCATTGTTACTAGTAAGCTATGTAGCCAATCTTTCTGCACAATGTTGGGTCAGTTAGTGTTTTTTAATCTAGACATTTCTGAAATTTAAGATGGAGATAAGTTTTGGGGTGCCTGGGTGGCTCAGTCATTAAGCCTTTGCTTTCAGCTCAGGTCATGATCTCAGGGTCCTGGGATCGAACCCCTGCATGGGGCTCTCTGCTCAGCGAGGAGCCTGCTTCTCCTTCTCCCTCTGCTCCTCCCCCTGCTTGTGTTCCCTCTCTCACTGTCTCTCTCTCTCTCTCTGTCAAATAAATAAATCTTTTTTTTTAAATATGAAGATAAGTTTTAATGTCATTCTTTTTTTTATTATTATTATTAAAACACTAGCAACATTTAAACATTTATCTGACCAGGTAACATTAAGTAGGAAATCTCTATGAGACATAAAATATAAGATGTAATATCTTTTCATGAGAAACAACTTAATGTGTTTTATTAAGACTTTTGCCCTCAGGGTGCTGCTACAGAACTTGGAACCAAAATCATTTAACTCTGTGCCCTGAATATGGAGAAAAAGAAAAAGGCAAACAAAAAAAAAACCCACAAATCTAATTTGTAAAATTATTCTGTGGCACTTTGTTGGCAAGCAGTATAAACATCCTAAAGAATAATGACCCATTGTATTTTTTAGTCATCCAGACATTCTTTAAGGTAGTAAAGATTTTTTTTTTAGAGTAAATTGTTTTTTGGAGAGTCAAAAAAGGAAACATGTGGAACACATTCCTTGGCTTTCCAAAATCTCCAACTGTGAGTGACACATGGACAATATTTTGAAAGTTTCCAAAAAAAAAAAAAAAAGGCAAATCATACTGTCATTCTCCAAATAATACTCTACCAACTAGTACTACTTTTGAAAAGGTTTAGCTAGTGTGTCAATATCTGGTAATCAAGGATTGGGGGTGTAAGCTGGGAGAGGGACTAAAACCGAATCGGCAAAGATTTGCTACTTTTGAAATACATTGTTGATTAGAATACTTGACACATGGTAAGAACAAGATTATAATTCCTTCCTTCATGTTACTTTGCCTAGTAAATTCACTTAATGAAAACTGATTTATTTTGGTATACTTCATTTAAAACTAAAACCATCCTTTGAATAATAGAAGGTGACCATTTTATCAGAACTTCAAAAAATACCCCCATAAAATTAGACCAACATTCTATCAAGTGATGTTTTCTATTTTAAATGTATATGTACTTGATCAGACTCTGGACTTAAATAAATTGAAGAAGTGCTCAAGACAGTCAATAATGCCAATCTGGCTTCTGCAAAACCCATAGCTGGGCAAAACTACCCTGAACCACATTAATAAGAACTCATCCTACTTATAACTTGAGAGAGGAAAGGTAAATAGCAAAATTAATAAGAATGTAAATGGCAGTTTAGTAATTGGGCAGAAGGTCTGTGTGATCCATTGTGCTCCATATGAATGACAAACACAGCAAATCAAGACAATCATTGGGCCCATCAGATATGCAATATATGCATATGATTATGGGGCCTTTGGGGGCATAACTGATGGAAACCTCTGTTGAAATTAACAGAGTCAGTAAATTAGACTATATGAAAACACCTTAAAATTTTTTTTAAAAGGATGGAATAAGAATGACTGTTTTCCTTTTCTATGCTTTTTTACTAAAACATGAATTACTTCTTTTCTAAAAGAGGCAATCTGCTGTCTTGGGACTTTGCCCTCCTCAAAATTTTCACTTTTATCTGTTGGAACCATATCCAAAATGATTTCCATTCTTCCTGCGCTAACCATGTATGCTCCCCTCTTAAATTTCTGGTTTTGTTTTGTTTTTTCTTCCTCACTTATACGGCAATGTAGCTTTCTCCCCTCCACTCCTCCCCCGCAGCCCTGCCCTTGCCCCATGACTACTAGAGCTCTTCTCTCTCCCACACATAACTACCTTCAACTTCTATATCCAGAATAACAACTATATGATTTTAATTCCATCTAGAGATGTATGTTTCAAAAAGTAATCCATAACATTGTGCCAATAGAACCTTACAAATTCTTTAAAGAAATCTAAAGTAGAGCATGCAAATGATCGCTGAAAATGTCAGTCATCTTTAGCTGTACTTGGAGAAGTTCCTATAAAATGGTCTAAGGATTATTTTGAATACCACCTAAGACCAAACTGATTATACAGACTTACTTTGCTATAGGCATGCCTCAGATGCTCAGATTTCATATTGCTACTGTATATTCAGCCAATAGGCTTCTCAGAAGTAGTTAAGTGCAAAATGACACCATCAGCAAACAATGATGCCATCAGCAAACAATGACGCCATCACAATTAAAACACAGTTTATGAAGGAAAATTGTGCATGGAAGGCACAAAGAATCTCCTCCCATGTGGAACAATATGTGTTGTCAATATTCTCAAAGAAATTACGTTAGGTTTGTGGTGCTGAGTCCGTACAGACTTTGCCTGAGACGAGAGAAAGATATGCGGGGGAAAAAAAATGGCCTTTGCAATGTAAAAAAGTCTACAACACTTTTAAAGCAAATGTAAAAGAAATGTTCTAATTCATAATTCATTTACTGCTATACCTCAGTTTCCTTGCTTTAGAATTATTAAGGAGAAGATTCCAGAAATGCTAGAACATGTAAGTTTTCGAAGTATTCCTATAAGATAATAAAATATATTCAGATACCTATATTTCAAAATATAACAATAGAAACAAAAGTTTTGATTTGAAACTCTAGGTCAACTGCAGATTTTCTAATATCTCAGATAAAAAGTATCTACTTTTGTTCCCTAAATATAGTAATCCCTTGGCATCTCTCCAGATGGAATTATCACTGAAAGAAAGTGAGCCTTGTCTTTTGTTCTGTTTCTGATTGAGCTGTTCATTTTTCTACGCCATATACTCCTGCTTTCCTGAGAACACATGGGACGTGCTTTCAGCATAAAATATTTCCAGGGTCTTTTGAATGTTTCGAGTCTCACCTCTCACCATATCTGTAGGTACAGGATCATTTTTAAAAAATGAGAAAACAGGTGGAAATCAAGAACCAAATAAAGCTTTTCAGACTAAAGTGTCTTATTTTGATTAGAGCTTCATTCCTTTTTTATGTAGTTTAAATACTGGTAATGAGACTCTCATACAATTATCTAGGATTAAAATTTCAAGATACACATTTCTAGAAACAATGACTGTGAACAATACTAAATTCCAAGAGGAATTGTTAATTGCTAACATGTCATAGCAGCTGAAAAAATCACATCTATGTCGTTAGATTTTCATGAAGATGATTCACTGATTTAAAAAAAATCTTACAAGATTATATAGAAAAATATTAGACTCCTATTTGCAGAAATCAAATTAACAAAAGACAAAAGACATAAAAGTCTTATTCTGCAGCCATTAATACTGATAATGTGATTTAGTGATCTAAGTTTCTTGAGTTTAAGAAAGCACTCTACTGTCAGGCCTCTACATATTTACCCACCTGGATAGACATCTAAAGGATATTTTTAACAGATATAACCTAAAACAGTTCTCCAAACACAAATAATATGGCAATAGCTAAGCCTGACCCTCCATTTGAATTGTGACTCATATTCATTCAGTCTTCTAGTGAGGACTAACAATAAAATAAAGTTTCCTCTGTGTAGATTTCCACACGTAAAACCAACACCCTCTCCTTCTTTCTAGCCTTTTAGAATTAAGTACTGAGCATTTTCCCAAGCATCGTAAAGAGGCCTAAGCTCCTCATGAAATTAGTCCTGGAAGCTGCTTTGTCATATAGAAGTCCTTTCCTGATTAGAACTTGGTAAGGCAGGTTCTTTTATTTTAAAACTTTTCTTTTCTTTTTTAAAAGATTTATTTAATTGAGACAGAGAGAGAGAGAGAGAATGAGAGGGGAGAGGTCAGAGGGAGAAGCAGGTTCCCTCCAGAGCAGGGAGCCTGATGTGGGACTCGATCCCGGGACTCCAGGATCACGACCTGAGCCAAAGGCAGTCGCCCAACCAACCGAGCCACCCAGGTGCCCATTAAAACTTTTCTTGTTTATTCTGCCTTCTACTCCTGTTTGTTTCGCTCTTTCTTAGTAGCTTTATTGAAAGATAGCTGGCATGTAACATTATGTAAGTTTAAGGTATATGGCATGTCAATTTCATGCATTTATATATTGCAAAGTAATTACCACCATAGCATTAGCTAATACCACCATTTGGTCATATAATTACCATCTCTTGTGTGTGGTGAGAATATTTAAGATCTACTCAATTAATAACATTCAGGTATATAATATAGTATCATTGGCTATAGTCACCATGCTGGATATTAGGTCCTCAGAACTCACTAATTTTATAACTGCAGGTTTGTACCATTTAACCAATATGTCCCCATTTCCTCTACTCTGCCAGTCCCACTTACTGTATTTCTCCGAGTAGAGCCTTTTTTTAGCTTTCACATATAAGTGATATCATACAGAATTTGTCTTTCTCTGACTCATCTTAGTGTACAAAGTACATCTAAGTTGTCAAGTTGTCACAATGGACAAGATTTCCTCTCCTGTTGCTGAATGTGCATGTGTGTCCACACCACACCTTCATCCATCAAAGGGCTCTTAGGTTGTTTCTCTATCTTGGCTATTGTAAATAATGCCGCAATGAATATCAGGTACAGATAGGTCTTTTTTTAACTTTTTTTTTATTACAAAAGAAAAATATTGCATAGCCCTTAATACCTGGACACAAGTATATTCACCACAGCGAGTATCTTCATGTAAACAGTTCTAGGTGGAAGACCCCGATGGCACTCCTCTGAGGGACGGGTTCCAGCCCCTTCCCCAATCAGCCCCATCCCCTCACAGCTCAACTCTCGGGTACACATCGGGGAACAAGCCAAAGGCAGCCCCCAGGTGTATTTTTCCTTCAGATGTCAAAGATCTCTAGGTGATCCCAACATTCACCCCTTCCTTCTCTTAGATTCATGCCTCTGTAAGATAGCTGCCTAGGACGGGTCAGTAGTGAAGCGCTGATTTAAAAACGAAACAAAACAAAACAAAAACCACAAAAGCTACAAAAACAAAGAAGAAACACATTGGGCCCCTTAAGACCATGAGATGATACACAAACCACCTCTATGACCTCCCCTTCTCTCCAGGGCCACTACCAAGAGCACACACCCCTTGCAGAGGCCAGGGTACCCCAGCTGCTCTCCTGGCTCGGTCACACCACTGCTGTCTTAACTGTCAGTCACGGTAAAAATAATAAGGCCTATGCTACATATACATCCAGCCAGAAGCCCAGTTGTCCTCTAAGCCTTTGCTTCATGCTACAGTACTGGGGAGCGTGTGCCCTCAACTGGGAGCCACCTGCACACCTCAGTGAGCTTCCTAGGAAACACAGTGTTCTCCCTACCTCAATCTTCTTCCCCTCTGGTGACTGTTGTCCCTTTTCTAACAATAAACACCAGTTTCTCAGATCCTGCCTGCCAAAGTCCAACCCTAAAATTCAGTTGTCTCTGCCATGGGGGTAGGGTTGGTCCCGAGGTCCAAAGACAACACTCCTCAATGAACACTTGTTAGAAACTATACAGACTTTTCTTTTTTTTTAAATTAACATATAATGTATTATTTGCCCCAGGGTACAGGTCTGTGAATCATCAGGCTTACACATTTCACAGCACTTACCACAGCACATACCCTCCCCAATGACCATAACCCAGCCACCCTATCCCTTCCCCCCTAACCCCTAGCCACCCTCAGTCTGTTTTGTGAGTTTAGGAGTCTTATGGTTTGTCTCCTTCCCCATCCCATCTTGTATCATTTCCCCCTCCCCCCCTCCCCCCACATATACAGACTTTTCTTGATGATTCAGAAGGCCATGCTCATGGTCAGGATTGGTTGAAGCCAGAGATGAAAGGAATGATGGTATAGCTGAAGAGCCCCTGGATCTTGGGCCAGAGGCATAAGTTCAGACACAACATGAGTGTCAGCTGGAAGCCGGGCATGAGGCTGGGGTCAAGGGCCCGCTGGCCAGTGCTGTGGCAGCTCTTGCCCTGCTGTATGCAGATATCCAGAAGTGCCCCTCACAGACCATGGGGCTTTCTGTAGCCCAGATGGAGCAGTTTATTGTCCACCTGGCTGACCAGCAGCCTGGGCATTGATGACAGCCATTCTGATGGGTATGAGGTAATATCTTGTGGTTTTGATTTGCATTTCCCTGAGGATTGGTGATGTTGAGCACCTTTCTCTGTATCTGCTGACCATCTGTATGTCTTTGTTGGAAAAATACTTAGTTCTTTTGCTCATTTTTTTTAAAGATTTTATTTCTTTGAAATAGAGTGAGAGAGCATGAGTGGGAAGAAGAAGGAGAGGGAGAAGAACGCTCCCTACTGAGGGGGAGCCTGACACGGGGTTCCATCCTAGGACTCCGGGATCATGGCCTGGGCCAAAGGTGGACACTTAACTGACTGAGCCACCCAGGCGCCCCTTTTGGTCCATTTTTTAATTGTTTGCTCTTGAGTTGGAGGAGTTCTTCATGTATTTTAGATATCAATCTCTTATCAGATGTGTGACTTGCAAATATTTTCTCCTATTCCCTGGGTTCCCTCTTTATTTTCCTGATTGTTTCTTTTGATGTGCAGAAGCCTTTTAGTTTGATGTAGTCCCACATAGCGTCCTGTAGTTTATTTTTACTTTTGTAGCTTGTGGTTTTGATGTCATATCCAGGAAATTGCATCCAAGACCAATGTAAAGGAGCATTTTCCCTATGTTTTCCTCTAGCAGTTTTAGGGTTTCAGGTCTTCTAAGAGTTTCATCCATTTCAAGTTAATTTTTGTGAGCGGTGTAAGATAGGAGTCCAATTTCATTCTTCTGCATGTGGTTATCCAGTTCCCAACATCGTTTATGGAAGAGACTATCTTTTCCCCATTGAGGATTCTTGGCTCCCTTGCAAATATTAGTTGAATACATATGCGAGAACTTATTTCTGGGCTCTCAGTTCTGTTCCATTGGTCTATATGTCTATTTTTATGCCAGAAACATTCTGTTAAGCTTTGTAGTATAGCTGTATATTTGAGTTTGAAATCAGGGAGCATGATGCCTCCAGCTTTGTTCTTGCTTCTCAAGACTGCTCTGATTCTTTAGGGCCTTTTTAAGATTATATCTATCTATCTATCTATAGATAGATAGATATAGGTATATATATGTAGATATATATAGATATATATAAATCTATCCATCTATCTATATTCTGTGAATAATGCCACTGGAACTTTTTATAGGGGTTGCATTGAATTTGTAGATTGATTTGCATAATAATGGACATTATAACAATATCAATTCTTCCAATCCATGACCACAGTATATCTTTCCATTTGTTGTGTTTTGTTCAATTCCTTTCATCAACGTCTTTGACATCTTCCAGCTCCTGGGTAAAATTTATTCCCAAGCATTTTGATGTTTTTGATGATACTATGTATGGGATTGTTTTCTTTATTTTTCAGATGTTTTGTCGTTAATGTATAGAAACTCAATTGTTATCTGTTGATTTTTGTATATGCAACTTTACTGAATTCCTTGATTAATTCTAGTAGAGTTTTGGTGGAGATTAGGATTTTCTGTATATAAGATAATATTATCTATAAATAAAGACAGTTTTGCTTCTTTCTTTGATTTCTTTTATTTCTTGTCTGAATGCTCCAGCTAGGACTTCTAGAACTATGTTAAATAGAACTGGTAAGAGGGGCACTCCTGTCTTGTTCCTAATCTTAGAGGAAAAACTTTCAACTTTTCACCACTGAGCTTAATGTTGTTTGGGTATATTACACATAACATTCATAGATTTTAGGTTTCATGAGCAAAGCTATTGGGATCATTTCAAAGACTATAAACTTTATAAATCAATATTGGGACATTTGCCATCTTTAAGATATTGAATTCTCTCCCCTGTGAATGTTATGTATCTAGCTGTTTGTTCCGATTTTGTATTCTTTTTTTTTTTTAACTTCAGTTAGCCAACATATAGTACATCATTAGTTTCAGGTGCTGAGTTCAATAACTCATCAGTTCCATATAACACCCAGTGCTCATCATGCGCCCTCCTTAATGCCCATCACCCAATTCCTCCATTCTCCCCATTTGTGTTTTTTGAATATCATTTTTAATATCGTTTTTACATCAAAGGCTTAGTATATATTTGGTTTTAATAGATATTTGGTTTCTTCTAGTACTCTATGGTTCTTTTGTTGCTAACTCGAATATTTAGTTTATTATATCTTGATTGGTAGCTATTCTGTGTAGGAGCACTGTCATTTTGGATATTTTTTAGCCTGAAACTTTGCTGAATACTCTTATGACTATATATGGTGCTTTTCCTTTCTGTTCAGCAACCTTTTCCATTTCTATCCTTTCTTGGTATTGTCTTTCAAAGAAAGCCATATCATCCTCTTCAGGTCTCTTTAAGGAAGAAACCTGAGTACTTGTACCTACAACTGTCAGTGTTTCTGGAGAAGAACTAGATGACACTTGAGATGATTTTAGAAATGGGTGGTCCATGGCTGTAAGTGGAGAGGCTAAAAATTCAATCAGAGGTGCACCAGTCCCACTGTCATCTAATCGCGTGTAGCCTTCTGCCAGTGAACTGAACCCCGTTAAGCCTCCCGTTGCTGGGAGGCTCCCATTCCCAGTACCACACAATAGTTACTACAAATGATAGGACTGTCTAAGTGAAAATCTAAGACTATATATACTATCATTATAATCAATCATTTAAAAATACAGATGATTTTTTTAAAGTTCTTTTTAAAAAATATTTAAAAAAATATTTCATTTATGTATTAGAGTAAGATAAAACACGAGTGGGAGAAAGAGCAGGTGGAGAGGGAGAACCAGACTTACTGCTGAGCAGGGAGCCAGATGTGGGGCTCGATTCCAGGACCCTTTGAGCATGACCTGAGCTAAAGGCAGACACTTACCCAACTAAGCCACCCAGGTGCCCCTGATTTTTAAAGTTTTAATTACTTTTTTTTCTTATTACATTTATTACAGAGCTAAAACATTGACAGACATCTTTTTTTAGAAAGAGGCCCAATTAAAAAAATCATTTAGTATAATATTCATTGTAAGGTTTTGATAATATTCATGAGCTCCAGGAAGATTCCCATCTACTTTAAAGAGGCTTTTTCAAGAACAAGAATTTATCAACTGTTTTCTGCATTCCTTAAGAGATGGTTTTCTCTTCTAATCTTTGCATCAATTTCCTGATATAAACTTTTCATTCATTCCTGGTATAAACCTAGGTGTCTCAGTCAGTTTGGGCTACTGTAACAGAATACTATAAACTGTATGGCTTACAAAACAACCATTTGCTTCTCACAATTCTTGAGGCTGGAAAATCCAGCATCAGGGTGCCAACAGATCTCACATCTGGTGAGGTCCCTTTTCCTGATTTGGATATGGGTGACCTCATGTTGTATTCTTACATGATCAAGAGAAAAACCATCTAATTTCTTTTCATAAAAAACTAGTCCTACTCATGAGTATTCTACTCTTATGACCTAATTACTTCCCAAAAGTTGCCATCTCCTAAAAACATGACATGGGCTTTAGGATTTCAACATATGGCTTGGCTCAAGGTGGGGGCTTGGGGTGGGCACAAACATTTAGTTCATAGTAATTGGTCATGTTGTATTCATTTTTTTGGATTTTGTAACAATTTTATAATGGTTTTTCAATTTTATAACAGTTTAAAATCTATGATGTTAAAACTTTGGTTTTTTTTAATATTTGCATTTATGCCCATGTATGTTTTAAAGTTGGTCTGGATCTAAAACCATTGCACTTAATCTCAATGGTGTACTGCCATTAGTAATGGAAGTTGTTAAATAAAAAAACTCAACAAAGTAAATTTTAAAGATCCAACCGGCTTTACTTAACTAGATTAATGAATCAGGCGGCATACCATGTAGCAAGTAGAGTAGAGCTCCAAAGGGCTACAGAAAAGAGTTTTTAAAGGTAAAGAGGGAGCAGAAAGAAATGAAATTATTAGCAAAGAATCCATTGTTCTAAGCAACGTTGTCCTCCTAAGGAGAGTAGAAGGGGTCTAGTAAAGTAAATTTCCTAGTCCTGACCAGGAAATTCCCATGTCGACTTGTTAAAGGTTTCATTCCTTAGAGGTTGAAACTGAAGTTGGGTTAGGTATTAAATCTTGATTTACTGACTTGTGGCCTTAACCTAACCTTTGGGCCTGTGGTTTTCTTTTTAACAAAGTGAATAATTTTCCTAAGATATAATAAGGTGAAAATAAAAGCTGGATGAAAGTAGACCAGACTGTAAGATTCTTGAGTACAAAATCTATTTGTAGACCTTCAGAGGCTCTGTATTGAGGCCTCTAGAACCCTAGTCCATCAACCTTTATGGTTAATGGGGCAGAAAGTTGCGCAAAATTATGCCTGATGGACTAAATTATTTTGTCTTATCAAGAGGCAATATCACTAGCCAAGCAGGAGGGAAACAGTTTTGTAGGAAGCTTATGAGGGATAAACCTTGAAAATAGTGGTAGCTCAAGGGAATGAGATGCAAAATCAAGAATAAGAGCTTTGTCATTAAGTACCATAAGAAATAAAGGATGAAGTTTCACTTCTGGAGCAAATCTGACATGAAGTGGCTCTTGGGCTTTATTTATTAATTTTTATTTTATTTTTTATGATTTTATGTATTTCGGTCGGGGAGAGAGAGCAGACATATGCACAAGTAGCAGGGCCAGCAGGCAGAGGGAGAAGGAGAAGCAAGCTCCCCCTTGAGCAGGGAACCCAATGCAGGGCTGGATTCCAGGACCTTGGGATCATGACCTGAGCCTAAGGCACACACATAAGGACTGAGACACCCAGGTGCCCCTGAAATGACTCTTGTGCTTTAACTCTTCTGTTTCCCCTGCCTCTTCCATAGTTCAGGCACAACTGTTCTCCCCTCTGGAGGACCACGATAGCAGTTTAAATGTATCTACAAGGCAGTGGTTTGATCATGGACTATCCAGGCACTCCTGCAAAAACCCTGGGCATCAGCTATGCAACTCCCCATCCCCTTTCTCTCTTTCTTCCCTTCCATTTTCAGCCAATCATGAGGTCTACTGATATCAACTCCTAAATAAATTTCCAACAGCCCTCTTCTCCTACTCTGTATAGTATATGCCCTACACACAAAGCCATCAATGACTCTTGCTTTGTTCACTGAAAGAGAACCTGATAACCTGATCTGCCTTGTCCTACATTCCTTACATTGACCCTCTACAGATCTGCCAGAAAGATTTTTCTAAAATACAAATCTGAAGTTCTAATATCATTTCCCTGCTTAAAATCCTTTATGGCTCTCCATCACTTACTGGGTGAAATCCAAGATTCTTACCAACACTACTGAGGCCTTTCACGTTTTGGCATCAGGATAGGTTGTGCAGCCTCATTTTTTATCATTGTCTCATATTATATATACATGACCATTTTCTTTATGGTACCATTATCTTGAAGTTCATATTTCAGCAACATAAAACTTCTCGTAGGCTCCCTCACACTGTAACTTCCTTGTTCTTACCACAATGTCTTTTCCACCTGAAAATTGTCCTATATATGAAGTAATTTTTCCTCACCTGAAAGATTACTTCTTCTACAAAAGTACATTTTTGGAATAAAACTATGGCTTTAACTAATAAAGATATCATTTTAAGAATTTCTTACACACGTAAACATTTATTTTATGGATTTCCATGCCTATAGTTCAAATATACAGCCTACATTCAATATAGAATATATTTTAGTTTTAGAATGTATTTTCTCTTTGTGAGTTTTTTTTTTTTTTTTGCAAATGTTTCAAGCAAGCATCATTTCTGATTTCCTTTGTATTAGACATCTAGTATTAAGTTGCCATGCTACCTGAATGGACATTACCTAATTCCTGCTCTACCTTACATCTAACATCAACAAAAACTTGAATTAAATAATTCTACCAGAGTTCACTTAAGGAAAGTCAGCAGACCTAACCAAATGAACCAAAATCAGCTTCTGAATTCTTAATCATTTCACAGACTTCCCAAGTATTACTCCATTAAGTTCACATGTTCTGCTCTTCTTGTATCCCTAGGTACTCTGGTATCAGGTAGTTCAGTAGAAATTTCAGTAGAACTCAAGTAAAAAATTCCTTATCGCTGATGTAAAAAGTAGAGTGTTTCTATTGAAACTATATATTCTTAGCAATATTTAGTCACTTTGAAGATAGGTACTGAACATTAAGCATATTATTATGTGCTAGACTGTATGCTAGACATTATAACTAACCATGATACACAGTCTTTTTCCTCACTGCTAAGTGGGACACTGACATGTAAGTGAGCACTGTATAGTGCTGCAATAAACATGGAGGTATGGGGACGCCCGGGTGGCTCAGTTGGGTAAGCATCTGCCTTCAGCTCAGGTCATGATCCCAAGGTTCTGGGATTGAGTCCAACTCTGTTCATGATCCCAGGGTCTTGGGATGGAGTCCCGCATCAAGTTCCTTGCTCAGTAGGGAGCCTGTTTCTCTCTCTGCCTGTTCTGTCTGCCACTTCCCCTGCTTGTGTGCATGATCTCTATGACAAATAAAATCTTGAAAACAAACAAACAAAATGGAGGTATAGATATTTCTTCAATATCGTTGTCATTTCCTTTGGATTTATACCCAGAAGTAGGATTACCAGATCATATGGTAGTTCCATTTTCAATTTTTTGAGGTACTATTTTCCACAGAGGCTAAATCAATTTACACTCTCACCAACAGTGCTAGGGTTCCCTTTGTTCCACATCTTCACCAGTATTTGTGACCTTATGTTTTTTTGATGGTAGCCATTCTAACAGGTATGAGGTTAAATCTCATCATGGTTTTGATTTGTATTTTCCTGATTAATGATTAATCATTAATGATAATGATTAATGATATTGACTTAATGATTTAATATGATTAATGATATTGAACACCCATTATTAACAATAGTTAAGATATGAAAACAATCTAAATGTCCACAAACTGACTAACTGATAAAGAAAAATGTGGCATATATATATATATACAATGAAATATTCTTCAGCCATGAGAAGGAAGAACACATTCCCAATAATATAGATGGACCTTCACGTCATTATGATAAGTGAAACAGAGAAAGCCAAATACTGCCTGCTATCACTTATATGTAGACTGACACACACACACACGCACACGCACACACACACACACAAACAAACCAAAAAAAATCCCAAAGCTGATAGAGTAGAAAAGTGGTTACCAGAGGTGGGGGTGGGTGAGGGAAATAGAAGTGAGATAAAGGTGAGTTCTGAGTATCTAACGTAAAACGTGGTGACTACAGTTGATAACACTGAATTGTGTAAGTAAAATGTGCTAAGACAGTAGAACTTACATTCTCATTGAAAATTTAAAAAATAGTTATGTGAGGTAGTGGATGTGTGGGGGGAATCCTTTCACAATGTGTGAAAGCACGATGATGTACACTGTGTGTATTTGGTCAAATATATATATTGTGTGTGTGTATATATATATATGTATGTATATACATATATATATATATTTGGTCAATTATACCTCAAGTTCTGAACTAAAGAAATCAGTGGAAATACTGTGTGAACAGCAACAAAACTGGGGGGATGCCATGTGGTACAGGAGCACAGTCCAGAAACACTTGTTAAGGAACTCTTTGTAAAGTGTGACTTAAAAGACAGAGATTGTCCAGAGATAGCAGGAAAAATACACCTAGAGAACAGCCTGTGTGAAGGCCTCCAGTCCAGAGGATTTGAGTGAAGAGGAGCATGACAAGCGATAAGGCTGTGGTGACAGGCCTAGGGCAGATCTATTTGGAGGACTGAAAGGGGCGGTGGAGTCACTAAAGACTTTAAGAATGTGAGTTTGTATTGTCTTTATAAGGTAACAATGGATTCAAGCTTAATTATTTTGAAACTATTGGAAAATGAATGATCTAATACCCTCTCACAGATACACAATTAAGTTAGATAACCAATTTTACCACCTAATAAAGTACAATATCTTTTTAAAGTATAATTAACATATAAAATTATATTAGTTTCAGGGGTATAACCTAATTAGCAATTCTTTACATTACTTGCTCCTCGCAGTAAGTTTATCCATCCTCTGCCACTGTATTACATCATTACAATGTTATCGACTATATTCCCTATACTGTACTTTTCATCTTTGTGACTTATTTATTTTATAACTGGAAGTATGTACCCCAATCTCCTTTATCTCTTTCATTCATTCCCCCACTTACCTCCCCTCTAGCAACCACCAGTTCTCTGTATCCAAGAGAGTATGTGTTGGTTGGTTGGTTTTTTTTTTTTTAAAGATTTTATTTATTCATTTGACAGAGAGAGAGAGAGAGAGATCACAAGTAGGCAGAGAGAGGAGGAAGCAGGCTCCTGCTGAGCAGAGAGCCCGATGTGGGCTCGATCCCAGGACCCTGAGATCATGACCTGAGCCAAAGGCAGAGGCTTTAATCCACTGAGCCACCCAGGTGCCCCTGGTTGGTTGGTTTTTTAGATTGCCTACATACTGTATTTGTCCCTCTGACTGAATTGTTACTTAGCATTATGCCATATAAGTCCCATCCATGTTGCTCATTCTCTTTGTTGGCTGAGTAAATATTTCTATCCTCTTTATCCATTCATCTATTAATGGACACTTGAACTGCTTCCATATCTTGGCTGTTGAAAATAATGCTGTAATAAACATAGGGCTGCATATATCATTTCAAAATAGTGTTTTTGTTTTCTCTATTTCAAAGTGTTTTTGTTCATAGTGTTTTTGTTTTCTCTATTTCTCTAATATTCAGTAGTGGAATTACTGGATCATTTGTTTTTGTTTTTTTTTTTTGAGAAATCTCCATACTCTTTTCCACAGTGGTTGCACCAATTTAAAGTCTCACCAATGATGTATGAGGGTTCTTTTTACTCTACAGCTTCATCAATACTTGCTATTTTTTGTCTTTTTATTTTAGCCATCCTGACAAGTAGGAGGTGATGTGTTATTGTCATTTTGATATGCATTTAATTAGTCACATCGAGCATCTTTTCATGTGTCTATTGGCCATATGTATGTCATCTTTGGAAAAGGTCTATTCCAGTCCTTTGCCAATTTTTAATTGGATTATTTCTTTTTTTGGTGTTGAGTTGTAAAATTTCCTAAAGATCTTGGATATTAACTTCTTGTCAGATATATCATTTGTGAATATTTTCTCCCATTCAGTCGTTAGCCATATTATTTTGTTGGTGGTTTCCTTCATTGTGCAAAAGCTTTTTACTTTGGTATAGTTCCAATGCTTTATTTTTGCTTTTGTTTCCCTTACCTGAGGACACACATCTAGAAGAATGATGCTAAGGGTGATGCCAAAGAGATTATGGTCAGTTTTCTTTGAGGATTTTTATTGCATCATGTCTTATAATTAGGTCTCTAATCCATTTTGAATTTATATTTGTGTGTTCTGTGAGAAAGTGGTTCAATTTCATTCCTTTGCATGTAGCTGTCTAGTTTTCCCAGCACCATTTATTGTAGAGACTGTCGTGTCCCCATTGCCTATTCTTGCCTCCTATTTTATTAATTAATTGACCATGTAAGCATGGGTTTATTTCTGAGTTCTCTGCTCTGTTCCGTTAATCTATGCATTGGTTTTTGTGCCAGTACCATATTATTGTGATTACTGTAGTTTTGTAGTAAATCTTGTAATCTGGCATCGTGATACCTCTACCTTTGTTCTTTGGTTTCAGGATTGTGTTGGCTATTTGGGTTCTTCTGTGGTTCCATACAAATTTTAGTATTATTTGCTCTAGTTCTGTGAAAAATTCTGTTGGTATTTTCACGGGGATTGCCTCAAACCTGTAGACTGCTTTGGGTAGTAAGGATATTTTAATACTTTTTCCAATCCATGAACTTAGAATAGCTTTCCATTTGTATCATCTTTAATTTCTTTAGTCAATGTTTTATAGTTTTCAGAATAGAGATTTTTCACCTCCTTGGTTTTTATTCTTAGGTATTTTATTCTTTCTGGTGATGCGTAAGTGGAATTGTTTTCTTAATTTCTCTTAAAGTACAATATCTTATAAAATGTGCTCAACAGATGTTCGATGAATTCCTGAGGAACACAGAAAAGTTCTTTTATAATGCAATGTTGCCACACCCAGTTGATTACCTGCGTCAGACACAGATTTAGAGAAGAAACCAACCTTCCAGTGGAAAGGTGGAATGATTGAATGATATTCCTGATTCTGGTATGAAGGCTAGACTGCCTGTTAGGTGAGAAATGGAACAAATATGAAGAATGAGAAAAGATAACACTTTCAATGATTAATATGTACCTACATTCATTTAATGCTCACAACTGCTCATAAGTAGGTACTATTAATATCCCAAATTTACAGGTCTGGAAACATGGGGAATGGGGAACTTATGTAATTTTCCCTTGGCCACAGAGTCAATTAGATCCTAAACATTTAGATTTCAGAGGTTCTGCTAGTAACTACTGTTCTGTAATCTCCCATTCAGGAGATCAGATACTATAGATAAAATCTGAAAAAAAATGAATTGACTTACGAGAAGTAATAGCTGTGCTTTATTTTTAAATGATGTATTTATTTATGTATTTGCATATTTATATTAAGGACCACACAAGATGTTTGTGGATAGAGAAAGCAAACCTCTTGAATACCATGTATTTACAGACCTATATTTAATTGTGCATATTTCCTTTATTCTCTAAATCATTTTGTGAGTTTCACTCTAGGACTTTTAGCTTTGTATTTTGAAAATTGGACAAATATATTAATGCTGAAATGAGAAACTTAGTGGAAATTAAAAAAAAACAAAAACCCAAAACTGGAGAAAAAAAATTTTTTTTCAAAAGATTTCAAATGACAAAAGCCTAAACTGTCAAACAGCAATTTGAAGCAAGGGAATTTGCTACATGAGGTAGGAAGCAGTAGTCAGAATCCACATGGAAGCTGAGGTGAGGAATAACAAGTCCAAATCCTCGTTATGTTTTACTACTGTTCTGTACACCTTAAAGACACTGCAAGACAGAGGCAGCCTCTACAATCCATTGATCTTGAAGCCAGACAGTTATGTAGTGACCATAAAGCATAGTTATTGATAACATGGAAAAATACATTCAAAAATCACTGTATTGTATTTCTTTTATTATTTGAAATATGCAATGCAGGAGCAGGAGGTGTTCTTGAGAGCTAGTTAGCAGAGAGCGAAGGAGAGACAGAAGGGGAAGAAAAAACCCTCGCTACTGTTTGCAATTTTCACTGGCCAAATGGAACCTGAGTAAAGGGGGCAAATTACCAAACCCAAGCATAAACAAATAATGCAGGGGGCTTCTTACATCATGAGGGTGATGCAGGTGAATATGCATCTTTTGGCACATTTGGGAAATGAAAGTTCTATTTTTTACTCAAATGCCATTAAGTTATTTACAACTAGATCTGGAGGTTTCATATTTATTATCATGAAGTATAAAGCCAAATGTCCCTTTTTCAGGAGCACCAAAGATTAACAGATTAGAATGTTTTCCACATGTCCATTTTTACTGTCAAGAGAATTTTAAAGAAGTTTTCCAGCTTCCGCAGCTGAACCAGATGTCAGTGGGTCCCACAGTGAAATGAAATTGGCAGAGTAGCCTTCTCATGACCCCGGGGTTGTTTTATCAGGGATCAGTTTAATGTCTAAGAGCCATTCCTTGCTGAAGACTGTAAAGTTTTGGGGTCCAATCTGCCACAATTATAGAAATCTGCTGACTTTGTTGAACCACTGAAACCAAGCAATATTTCTTATAACTTTTCTCACATGACACTGTAATTGTTGTTTGTGTTGGCACAAGAAAAGTAAAGGGTCTTATTTCCACTGTGAATTTCTGGTCTCTGGTTTCAGGAACATCAGTAGAGAATATTTTACCAGCCACAATTTTTGTTGTGTAAATAGTTCTGGTGATTTACCCAATAGGTCCCTCCAATGTGTTCTCAAATGACCATGGGCTGAGGATAGTGGATGGACACTTTGTAAAATAACTGTAGGAGTTAACACAATAATATTTTATATTTTCATTGCTAGCTTTGGTTCAGGATTTCATGGCCAAAAGTTCAAATGTGATTATATTGACAGATTTCATTCTTTCTTTCTTAGCTTTTAATTTGTCATTGTTAATGTAAAAAGCATAAAATGGACATACAGTTTAAAACATAATAAAATGAACATATTTTTTATCATACAGTTTAAGAAATAGATCACCAATATTTTTGAATCCTCCTGCAAGCTCTCCTTGATTACATATCCCCTCTCCTACAGAAAACCCTGCAAATCACTCTTTTTCTTTTAGTGTTACAATATTATATGATTGCTAATTTTGTCTATCTTTGAACTTCATATAACTGAAGTAATGCTTTAGGTAATCTTCAATAATTTGCTTTTCTTCACCCACTATTAGTTTTTTGAGATGAATCTTGTGATTGCACATAGCACTATGTGAGAGTGTCATCTGTTCAAAACTCTTGCTGATACCAGACATTATTTAGCAATTCTGGTGGCTATCCAGTGTTATCTCATTGTTGCTTTAATTTACATTTCTCTGATGATTAATGGGAGTGGAGTACCTCTTCATAGCTTAATGACCATTAGTAAACTTTCTATGGTAAGATATCTCTTCAACTCATTTTTTTTCTTTTATTTTTTTTTTTGTAAAGATTTTATTTATTTATGGGAGAAAGAGCAAGAGAGCAAGAGTGAGGAGAAGTGGCAGAGGGAGAGGAAGAAGCAGACCTCCTGCTGAGCAGGGACCTGATGCAGGGGTCGGTCCCCATGACCTGAGCTGAAAGCAGATGCTTAACTGACTGAGCCATCCAGGTGTCCCAGTATTTATTTTTTCATAGATTTTCTATAGGTAGTAAGTATTACTATTCCTTTGTCAAATATAGGAATTACAAATATCTTTCCCTACATTGTAGCTTGTTTTGTTATCACTTTCATAATGCATCTTTTCATTTTAATAAACTTAATATTTTAGGGCAGCTTTAGATTTTCTGAAAAATGTGAATATAGTACCTAGAATTACCATATTAACTATCCAATTACCATAACCAGTTACTCCTATTATTAACATATTTTATTGGTATGTGTCTTTCTCTTTTGGGGTGGGATATTCTGCAAATGTCAAGTAGAATAAATTGGTTGATAGTGCTGTTTAGATCAACTCTATCCTTACTGATTTTCTGCTTGCTTGAGCTATAAATTAGTGAAAGAGGTATGTCAAAGTCTCCGACTATAATAGGGAACTTGTCTATTTCTTGTCTCACTTCTGTCAGTTTTGCTTCTGTCAAATTTTTATGCTGTGCTCTTAGATGCATATATATTTGCAACTGTTATTTCTTCTTGGATACTTATCCTTTTGTCATTATTAATATACTTATTTATCCCTGGTAATTTTCCTTGTCGTGAAGTTTGCTTTGTCTGAAATTAATATTGCTACCCTACCTCTCATTTAATTGGTTTTAGTATGGTATTCATGTTTAAAGGGGATATCTGGTAGACAACAAATAGTTGGGTCTTATTTTTTTTTTTTTAAAGATTTTATTTATTTATTTTAACAGAGAGAGAACACAAGCAGGCAGAGAGGCAGGCAGAGGCAGAGAGAGGAGCAGGCTCCCTGGCGAGCAAGGAGCCCGATGCGGGACTCGATCCCAGGACGCTGGGATCATGACCTGAGCCGAAGGCAGCTGCTTAACCAACTGAGCCACCCAGGCGTCCCTGGGTCTTATTTTTTATCCACTCTGACAATCTCAATTTTATCCACTCTGACAAACCACAATTCACAGTGGTGCATTAATATTAGGGGTATAAATGTATATATCGCATATATACAATGTATATACAAGTATATTTGAAACGATTGAGAGTATGGGTAGATTAATAAACACCATGTTTGTAAATGTGTTTTATTCATTGAATTAAAGAAAAAAACTTTTGTCCATCTTTCTCAGCCTTCTCTGGTTTTAACTGAGCATTTTATATGACTCTATTGTATCTGTTAGTATATCAACTATAATTCTTTTTTAAAAAATCAGTATAGGCTTATTGGCAAATTTAATCTTTTTTATTATTATGTTAAATTAGCCAACACACAGGACATCAGAAGTTTCTGATGTAGTCTTCAACGATTAACTAGTTGCATATAATTCTTTAAAAAGTTTTTAGTGATTTCCCTAGACTTTCCAATACACGTTTTTAACTAGTCTAAATTCAACTTCAAGTAATTCAATAGCATTTATGTGTAGTGCTGGTACCTTATAACAGAGTAATCCCCATTCTCATTCTTCCCGCCCATCTCTTTCAACATTGCTGTTATTCATTTCATTTATCCTTAGGCTAAAAATAATCTGTACTTCTTAACTATTATTACTTGGAACAAATGGTTGTCTATTAGATGTATTAAGAGTATTTCAGATCAAAGAATTGTGTTTTACTTTCATTTATTGTATCTCTGCTCTTCTTATGTAGATCTGAGTTTTCAGTCACACATAATTTACCTTATTTATTTATTTATGAAGATTTTATTTATTTATTTGTCAGAGAGAGAGAGAGAGAGAGAGAGAGCACAAGCAATCAGAGCAGCAGGCAGAGGCAGAGGGAGAAGCAGGCTGCCCGCTGAGCAAGGAGCCCAATGCGGGACTCAATCCCAGGACCCTGGGATCATGACCTGAGCCGAAGGCAGCTGCTCAACCAACTGAGCCACCCAGGCGTCCCAATTTACCTTATTTATGAAGAATATCTTTCACATTTGTAGTAGGGCAATTTATTGATGATGAAATACATCAGTTTTTGTCTGAAAAAGCATTTGTTTCTCTAATACCTTTGAAGAATAATTCTTTTGATTACAGAATACTAGAATTGTGGGTTTTTTCCTTCAACATTTTAAATATTTCATCCTATTTTCCTGTTGCTGGCATGGTTTCTAATGAGAAAACCAATGTAATTATTATGCTTCTATACAAGTAAGATATTTATTGTCCTCTAGCTTTTTTAAAGATTGTCTCTGTCTTTAGTTTTCTGCAATTTGAATATGATGTTCCTAGGTGTAGATACTTTATATTTATCCTGCTTGGTGTTCTCTGTGTTTCTTGAATCTGTGGTTTGGTGTCTGCCATTAATTTTGAAATATCCTCAGATATTGCTTCAGATATTTCTTCTACTCTGTTCTTTTTCTTCTCCTTCTGGCATTCTAATAACACATGTTATACCTTTTAAATCAAGTTGTCCCTCAGTTGATGTATAATCAGTTTTTATTTCCCCCATTATTTTCCCCTTAGCATTTTAGTTTTATGAAGCTGCTTTTAACATATTTTTAAGCTCACTAATTCTCTCCTTGGCTATGTGCAGTCTATTGATAAATCCATCCCATTCAATTGTTACTCCCCCCCCCCCTTGAATTTCCTTTCAATTCCTTAGAGTTTCCATTTCTGCCATATTCACAACTCTTCTTTTTTCATGTTGTTACTTTTGCCATTAAAGCCCTTAACATTGTAATTATAGTTTAAATTCCCTGTCTAAATGTTCTAATATCTGTATTATATCTGAGTCTGGTTCTGATGTTTTGTGTCTTTAGGCTTTGTTTTCTGTTTTCTTCTTGGCTTTTGGCTTCTCTCGTGATTTTTTGTTGCTATTGTTGAAAGCCAGACATGCTGTATCTGATGACAGAAACTAAGGTAAATAGGCTAAACACGTGTGAGGATTTGTTAGTCTAGCAAGGAGTTAGGTTGTTTTGAACGTTTGTTGTAACTAATAATCAGAGGCTTCAAATTTCTCTAGTTTCCTTGATTTTGTCTTACCTTCCTATGTGGGATTCCCTAAGTTTTCCTCCTTAAAAAGAGTGTATATCTTGTAGATCTTTCAGCTTTAATTCAGGGCTAGTATACTGAGGACTTGTTGGTGTGATGATAAGGTGTAGCGGAAGGGAAGTACCTTACAATCTTAAGAATCTGAGAGTTTTAGTGAGCCTATGTGGAGGTGACCTTCACAAATGTTTCTCCAGAAGTATGATTTTTTTTTTCTACCCCATTAGTAAGACATGAAGTCTGGCATGGACTGGAGTGGGACGGATATCCTTCTCTAGCTGGAATAAGGTTCTGGTAAGGTTTTTTTCCCTAGAGAATAGTCCTTCAAAGGCAGAATTCTCTGGTAATATTACATCGTGAGTATTCTTCCACTCTCTTTGTCTAAACCATGGGGAAGATGTTTCTTAGCTTCTTGCTGTTAGAACTTGGTGGGGTTCTTTGAGGTAAAACTCAAGAAATTCAGATGACTCCTTTGAGACTGGCTCTAGGAGTTTCTCCACCTCCTGCTTATCCATGCTTAGCCTCTAGCACTTTGTCAAAAGTTTCATTTAAGTGTGTCTAACAGTAAGGAGAACGCAGCTGTGCATCTCCGGATATGTCTATCTCCAGATTTCAGGATGGAAGCTTGCCTTGCAATCTCAGTTCTCTGATGTGTCCAAGAAAAGTAATTTATTTTGTTAGCTTTTTTTTTTCTTATTTTTGGGATAAGGGTGATGATTCCAAGCTCTTTACATGTAGAGATGATACCAGGGTTTTATAATCTGTCTTTTTTATGAACAGAAAATTCTCATTTTAATGTTTATTGATCTTTTTGCCTATTGATCTTTTTCTATGTTAACTCTTTATTATATAATAAATCTGTCTATGCAAATCATTTTCTTTCATATTATTTACTTCCACACAGATTTAGAAGCCATCAGGACTTGATTTTGTGTATAGTGTGAGGTAAGGGCTAAGATTTTTTTTTCTAGTTGGATACCTAATTGAACAAGCACCGTTTATTGAAAAGATCATGTTTTTCCCACTATATTGTTTGATGCTTTTATTACAAATCAAGTAACTGTATTATTTGAGTCTCTTTTTCAAAAGCTTTCTATTTTGTCATTTGGTTCATATGCCTATCCTTGCATTGTTACTTTGCTGTCTTTGGGCACCTGGATGGCTCAGTTGGTTAAGTGCCTGCCTTTGGCTCAGGTCATCATCCCAGGGTCCTGGGATCGAGCCCTGCATTGGCTCTCTGTTCATCAGGGAGCCTGCTTCTTTCTCCCATTGCTCCTGCTTGTGCTCTCTCCCTCTCTGTCAAATAAATAAATAAAATCTTAAATGGGGTAGGTTCTATATTTCAGTATTGTTGGAAAATATTTGTGTAATACATAAGCTACTTTCTTACTTTATGTTCAATATCACTTACCCATAAAAGCATCTGCGTCCGATGTCTTTGTGGAAAAAATGTGAACTACTATTCCAATGCAGATCTGTTTCTTTTTCCCATTTTGGATGTTATATCATTGTATGAATTTTCTTTTCACCTAATTTTTCAAAGATGTTGGCATAACCTTTTATTATTATGTTTTGTTTACTATAACATTCTACATTCCATATTCTCATCTCACCTATGACATCAAAAGTGAGATGTGAAGCTCACGAAGCCATTCAAAGCTTCACAGAAAAGTAGGAAACTTATAGAAATTAGGAAGAAATATAGCAACATTTCCACATGAATTTAAAAAAGAGAAATGAAAGAACAAATGAAAAACAAGTAGATATGAATCAACTTAGGGATTTATCTGAGACATGGTAAAGTCTTAAAAATTTACAGAGTAATAACATCTTTGAGTGAATGGATTATAATAGAACAAATGTGTGTTAAAAATGAGAGTTATTACCAAAATATTGCATGTAACAAAAATAGTTCTTGAAGATGAAAATATTATTCAAAGGAAATGTATTATTCAAAGGAAAATATTATTCAAAGGAATCTAGGTTAGTAATCATATAGATGTTTAAAGATTTTACATATTTGTTGAGATTTCTCTCAAATCATTAGTGAGGCACCACTTGAATGCTGGTCATTCTCTTTGTCTTTTGTGGAAATAAAATTTGCATTTAAGATGATATCTTGTTAAATTATCATTATACTAATTTTTCCACTTTAACTGAGATATAATTAATATACATGACTGTGTAAAGTTAAGGTGTACAGCATGATGACTTACATATATTGGGAAACGATTACAACAATAAGTTTAATTAGCATCTATCATCTTAGACACATTAAAAAGAAAAAGCAAAAAACTAAAACTTCTCTTGTGATAAGAACTCTAACTTTTTACTCTTCATACTACTGTAAGATATATATATATATATATATATATATAAACTATAATCCTCATGCTATACACATCACCAGTACCATTTAATCTTATAACTTGAAGCTTATACATTTTGAGGATAATCCCCCAATTTCCTTTCTCTCCTTTCCCCACTTCTGATAACCACAAAACTGATTCTTTTTTTTTTATGAGCTTGTTGTTTTTTTTTTTCCTGCAGGTGTTTTGTTTTTAGGTTCCATATATAAGTGAGGTTATACAGTATTCCCTTTCTCTTTGTTTGCCTTATTTCACTTAACATAATGTACTCAGAGTTCATCTGTGTTGTTACAAATGGAAGAATTTATTTTTTTATGGCTGAATATTCTACATTGTATATTTCACAACTTCTTTATTCACTCATCTGTCAATGAACACTTAAGCTGTTTCCATATCATGAGTGTGGTGAATACTATTGCTGTGTATGTGGGGGTGTAGATGAAAAGGTTATACCAACATACCTGAAAAGTTAGGTGAAGTGAAAATTCATAGAATGATATAAATTATCAGAAATGGAAAAAAGAAATAAAACCTCATTGAATGAGTAGTTTTCATATTTCAGATTACTATTTTCATTTCTCTGAATATATTCCCAGAAGTGAAAGCACTCCATAAAGTAGTTCTATGTTTTAATTATTTGAGAATACCCCATTTTTATTTCTATGGTGACCGTACCAGTTTACAATCCCAGCAACAGGGCAAAAGGGTTCCCTTTTCTCCATATCCTCACCAGCACTGGTTATCTGTTGACTTTTTGAAGATGGCAATTCTAAGAAGCAAAAAGTAATATTTCATTGTGGTTTAGATTCATATTTCCCTAATGTCTGTTGGTCATCCGTATGTCTTCTCTGAAAAAGGTCTATTCAGACCCTCTGCCCATTTTTCAATTTTTATTTGGTTTTGAGTTGTAGAAGTTCTTTATTTTAGATATTAACCCTTTATCAAACATGAGTAATGAATGTCTTCTCCCATTTTTAGACTGCCTTACCAATTTTTATGGTTTGCTTCACAGAGCAAAAGTCTTTATATTGGTGTAGTCCTAATAGCTTATATTTGGTTTTGTTTCCCTTGCCCGAGGAGACATATCTAGAAAAATGTTGCTGGGGTTGATGTCAAAGAGATAACTGCCTTTGTTTTTTTCTGGGACTTGTATGGCTTCAGGTCTCACATAAAGGTCTTTAAGCCATATGTATGTTGTGAGAAAGTGGTCCAGTGTCATTCTTTTTGTGTGTATTCAGTTTTTTCAGCACAATTTATTACAGAGACTATCGTTTTCCTATTGTATATTCTTGACATCGTTGTTGTAGATTAACTGATCATCTGAGTGTGGGTTTATTTCTGGGCTATTTTGTTCCATTCATCTATGTATGTGTCCATTTTTATGGCAGTAGCATATTGTTTTGATTACTCAGCTTTGTAGTTTATTTTCAAATCTGGCATTGTGAGGTCTTCAGCCTCGTTCTTTTTTTTCTTCCTCTTCTTTTTAAGGTCAATTAGTCAACATATAGTACAACATTTACTCTTTTTTAGAGAATTTGCTATTAGTGTATAAAGTACTGCTGTTAATTGTATGTTAATTTTGCATCCTGTAACTTTAGTGGATTTGTTTTTTATGGAGCCTTAGGGATTTTCAACATATAAAATCATATCATCTACAAATAGAGATAATTTTACTTCTTCCTTTCTAATTTTCAATGTAATATGTATTGTTCTTAACTAATTGCTCTGGCAAGGACTTCCAATACTCTGTTGAATAGGAGTGGTGAGTGGGAACCACATCAATCTTAAAAGCTTTCAACCTTTGTTGAGTATGCTGTCTGAAGACATGTTATATGTAACCTTTATTACATTGAAATTTGTTCTTTATATCCTAATTTGTTAAGTGCCTGTAATCATGAATGGATGTTGAATTCTGTCAAATGCTTTTTTAGTTTCTCTTGTAATGACCATGCAATTCTTTTTTTTTATTCTATTAATGTAGCCTGTTGATTGATTTGTGGTTATTGAACTGTCCTTGTATCCCAGGAATTATACCTATTTGATTATGGTAAGTGATCATTTAATGCACTGGATTTAATTTATTAGTATTTTATTGAGAATTTTTATATCCATATTGATCAGAAATATTGGTCTTTAGTTTCCTACGAGTGTCCTTTTCTGGCTTCAAAATCCGGGAAATTCTGGCCTTATAAAAAGAGTATAGAAATGTTCCTTGCTTATCATTTAAAAAAAAATCGAGTGGTATAAATTCTTATATAGGTGTTTGACAAAATTCATCACTCAGTGAAGCCATCTGATTCTGGGCTTTCCTTTGTTGAGAGGTTTTTGATTATTGATTCAATCGCCTTACCAGTAACTTAGTCTCTTACTAGATTTTTAAATTTCTTTCTGATTCATTCTTGTAGACTGTATGTTTCTAAGAATTTTACACCACTTCTGCTAGGTTGTTGGCATATGTTGATGAGAGTAGCTTCTTGTGATCCTTTATATTTTTATATTAGCTATTATAATGTCTCCTTTCTCATTTATAATTTTGTTGATAAGTGTTCTATTTTCTCCTTGGTTAGTCCAAATAAAAGTGTGTCAAGTTTTATTTTCAAAGAACTGATTCTTGGCTTGGTCAAACTTTTGTCTTGTTTTCCTGTTCTCTATATTTTATTTCTATCTGCTTTATTTTTGATTTCTTTGTTTTTCTCTCTCCTTCTGCTAACTCTGAGCTCAATTTGTTCTACTTTTTAAGGGGTGGGATTAGGTTGGTTACTTGGGATTTTTCTTGCTTCTTAATGTAGGTGTTTGTTGTTATCAACTTTCCTCTTGAAACTGCTGTGTTGCATCCTATAAATACTGGCATGTGGTGTTTCCATTTTGGTCTCAAGATACTGTTTTATTTACACTTTCATTTCTTCTTTTATCCATAGGTTTAGGGGAAAGTTGCTTAATATACAAGCATTCTTGAATTTTCCAGTTTTGCTCTTTTTATAGATTTCCCGTTCCATACACTGTGGTCAGAGAAGATACTTGGTATGGTGTCAGGGTTCCTGAATTAGCTGAGATTTGTTTGGTGGCCTAACATATGGACATTCCTAGTTAATGTTTGATGTGAACCTTAGAAAAATGTATATAGGCATACCTTGTTTTAGTGAGCTTTATTTACTTCACAGGTACTCTATTTTTTACAAATTGAAGGTCTATGTTAACCCTGAGTCAAATAAGACTACTGGCACCATTATTTTAACAGCATTTGTTCACTTGGTATGTCTGTTATATTTTGGTAATTCTCTCAATATTTCAACTTTCTCATTAGTTCATTATGGTGACCTGTCATTAGTGATTACGATTCCCTGAAGGCTCAGATAATGCTTAGCATTTCTTATCAATGAAATATTTAATTAAGGTATTTTGTAGACATCATGCTATTGAACATTTATTAGACTATACAGTGTGTATATAGTGTATGCAGATAGTGTAAGCATAACTTTCATATGCACTGAGAAACCACCAAAAACATTTGATGCAATAATCATTTTGTAATCATTTTATTGTGGTGACCTGGAACCAAACCCCAAATATGTCAGAGATGTGTCTACAGTCTATTATCAGATATAAGTTCTATATATGTCTTTTAGGCCCATTTGGACTATAATGTTCAAATCTGTTTCCTTATTCTCTGTCTGGATATAATATTCATTGTTGAGAGTAGGGTATTAAAGTCTTGAACTATGATTGTATTGCTATGTAAATTTTCTTTTAGTTCCTTTAGTTTATGCTGTATATATTTAGGTACTCTGATGTAGGGCACATAAATATGTAGTAGTTACATCTTCTTGACTGAGCCCTTTAACATTTTATATTGGCCTTTATTGTACCTTTTTTACTATTTTTAAAGATTATTTTATCTAGATTATTTTATCTAATATCTAATCTAAGTATAGCTCCCTCTGCTTTTTTCGTGGTTAACACTGAAATGAGATTTGCTTTCAGTCTGTTTTTAAGGCTAAAGGGAGTCTCCTATAGGCAGCATATTGTTGGATCTTGTTTTTGTTTTATTTCCCATGTAGTCACTCTATGCCTTTTGATTTAAAAAGTTCATACATTTAGATTTAAAGTAAATATTGAAAGTAAGGATTTACTATTAACATTTGGTTTATTGTTTTCTGCTTTTTTCTGAATCCATTGTTTCTTTTTCTTAGCCCACTGCCTTTCTTTGTGTTTTGATATCTTGTGGTATCAGTATATTTTGACTTCTTTATCATGTGTGAGTACTACGGGTCTTTTCGTGTGGTTATAATGAGGCCATGTTAAATATCTTAAAACTATAACCCTCTATTTTAAAGTAATAACAACTTAATTACAGTTGAATTCCTCCACTTTTCACTTTTATTTTCTCCTTTCTGCACACTTTTTTTAATGTTAGAATTTAGATATTTTATATTGTGCAATAATATGGTTATTGTTACTATAACTACATTTTTAAACTTTATTTAAATAGAGTTGTAACTGAATTATATACCACCATTACACTACAGAATCCAACTTTGACTGCATATTTCCATTACAAGTAACTTTTATACGCCTTCCAATATTTTTATGACTTAATAAACTTCCTTTTTATTTCCACTCTATAGCTTTTCTTGTAGGCAGGACTAGAAGTGATGAATTCCCTCAGCCTTGTTTTGTTTTTTTTTTTAATAAAGCTTTTATACCTCCTGAGTCTCTGAAGGAAAACTTTTCCATGTATAGAAATCTTGGTTGATTTTTTTTTTCAATATTTTGAATATATCATCTCATTCTCTTCTGGCCTGAAAAGATTTTGTTGAGAAATCTATTGACAGTCTTATGAGGATTCCCTGGTCTGTAACCTCCCCCTTTTCTCTGTTTTAAAATGCTTTGATTTTTGACAAATGATAATATGTCTTGGTATAGCCTTATTAAGGTCACTCTATTTGGAGTTTTTTGGGCCTCTTGAATCTGGATGCCTATTTCCCTTCCAAGGTTTGAGATGCTTTGGGGATATTTAAAACAATATTGGTTTTCTATCCTTTTATCTTTCTCTTGACCTCCCAGAATTCCCCTAATGCAAATATTGTTTATTTTCATTGTGTTCATAAGCCCCTAAGCTTTTACTTTTTTTCCTTTTTACTGCTCTCAGGACTGGATAATTTCAAATGTCCCTTCAGGTCACCTATTCTTTCTTCCGTATGTTCAAATCAGCTTTTGAATCTAAGGAACATATTAGTTCATTTATTTCTTAGCTCTAGGTTTTTGTGTGTGTGGATAGTTTCTTGAACTTCTCATTTAGTTCATACATTTTTTTCCTAACTAGTGTTCTTGTAGTTCACAAAAGTTTACAAGAATTATTCTGAATTGAGAATGCATAGGTCTTCATTTCTTTAGGATCAGCTATTACAGTTCTTTAGATTTTCTTTGTGTCATTTTTATCTCATTTTTCTTGATCTTCGATTCCTTATATTGTTGTTTGAGCATCTGAGTAGGTGGTCTCATCGTCCAGACTTTGCATGTTCTCTTTGTCAGACAATTCTCCAACAGTTTGCTCAGTTTGGGTTCTGAATATGTTGGACTGTAATGTCCTTGGCCAAGTGGGACCTAGTACTATTGTGGCTTTTAGGGTGAGTCAAATGGTCATGCTAGAAGTTGGGGGTGAGTGTGCCACTGGCTGAAAACAGTTGGATAGGACTGTTGGGTTGGTTCCATACCCAAATGAGGCTATAGAATGGGTTCATCAGTTACCTTAATTCTCTAGTCAGACTTATTAGATGTTTATGACAGGGTAGTATAGTCAGTATTATCTGGAGCTATGAATTTGCTTCCCTGCTAATGGGAAGGACAGCAAGAGAAGACCCAGGGCCTATATGGGTTGTTGTATGGGGGCTCTAATCAGACAAAAGGGTATGCTGAATTCCCTGGTCAAGTGAGGCCATCAGTTTTGCTCTACAGGTAAGGAAAGCCAGAGGCAGGATCTCTGCTTAAGTGCCACTGTAGGCAGGCTTGTTGGATGGGCCCTGCAGTTTTCTATGTGCTCTGGTACAGTTCCCTGAAGGGAAGGGCGGAAGGCTGCATCAGCAACAAGTGGGGCAAAATTCATTTTCCAGCCTGGGTACAGTAGAAGTGACTTTGAGGCTGCTAATGCTTTTCATTGGTGAATTTTCTTTCTAAAAATATGATACCTTTAATCCTTTTCAAAAATATCTTTATCATAAATTATTCTATTTAAATAAATAAAAACAGTTCTGTAACCCCCCCACCAACCCCCAATATATTCTGTGTCTGAGCTTTTTTTTTTTTTACATTATAGATATAAGAAAGTTCATCCAGCATTTATCTCTACCTGACTTACTTCACTTGGCAAATGCCTTTGAAATCCACCCCTGCTGCAAATGGCAAAATTTCATTTTTTATGGCTAAATAATAACCTATTGTATATACAACATCTTTAATAATTAGTGAGCACTTAGGTTGTTTCCATATTTGGCTATTATAAAGAATGATTCCATAAACATGGTGGTTCATATATTGTTAAGTTACTATTTTCATTTTATTTAAATAACTTCCACGTCAAAATGAAATTGCTGGATCACAAGGTAGTTCTAATTTTGTTGAGGTACCTCCATACCATTTTCTATAATGGATGTACCAAATTACTTTCCCACCATATTTTCTTCTGGAAGTTTTATGGTGTCATTCTAGTGTACTTTCATTTTGGGGCATGTGGCAATCTAATTTTCCCAACACCATTTATTGTAGTGATTGTCCTTTCCATATTGTATATGATCGGCTCCTCTGCCAACAATTAATTGACCTTGTATTTGTGGGTTTATTTCTGGGTGCTCTTCTTTCCATTGATCTATGCATCTGTTTTTATGCCAATATCACTGTTTTAATTAATATAGGTTTATAATACATTCAGAAATATCAGAGTATTATGCCTCTGCCTTAGTTCTTTCTCAAGATTACTTGGACTAGATGGGGTCTTTTTAAAAGTTTTTATTTTAATCGCAATTAACTGCATGTATTATACTGGTTTCAAGTGTACACAATAGTGTTCCAACAGTTCCATACTCAATGCTTATCAAGACTTCTTATTAAGTGCACTCTTTAACCCTCATCACCTATTTACCCCATTCCCCCCACTCACTTCCCTTCTGGTAACCACCAGTTGTCCATAATTAAGAATCTGTATTTTGGTTTGTCTCTCTTTCTTCCCTTTGCTCATTTGTTTCTTAAAATCAAATGGTACTTTTCTTGCTCTAACTTCACTTAGAATTATACTATGTAGCTCCATCCGTGTCATTGCAAATGGTAGGATTTAATTCTTTATGGCTGAGTAGTATTCCTGTGCGCACACACACATCTCCTTTATCAATTCATCAATCGATGGACACTGGGCTGCCTCTCTATCTTGGCTATTGTAAGTAAGGCTGCTATAACCATAGAGATGCATGTATCCCTTAGAATTAGTATATTTGTATTCTTGGGGAAAATAGTAATGTGATCACTGGGTTATAATTCTTTTTAACGTTTTGAGGAACCCCCATATTGTTAAGTAGTGACTGCACCAGTAGTACTATATAAATTTTAAAACTGTTTTATGAAAAATGCCATTAGAACTTCGATAGTGATTACAGTGAATCTGTAGATTGCTTTGGGTGACCATGAACATGGACTACCTATCTTTCCAATTATATGTATCTTCAATTTCTTGAATCAGTATCTTAGAGTTTTCAGTGTGTAAGACTTTAACTTACTTGGATAAAGTTACTGTAACTTTATAGAACTTGTTTATTATTTCTAATAGTTTTTTCAGTTGAGTCTTCAGGCTTTTCAATATGTGGTATGTGGTCCACAAACAGTGACACTTTTACCTTCTTCCTTTCCACTTTGGATCCCTTTTATATCTTTTTCTTGCCTTACTACCCAGTAGTCTGTTAAATAAAAGTGGAAAGAGGGAGCATCTGGAGAAAAAGCTTTTAGCTTTTCACTGTTGAGTATGTTAGCTGCAGGCTTGTGATATCTGGCCTTTGTTGAGAGTTATTATAAATGGACTTTAGCTTTTGCTAAATGCCTTTTCTGCATCTACTGAGATGATTGTATGATTTTTACCCATCAACATGTCATGTTGATTGACTTGTGCAAGCCAAACCATCCTTGCATCTCTGGAATAAATTCCACTTGAATATATGATCCTTTTAATATGTTCTTAAATGTGGGCTAATATTTGGTGAGGCTTTTTGCATCTAAATTTATCAGGGATATTGCCTGTAATTTTTTTTTCTTGTGGCTGCCTAATTTGCTTCTTATATCAGAATATTGTTAGCCTCGTGATTTTGGAAGCATTCTCTCTTTTCACTTTTGGGAAGGGCTAGTATGAATTATTACTTAGAGCAGTCTGTTCCTGGACTTCTTTTTGTTGGAAGGTTTCTAATTACTGGTTCAATTTCCTTAGTAGTAGTTGGTCTGTTCAGATTTTATAGTTCATTGTGATTAAATGTTGGGAGGTTTTATGTCTTGAGAATTTATTTCTTCCAGGCTGTCCAATTTGGTGGTATATAATTGTTCATAGTAGTTTCTAATCCATTATTGGTGGTTGACATTGCTTTCATTTCTGAAGGTCTGCCAGTTCATGTATCCCCTTTCAAAGAATCAGCTCTTAATAGAAAATATCTATGGAATGGTCTCTTCATTCTCTATTTTGTTCATTAGGGCTTAATTTGTTCTGGTTGCTTGAAGTGTAAAATTAGGATATTTACCATTATGAACTGCCTATGCTATGACCCACAAATTTTGGTATCTTAAATTTGGAATTTAAAATGTCTCTCTGTGGTCTTGACACAAGAAGATGTGTACCCAATAGAGTCACCGGCTTTAGTGCATGTGCAAGTAGTTCTGTCTACCTACCTGATTAGTTTTCAGGTGTTCCCATTCTTCCTGTCAGATGGTACTTAGGCCACACTCCACACTAAGTGGTCTATGATGGCCCACTTAAGGGTCTCAAAATTTCCTGAATATGCTTTCTAGGTGGGAGGGGTCTGACTCAGGTCTTCTGGCTAGGCATGGACAGACCAGTCTTCAGGGCAAGCAAACCTCTCAATTTGGGGGCTCAAATAAGGCAGCCTTCCACCCCACGAAGTTCTCTGGTTAGAGTGCACAAGCAAGTTTGATCTGCAGATGAACAAAACTACTAGGTTGGATTAGTACTTAAACTATATGGATAGAATCTTACCCTGCCAAGATTCAAGTACTGTTTTTTGGGAGCCCTTTCTTCCTTCCCCTGGGAACAATTAGATTTCCAGTGGTTGAGCCCTGCAGCATCCCCTGCAAACTCTGTGAGGTGAAAGCAGTAGATGCACCCATGGTGTTGGGGGTGGGTGGATGTGACACCTCAGCTCTCTCCTCCCCCTGGAGGAATGAGAGGCTGAGGGGACACTTATTGCATGGTTCTGTGTAGCCCAGGAAGGGGGAAAGGTGCTTATCATGTATCTGTTCATCTTAGCCTCATAGAGGGTCTTGGTCTCTCAGGTACAAGGTGGTACTTCAGCCTTACTCCTCTGTTCTACAATTCTCTCAGTAGTTTCTTGTCCATGAATAGTTGTTAGGTTATTTCTGACTTCAATTTTTCTCACAAGTAAAAATATGTCAACATCTTGGTGATGTCAACCCTGTAAACCAAGTCTTTTTCAGGTTATTCTCACATAGAACTATGCTGACTGATAGAAAATTTCACGATAAATATATAACTTCAGCATGTTGAGTGAAAAATCTTCCTCAAGAAATGCATACTTCACCAATATGTGTTTTATAACTTTTAAAAAATTGGAAGACAATGGATCTAAAATCTTAATTTGTCTTATTTTTTCCTTATCTTCTAACAATGAATTGAATGTGGCTTTGGCTTTAAACCAAAGTGAAGGGACTCTCAAAATCACCCCATCCGTTCTTCTATATTAAAGATCAATTCCCATCCTCCCCCCGTTGGGCTTTATAAAGCTCTTTACCAGCCTTTCCACATCCTCCAAGGGAGCCTCTACTATGTGCTGAGAACGATGTGCCACCCCTATTGTTCTTAATCACAACCTATGACAACACTTAAAACAGCACACCTTTCCTTATATTACATGTGAGAGCGACATATGTGTTGGAGACTTAAAAAAAATTTCCTGAACCATTTTCATTGAATATAAATTCCCTGCTTATAATCTTACACTGCCTATCTATGTTGGTTCACCCCCCCACACCCAGTTTTGTAATAGGACAAGATCTCAGTACAATGTAGGAACTCACTGAAAAATATTCAAAGGTAATATTTTTTTGCAACTAAAGGAAATCATTTGTGTAAAAATCTGAAGGGTAAAACAAATATACATGTGTATAGATCTACTATTTTCATTAGGTGACCACTGTTCAACAGGATTCCTTTTAACCCCTAATTCCAATTAATCAGATCTAGAATTTCTAGAACCACAGACTCGGTTTGAATCCTGGCTTGGGAAAGGGTCCCAAATTATCTTTATGTCTTAAACCCACCAACCACTCTAACTCAAATTCTTGCAGGGATAAAAGCAAGTAAATGGAATACAGGATGCAAACCAAATTTTAGGGCACTCCCTTTCCAGGGGCTACCTGTAACTTTGGCCCAGCCTATTTTTGTCATGCACCTTCTAAAAACTTAGGACGGTAAGTAGTAAATATATTTAACAGCTCATCTAAGATCTTCTTTCATTACAACTATCTTTTTTTTCAATTTACTTCTCAGGCCAAATGGCCAAGAGAAGCGACTCTTCATCTGCCTCTTCCCTGATGTCACTTCTGCTTTTTTACCTAAACTTTTTCATAATAGAGTCACATCTTCCAACCCATACCACAAATGATGAACACACTCACCTGGCATTTCAGATGGGAACATACCATTTGTTTCTTTACCCTGCAGTAAATACCTGGATTTTAAATAAGCAAACACCATAACCACATTGGCAAACATATTAGCATTCCTAGATCACAATTATCTTGAATTAATATAGTTTCTTACACGCTGGTGATCTTTAATTCTTGGTAAGTTCTGTGCCTTTGTATTTAAAAAAATGAGTCAAAAATAAACTAGGATTGGGACGCCTGGGTGGCGCAGTTGGTTGGGCAACTGCCTTTGGCTCAGGTCATGATCCCGGCATCTTGGGATCGAGTCCAGCCTCGGGCTCCTTGCTCCGCAGGGAGCCTGCCTCTCTGCCTGCTTGTGTTCTCTCTCTGTTAAATAAATAAATAAAATCTTTAAAAAAAAAACTAGGATCAAGTTCAGAAAGCTATATTTTAATGAAAATAGTTTGCTTATTTTCAATATCTCCCTTTTTTTTTTTTTTAGCAGATACACTATGGAGAACTGTTGGCCTTCTTAGAGCTGATGTGAATGCTAATACATTTTGCTTTAAGGTCTGGTACCCATAAAATCTTGTGTATTTTCAAGAGGAACTGTTCCAAAAGGTCGATGAGGAAAAATAAATAGGATTTTCTTTCCTTACAGAATAGAAACAGTATTCTTTTAATTTAGACTTTCAGTGAAAACAGTGGGTTTTAGTTATGGAAACAAATGTTTCCTTTAAGAATGTTTACTGACCTGAAAACATTTTACTAAGAAATATGAGCTTTATTTAGTTATCTATAGTTATTATGAGATCAAAGTAAAAGAAATCTAATTCTCAAAGCATCCTTTTCAAACCTCAACTTTTTACCTCAGGAAATGGATGTTGTAAACATTTTCCATATCCTGTAAGGAAACTTTTTCCCCCAAAAAATAATGAGGAAATGAGCCTTAGGGACACTCAATTTCTGAATGAAGAGAGGAAGAGAAGCATATATTAAAAAACAATTCTCATCGAGGGTTAGAAATCTAAATTTTTAAGTCATCTACAGAAATAACCAATTATTCCATTTTTATACAAATAATGTGAATAAAAGGTAAAATATACTAATTTATTGAATGGAGAAGACAGTATTGTTAACTCAATCCTCTCTAGATTTATGTATTCAATGGGTATTTGGAGGGTGAGGTTTTAGATAAACTTAGTTAAATGAGACAAATATTTAAAAATAAGGTTTCGTAAACAGACTAAATACAGGGGTTATGCCATATTAGATAAAATCTCTAATAAAAATTCACATTAATGACAACTATGACACTTGCATGAAATAAATAGACCAAAGTGACAGGAAGAGACAAGATAACCCAACTTGTTACCCTAATTGTACTACCTTTCAAGTCAGTTACTTTGTGCAACTGATCTAACCTTGTTAAGTAAGCCACATTTGCCTTATGTGAGAGAAAAAAAAAAAAAAGTACAAAAATCTAGCATGTATCAGAGGTTAACATTGTCTATTGGTGAGGAAAGAAAAGATAGGTAAGCAGGTTATATAAAGGTTCTTCTAAGCACAATTCCAGAGGCAGAAGCCATTAAGGGAAGATAATGTTATCGATATGTAGTTTTCATCTAAGTAACTTTACCCAGTATTTAATACAGTTGATTACCTCTTTCTCCTTGATATACTTCTTTCTTGAGAGTTTAGGACTGAGGACTACCTTGATTTTCTTCTACCTCATGAGACACTATTTCTCAGTTTCTTCAAGATCTCCTTAGATCTACTGAGGCAATATTTTGGAGTTCCAGGTTTTGTCTTCATTTCTATTATGCATCAGCTTGGATTTAAATATTATCTACAGCTAATTACTTTCCACCCAAAATCTATTCTTACCCCTCAAATTGCCTATAAGTATGTGTAGTGGTGGTGTAGGGATCATGAGGTACAAGTATTTTAGCTTAATATATGAACAAAAACAATTATGTGTGTGTATACTATTAATTATTAAAATAAATCCTACATCTATAATAATTTCCCCTACGTGGAGACATTGTAAGTACACAATTTTTCTTTGTACTTAATTTCCAAATATTTAAAAAATCCATTTTTTTGTGCTAAAACTCCACCAATAGGAGGAATGACATCTCCCAGAGGGCAATAGTTGCTCCCAACTTTGCTCTCCCTCATAAGAACAACAACTGTTGATGGACAACACACCCCTAAGACAATCTTAGAACAGGGGAATAAGACCTAAGATACCAAGGCATACTGCAGTGCCCCTATCATAGGTAAGTGTAGCACCAAGGGGGAAAAAAAAGCCTCATGGTGCATCTGGCTGGGTGACACCCTACTGGGGTCTTGCACTGTATTGACTGAGGGGAATCGGCCTGTGATGGAGAAAGGGGTAGTGGCTTGTAACCGTCTACACTCCAGTCTTGGCAGAGTACATTCATATAGGCAGTATCTCAACTAGCTAACTGCAGAACCAAGGTTCTGCATTGGACCAGGGAAATCAATGGAATCATGCCTGCATGATTCAAATCCTCAAGCCTTGAGCTTGGTTTGCCCAGGCCAGGGAGCTAAGTAACTGCCAAACCTGCTGCAGCCCAGCCTGGCCCAAATTGATCAGAGAAGCTACCAGAGCAGTGAGACCATTCTTCAGCCTCACTGGGGCAGGGAACCAAGCCAAATGTCCAATCGAACTGCACTTACCCCATAGTACAACTGCAACCACTGATTGCAAGCTTAAACAGTTGACTTCCCCAAATTAGACATGAATAGTAAGCCAAGGGCATTACTAGCAGACACTTCAAGAACCCAAACTGATGGGTGCTATACTATGTATGACAAAGCAAATCTGTGAAGTTTAGAAAAGCAGCCTTCTTATTAAAATGCGAAAATCAAAGATGGCACTAAACTATTAAAACTCCGATAACTCTAATGAAATAGAGATCTATGAATTGTCAAAGACTGCAGAATAATGCTTCTAAGTAGTTTAGTGAACTATAAGAACATGCATATAAGTAATCAAAATCAGGAATACAATGAGAAGTTCAAGAAATAGAAACAAAGTCTGAGAACTGAAGAATTCAATAACTTATAATAGCTTCAAAAGCAGATGTCACCATCTTTACCTATCAGTAATTACTTTGGATCAGAGGATTTCTTCCACTTTTTTTTTTAAGATTTTATTTATTTGACAGAGAAGGGGAAAGCAGGCTCCCTGCTGAGCAGAGAGCCCAATGTGGGACGCGAGCCCAGGACCCCGAGACAATCCGAAGGCAGAGGCCCCCCTTCCATTTTTTATTTAAAGACATAAAATAGCTGAATGGATTAAAATAAGATTATCAATATGCCACCTACATGAGACCCTCATTATCCCTTAAACACAAAGTAGACAACGTAGAAGCAATGGGAGAATTTTTAGAAACATAGAACCTATCAAGACTAAATTAGCAAGAAGTAAAAAAATCTGAACAAAAGCAAGCCCAGGAACTGTCTTTGGTAGTGAAATTTACAAATAGTGAAAAATTTAATACCAGTCCTTCTCAAACAAACATCAGGGAACAGTCCCATTCATTTGATAAAGCCAATATTACCCTGACACCACAGCCAGAGAAGGACGCTAGCAGAAGACACACACACCAGTATTCTTGATGAATATAGATGCCAAAATAATATACTAGATACTAAATACTAAAATGAATTGAGCAGCCCATTACCAGGGGCATTCACTACAATCAAGTGGGTATTATCCCTGGGGTACAGGGATGGTTGGACATTTACATTAGTTAAATCACTTTACTATAATAAAAGAATACCATCATCATCTCAGTAGATATGGGAAAAGTATCTAAAGAACATTCATTTATAATAATAAAAATATTGTACTCAGGGGAGACAGGTTCAAAGCTTTTCCTCTACAATCAGGACTAAGGCAAGGGTGTCCACTCTCTTCACTCCTATTCAACAAAGTACTGGAAGCCCTTACAAGAGAAATTGGGCACCAACAAAAAAGCCATCAGAATTAAAAGTACTAAAATTGTTTCTACTTGCAGATGACATGGTTTTCTGCACTGAACATCCTAAAGACTCAGCCACAAAAGTGTTACATCAATGAATTATCTGGAAAAGAAATAAATTGATCCCATTTATAGTATCAAATAAATAAAATACTTAAAAATAAATTTAGCCAAGAAAACAAGAGATGTCTCTACTCTGAAAACAGAAACTGAGGGTACCACAAATAAATGGAAAATATCTTGTGTTCACAGATTGGAAGAATACTGTTAAAATGTCAAGAGTATCAAAAGCCACCTAGAGATCTGATGCAATCCCTATCAAGATTTCAATGGTACTTTACAGAAGTAGAGAAAAAATAATCCATATATATTGATACAGATATAGAACCAAAGAAGAGTCAAAATTGACAAAGCAATCCTGAGAAAGAAGAACAAAGTGGGAGGCATCAGACTTCTAATTTCAAACTATTCTACAAAGGTACAGTAATTAAAACAGTATGGTAGTGGCATTAAAAAAATCAATCCAACAAAATCAAAAGCTCAGAAATAAGCAATATGTTTATTATTTGACAAGTTGTTCAAGAATACTCAATGGATAGAAGATCATCTTCAATAAACGGTGGGGAGAAAACTGGATATTTACATATAAAAGAATGTAACTAGATCCTTGTTTTATACCACTCACAAAAATTATTTTGAAATGAGTTACTGTGTAAAATCTAAGATCTGAAACTGCGAAACTTCCAGAAAAAAACAATAAAACCTCCTTGACATGACTCTGGCAATGATTACTTGGCTACGACACCTAACGCATAAATAACAAACAAGAAGTGAGGAATATGTCAAACTAAAAAGCTTCTCTATAACACAAAGAAACCATCAATAACATAAAAATTTGTTAAATATTACCTACCAAGAGATTAATATCCTACTTATATATATAACTCAGTAGCCAAGAAATAAAAATCCAATTAAAAAATGGGCAAGAGGGGGCACCTGGCTGGCGCAAGGGTTGGGCATCTGACTCTGGATCCCAGCTCAGGTCTTGCTTTTGGGGTTATGAGTTCACACCTCATGTTGGGCTCCACGCTGGGCATAGAGCCTACTTAAAAAAAGATGGGCAAAAGATCTGAGTAGGCATTTTTCCAAAGATACAATGCAAATGGCCAAGAAGCACATGAAAAGATTTTAACATCACTCATCAGTAGGGAAATGCAAATTAAAACCATACTGAAATATTACCTCATGTCTCTTAGAATGGCTACAATTGAAAGGACGTGAAAATGAGGAAAAAGGTGAAATCTTGTACACCGTTGGTGGGATTATACACGGGTGCAGCCACAAAGGATAACACTATGGAGGATCATAAAACATACAAACAAAAATTACAACTAGAACCACCCTATGAGCTAGCAATTCCACTTCTGGGAATATATCCTAAGGAAATGGAAACACTATAACTCAAATAGATATTTGTACTTCATGTTCAATGAAGCATTATTTATTATAGTCAAGACATGAAAACAACCGAAGTGTCCACTGATGGATGAATGGTTAAAGAAGTTTTGGAATACCTTTCAGCAATCAAAAAGAAGAAAATCATGCCATTTGAAACAACATGGTTGGACCTTGAAGAAATTATGCTAAGCAAAATAAGGTAAAGGCAAATACTGAATTATGCCATTTAAACCTAGAATCCAAATTTCACACACACACAAACCCTAGAGAGATCAGATTTTGGGTTACCAGAAGTGGAAGGTGCACAGAGAGGGAACTGGAGCAAGGTGGTCAAAGCCACCAACTGCTAGTTAGTTATAAACAACTACTAGTGCTTTAATACACAGCATGATAATTATACTACCACTGTTCTATATGAAAATTGTTAGGGGTGCCTAGGCAGCTCAGTCATTTAAGTGTCTGTTTTTGGCTCAGGTCATGATCCTAGGGTCCTGGGATTGAGCCCCACACCAGGCTCCCTACTCAGCAGGTAGTCTGCTTCTCCCCTGGCTTGTGCTCTCTCAATAAATGAACAAAAATTTTCAAACTGTTAAAAGATGAACATTTTTTTTCCATTTCTTATCATGTGTATGAGATATTAGATGTTTTCTAAACTTATTACTGTAATAATTTTACAAAACAGGTAGTAAAATGTTTATGCTTTATACTTGAAACCATACAGTGAATTGTAACTCAATAAAACTGGGGGAAAAAACCAATAATATGCCCCCTTTAAAACTGCTTTATGTGATAAAATAATAAATGCTACATTTACTTTTGATTGTACTGTGAAATAATTTGCAGACAGGCATTCCGAACATCTATTTGCCTTAAGGATTGAGGCAGCCCTACAGAATTATTTTGCTGTGGTCATGTCAAATATAAATTCATGAAATACCGATTACTATCATTAAGAGAACACTTCATTTTTTCTCATAAAGTTGACAATATCTTGGAAAGATAAAATATCCTAATCCCGTTTTCTAAACTGGCAGTCTTGGGAGTAATTACTCTGATTTCCTGAACCACTCTCACCTATAAATAAATAAATGAGCAATTCCTAGTCCCACTGAGTCTGCATTGAAATAACATTTTTCTATGTGTCCTTCATTCTGTTGTCCCTCTATTCATTTATCATCAGGAAGGGACTATTGTAGTAGTCTTTGCCCTGTCTGTGTCTCTGGTCTCCGTAACTTTGCCTTTTCATCTCCGTATCATCCAAAATCATACCAGTTTGTCTTCCACACTGAAACAAGGCATTCATCAACTAGTCTGACTTGCAAACATCAAATAGCTGTCTACTGACAGTAAAAGTATAACAAAATAAAAAGCTCTTTCATGTTTGGTGCATACATTGTCACCCCTGGGTTCCTATGAAACTGGAAATTCCTCTCCAAGTTCAGACAATAAGCAAACTTACTCTTGTATGCATTCTTCCCACTACTCAGAGCTCTTTCCTGTTCACATTACACATCTCTATCTATCTATCCATAGATACTTCTCTCTCTATAGAGTAAAGCCAGTACCAAGCATGGAGGGTTCCCATGCTACATCCAGATGAAGACTAATTCATAGCCTCACCCATTGCTGAGTGTAGCTCCTGACATCACCCCGCCTGTTCTCCTCAGACAGGAGAGCTGTCACAGCCCTACCCACTATAGAGCATGGTTCCTCACCGTATCTGCTCAGAAAGGCTGATCAATGCTTGAGCTGACAGCAGACAGAGCTCATCACCCACAAAGTAAAGCCAGTGGCTCTACTGGGTCAGGGAACATGGCACTTGTGTCATCTAAGATCACAAAGAACCCTGTCACTGCAGGGAAGCTGATCCATATCCCCAGCTACTGGTAAATATACTAGCCAATTGCAACTATTTAGCAAGCCTCAGCAAAAAATCCTGGTAACCATAGAGCCCATTCTACAAACTCATTTGGACCTGAGTCCAAATGTTTCCAACTGTTCTCAATCAGTGGCATCCCCCCAACCCTGACTTCTGAGCTCAAATAGTTGTTTTCTCCAAAAATAGACCCTAATGGCAAGCCCCACCTGCCCAAGGATGTTACCAGAAGACATGCCTAGAAATTTAAACTTAACTGAATGGTGCAGAACTGTCTCCTACAAAGCAAACGTGCAAAGTTGGGAAGAGATTGCTTACTCAAATGTGCACATAATAGCATAAGGATTCAAGGACCATGAAAAGTTAGGTAAACAGGACACTGCCAAAGAAAATTAATAAAGCTTCAATAACTATAAATAAATAGAAATCCATGAATTGTCTGATAATTCAGAATAAGTCCTCTTTAAGAAATTTAGCAAATTGTAAGAACACACAGACAACTAAACAAAATTAGGAAAATGGTATAAGAACAAAATGAGAAGTTAAATAGAAACTGCCAGACAAAACCAAACAAACAAGAAACAGAAATACTCAAGCTGAAAAATACAACAAATGCATTCCAAAGAGAGTTCCAAAAGCAGTCTCAACCTTGCAGACTAAAGAATCCATACCTCATATGACAAGACATTTGAAACTATCCAGAGAAGGAACATGAAAGAAGAAAGTCAAAAGAACTTATGAGCTACAATGAAAAAAAAAAAAAACCATATTCTCATGGGAATTCCAGGAGATACTACAAAAGGATAAACGTGTATTTAAAACAGTATTGGTTTAAAACTTCCCAAACATGGGGAGAAAAGTACATACCCAGATCAAAGAAGTCCATGAGACCCAAATACTTTGAGCCCAAATAATGTTACATGGAGATACACGATAAATTGTCAAAAGTCAAATACGGGAATCTCAGTCCAAGATGGTAAGACAAGAAGACCATCAACTCACCACCTGCATGAACTATTTCTAATGCAATTCCTCCTGAGGAAGAAGGGAGTGCTGACTGAATAGCTTCTACACAGCAAAAGATAGAGACCACATAGAGAACAGCAAGGGAGATGGAAACATGATAGTGAAAGGAACCCTGAACCCCAACACTGCAAACTACAGGGGGGAGAGATGGTAATGAGACAGTGAGCAGATCTGTTTTATGGCACAGAAAAAAAGCCATGATTTAAAAGGGCAACTATAATATAAAAGAACCAGACCTAGAATGCTGCCAAATGGCAGGGGGAACTGTTGGAAATCTCTCTGGATCTGAAGGGCTGGAGAGCTCCATGGTTCAAGTTCCATCTACAACTTAATAGCACAGAAGGGAGCAAGGTTCCAGGTGCCATAACTGACCAGCCACCTCAGTGAGTCCTGGGTCCCTAGCCCATACCAGCCCTGGACATACTGAGGCACAGGAAAAAAAAAAAAAAAAAGAAAGAAAGAAAGAAGAAGAAGAAAAAGCAAAAGCAAAAGTTGTGGTTTAAAAGAGCAATCAGAATATAAAGGGACTAGCACTAGAATCCTTCAAAATAGCAGGGAGCCACTAGAATACTCTCTAGATTTAAGGGGCTAGTGAGTACCATGGATTAAGTTCCCCCTCCACAGTGATAGAGTGGATGGGACCAGAGATCCAGGTACCCTAGCCGGCCTACTGCCTCAGTAAGCCCTGAGCCCCCAGCCCACAGACCTAGCCATCCCACTGAGTTGGCCCTAGCATGGCACACACCGGGACGCTGGTCAGCACTCACTGTAGCTCTATCTGTCCCACCAAGAGAACACTGCCATAAAGCACACTGGCACACTCCAGGCCCACACCACTCCGGCTCCAGAGAGCTTCCTAGGATACCTTTGGTGCACAGTACTCTAAGACCTATAGGCTCATTTCTCCTCACACAGCCAAGGTGCCCCATGTGCAGAGTACCCTGGGACCCCCAGCTTGTGCCCACCTTGGTTTCAGGTCCCCATCAGGTCACCCCTTGTACTGAGAACTCTAGGATATCCCAGCTTCATCTACTTCAGCTTCAACAGTCCTGCCAAGATGCCCTTGCTGCAGGAAGCACAAGGATACATGAGCTTACACCTGCTTTAGCTTCAGCTTTCTAGTCAGGGTTCCATCTCCACAGGGAGTCTGGTGAAGTGCCCGCAAGCCATGCCCAATTCAGCTGTGGCCATCCCATAATGGTAGTCCCAACCCAGAGTGCCGTGGGAGCCTGAACTCATGCTAGATAGAGCTCTAGCTAGCTAGTGTCATCAGGCAAAATGTCTACACAGGGGGTGACATGCATAAAACCATTCCTTCAAGTTTAGGGCAAGTACTTGTTCTAATTCACAGAAACTCAGAAAGCCTAGCAAAATAGGGAAATAGACAAATATGCTCCAACTGAAAGAAAAGGACAAAACCTGAGAAAAGGAACTAAATAAAATGGAGATAAATATATCTGATAAAGATTTTATAGTAACATAAAGAGGCTCAGCAGAATGGAGAGAAGAGTGGAAGAACACATTGAGAACTTCAACAAATATAGAACAAATATAGAAAAGAACCAGTAAAAGTTGAAAAATATAAAAACCTACATGAAAAACATACTAAAGGAAACCAAGAGTTTAGTAGAAACAGAAGAACAGATCACTTGACCTGGAAGATAGCACCCATGTTCAACAGAAAAAAAAATAATTAGGGGTGCCTGGGTGGCTTAGGGGGTTGAGCGTCAGACTTCTGCTCAGGTCATGATCTCAGGGTCCAGGGATCAAGCCCCGCATTGGGCTCACTGCTTAGTGGAGAGCTTGCTTCTCCCTCTCCCTCTGCCCCTCCCCCTCACTGGTATGCTCTCTCTAATAAATGAATAAAATCTTAAAAAAAAATTAAAAAATATGAGAACAGCTTAAGGGTTGCTTTCCATCAGCATCAAGCAAACAAACACTCACATTATAAGGGGTCTCAGAAGGAGATGAAAAGGAGAAAGGGGCAGAAAACTTATTTGAAAAAGTAAGAGCTGACCTGGGGAAGGAAGTAGACATCCATGTTCAAGAAGTACTGGCAGTTCCAAACAAGATTAACCGAAGGAGGTCCACATGAAAACACATAATGATTAAAATGTCAAAGGTTAAAGATAGAGAATTTTAAAAGAGAGAAACAAAATGTACAAAGGAAACCCCATAAGGTTATCAGCTAATTTTTCAATAGAAATTTTGCAGGACAGAGGGAGTAGCATGATATATTCAAAGAGCTCAAAGGAAAAAAAAAAAAAAAAACTACAACCAAAAATATCTGCCTGGCAAGGTTACCATTGAAAATTGAAGGGAGATATATAGTTCCCAGACAAACAAAAGTTAAATGAATTTATCACTTCTAAACCAGACTTCCAGGAATGCCAAAAGGACCTCTTTAAATGGAAAAGACCATACTTAGAAGAAAATTATGAAAAATATACATAGAATATGACAACATATACTAAAACATGGATAGTGGAGGAAAAACTGTTCTTTTAGAATATGTTAAAATTAAGTGACCATCAACTTAATATAAACTGTTATAAATTTAGGGTGCAAAGTATGAACCTCATGATAACCACAAACCTAAAGCCTATAGTAGATATATAAAAAATAAGGAGAAAGTCAGGAAAAACACTACAGAAAGTCATCAATCACAAGGAAAAAGATCAAGAGAACACAAAAAAATGCAAAAACAACCAGACAACAATGAAAAAAATGGCAGTAAGTACATACCTATCAATAATTACTCTAAATGAAAACAGTGTAAATTTTCCAATTAAAAGATACAGGGTGGCAGAATGGATTTCCAAAAACAAGCTCATCCATATGCTTCCTAGAAGAGAATCACTTCAGACTGAAAGACACATACAGACTAAAAGTCGAGGGATAAACAAAGACCTTCCATGCAAATGGAAGGTGGGAAAAAAAGCCAAGGTAGCAATACTTGTATCATGCAAAACAGACTTTAAAATAAAAACTATAATGAAAAAGAGAAGGGATCAATCCAAGGTGGTTACAAGAATGTAAATATCTATGCACCCAACAATGGAGTACTTAAATACATAAGCAAATATTAACATACATAAAGGGAGAAGTTGGCAATAATACAATAATAGTAGGGGACTCTAACACCCCACTTATATGGATGGATAGATCTTCCCGACAGAATCAATAAACAATATCTTTGAATGACACATTAGAAAAGATGGACTTAACAGAGAAATCCAATACGAGAACAGTAGAATACACATTCTTTCAAGTGCACATGGAACATTCTCCAATTTAGATCACATGTTAGGCCACAAGACAAGTCTCAATAAATTTAAGATTTAAGTAATATGCATCTTTTCTGACCACAATGGTATAGAAATCAATAACAAGAAAAAAACTGGAAAAAACAAGAACACATGGAAGTTGAACCTGCTACTAAACATCCAATGGGTATATGAAGAAATTATAGAGAAAATGAAAAAATGCATGGAGACAAATGAAAAGACAATGGCCTCAAATCTTTGGAACGCAGCCAAAGCAGTTTTAAGGAGGAAGTTTACAGCAATACAGGCCTACCTGAACAAACAAGAAAAATTTCAAATAAACAATCTAACTTTATGCCTAAAGGAACTTGAAAAAAAAAGGTAGCACAAGGAAGGAAATAATAAAGATCAGAGAAGAAACAAAGACTAAACAAGCAAACAAAAACAATGGAAAGGATTGATGAAACCAAGAACCAGTTCTTTGAAAAGAAAAACAAACTTGCTAACTCTTTAGTCAGACCCAACAAGAAAAAAGATAGAATTCAAATGAATAAAATCAGAAATAAAAAAGTAATAATTGACACCAAACAAATACAAAAGATTATAAGAGAATACTACCAAAAATTACATGTCAACATACTGGATAACCTAGAAGAAATGGATAAATTCTAGAAACAGGCAATCTTTCAAAACTGAGTCAGAAAGAAATAAATCTGAACAGATCGGTTAGTAGCAACAAAATTGAACCAGTAATTAAAAAACTCAAAACAAGCAAAGGTCCAGGACCAGATAGATTCACCAGTAAATTTCTTTTTTTTTTTTTTAAAGATTTCATTTGTTTATTTGACAGACAGAGAGATTACAAGTAGGCAGAGAGGCAGGCAGAGAGAGAGAGGGGGAAGCAGGCGCCCCACTGAGCCGAGAGCAGGATGCTGGGATTGATCCCAGGACCCTGAGATCATGACCTGAGCTGAAGGCAGAGGCTTTAACCCACTGAACCACCCAGGCGCCCCTCACTGGTGAATTTTTATCAAACATTTAAAGAAGAGTTAACACTTGTTCTCCTCCAGCTATTCCAAAAAATAAAAGCTTCCAAATATATTCTGTAAAGCCATAGTTACCCTGACACCAAAAAATGATAAAGACTACAAAAAACAGAAAACTACTGGCCAATATTACTGATGAACATAGATGTAAAATTCTCAACAAAATATTGGCAAATCACCTTCAACAATATGTTAAAAGTATTATCCAGGACAATCAAATGGAATTTATTCCAGGGATGCACGGATGGTTCATTATCTGCAAATCAATGTGATAAACAACAAAAGGAAGGATAACCATGAGGTGATCATCTCTATACAGAAAAAAAGCATTTGACAAAATTTAACATCAGGTCATGATAAAATCTCTCAACAAACTGGGTTTAGAGGGGACATACCTCAACATAATAAAGGCCATACATGAAAACCCCTCAGCTAGCATTATACTCAATGGTTAAAAAATGAGAATTTGCTCTAAGATCAGGGACAAGATAGGGATATCCACTCTCTACTTTTCTCAAATTAATACAGTCTTAACCACAGCAATCAGGTTAAGAAAGAAAAGACATCCAAATGGTAAGGGAATTCAACCATTAGTATTTTCTGATGACATGATACTATACATAGAAAAGCCTAAACACTCCACCAAAAAACTATCAGAATAAATGAATTTAGTAAAGTTGCAGGATACAAATTTATTATGCAAAGTTTTTGTGTTTCTATACATTAATAATGTAGTAGAAAGAAAAATTAATTCTATTTGCAATTCCACTAAAAAGAATACAAAAACCTAGGAATAAACTTATCCAAGGAGGTAAAAGACTTATAACTCTAAAAACTATAAAATGTTGATTAAAGAAAATGAAGACTGCATAAACAAATGTCGAGATTTTCCATGCTCATGGATTGGAAGCATTAATACTGTTAAATGTCCACACTACCCAAAGCTATCTACAGACTTAATACAATTCCTATCAAAATACCAACAGCATTTTTCACAGACCTAGAGTAATACTCTAATTTGTATGAAACTCCACATGATCCCAAACAGCCAAAGCAATCTTGAAAAGATTAACAAAAAAGCTAGAAGTGTCACAAACTCAGATTTCAAGATATATCTCAAAGCTCTAGTAATCCAAACAGTATGGTACTGGCACAAAAATAGACACACATATCAGGAAAACTGAAGAGAGTACCCTGAAATAAACCAACTCTTATATGATCAATTAGTCCTTAACAAAGGAGGCAAGAATTTACAATGAGAAGGACAGTCTTCTTGATAAGTGGTGCTGAGAAAATTAGATATCCACAAGCGAAAAAAAGAAACTATACCACGTTCTTATATCATGCCCCTAAGTAACCTGAAATGGATTAAAGACCTAAATGTGAGACCTGAAACCATAAAAATCCTCAAGAAAACACAGGTAATAAATTCTCTGACACTGGATTTGTCACATTTTTCTAGATATGTCTCCTCAAGCAAGAGAAACAAAAGACAAAATAAGTTATTGCAACTATACCAAATTAGAAAAGCTTTTGCTCAGCAAAGGAAACCATCAACAAAATAATACAGCAACCTAATGAATAGGAGAAAATATCCACAAATGACATATCTGGTAAAGAGTAAATATCTAAAATAAAGAATATATATAACCCAAAACCTAATAATAATGATAACCTCATTAAGAATAGACAGAGCAGTTGAATAGACATTTTCCTAAGGAAGACATAAACATAGCCAGCAGTCACACGAGAAGATGCTCAACATTACTAATCATCAGGGAAATGCAAATCAAACTCACGATGAGCTACAATTTCACACCAGTCAGAATGGCTAGAATCAAAAAGACAAAAAATAACAGGTGTTTGGTGAGGATGTGAAGAAAAAGGAACACTGTGCACTGCTGTTGAGGATGTAAACTGACACAGTCATTGTGGAAAATAGCATGGAGGTTCCTCAAAAAGATGAGACTAATAATACTACATGATCTAGTAATTGCACTACTGGGTATCAGCCAGCATATACGCACCTTTATTATCACTGCATTGTTATCTATAATAGCAAGATATGGAAGCAACCAAAGTTTTCTTCGATAAATGAAGAGATTAAAAGAAGTGATACACACCCACACACATGCACGCACACACACTCGAATATTATTCAGCCACAACAAAGAAGATCTTGTCATTTGCAACAACAAGGATGCCCATAGAGGGTATTATGCTAAATGTCATAAGTCAAAGAAAGTCAAATATAATATTTCACTTACATGTAGGAAATTTTTAAAAAAAGCAAACAAATGAAAATCAGAAACAGACTCATAAATATAGAATAAGCTGATGGTTTCCAGAGGGGAGGGAGGTAGGGGAATGGGCAAAACTAGTGAAAGAGAATGGGAGGTAGAGTTCCAGTTATGGAATGAATAAGTCACAGGGACAAAAGGTACAGCATAGGAATATAGTCAATGGTCTTATAGTAGTGTTTTACGTCTAACGTAGCATTTTGCATCAAGTATATTCTAAAAAGTCAGACAAAAAAAGAGCTAAAATTAGCAAGAAAAAAATAGAGAAGTACATGCAAGGGAACCCACGTAAGATTATCAGTGGATTTCTTAATAGAAACTTTTCAGGCCAAGAGACAATGAAAGGATATACTCAAATACTGAAACAAAAAACTGCATTCCTACGAGGTGCAGTCTGTTCAGTGTCTGACTTGGTTGTGCAAAGGTCAAGATCTCATGGTCATGAATCTGAGCCCCACGTTGAGCTCTGTGCTCAGCATGGAGTCTGCTTCAAATTCTCTCTCCCTCTCCCTCTGATCCTTTCTCTCACGCTCTCTAATAATTTTTTTTAAAAGAAAAACCTGTCAATCAATCTATATCAGCCAAATTGTCCTGAAGAAATGAAAGAGGGATGACAATGAATTGTCACCTTGCACCTGTACAACGGACATCACCAAAAAGACAAGAGATTACAAATGCTGCCAAGGAGGAGGAGGAGGAAAGGGAACACTTACGTACTGTTGGTAGGATTGTAAACAAGTATGGCCACTATAGAAAACAAAATGGATAATTCTCAAAAAAATTAAAAAAAACCTACTGTATGGTCCAGAAATTTCCACTTCGAGGAATATATCCAAAAGAAACCTATCTTGAAAAGTTATGTGCATCCTATGTTCACTGCAGCATTAGGTACAATAGCCAAGACATGAAAATAATGTGTCCACGGTCAGATGAATGGAAGAAGTAGTTGTGGTATATACACACCAAAAGAAATACTCAGCCATAAAAAAGTGAGGAAATCCTGCCAATTCTGCCAACATGGATGGACCTCCAGAGCACTAAGCTAAGTGACGTAAGTCAGACAAAGAAAGACAAATGCTGTATGATCTCACTTATATGGGGACTCTAAAGAACAAAACTTCCCACCAAACTAAAGAAAAAAGATCCTATTTTTGGTTAACAGAGGCCCCGATAGAGGGAGGGGGATTGGGAGTAAAGTGGTCAAAAGGCACCAAAATGTACCAGTTTACACTTGGGATGTAATGTACAACATGATGACTATAGTTGCCATTGCTGTATGACATGCGGGAATGCTGTTAGAGTAAATCATGAGTTCTCATTTCACGGAAAACTTTGTATTCCTGTTTTTCTTTTTCTTTTTATTGTATCTGTACAAGATGGTGGATGCTAACTAAGCTGATCATGGTAATACTGCCACAATAAATTAAGTGCGATTATTACTTGGTATACCTAAAACACAGTGACTTAAATTCTATCTCAATAAAACCACAAAAGGACAATTATTACAAAATATACTTTACTTGAAAAGTCTAGAAATCTGTATCCACAACCCAATTTTTAGTCTTTAATATATACACAGATTTTTAAACATAGTAAGTCTGTAGAACTTAAATTTGTAACCTAGGTGAAAATAACATTAGCAAACAATTTGACATGATTTCACTATTTTGTGAGATGAAAATATTATTAAGTATAAAGTGAGGGTATTTCATCTGCTTCTTTTTGTCTGTCATACCTAATAGCAATACTGTCCCATGGAAAGTAGACAAATTTTTGGTTAAGTGATTATTTAAGAATACATTATGAAATAATTGTAAAGGGTCACAATTGATAGGCATAATTTCCTTTTTATGCTCTGCTCTATATTAAAGAAATTTATCGATAATGAGGAAAAAACCTTGTAGCTTCCAATTATTATTGAATCTAACGTACTGAGAGTACTAAAACCAACTTTGGTATGCTACAGTGAGAAGTGGTTTTATAAAAATGAGCCAATGTGATCTAACAGCCATATTAGTAACATATATTACTCCCACCGAGTTCAAGCTCAGAGCCAGACATATCTGGCAACTTATGGGAAAGTTGTTCAAACAAAGCTGAGGGATTCTTGACATCAGCTTAGTAGGGTTATCAGTGGTTCCAATTTTGTGTGTGTGTGCTTGTTTTTGTTGGGCATACAGCCATTAACTGGTTATATTACAATAAGCCAAAAATGAGTCAGGAGAATACTACTTTATATTAATATCTAACTGATCAACTTCAAAACAAAATTCTAAAGATGAGTGTTCACATTACATTTAGTGGCGAAATTGTATATAGTATATACAGTTTCCTTGTAAATACGAACTTCCCTAGAGACAAAAAAAATTGAGGAAAAAAAACTTGGAAAACATTAGAAAATGAAAAGCTGAATATGTTTTTATACAAATAGGACAAAACAACAAGATTTTCAAATTGAAAACATATGTGTTGACAGAGAGGTGATGAGTACTTGGTTGAAAACAAGATCTTGAACACAAGATTAAAACAATAAGATGAGACATTTGTAGAATGAATAAGAGAGGTGCTTGAAAAGATAGTGAGTTTTGAAATTTCCATCTCTTATGCAAAGAGAAGAATCATATCATATCTTGGCCCAAACAGCCACCAATAACATAAAAGCCAAAGTTAAGTCTAAGGAGAAGAAAGACTAGAGTGGGAAGAAAATAATTTTATGAATATATGTTATTTTTTTTCCTAAAGGTGATGATGGCAACAAGGATTCATTTTAAATTAAGAATGGTTATTATTTAGAAACTGGTAATAATATTTACCAGGATGAGTCTGGCCTCCTGATTCAAAACTTCCATTATTATGTGCAAACAAAATGAAATAACTTCAGCCAAAGATTTCTGTCTTGCTTGCTGTACTCAGAGGTAAAGACAAAGAGATAGCCATTAATATAATTTTTGGAATAAAATGGTCATGCTAACAGAATCAAAATTGCTAAGAGCAAACAAGATATTTTGATTAACTATATCTGGTATTAATTGATGAAAATTTCATGAAAGAGATATGAACATGTTCTTTGATTTATCTACTAGGGTGGTAGACATTTTGCATATGAAGAAATGGGAATCTAGAAAAATATGAAGCTTTCTCAGTATCATATTTTGTAGGTAATGAAAAACTCAGTGTCTAAGTATAATGTTGCTTGCAAGTCTCAAGTGAAAAAAAAAAAAAGACCCACTGGGAGAACATTACATAATTTCAAGAAAATGAAGCAAACAGCACCACATTCAGGCTCATGGGGAGTGAAAAGACATCATGTAGGTCCACTCTCCACTTTCTACTCCAAGCTGCATGGTTCATTCTACTTTTCTGTTCACACCTGCTCTCCAGGACTGCACCCTCCAACCCACTCAGCCACTGGGTCCCAAGAAAGATGCTCTAATATGTGTTAGGGATTTTCCTGGATCCTGAGAGCTGTGAACAGTGGAAATGGAGACCACAAAGTATAGTGTTCTCCATGCATACCCCTTTATCCCAGAGTGTCAATCAGATGTAAATTAAAGGTTCTGATATAGTTGGGGAAACAATGGTGTTTTTTTTTTCAAAGTTAAACTACAATTAAAAAAATACTCTGTTGCAGAATTCAGTGTTTTCCTTTACAGTCTCATAGAATCTTTTCTACATAGAAAATAAACCCCGATAATCATTTTTAGACTATTTGTCTATTTAATCAGCATGGATGCACTGCTCTAGGAGAGGCAGAGAATTTTTGGACATACTTTGTTTTGCAGTGGCTTTAAGCTTATGATCTAAGCATAACCCATTTTATAAAGATGAAATACTCTCAATTTTAGCCCATTACAGTAGAATTTCATGTATTTTTATGTGATTAGCTGAATGCCAGTTTAAAATGCCATCTAGCTCAGAAACTGCTCTTCCACTCTTTTAAATACCTGTGGAGGCACACCTGGGTGCCTCAGTTGCTTTAGCTCCTGCCTTTGGCTCCAGTCATGATCCCAGGGGCCAGGAACAGGGTCCCACAAGGAGTCTGCTTCTCCCCCTCCTTGCCTTCTCTCTCACCTTGTCTGACAAATAAATAAGAATATTTTTAAAAATACCTGTGGATTTTTAGAAATAGATAAAAATTGTTAATTCTGAAAACAAAAAACTAATTGATCACCTATTGCTAAAACCAGAGAGAAGTTTATATTAATAAAAAGATACTGGTGATAAACAAAAGAAAGCAATATTATTCAAGTATTTAACCATTTTCATCACTGATATAAGCAATCTGAACACTTGTGAAAAATAGGAAGGTTCCTTGTTCATCTTTTTCCCACTGACTTGTGTGGCTCAGGAGTCCTACTTGTGCACACACTTGAAATTCAGACAACACTAAACTTTTGTGGACTTTTGTCCTCTTTTATTTCTGTTTGTTTTTTTTAATAATTTACACTTTATCCTACCTTCCATGAGAATGTCTTCCAACAGAATACTATGCTGGAGACAGTTAATTGTGTAGAAAACACACACACACACACACACACACATATATATAATCAAAAAGTTTTGAAAATACAGAGTTAGACTAAAACAATTTTCTTTACAGAAGCACTGCCAGAGACTTTAGCATCTGAATCTAACATCTATAAGAGTGTCTGATAAAGTAAATATTTATTGATAAATGATACATTTAGTAAAACCTCTGTAGGGGCATCTGATTTTCACCTTTTTATTTTCTTTCTTCTTCACTGATATCTATTTAGATCTTTATTGATATTTAAAAAATGCATCTAATGCATGTATTTACACATTTGTAATGCAACTGTTTATGTCTCCTGGGTCTACTCACAAATAAATTCAGTAAAAAGCTATTATTACTGATGTTATTAGTTTTAGTTGCAATGACTGTGATAATAGTATTAAATGTAGTGTTACCAAGGCAATCATTCTAGAAATTCTACCTTTCATCTCAATTTTGCAGAATTTAAGGAGGGAGACATCATTATATTCACTCTATTGATGCAAAAATGAAAACAGACTCCCATGGTTAGTGTTTGGAATTTTGAAAAATCTTCCTTGTGAACCTCAAAAATAAAGTACAGAAAAAATATTTGCAGAGTGCCTGGGTGGCTCAGTTGGGTTAAGTGTCTATATTTGGTTCATGTCATGATCGCAGAGTCCTGGGATCAAGCCCCACATCAGGCTCCTTGCTCAGCTGGGAGCGTGACTCTCCTTCTCCCTCTGTCTGCTCCTCCCCCAGCTTCAGCTCTCTCTCTCTCTCTCTCTCCCCCCAGCTTCAGCTCTCTCTAAATAAAATCTTAAAAAAAATTTGCTGTTTGGTAGAATTTAAACGTGGTTTAGTAAGAGTCAATATAAAAATGAATGCTTTCATATGAACACTAGGAAAATAATTTGTTTTTTCTAAAGGAGAATAAACATATGGAAAACATTAGGAAGAAAGGCACATTAACTAAGAGTCTATTATGTTTAAGAAGAAAAAAGACACAAAGTATTTCTTTGGGAGAAACCTAAATATTGCCTCATCTGTCTTGTCTCCATGCTACCAATTAGCACATACTGTTATTTGTGGCACTTTTTTACTCAGTTTTTACCTGGTTATGAAGACAAATCATTTGGATGAGAAAAAAAATAGACTACACAATTGTCTGGTATTAAGTAGATTAAATAATTTGTTCACTTGTGTTTTACTCAGGTACTTGGGAACACGAGGAGGGTGAAACTCAATTTTTACATAAAAAAATGAAGACAAGTGTATTGGTTCATGTACGTTTCTTCCATTACTAAAATGTTGTATGTTTTGTCACCTCATTTTCTTGCTCTTTCAGTTTTGAATGGTTATAAATATCCCACACTTAAAGCTATAGTCTCAGAATTATTTCTCTATACTAAATAGCTGATAATTATGAATTCTTGACTTCCATACAATTACGTACAGTTGAAGAAGTCATATGTTCAAGTAATAAAAACATACAATAAAACCTGGGATCCCAAGAAAGATCTCTCTACTCCACGATTAGGATGTTATTTCCAGACTGAGGGGGATGTTCCATTTATAACTCTCACTTGTTTCCTACCATTGTGGCCAAGTTTCCGCTTATTATATGTCTTCTTGCCTTAATATTAACTCCCAGTTTAGAGCACTGTAAACCATTTCTCAAGCCCTAAATTAAAGCAAATGATATCCACTCCATATCCACCACCAATTTTACTAGAAGCCACTTCAAGGATTCCATTTTAAAAAATGAAGTATGGCCACCGCTTTCTGAAGCCAAGGTTAGCCCCATTCATAATGAAGTTAAACTTTCTCTGATTTCCCTTCTATTAAAATACTGGTAGTTTTTTCTCCTCTACTAACGGTAAAGCTGGTAATTTTGCTCTCATGGCTGTTACTGGGGAGGGGAGCGAAGACGAGAAAAGGACCCCGGAGAACTCAGCCTTCCTCGGTGCTGCTGGGGACCAGCACACATGTGTTTACACAGAGAGTCCAGAGCCACGGCCGGCTCTGTTTAAGAAAATACATGTTCCACAACACTAAAGATGGTCTCAGCTACACTCAGTTTCAAAGAGAGCAGCAATGTATAGTTCTTTCTTACGTCGTCACTGACTTAGCCAACTGTAAAGAAATGGATGGCAAAAGAGCCAGAAGAACTTCATAACATCAACTTTTAGCTTCCTCAGCAGGTCTCCGCTTTTGGACCATTTCCTCACGTGTTCATTTCAACTTGCCTCCCCCGCTTTACATCATGCTGCTTCTTAGACAAGCCACTGTGACCTCTTTACCTGCTTATACTGTGACTACAACTGAAGCTCTGGGGCAATGTAAGACCAGCTGGAAGCACACTCTTGCTTTCCCCGGCCCTCTGCCTCCATTCTGCTGTCTGACCTCCCATAGTGATCTGGTGCTTGTGCACACAGTACAAGAATAGAAAATACAGTTATAGACACCTGTAGATACATTCCTACCAACTGCCACAGGGGCTGGCAAGAACACCCATCCTCTTGGGGTGCTTGGGTGGCTCAGTCGGTTAAGTGTCTGTATTCGGCTCAGGTCATGATCTCGGGGTCCTGGGATCCAATCCCCTATCAGGCTCTCACTCTCTGCTCAGTGGGGGTTCTGCTCATCCCTTTCCCTCTACCTGGTTGGGCTCACTTTCTCTAGGTCTCACGCTCTCTCTCAAATAAATAAAATAAAATTAATAAAAAGAATGCCCACCTTCTTAGCCCCTTCCCTCCCTTGCTGCACATAACACACATACACACATACATCAAACAGTTCATATTAAGCTGAAGATGTTTTCTTTTGGAAAAGAGTTACGGGATTGGATTCCTGGCACCTGAAGGTGCCACTAACTCACAACCGTTTAGAAGTAAATTATCTGCCTAATTCTTTCATTCTGCAGGTGATGTGAATTTGAACCCTGCATCCACATGGGGGTTGACAAAAGGTTACAAAGTATAAAGAAGGACTAGGTGTTTCTCCTCTATACATAGCCAAAGCCATAATACTCTTGCCTTCTCCCCTCATAAGGTGGAATTTTTACAGGCTCGCCCTTTGAAAGTGTGGCATTTTGGAGGGGTCTCTCCATCTTATACAGGTTTCCATTCATGTTCCTTATATCTTGCTTGGGTCCAGGGTTGTTTCCTGACCCTTTCCTGACCCTTTATATTGGAGGATGAGAAAATGTCCAAGGATTTTGGTCCTCACTTCTTTCCAAATAGACACTCTGCAATTCAACTAATTCAGCATATGTCATAAAGCCTAGCTTCTCCTCTGAATGTATTTGTCTTCTCTCAGTTCCTAGGACATAATCCTCCCCTCTCCCAATTCCTTTGAGCAAGTGGTGTTTCATCTGCTTGAAGTACTTTTTTCACACACTGGCATGCACACATTCGCATGCATGCACACACAGACACTCCCCTTAGAGGGGTTAGTTCTCATGCTTTACATATTATTTTTTTAAAGATTTTACTTATTTATTTGACAGAGAGAGAGACAGTGAGAGAGGGAACATAAGCAGGGCGAGTGGGAGAGGGAGAAGCAGACTTCCCACTGAGCAAGGAGCCCTATAGGGGGGCTCGATCCCAGAACCCTGGGATCATGACCTGAGCCAAAGGCAGACTCTTAACGACTGAGCCACCCAGACACCTCGCTTTACATCTGATTTTAAACATTACTTCCTCAAATAGGCCTTGTTAACCAGTAAATCACAATAGGGAGTCAGCAATATTTGGCATTTTGGCATTTTCAAGAGGCAGAAATTTGGGTGCCCAGATTTTGCACTATCGCCCTGAATCCCAAATAACCAATTGTCATTCATTATATAGTAAGTATGCTACACAAATAAATTACAGTTATAGACACCTGTAGATACATTCCTGTATCTGTGTACCCCCACTACAGCTCCAAGTGTTATCATATAGAATATATACTCATACAAAGGAATGAGAAAGGGGAAGGGAAGGAGAGAAGTGAAAGGAGGCAGAGAGAGAGAGAGATTGAAAAAAGGAATATCCACATCAGAGAGGTGGGGGTGGTGGGAGAGACAGATGTCTTCAGGAACGTGCTGGTCAGGAACACTTAATAAGTTACAGTTGTAGCTGAACACATAATCCTGAAGTGATGCCTAGTTCTCTATTGTTTTAGAAACTAGAATACCTAGGAAGGGAAAATTGTAAAAATTCCCATGCCCAAAAGTCCATGGGATATCAGTTTCTGTTCCAATTCAATACAATATTCCTTACCTGCTTCCAGAGGATAAGTATGGGTTTGTGCACATATGCTACAAAGTCAAAATAAGCCTTCTCTAGGGCTTCATCTTCACTTGGTTTTTTAACTTCTGCCTGTACACTTTAGGTCTATGACATAAAGCTTGACAATACTGATTTTCAGTCTCACAAGAAAGTTTTGATATAGTCTTATCTTTAGCTATCAAAATTTTAGGTTCTAAAAACATCACATGAACCTATTTTTAGCTGAGTTTAACAAACTAACACTAATTGTAGGATATAACCTTAAGTACTTTTTATATGTATTGTTTTAAATAAATTCATTCGAAATAGCTAAGTTTTCAGAATTTAGTAATTTTTACTCATCCAACTTTTCAGATCCCTTCACCATCTAAAAGCATATACTTGACAAAAACCAGGGGTTCTGATGCCTTCAATATCAGAAAAAATATGTCAAACAAAATATAGACTATTTCAGCACCATATATTCTCATTATAGAGCACCAAATTGTCAAGAGCATTCGTTACATGAACACAATAGAACACTCTTTTTATTTCATCCTCCTCAAAATGCCATGATACTTTAGTCTACTAAATCAGATTGCTGAAAGCATGTAAGAGTTGATAGAAACAGACATAGCTTTAAGAGGATTAATACTTTAAAAAGAATAAATTCAGGACTAAGGGGATAAAGATGGTGGTATAAGAAGACTCTTCCTCCTCCCATACACACACAGAGTACATACCTATATATGGAGCAATTCTTCTTGAAGAGGAACTGAGGGCTGAATGAACGGCTTCCACACAGCAAGGGATGGAGGGACCATATGACAAAGGGCAGGAAAGAAGCAGACAGGGTCACAATGGAAATCCTACCTCTATACTATGAACTGCAGAAGGAAGGATAGGGCTGGGGCTGTGGACAGATTTGTCTGACCTGCAGTACAGCAAAAAAGCAGTGGTTTGAAGAATGCCTAGACCTTAAGTTAAGAAAGCCTATTTACTAACCTTCGAGTATTTGATCAAATGGTGGGGGAACTGCTGGAAATCTCTCTCTGGGATTGGAGGTAATGGGGAACACCATTGTCTCCATTCCCTCTCCACACTGATTGCTCAGGTAAGAGCAGAGTCCAGGCACCCTAATATCACTCAGTGAGCCCCAAGACCCTGGCCCACACAAGCTCTAGCAGTCCCCATAATATAGTTGTCCCAATAAAGCTCCCCAGCCAATGCCACCCCAGACATAGCTGTCCCACCAAGGATGCTCCTGCATAACATACAATAGGACACCCCCAGCGTGTACCCACTACAGCTCTAGCCATTTTGCCAAGGCCACCTGGACACAAAGTAACCTGGAACATCCCCTGCCTGTGCCCATGCTGCCAGGGCACTTCCTATACAAAGCACCCAACCCAATTCTATCCCAGTTCCAGCCAGATAGCGAAAGCCTCCAGGCACATGCAGTCTACAAAAGGGATGCTCCTATACAAGGCCACTCCGTCAACCTGGGACAGGTAGCTATTCCACCTAATTCATAGAAACAAACACAGAAAATCAAACAAAATTAGGAGTCAATGAATATGCTTCAAGCAAAAGAACAAGACAAAGCTTAAAAAAAAAAGAACTAAATAAAACAGAGATAAGCAATCTACCTAAGAGTTCAAAATTATTAATATAAAGAAGCCCACTGGACTTGAGAGGAGAGTAGATGAACTCAGTGAGAACTTCAACACAAAAAAATTTTTTAAAAGGAACCAATTAAAGCTGGGCAATACAATAACTGAAGTGAAAAATGCACTATCAACAGTAGATTAGCAGATGCCAAAGAATGGATCAGCAATCTGGAAGAAAGTGTAATGGAAAGCACCAAGATGAACAACAAAACCAATTTTTTTTTTTAAGATTTTATTTATTTATTAGAGAGAGAGAGACTGAGAATGAGAGGGGAGAAGGTCAGAGGGAGAAGCAGACTTCCCGCAGAGCCAGGAGTCTGATATGGGACTCGATCCCGGGACTCCGGGATCATGACCTGAGCCGAAGGCAGTCGCTTAACAACTGAGCCACCCAGGCGCCCCCCAAAACCAATTTTTTTAAAACAAGGGTAGGTTAAGGAAACTGAAACAATATCAAGTGTAGTAATATTCACAATATAGGGATCCCAGAAGAAGTGAGAGAGAAAGGCACAGAATAATTACCTAAAGAATAGGAGCTGAAAATTTTCCTAAGGTGGGGAATGAAAAAGACAGCCAAGTCCAGGAAGAACAAAGTCTACTAATAGGATGAATCCAAGAATATCCACATCAAGATACGGAATAATTAAAATGTCAACAATTAAAGAAAAATCTTAAAAGCACCAAGAGAAAAGCAACTAATTACATACAAAGGAAATTTCATGTTATCAGCTGATTTTTCCGCAGAAACGTTTCAGGCCATAAAAAAAGTGGCATGCTATTCTCAGAGTACTAAAAAGAAAAAAAAAGGAACAACAACTAAGAATATTCTACGTGGCAAAGTTATTTCAGAATTGAAAGAGAATTTCCTATACAAACAAAAGTTAAAGTTCTTCACCATTAAACCAGCCTTATAAAAAGTCTTATAAAAAGCCTAAAAAAACCTTTTATGAAAAATCAGCCTTCAAATAGAAAAGGCAATAACTAGAAGAACATTATTAATGGAAAAAACTGCGCTAGCAAAAGCAAACATACAAACATACAAAGGTAGTGAATCAATCAAGTATAAAACTAGTATGAAGACAAAAAAAGGAAAATCAATTCTGTCTAAAATATTACTTAAGAGATTCACAAAATCAAAAGATAGAAAATAGACATCATATACATAAAACATGGAGGGGAGGAATATAAATGTAGTTTTTTTACATATGTTCTAACTTAAGCAACCATCAACTTAATATTAACATGTATACACTTAGGATGTTATATATGAACCTCATGGTAAACACTATCCAAAGACCTATAAGATACACAAAAATTAAAGATATTCAAGCATAACACTAAGAAGAGTCACTTATCAAAAGGGAAAAGAGCAAGAGAAAAAGAAAGAAACATAGAAGAACTACAAAAACAACTGAGAACAATTAACAAAATGACAATATGTATAAACCTATCAATAATTAAATGTAAATACCCTAAATGCTTCATCAAAAGATACAGGATGATTGAATGAATAAAAAAAAAAAAAAGAGCAAGCTCCATCTATAAGCTGTCTTTAAGAGACTAACTTCAGACCTAAAGCTATATATAGACTAAAAGTGAAGGGATACAAAAGACCTACCAAGCAAATGGAAAAAAAAAAAAAACTAGGATAGCAATATTAGATAACACAAAATAGACTTTAGAACAAACACCCCTGGGTGGCTCAGTGGGTTAAAGCCTCTGCCTTCAGCTCAGGTCATGATCTCAGGGTCCTGGGATCAAGCCCCACATAGGACTCTCTGCTCAGCAGGGAGCCTGCTTCCTCCTCTCTCTCTGCCTACTTGTGATCTCTCTCTCTCTCTGTCACATAAATAAAATCTTAAAAAAAAAAAGATTGTAACAAGAAACAAAAAGGACATTACATAATGATAAAGGAATCAATCCAAGAACAGGATATAACATTTACAAATATCTATACACCCAACCACAGGAGCAATTAAATATGTAAAGCAAATATTAACAGACATAAAGGTAGTAATTGGCAGTAATACAATAATAGTAGGGATATTGAACACCCCATTTACATCAATAGGTGGATCATCCAGACAGAAAATCAAGAAGGAAATGATGGTTTTAAACAACACATTAGACCAGATGGACTTAACAGATACATACAGAAATTCCAACCAAAAACAGTAGTAGACACATTCTTTCAAGTGTAGATGGAACATTCTCCAGAAGAGATCACATGTTAGGACACAAAACATGTCTCAATAAATTTAAGACTGACATCATATCAAATATCTTTTCCAAACATGAAAGAATGAAACTAGAAATAAATTACAAGAAAAAACAAACAAGTGGATGCCAAACAACATGCTAGTAAACAGCCAGTGGATCTCCAAAGAAATCAAAGAGCAAATCAAAAAATACATGGGGACAAATGAAAACAGAAACACACTGGATCACAATCTTTGGGACATACCAAAAGTAGGGTTTTGTTTTGTTTTGTTAAGATTTTATTTATTTATTCGACAGAGAGAGAGACAGCAAAAGGAAACACAAGTAGGGGGAGTGGGAGAGAGAGAAGCAGGCTTCCCACTGAGCAAGGAATCCTATGGGAGGGCTTGAACTCAGGACCCTGGGATCATGACCTGAGCCGAAGGCAGACACTTAATGACTGAGCCACCAAGGTGCCCCCAAAAGCAGTTCTAAGAGAGAAGTTTAGAGAGAAAAAGGCCTATCTCAAGAAACAACAAAAATCTTAAAAAAAAAAAACCTCAACCTAATATTATGCCTAAAGAAACTAGAAAAAGAACAAACAAAGCCCAAAGGTAGCACAAGGAAGTAATAAAGACCAGAGTGAAATAAATGAAACAGAGACTAAAGATACAATAGAAAAGATAATTGAAATTAAGATTAAGGTCTTTGAAAAAGTAGACAAAATTGACAGCTAGATTCATCAAGAAAAAAAAAGAGGGGACACAAATAAAATCAGAAATGAAAGAGGAGAAATAACAACCAACACCACAGAAATACAAAGAATTATAAGACTACTGTGAAAAACTATACACCCTCATTTGGACATCCTAAAAGAAATGGATAAATTCCTAGAAATATATGCTCTTCCTAAACTGATTAAGGAAAATCTGAAAAGACTGATTACTATCCATGAAATTGAATTAATAATCAAAAAATTCTCAACAAACAATAGTCCAGAACCAGATGGCTTCACTGATTAATTCTACCAAACACAGAAAGAGGAGTTAATATCTATCCTTCTCAAACTAGCCCAAAAAAATTGAAGAGGAAGGAAAGCTTCCTAATTTATTCTACAAAACCATCATTACTCTGATACAAAAAAAAAAACAAAAAAACCCCGAAAACCCAAAAAACAATTCCCCCCCAAAAAAACAGACAAAAACACTATTAAAAAAGAAAATTATAGGCTAATGTCTCTGATGAACATAGATGCAAAATTCTCAACAAACTATTATCAAACCAAATCAATAATACATTAAGGATTAGTCACCATAATCAAGTGGGATTTATTCCAGGGAGGCAAAGGTGATTCAATATCTACAAATCAATATACATGATATATCACCTTAACATAATGAAGAATAAAAATTTTATTATTATCTCAATAGATAAAAATAAAGCACTTGATGAAATTCACCATCACTTAGTAAAATCTCTCAAAAAAGTGGGTTTTAAGGTAACATTTCTCTTTATATTAAAGGCCACATATAACAAACCAACAGCTAATATCATACTTGGTGGTAAAAAGTGGTACACTTTTCCACTAAGATCAGGAATGAGATAAAGGTACCCAATGTTGCCAGTTTTATTCAACATAGTACTAAAAATCTTAGCTTCAGCAATCAGATAAAAAAAAAAAAAACCTTCCAAATCATATTGGAAGAAGTAAAACTATCACTATTTGCAAATGACCTAATACTATTATAAAAGACCCTAAAGACTATACCCAAAATGCTGTTAGCATTACAAAATGAATTAACTAATGTATCAAGATAGAAAATTAATAAAGAAAAATCTGTTGCATTTCTATACTGTAATAGCAAAGTGGAAAAAAGAAAAATGAAGTAAACAATTCCATTCACAATTGCATCAATTAGAACAAAATGCCTAGGAATAAATTTAACCAAGCAGGAAAGACACTGCAGTTTGAATTCTGTAAGATGTTAATTAAAGAAATTGAAGATGACAAAAAGAAATGGAAAGCTATATCATGCCTATGGATTAGAAGAATTAATGTCATTAAAATGTTCATACAACCCATAATAATCTAAAGATTCAATGCAAGCCTTATCAAAATACCAACATTTTTCACATAACTACAACAAACAATGCTAAAATTTGTAGGGAAGTACAAAACACCCCAAATAATCAAGCAATCTTGAGAAAGAAGAACAAAGCTGGAGATATCACAATCCCAGATTCCAAAGTATACTATAAAGCTAAAGTAATCAAAACAGTATGGCTCTGGCACAAAAATTAGACACATAGACCAAGAGAACCTGATAGAGAGTCCAGAAATCAACCAATCATTTTATGGTTAATTCAGAATATACAAAGGAAGTTTAGAATATACAATAGGGAAAAGATCATCTTTTTATTAAACAGTTTTGGGAGAGCTGGACAGCCACATGCAAAAGAATGAAACTCGACCATTATCTTACACCATACACACAAATAAACTCAAAATGGTCTCATCAATATAAGACCTGACACCATAAAACTTTTAATATAAACCATAGGCAGTAATCTCTTAGACACTGGCTTTAGCAGTATTTTTCTATACTTGTCTCCTCAGACACAGTGAACAAAAGCGAAATTAAACTAGTGGGACTACGCCAACATCAAAAGCTTTGGCAAAGTGAAAGAAACAACAAAACAAAAAAGCATCCTACTGAATGGGAGAAGATATTTGCAGCTGATGCATCTGATGAAGGGATAACATCTAAAATATATGAAGAACTTACATATTTTAACACCAAAAAAATCTAATTATAAATAGGAAGAGAACCTGAAGAGACTTTTTTTTTTAAAAAAGACATACAGATGGCCAACAGACACATGAAAAGATAGTCAGTATGAGTAATCATCAGGGAAATACAAATCACAACCACGATGAGACACACCTGGTGGGTCATACCTGTCAGAATGGCTAGTATCAAAAAGACAAGAAATAACAAGTGTTGGTGAGGATGTGGAGAAAAAGCAACCCTTGTGCACGGTTGGTGAAGATGTAAACTGATGCAGCCACTGTTGAAAAACAGTGTGGAATTTCCTTAAAAAATTAGGAATATAACTACCATACAACCCAGTATTTCAACTTCTGGACATTTACCTGAAGAAAACAAAAACACTAATTTAAAAAGATAGACGCACCTATCCGTTCTGTGGCAGCATTTTTACAATAACCAAGATATGCAAACATGAACAGACGTGTTCATGTGTCCATGAACAGACGACAGGATAAAGATGTGGTACATCCATACACAGTGCAGTATTAGCCACAAAAGGGAATGAAATCTTGCCATTTGCAACAACATGAATGCTGTAAATAAGCCAGATAGAAAAGACATATACTTCATGTATAATAATACATGTCTGCAAACAAGCCAGACAGGAAAAGAAAAATACTAATTGATTTCTCTTATAGGTGGAATCTAAAAACCAAAACAAACAAGCACAAAAAAAAAAAAAAAAAGGAATAGACTCATAAATATAGAGAACAAACTCTTGGTTACTAAAAGGAAGGAGGGTATGGGTAAAATAGATGAACGATGTTAAGAAGCATAAAGTTCCAGTTATAAAACAAAATCATAAGCATGAAAAGCAGGTAGAAGACAGTCAATATTATTGTAAGTTTGTATGGTAACAGAGTAACTACACTTACTGTGGTGACCACTACATAATACATATGATTATTCAATTACTACGTTTCACCTAAAACTAATATTGTATGTCAATTACCCTTCAGTAAAAAAGAACTAATTTTATTAAATCGACAGTAATAGGAGACATCATTGCCCTAAAAATAAATGTGTAATTTAGATATTTCCTGAGTGCTTGTCCTGTGGTAGACACTGTTTAACCACTATCTTCACAGCAATTCATAAATATTACCCCACTAATGCTCTTAATGTTTATAAGTAAGGATATCCATTTTACACATACACACAAATAACACCAAATACCTGAAGGGCCGTAAGGATATTTGCTAAGGCTTGTCCGTATGTGTCATGGCAGTGAACAGCAAGAGCACTAGGTGGGATTTCTTTCATGACACTCTCCAACATTCTCTTCATGCTTCCTGGAGTTCCCACTCCAATGGTGTCTCCCAGAGAAATCTCATAACAGCCCATGCCATACAATCTCTTAGACACCTACCGGGGAAAAGGGAGGAGCTAGTAAAACAATGGAAATGGACAGACTCAAACCTTGTTATTTCTTAGCAAACATCATCCAGAAGTAAAAGTCACAACTGAGATCAGTTACGTATCCATGGGAAGCATTTATTTTAGTTTTCTGGTCCTTTTCCCATTTATTAAATCCTAGGCATTATATAAAAGTTTTAAAGACATGACTCTATTTTTCTTATATTCAAGTTTGCCTTAGAATCATAATGATCTACATAGTTTGGTGATGAAATTATAAGCTACAATTTCAATTACAGGAGACTTACTTTCTCAACCCTTTAAACAGAAGCATTACAAATTTACTTCGGCGGTAGTATTTCTCAAGGCCGTAGAGTAGAGGTTAAGAGATACCAATACCAGTTCCAGCTCTGTCAGTAAGTAGTTTTGTGATTGGTAGAATCACTTAATATTTATTTTTTTAAAGATTTTATTTATTTATTTGACAGAGAGAGAGAGCGACCACAAGCAGGCACAGAGGCAGGCAGAGAGAGAAGGGGAAGCAGGCTCCCTGCTGAGCAGAGAGCCCGATGCAGGGCTCAATCCCAGGACCCTGAGATCATGACCTGAGCTGAAGGCAGAGACTTAACCCACTGAGCCACCCAGGCGCCTCCAATCACTTAATGTTTCCAATTTAATTTTTCTGGCTCATAAATGGATGCACTTGTGCAAAGTCAGCTGCTGTTCCTTTTATGCTGTTACAACTAATGCCACTGTAAAGGGCAATACAAATTTGCAAGAAGGCACCATGGTATGTTAACGAAGATATGAGTTCTGGAGTCAGATGAGCTTGGATTTAAATCTCAGCTGCCACCCACGATAGTAATGTGATACTGGGTAGAAGATTAATGTAAAACCCTCAGTCTCTCTTCTGTAAAAAGGAGACCACAAATATTCCTATTAGCATATCTTCTAAGCCTTATTAATTTTTTAAAAATTATATTAATGATGTTGATAAGGACATGTTGGTTATGAAAATGAAATGAGAATATATAAAATCGCTTTGTACAATATCTGGCATATGTATAAAATATTTTAACTCATTATTATGCATTTCTTCAGTGCCTATTTTATGGCAGGCACTAGGCTAGGTGCTGGGATATAAGAAGCGTCTAAGTGTTGAGATGTTTTATGCTGTTGTGCGGCCTGGAGTCCACTCAGGATGGAACTCAATCAATGGCACTCAAGAATGTGTAAAAACGAGTAAAATAAGAATTTTGGAACAAAGAAATAGGATTCTAAGAGCATGTAGCAAAGGAAATTGACCTACATCTATCAAGTAGAAAAGGCCTAAATGAGGCTTGAGGTAAAGCAAGCATTAACTTGTTGAAGAGGGTGAGAAGAAGGGTGTAACAAGAATGTTTCAGGTGGAATATAACATGTTCCAGAAAGCTGAAATAGAAAATGCAAAGGGCATTCCAGATAGGAAAAAAATATAAAGGGCAGGTGTGGCAAGAAAACAAAAACCAAGCTACATAAATCTAGTGAGGTAAGCCGACGGCAAATCATGGAGAGCCTTGTAAACCAGCCAAGCTGAGAATTTGGTTGAGGATTCTATCATCAGAGCAATAGAAAGCCACTAAAGACTGTTGGGGTACTAGAGGTAGTGGCAATATTAATCTTTCAGAAAGGCACTATCAACATTATCAGAAAAAGGTTAGAGGGTACTCAGAAGAGCTCCCTAGTCCAAGTAGGAGACTATTACTGGATGGAAACCTGAATTAAAACAAACAAACATAATGCTCATTCTTCCCTACTGCCTATTAAATTCTGGAATTTCTTAACGGCCAGGTAAAGGACAATGAAGTTTCAAAATAGAAACCTCACCACCCAACCACACCTGGAGAAAAACCCTAAGTGTGATATCAAGGGAGTTTAAGGAATACAAGGGTATCATCACAGACAACTGGTTAAGTAGTCCCTAATTCTGCTAAGGTGTCAAGATGAGTACTGAATATGATCTTGCTTTTTTTTTTTTTAAAGATTTTACTCATTTATTTTGACAGAGAGAGAAAGAGATCACAGGTAGGAAGAGAGGCAGGCAGAGAGGGGGAAGCAGTCTCCCTGCTGAGGAGAGAGCCCCATGTGGGGCTCCATCCCAGGACCCTGAGATCATGACCTGAGCTGAAGGCAGAGGCTTTAACCCATTGAACCACCCAGGTGCCCCATGATCTTGCATTTTTTAACCCAAGTGCTAACTAATGGTTTTACAAAGGATTTCAGTGAAGTAAATGGTCTGGAAGTCACCTTGCAAGATGAAGAGATGGTGACACTTGAGGAAATAAACACCAGCAATGCAGACAGCCCTTTGAAGAAGTTTAGATGTAGAAGGATAAAAATAGGTAGCCACTAACTAGATGTGGAAGCTTAATTAAGAAAGGAAGCTTTCACATAGAAGAGACTAGAACGTGTTCAAGAGTCAACAGGAAGGATTCTAAGCAGTTGAGTATATGGGGGGGGGCGGGGTAAATGAGGAGAACAACAAACAGCTTGGGGTGAACAGAGTGACCAGTTTGTAATGGTGATTGCAAAGACTAAGAGAGTGGGTTGGCCACAGAATGTAGTAGAATGGTACAGAAGGATCATTTAAGATTGCTGGCCATTAACTCCTAATGCTTCTAATCTGTGTGTTCCGTGATATCCTCGGCAACTCCTCCGGCATTCGGGTGCGGGCATGCAGAGCCTGAGGGTATGTGTCGTCCATCACAGATTCCATGAGGCAAAAGGCAGAAAAGCAAGGGGTCTGGCGTACAGGTAGTTGGAGCCTAGTTCTTATGGAGCCTGAAGTTAGATCATTTTGGAAGTTTCAAGAAAAGAATATGTAACTGTGAATGCAAATTAATAACAAAGTCTTAGAAGGGTCCCATGCAGGTGAAGGACTACAACACTGAAGCTTCTTTTTATTTTATAGGATCTGCCTCTGTGTGCAAAGGTCTTGCTTAAAAAATAGACTGTAGGACAGCACTCATTTGAAAAATAACTCTGCAGTAAACTTCAAAAATTCAAATGAAAGCACAAAAGAGGAATGGCTTTAGCCAAATGGAAGGTTTATCCTGCCTAAGTTCTGGTTTTCTAACAATGTTATCTTCCCTACTTTGGTGCCACATTATAAAATATATGAAAATAACAGGTGCCAATAGGTTACCAATAGGTGCACATTAATATATTTCATATACAAGTGTGTTTCTGAGAGCTTAATATGGTCTCAAAGACTGAGTATTTTGTATTCATTGGTATCAATTAATAAGTAGGAACAGGAAGTAGAAAATGAACTTCAATAAGCAGGTATTTAATGACGATATTGCCACAAAATTGCTCCCCTCAATAAAAGCAACTTGAATCTCAGCAGTAAGAGCTATCATATCTCTAAGGAACAAAAAGAGTGTACGGCAAAAGCAATGTATACTCATATAAGAGCCAAAGTGTGCAGGACGAAAACAAAGGGAGCCTACCTGAGCAACCAAAGCGAAGTTCAAGTGTGTGTGCACAAACTCTCCTGACATTCTGATGGAATGCGGAAAGGCCACTGATATCTACCCATGTAAAAATGAAACAGGTATTTTTATTCCCTCACCTGTGGGCACCCAAATCAAAAGTCTCAAATGTTATTTAACTTTGACGAGTTGTAGCCAATATATCCATCTTCAGTATCAAACTCAAATTCTTAGTTAAGTAATCAAACTTGTCTTCCATTCCACGGTTCTCCTTAACTTTGTTGTGCGGATCAAAACACAGCAAGGAAAACAGGCCACTTTTTAGAATAAAAAACATCATTTTACCAAGAACCAGAAAACCACGGGAATCTTACTTCTGTCACTTTTTGTGGTGTGATGGTTCCTTCATACGGACAGCCCAGAGCACAAGACACATACCTAAATTTAAAATACAGAACCATGTAAGTATGTAGATGATGAATAAGTCATTTCCTAGTTCTCATTTTGTAAAAATTAAGAAAAGTCATCAAAAATGTATTTTACGGTAGTTCATTATTATTCTCAGTACAAACAAAAAGAAGTTTGGAACATTTTCAATTTAACTCACATTTTTATCTAGTAATCACAATTTGATATGCTATTTGATGGCAGATGGGAATAAGATAACAGGTGTTTATCTTGTGGAGTTATTTATACCATAGCAATACATGAACATTCAAACCAGAAAATATCACTGAACTACACAGTTTTATTTAAGTAAGTACATACCTTCAACTGTTAAATGTCTAGGTCTTTGGAATCAGAGAGAGATAGCATGTAGATGACTAACTGAATTTCTCTTTACTCCCACCTGGATATCTTGGCCTCATTTAGATACAGCCATTAATCACCCCAAAACTCCTAAACCTGGCCATAACCTCAAAGATCATCTTGTTTACCTCCCGTGGGGATACCTAAATCATCCCCAACAGAAGAGTTTCTAGTCTACATTTAAAAGACTACAAATAAAGATATTCCATAAGCTTCTTCAACAATTTAATATAGAAGAAACTCAAGCCTTTCCTGAAATGATATTTTTCCATCTTAAAGTATAAAGCTTTAGAAAAACCTGTTTTAGCTATTTTCAGCTCAACACCAACCCCATTTTATTAAACTTTCCTCAGATTTTTACAACATTTGTATTAAAGTAATGCATCATGTCTTTGATTGTCAAGGATGAAGCAATTCACATGGGTGAGAGAAGGGTGGTAGGAAATGAGACTGGAGATCCCATTTTCTGAGCCGGAATATAACAAGCTTTAAATAAATAAGGCCCTTGAATGCCATGCCAAGGAGTCTGAACTTTGAGATCACTCAAAATTATTAGGTAATGTAGTGACAAGATCAGAGTAGTTTTCCAGAAATGTTAACTCTTCGAGAACTCTGGAACTGGCTGCCAGAGGAAAAATGCAGGCAAAAACAAGACAAACCATAAGACCATTATTTCTATGACTCTAAAATACTGTCCATTATAAGATACACTGTGAATTTTGTAACAGATTTTGGAGTAAAAAAGTTATATATTCAGTGATTCAATCCATACCCATTGATTCTAAAGATGTAACCTAATTTCAAAAGTATTAAAATATGAATAAAAGTTGTGTTTTGTGATTCAAACAAATAAGCATTTGCTAAATCAGATAAGCAGTGATGAGGACAGAGAAGGAATAAAGAGGTTAATTCAATTAAAATTTAAAAGTTATGCTGGAGAGAAATCAATTTCTCTGCTCTATTACTATAATTTAATCTTGTTTGAATAATCTGTATAAATTTAATCAAGGTAACTAGAAAGAAAATGTTACATAAACCTAACACTTGGAAAAGGTAACTAACATTGAAAAATAAATATTTTCAATTCAGATAAAATTGTATTTTTTTATGTTATGTTAGTCACCATAAATACATCATTAGTTTCTGATGTAGTGTTCCATGATTCATTGTTTGCGTATAACACCTAGCGCTCCATGTAATACTTGCCCTCCTTAATACCCATCAATGGGCTAACCCATCCCCCCACCCTATCCCTTTAAATATGTATTTTCTAGGTGTGTGTGTATAATCACTTTTATTCTAAACTCAAAATATCTAAATGTGATTAAATAGAAAATCCAAGCCATGCATTTACATGCCATCCCTCTAAATATATATATATATAAAAAAAGACAAGTAAAAGAAAAAAAATAAGTGCAAAACAATAAAAGCAAACCAACTTTTGCGTTTTCAACTTATCGGCCATAGCTACCCTTTGTGGTGTAACTTTAAGTTGGCCACGTGCATTTTCATTCATTCAAGTTTTCCCTCTGATTCTTTCCCAGGTTTGTCTGGGTCTTCATACTCCACTGCATTTCACCTTCACATATTCTTCTCTAGCCTTGCAAGTGGCCACTCCCTTCACCTATTCACATATGGGGCTACTTTCTCTAAAACAAATGTGATGGTTCTCAACTATGTTCAATTAACTTACTTTAATATTCTATAAGCAGAGGTTAGCAAACTAAGACCTCCAGCCCAAATTCTGCTCATTAGTCTTTTGCAAGTAAAATTTTATTGTAACAACGCCATGCCCATCTGTTTACCTATTATCCATGGCTATTTCTGCACTGTAAGAGCAAAGGTAAGTAGTTGCACAGAGACTATCTGACCCACAAAACCTAAAATATTACTGTCTGGTCCTATACAGAAAGAGCTTGCTGCTGGTAATAAGTGAAATACTTTCACAAGTATGAGAAGGTCTCTACCATGATAAAAATAGTCCACATCATCTGCTTTGACTAGTGGCTAGGGATGACATCTAGATTTCTGCTCTTCTCTAGCAATCTATTAGCAAGGCTCTCAAACTTGCCTGCACCAGTCACCTGGGGAGCTTAAAAAACAAAACCTTGATGGTTAGGATACACTCCAATTAAATCACAAACTTAGGGAATGAAATTCAACCACTAGTATTTCAAAATAATCTCTAAAGCTTCATTATTTTGTCAAAATTGAAAGCCACTAGGACGCCTGAGTGGCTCAGTAGGTTAAAGCCTCTGCCTTCTGCTCAGGCCATGATCTCAGGGTCCCGGGATCGAGCCCCTCAGGTTCTCTGTTCAGCCGGGAGCCTACTTCCCCCTCTCTCTCTCTGCCTGCCCCTCTGCCTACTTGTGATATTTCTCTCTGTCATATAAATAATATCTTAAAAAAAAATTGAAAACCACTAAAACTTTAACAACACTACCCCCCCTGGATTGCCTGATTCCCTTGTATAAAAAAAGGGATAATACACAGATTTGAGAGTAGCTTGTCTCAAGAATCTCACTACCATGCCATAGAACCTTTGATCTATTTTTGATTGGCTAATGATTAAATTTCTCACAGGCCTATCTCAAATCATTTCTACTCTGATGGAGCTCCAAACTACAACCTTTCCATTTCTTTTTTCATCCAGTTTCTTACTTCCAGTTTAATGTACTTTAGTATTTTTTTCAACAGTGGTTGAGTTTTGCAGACCATTTTGTCAGCAAATTATTTTATTTCACCTTCATTAATGTATAATAGTTTGGCCAGGTATAAAATTTGAGGTTAAGTTATTCTACCATTTTGAACATATTTCACTATCTCTGGTCTCTGTTTTGCTGATGAATGTTTTGCTATCTAATAGTAACACCTTTATATCAATTTTATAGTAATTTTTTCTCTATTGTCTTTAGGATTCTCTGTTTATAGCTAATATTCTACATTTTACCATGAGAGTGTCAGGACTTTTTTTTTTTTACTTTTTGTCAAAGCTTCATTATTTTTTTATAAAGATCTGTTTTTTTATGTTCTTCCTTTTCCTATTTATTTTGAGTGGTTAATTTATAATCTTCCATTCTGATTATTCTATTTCCTTCTTTTCTGTTAAAGTTTTCCTGATTTTTTTTTTTTTTTTGCTTTTTTTTTCCTTAGGGTACACTTTGTATCATCATGTGGTTTATAATTTTTACTGTGCCTTTTTATGGTCATTTTAGTTTCTGTAGAAGTTCCATGAGAGTCTTGACCTATTCAAATGTCCCTATAAACAAGATCTGACCTCCTTTGGCCCATGCTCTGTGGAGTTTACCAGTTCTTGGGCAAATTTCCACCTGAATTTCTTAATTTGTGCTTCCAGAATACATCCGAAGTTCTACTGATTTTGCATTCACAAGGAAGTGATTCTTAGCTCTAAGAATAATCACTTTCAAATCAGTATTTTAGTAGACTATCCATCTTTTCCCCATATAGACTTTAAAATCCCATTTTCAAGTCACTAGGGATTATACCTGAAATAGATACCCCCATATGCTAGTGGCATCAACCTGCATGCTTATCACACTTTGATGAAATCTGAGGACTTTCTTTTCTGAGTCTGGCTATATGTTTTTAAAATGGTTATATATATGTATTTGTAATGGGAATGAAAAAGGGAGTCTCTGCATCAACTTGGTCCCCCAGTTATTGTCTTTCATCATTACACTCTCTCCCATTCCACAAAAGGGAAAACTCCCTTTCCAGTGAAAGTAAACTTTTCCCTGTCACCTAAACATTTGATATCTCTCTTCACTATGCCTTTGTTCTTTGTAGATTTCCTGCCCCACCTGAAAAGGCCATTATTTCTTATTATGCTTCCACATATTTACCTAATCTTTAATGACTTCATTTTACTGACACCTTCTGCATTAAGTTTCTCCAAATTGCCCCAGAGAAATTTAACATAGTATTACTTAAAACTTGAATAGGATTTGTCTGTATGTCTCTTAATGTGTTCACCTTTTTTGACAATATAATAATTATTTCTCTATATATTATTTTCTAGTCTGCTCAAAACTCTTTGAAGGTCAGCTACTTTTTTTCATTTTCATATTCCATACAGTATCACGAGACAGTACATTATATAAAACAGTGTTTCTTCAATGAATTAATCATAAATGTGTTATGGTGCCATTTTCATCATTTGGATAATTTCCTGCACAATTCCTAATCTTTACTATAAATATATATATTAAAGTTCTAAATCCTGTAGCCAGAGAAGATAGCACATATTTATGAGTTCAGACATAGAACGGTATTTTAAATATTATACAGGATGACAGAATAATAAAGGATTTGCCAACCATATTGAAGCTCACTGTGCTAAAATTAAAAGCATAGTATTATAATAAACTCTGCAGATAGAAATGTGAGTTGCTTTATTTTTATTTGTGCGTGTTAAGGCCATTTATCAGTATTATGCAAAATCATGAGAAAAGAGAAACTGAGGCATTCAAGCCTTTAACAACTTTACCTGGTGAAAGTGAGTCATGAAAAAGTACCTACAGTGAGGCCTTACCCAAGCCTACCTTCCCATAATTATCCTACATCCTTTCACCATTCTGGCCAAAAGGGTGAGGAAAAGTCTGGAATAAATGCTGCAAACACTATGAATGGAAGCAATCAACCACTGCTATCCTCAGAACAGAAAAGCAATGCCAAGAGCAAGGAGATGACATGTGATGTCAGTTAAACATAATTAAGACATTTAAATGTAGGAGCTATTTTGATGCAGTCATGCAGAGTACATCCACCTACAAACAATACAAAATAGCATTCCATTATTAATAAGCCACCCAAAAGTGGATTGTGAGAGTCAAACACTTAACACTGTGGATGATATAAGAAATAAAGGATGTCCCTTGGTCTCAAGGAGCAATTCTGCTAAGATGCTCTTTTAGCTCTCAAATGCTAATTTCACGAGAAACATAAAAACACATTCTTTCCTCAAAGGTTCTATAGGAAGGCTGTTTAGACATGACTGTACCAACACAGCTTACATGTATTAAATATTGCCAGCTATATGTTATTCTGATTCACAGCAGTGCCAGAATAATATGTAAGGCTAAAAAAAAAAAAAAAAGTAGAAACCCTCAAACCATATGCATGACAGAAAATAGCTTTAACAGATGTCTCATTATTAGAGTTTTATGTACCATGTTTTGGTAAATGATGTTTTGACTTGCTCTTCTAATTTTTCTTCCAGGCCAACACAAAGGCCTCAGTTTAGCAGAGGTTGGAAAGGAACCTGACCAATAAACTATCCACTTAGAAGATGGTGCCATATATACAAGTGAATTCCATTAGGGCAGATCATCCAATGGAAGGTATTTGCTATATTAGTCATGAGAAACACTAAATGCCAGTCATTGTGTGTTTAAAAAATTGAGACTTAAATAAGGACAATCACTATCATGCTCAATAATATTGCTATTACCTTCAGGGTCAGGACCAGAATCTATAATGACATGTTGTAACAGAGAGAAGGGGAATGAGAAATACATCATGGGCAAAATGACCTAAATGGTTTGGCTAACAAACAAGCGGGCTGCAAATTCTTGAATAAATGGGTGTTATAAATTGTCACTCAAAAGGAAAACAAGTGAAAACTGACCACTTTGAGGGAGAGGGCTGTGCCCTTACTTCATGACAGAGAGATTGTCATTCTATAGGTTAGAAATTACACAAAGCTTGGGGCGCCTGGGTGGCTCTGTGGGTTTAAGCCTCTGCCTTCAGCTCAGGTCATGATCTCAGGGTTCTGGAAACGAGCCCCTCATTGGGCTCTCTGCTCAGTGGGGAGCCTGCTTCCCCCTCTCTCTCTGCCTGCTTGTGATCTCTCTCTCTCTCTCTGATTTTAAATAAAATATTAAAAAAAAGAAATTATACAAAGCTAGACAACTAGTCAAAAAACAATTAGGCACAAGAATTGCCTAATATCATGGGTGTTCATCAAGGAAACTGGTCACTGGTATACATAATACAATCTTATTCAAAAGACTTTAAACCAGACTGGATTTTTACTGGTCTCGGCGAAGAAGAAAGTAGGTGGTGAAGGTGATAGTAGATCAAAGATACAAAACTTATGCTCTCTAGGAAAACAAGAGCAAAAATGAACTATTCAGACTCTACCAACATAAAAAGCTTTTGTATAGTGAAGGAGACTGTCAACAAAATGAAAAGGCAACCTACCAAATGGGGGACAATGTCTGCAAATGATATAACCAATAAAGAGCTAATATCTAAAATATATAAAGAACTTATGCAACTCGGGCGCCTGGGTGGCGCAGTTGGTTAAGCAACTGCCTTCGGCTCAGGTCATGATCCTGGAGTCCTGGGATCGAGTCCCACATCGGGCTCCCAGCTCCATGGGGAGTCCGCTTCTCACTCTGACCTTCTCCCTTCTCCCTTCTCATGCTCTCTCTCACTCTCTCTCTTTCCTAAAAAATAAATAAATAAAATCTTAAAAAAAAAAAAAAAAGAAACTTATGCAACTCAATATCAAAAAATAATAATCCAATTAAAAAGTGGGCAAAGGACCTGAATACGTTTTTTCCAAAGAAGACATACAGATGGCCAAGGGACACATGGAAAGATACTCAACATCAGCAGTCATCAGGGAAGGGAAATGTAAATCATACTACAAGGAGATATCATCTCATACCTTTCAAAATAGCTAGTATCAAAAAGATAAAAAAAAATAGCAAGTGTTAGCATGGAGGTGGATAAGAAGGAACCCTTATGCATTGTTGGTGGGAATGTAAACTGGCAGGCACTGTGAAAAACGAAGTTGAGATTCCTCAAAAAATTAAAAATAGTAATTCTATACTATCCAGTCTTTCTATCCAGTAAATAGCTACTGGCTATTTACCCAAAGAAAACAAAAACATTACTTTGAAAAGTAAAACATTAATGACATCACAAGTTGCTTTTTGTTTTTCTGTATCTAAAAGTTATATATAATTATCTCTATTAGCATATGACTAATTCATCTTTTACTCCTTATTCTCATTATTTTGTACGTTTTTTTGGGAATTTAAGAATTTCAGCAGTTACAATTCACAGTTAAATATTTTTGCATTGTAAACCAACACCAAAGAAATGCAAACAATCATAAGAACATATTATGAGCAAGTATATGCTGGAAAATCAGACAATCTGGAAGAAATGGATGCATTCTGAGACATAAAAACTACCAAAACTGAACCAGGAAGAAATAGAAAACCTGAATAGGCCCATAACCAAATTGAGTTGAAACAGTAATGTCAATTGAAGCAGTAATCAAAAATTGAAGCAGTAATCAAAAATCTCCCCAAAAATAAGAGCCCAGGGCCAGATGGCTTCCCAGAGAAATTCTACCAGACATTTAAAGAAAAATTAATACCTATTCTCCTGAAATTGTTCCAAAAAAATAGAAATGGAAGGAAAACTTCCAAACTCATTTTATGAAGCTAGCATTACCTTGGTCCCAAAACCAGACAAAGACCCCATCAAAAAGGAGAATTACAGACCAGTATCTGGGATGAACATGGATGCAAAAATTCTCACCAAAATACTAGCCAATAGGCTCCAACAGCACATTAAAAGGATTATTCACCATGACCAAGTGGGATTTATTCTTGGGCTGCAAGGTTGGTTCAACATCTGCAAATCAATCAATGTGATACAATACATTAATAAAAGAAAGAACAAGAACGATATGATACTCTCAATAGATACTAAAAAAGCATTTGACGAAGTACAGCATCCTTTCTTGATCAAAACTCTTCACAGTGTAGGGATAGAGGGTACATACCTCAATATCATAAAGCCATCTGTGAAAAACCTACAGCAACTATCATTCTCAATGGGGAAAAACTAAGAGCTATTCCCTTAAGGTCAGGTACACTGTAGGGATGTTCACAATCACCACTGCTATTCAATATAGTACTAGAAGTACTAGCCTCAGCATCAGACAACAAAAAGAAATAAAAGGCATCCAAATCGGCAAAGAAGTCAAACTCTCACTCTTTGCAGATGATATGATACTTTATGTGGAAAACCCAAAATACTCCACCCAAAACTGCCGGAACTTATTCAGGAATTCAATTAAGGTGTCAGGATATAAAATTAATGCACAGAAATCAGCTGCATTTCTATACACCACCAATAAGACAGAAGAAAGAGAAATTTCTTCCTAGGCATAAGATACCTAGGCATAAACCTAGAGGCAAAGAATCTATACTCAGAAAACTATAGAATACTCATGAAAGAAATTGAGGAAGATAAAAAGAAATGGAAAAACGTTCCATGCTCATGGAATGGAAGAAAAATATTGTGAAAATGTCTATGCTTCCTAGAGCAATCTACACACTTAATGTAATCCCTATCATAATATTATCAACTTTTTTCAAAGAAATGGAACAAATAATCCTAAAATTCCTGTGGAACTAGAAAAACCCTGAATAGCCAGAGGAATATTGAAAAAGAAAACCAAAGTTGGCAGCATCACAATTCCAGACTTCAAGCTCTATTACAAAGTTGTAATCATCAAGACAGTATGGTACTGGCACAAAAACAGACCCATAGATCAATGGAACAGAATGGAGAGCCCAGAAATGGACCCTGAACTCTATGATCAGTTAATCTTCAACAAAGCAGGAAAGAATGTCCAATGGAAAAAAGACAGTTTGTTTTTAAAGATTTTATTTATTTATTTGACCAAGAGACAGAGATCCTAAGTAGGCAGAGAAGCAGGCAGAGAGAGAAGGGGAAGCAGGCTCCCTGCCGAGCAGAGAGCCCAATGCAGGGCTCGATCCCAGGACCCTGGGATCATGACCTGAGTGGAAGGCAGAGGCTTTAACCCACTGAGCCACCCAGGTGCCCCAACAGTCTCTTCAACAAATGGTGTTGGGAAAATTGGACAGCCACATGCAGAAAAATGAAACTGGACCATTTCCTTATACCACACACAAAAATAGACTCAAAATGGATGAAAGACCTCAATGTGAGACAGGAATCCATCAAAGTCCTTGAGGAGAACACAGGCAGCAACCTCTTCCTAGAAACATTGCCAAAGGCAAAGGAAACAAGGGCAAAAATGAACTATTGGGACTTCGTCAAGATCAAAAGCTTTTGCACAGCAAAGGAAATAGTCAACAAAACCAAAAGACAACTGACAGAATGGAAGAAGATATTCGCAAATGACATATCAGATAAAGGGCTAGTATCTGAAATCTATAAAGAACTTCTCAAACTCAACACCCAAAGAATAATCCAATCAAGAAATGGACAGAAGACATGAACAGACATTTCTGCAAAGAAGACATCCAAATGGCGAACAGATACATGAAAATGCTCAATATCACTCAGCACCAGGGAAATACAAATCAAAACCACAGCGAGATACCACCTCATGCCAGTCAGAATAGCTGAAATTAACAAGTCAGGAAATGACAGGTGGTGGTGAGAATGTGGAGAAAGGGGAACCTTCCTATACTATTGGTGGTAACGCAAGCTGGTGCAGCCACTCTGGAACACAGTATGGAGATTCCTCAAAAAGTTGAAAATAGAGCTGCCCTACAACCCAGCAATTGCACTACTGGGTATTCACCCTAAAGATACAAATATAGTGATCCAAAGGGACACATGCACCCCAATGTTTAGCACCAATGTCCACAATAACCAAACTATGGAAAGCACTCAGATGTCCATCAACTGATGAATGGATAAAGAAGAGTGGTGTATATACATAAAATGGAATATTATGCAGCCATCAAAAATAGAAATCTTGCCATTTGCAATGACGTGCAACAGAGGGTATTATGCTAAGCAAAATAAGTCAATCAGAGAAAGATAATTATCATACGATCTCACTGATATGAGGATTTTTTTTAAGATTTTATTTATTCATTTGACAGAGAGAGAGAGATCACAAGTAGGCAGAGAGGCAGGCAGAGAGAGAGGGGGAAGCAGGCTCCCTGCAGAGCAGAGAGCCTGATGTGGGCCTCAATCCCAGGACCCTGAGATCATGACCTGAGCTGAAGGCAGAGGCTTTAACTTACTGAGCCACCCAGGCACTCCTTATATGAGGAATTTGAGAAATAAAATAGGAGGATCATAGGGGAAAGGAGGGGAAAATGAAACAAGATGAAACCAGAGAGGAAGACAAACCATTAAGACACTCTTAATTTCAGGAAACAAACTGAGGGTTTATAGGATGGGGTGGCCGGGTGATGCATAGTGGGGACGGTATGTGCTATGGTGAGTGCTGTGAACTGTGTAAGACTGATGAACCACAGACCTGTACCACTGAAACAAATAATACATTAAATGTTAATACAAATATTTTTTGCACTGTGTAATTTTTTTTTTAACAATGGAAGGGTAATTTTATTTGACCTCTAGGAAATTGTTACAGATATACTTCCTTCAACTTTCAATAGGTTCAGACTTTGAGTAATCATGGATCAACTCATTTCAAGTGATTTTATAGGAGAGACCTAAGATGTAATTTTGTAAAAAGCTTTGCTTTGTTATGTACAACTGCTGACCTTTTGAATTTATAACATATAAGCATTTTAATAGTAAAATTAATTATGGTTCCTCAGTATAGTTTCCTTTTTTAAATTAATATTCTCACAAAGAGAGAGAGCGTGTGATTCTTGTGACTTCATTTAAGGTTAAGTCGATACTTAGACAAAAAGGAATAAAACTAAATGTCTGATATATTAGAATACTACCTTCATATCTTGAGGCATTTCAATTTTGAAAGGATCTTGACAAGTCAAGAGATAATTATTTCAACAAATGCATTGATAATACAGAGAAAATGATTACATTTATCATAGACTTCTATTTTTCTTTGCCTTTTTTACTTTCTAAAAATTGAGACAGACAATAGAAAAATAACCTACATATTTTAAACATATGTCCTATGAATTACACATTAAAGAAAGGAAGTCCAAAATGTAGACATTTCATTGTTCATTCATATATAATGTATATTCAGTGGCAGTTAGCTGACTTTGCATTTTATGTCAATGATTTGGCATGGTATGTTTTCCCAATGTTTCCCAGATGTTATGTGAAGTCCTGAGCACATATAAAATAGGTGTACACATGCATGTGTATATATGTGTATTAGGGGGTGGGGGGATGGGGAATCCAACTATAGCCCTTGTAACTTTAATAAAAGCTGCTATTTAGACCATATGAAAGTTAACTATTTTTATAAAAATTTAAATGGTTTTAGTGAGCATTTATAAAATGTGTACTGCCTTATGGCCTTTAAATCTGACAGCTGATGACATAAATTTTCTGGATGGTGATCAAGTACATGTTGATGCAGCTGTTGCCATGTTGCCATACAAGACATGCCGAAGCATCTACTTCAGTTTCAACTGGTTGAGCATGACTCTTTCTTAAATGATTACTAATGACCTATGACTTTTAATAATCTAAAATCTAAAATCTCGGTTGCCAGTAAAAATAAAATCTAATTTAAACTCCATAAACGTTTGGGGGAGGAGGAAGATAATTCTCAGCTGCACAGAGAGTGAACTCATATACTGAAAGGCATCTTTCTGAAAATGAAGAGCGTTTCAGAAAATCTATGAGTTGTGCCCCCAAGGAACAAAATACATCGGTCTATTGTGTAGCGCTCCAGCACGTCTCCAATGTACTCTGCTGATTGCCCTGGGCTGTGGGTCACTTCGTATCCACCTTGCACTCTGTGCCCTTCTTACCGAGGCCTGGCAAACTTTTTAAGTTGTAACATGGTTAGGAGTTTCTTAGCTGATGGGGCAATATTAATTGCTCAACAATTGGTATTCAAGAGGATTTAGGGTTTCTATTAGCTTTAATACATTACCTACTCTACCTTATAAAAGAAAAACTAAGATAACAAAATATATTATACAATTTATGTTTACATCCATCTTTTAACATTTAAAAAAAAAACCTGTCATTTGAAAAAAAAAATTCCTGTTTGAAGTGCAAGCTGCACACACACTTTACTATGCATGGTTATGCATTGTTTTCAACTTTCCAGCAAGAATGACTTTACTGTAAAATGTACACTCCACATTTAAACACGTATTAAAATAGAATGGCATATTCTTTTTCTCTTTCTTTCAAAGGAAAGAGAGACAAAACAATTTCTGTATGTTTGAATTCAGAAAATGATAGTACATTTCTTCTTTTTGATTGTGGTTATTCGCTTTTGCCTTAAAATTACACATCTTTTATTTTCTGTCTACGTAAATACATTATCTTGGTTTTTAAATTTTTCTTATATATGCCTTCCATGATATGTATATATTTCAACTACAAAAACAATCTTTTATCTTTAAAAGCTCATCCTGGAAACTATTACTATGGAGAGAAGAAAAAGAAGGCAACAAAAGTAAGCCAACCAACCAGATAGTTCCCTGTGGTGTATTCTAACTCTATTTGCTTGCCAAATGACACTGAGTGACTTCTAACCCTCTTCTAGTACCTTCACTCAAAATTGGGTCCACTTGCCTTTTCATTAACCACTGAACCTTCCCTTGCCACTCTGAATATTACTCACCTCAACCAAAGGAAGTAAACCTGCATTGAAATCCAATTACAGCCCTCGGGCTTCTCTTATAAATGCTCTGCATTTTAGTTTGCTAGTGGTAAGATCATTGTATCTTGATAATTATAAAAACCAGTAGAAAAATAGCTAATGTCTTAGAAACAAATGCTTTCCTAAATAACCAATAATTTATTAGACATTTCACAGAGATAGGCCTGGGGGTTGAGCCTATTTGCAGTCCATGCTGCAACTGGATGTTCTGGAAACAGGCAAGAACCAAAACAGGTCTCTCTCTCCTCCTTCTCCATTAGCCTTTGCTTTCGGGTCACAGAGAGAAAATAGGAAAGTCAGCTGTTGAGGGGGATGTTGAATGGGTGAAACAATGGGCTGAATTTCCCAGGGCAGCTCAAAGGCTCAATTTTATGTTTTATATACTCTGTTGAAGTTCTTCATAAAATAATACTTTAAGAAAAAGTCCTGCTTCTTAAAAAAAAAGTTAAAGCTGTGGAAACCACATTAGATGATTCCTTCCCAAATGTTACTATGAGTTTACACAAATTTATCAGCCCACAGTAGGCTGAGATGAATAGATGGGTCCATTTGGGTAAGTACTAATAAAATGAGTACCAACGTCAGGTTGGCATGCACCGTCAGGTTTGCAGTATCAAGTTTGCCTCTAATCTTAGCTGCATTATACACTGCGAAGCTGGATACACTAATAATTAAGTGATAAACACAAGATGTATCACCATACAGTGATGGCCCCAATCATACAAGGTACAAAAGATACCCTGCATATATTATGGATGGTAAAATGATGTCTCTATGGTTCATAAATGAGCTTACACAATAGATATTAACGAAATAGCATTTGTGGGATTTCATAAATACCCTCGTGCTGGAATATTCATGTGCCTTGCAGACTTAACAACCTCCTCAAACTTCTCCATACTTTCTTCAATTGAACAGTTGATATTCTTCTTGCTAAAGGATTCAGATGCAGCACCAAAAACTGATATCTCGGTGGCTCCAGCAGCAACCTGAAAAGGAGAATTGAAAGGCAAAAGCTAGTATTTTCAAACATGAAAATGACAGCAATACAAGAAATATTAACTACTCAATAAAGGCATACTTGTGTTCTTTAACATTTGCCTTGGAATTTAGAGTCTGCTCATCCTGCCACATATGCTCTTTTCAAATTTAAAAATATTTGGTGGTAACACAAGAACTCTCCAAACTGTAAGACCTATAAAAATGAGGCACAGAAAACACAGTGATGACGTTCCAATTTAATTTTACCTTTCCTAAATTATGTGTAGGCTTTAGAAATACCTTTACTGTAATTATGGAAAATACTAGCCCCTCAATAAAACATTTTTCTATCAATGGGAAACATTCTTTTTAGACTAATTATTAAACTAGAGAATAGTACATGCTTTCTGTTCTCATCTTCCTATAACCAAAGAGAAAAATGTTTTGCCAATTCATCATTTATACTTTGCCCAAGATTTTCTTTCTGTCTCTTAACCTAGCATCTGTTGTTTCATACCTTGACTGCTACAACCATACTCTTGTGTGTTTAATGTCTTAATCCTCGTGCTAGTCTTTAAATCCAAAATATTATCCTCCACATTTTTGTCCTCTGCCATCTTTTATCCTTGCCTCAGGCTTCTCCAGTGACTTGTTTTCAAATACCAAGTTTCCTCGTTCTCCAGTTGGATTTTTAAATACTTTCTATTAATGTATCTCTAGCACCGTGCAAGCTCTCCTCTCTTTCTAATACTCTATTACTATATTAAGAAAGAAATTTGTCATTTTTTCTCCATTAAAAAAAAATATTGGCTCCTAGTCCTTCACCCAAAATAAATTTTTAACTTTTAAAATTAAAATTCTATTTGAACACTATGTACCAGTATTGTTGTTAGTACTTTGTGCAAGCTCTTTCTAACACATAATCTGATAAATGAAGTATCATTTTGCCCATTTTACAGATGACGAAACTGTGGCCCAAAGAGGCTAAATCACTAAAGCTACTGAAAGCTCTGAAGTCCTGCTTTGGGCACAGGTGTGCCTGACTCCCAAGCCACTGGTTTCACTCCATCACCTGCTGCTCCAAGCTACGAGAGGGTGTGTACTCGGTATCTTTTTCAAGGTGGAGACATGCCTGACTTCGTTAAGTGACAGCAATTCTGCAATTTCTTAAAATGCCTCTTGCTTTCTTTACAGTAGTTTAAAAAAATTATATCAAAATAAACAACAAAAAGAATGGTTTTAACAAGTTACACCACAGGTGATACATCGACGAGGACCCACAACCTCAAATTTATGCAACACAGTCCCAAAGACAAGACAAAAGTGAAAAACATTAATACCAGAAACAGCTGCTGCCAAACTTTTACAGTAAAGCCTAAGAGCATAACACCTCGGCCTTTATTTAAAATCGCCCCGATTCTTCTTGTACATGTCATTATTAAAACTTTTTGCATATAAGTTCTTAATTCACATAGGACTGGAAGAAACCAACCAGAATAGGAACAAGGAAGGCTGTTCGAGGCAGCTGCAAATGACAGTGATTAGTTTCACCTAGAAGGAGGGAACAGCAGATTCGGAAAGCTGATCCCAAAAAGTTGACAAAAATGATCTACTACAATCATATTAATAATTATAATATTATATTGAGAAATGTTTAAGTTAAATTCTGTATTCCTTATTTAAGGAGGAAGCACAAAATGGACTTTCAGAAGAATTAAATCAAAATGGATTACTGTATTTTTGTGTTTTGATTCCTGAATGGTTAAACTGGAAGGGCCATTTATGTGGAACACTTCAGTCCCTAAGACTACCCTGAGGTTACAGATCCCATTGTATTCTTGTGCCTACATTAGAATAGCATTGGGGTGCCTGGGTGACTCAGTGGGTTAAAGCCTCTGCCTTCAGCTCAGGTCATGATCTCAGGGTCCTGGGATCAAGCCCCCCATCGGGCTTTCTGTTCAGGGGGGAGCCTGCTTCCCCCTCTCTCTCTGCCTGCCTCTCTGCCTACTTGTGATCTCTCTCTCTATATCAAATAAATAAAATCTATAAAATAAATAAATAAAAGTACATTAGAACAGCATTTATACCGGGTAACAAGTAGGCTACATCTGAAACCATTTTAACTATGCAAAGACCTTAAAACAGTAAGAAACATATTGATTTAAAAATAATTAGTAGCACACTTACAGCACGGTGAAAACCCTGAAGATTGGGAGTAAGGACAGGATATCGAACTCCTGGGTATTGATGAATGCCTTTCATCACTTCAGAGTGATCAGCCATCTGAAATACAAAATAGTTATATGCATTCAACTTTATATATTTTGTCAAGCATGTGTTTAGTTTTATAGGAAGGTTATAATTACACGTGCAATTATATTCTATAAATTAATGTTAGAAATAATAAGCTATGCCAACGTAGCTAAAAATAAGTAGTTCCTAAAGTCATAAATACATAAAAACTAGATCTGGGTTTAACTTATTCACATAATAGGACCTGGCTAAGTGGCCAATTACAAATAGTCAGCAATTCTTAACTTTCCTACTATCATTTGACTGTTTTTTAGCCTCTTCCTTTCATTTCACAGCCCAAGTTGCAAATAAAATACCCTTGAGAGTAGGGAGAGGGGGGGGTTGTTTTGTTTTTAAGATTTTATTTATTTATTTATTTGAAAGGAGGAGAGAGAGAGAGAGAGAGCACAAGAGCAGGGGGAGGGACGCAGGAAGAGGGAGAGAGTGTTTCAGAAAGACTTCCCACTGAGCATGGAGCCCAATAAGTAGCTCTATCCCATGACCCTGAGATCATGACCTGAGTGGAAACCAAGAGCCCAGTGTTTAACTGACTGAGCCACCCAAGCACCCCTCCATTGGGGAGAGTTTTAAAGGACATATGCCATGCATTTGCCTTCCATATGAAAATTTTATGTCTAAATAACTTTCAATGTATGAAATTTTACATTATTTAGCAAAAAATTATACATCTGTCTGAATAATTCAACAAAGCTGCGATGTTAGTATGTTATTTGGTTAGCATAAATATTTTAGTAATAGTCATAGTGTTCTATGCATTATTATCATAGGATTACTATTGGTTCTCATAATGCAAACAAATGCATATAATGGAGTACATAGTAAGAAAATTTAACCCAATCTTCCAAGCCTTTACTTTTATATATTTTCTATAAATCTTTAAAAATCAACTTTAAATTATCAACTCTACTAGTTTGCCAGTCTTTAATTTAGCCTCTTAGAGCAAATATCTGATGATCAAATCTCATAATCATCACATAGACAAATTAGCATTGACATAACCATGAGCTTTATAAATTTAGGAATAATAAATTATGGCAGGAACAATAAATAAATGGAATAATAGAAAAACAATGAAAAGTGTACAAAACGAGCAGGGAGAAAGCTGTAAAAACATGCACCAAACCAAAATCTGTATCTTCAATATGGCAATATATTTGCCATATTAAGAGAAAAAACTTGCTTTTTCTCTATCCATCTTGACTTGATACAATAAGTATTTTTAGTTTTAAAATGAAGTAAAAATTAATCCAAGTACAAGTGCTTTTTAATGTAACTACACACTTCTAAAGATATGAAATACTACAATATTACTGCTATTAGCTGATCAGTCTTACTTTCAGTGAAATGCCAGTGTATTACATTTTAATACTTTCAATGAATATAAAATTGGATTAAATGAGTTTTTAATACATTTTGAATTTAAAATTAAATATTTAAGAGGCAAAAAAAAGTTGACTGCCATCAAAACTTACTGACATTTAAGCTTCCAAGTTTCATCCAATCCAAACACATTTACTTCTGTTTAAAATATGATTCTTGCTTACTTCTTAGGGATCACATTCACTATCTGCCCCTGATATCTGCATTCTGTACAAAGACTAATCACTGTGTTCATCTACAATGCACAGAACCTAAGTCTCTAATTTCATTTTGAGCTTATTTAACTTTGAGCCAGATGTTTATTAAGTACCTATTGTGTCCAAAATCTTATACCAGACCTGTGGTAAATATAAGATACAAGAAAGTCAAGTCCTTGCACTAAATAATTTGCAGTATAGTTGGGGAGATAAGACAGATGCATATGGAAAACACTTTACAATTCAAAGGAATATACTGGTTGTAAATGAGAGCACAGGTTAAATGAGTTAAGAAAGGGGAAAGGCTGGTAGGGCCTAAAGTAGTCTAGGAAAGTGACAAGAGGTATGGGATACAAACTGTAGAACATGACTATGGCATATTAAAATTTAAAAAGATAGGGGGTGCCTGGGTGGCTCAATCGGTTAAGTGGCCAGCTCTTGATTTCTGCTCAGATCATGATCTCAGGGCCTTGAGATTAAGCCCGGGGTCTTGCTCTGTGCTCAGCAGGGAGTTTGCTTGAGATTCTCTCTTCCTCTGCCCTCTCCCCTCTTACTCTCTAATAAATAAGTAAATCTTTAAAAATAAATAAATAAAATTTAAGAAGTGCCACAGCAATATTTCTAACCCTACGTGCTCCTCCAGAAGCTCAACACAGTCCCTATCAAGAAGTGAACTGCGTTTACCTCCCACTGAAACCTAGGCAGGCTTGTGATTGCTCCAAGTGACAGAGTATAGTAGAAATAGTAACATGTGACTCGAAGGCCCAGGTTATAGAAAATGATACAGCGTCCATATGGCTTTCTATTTGGGCGGGGGGCCACTGCAGGGAAATCAGCTAACATGCAGTGAGAAAAATTAGCTTCTGCAGAGAGGCCCTGTGCGCAGCCCAAGTGGAGAGACCCACATGCAAAGAAAGTAAGGCCCCCCAGGCAATAGCCAGCAGCACCGCCTAAATTTGTGACTCAAAGATCATTCATATGACTTTAGCCTCCAGTATTCAAGTCACCCAGATGAAGCCCCAGGCACTGTGGACCAGAGATGAGGTGTGCCCTGTTCTAATTCCAACCCTCAGATCTCATGAGCATAGCAAATATTTATTTACACCACTAGGTTCTCAGGTAATTCATTACATAGACATAAAAGCTGAAACACAGAAAAATCAATAAAGTTGGAAAAAGAGGGAGCACCAGTAGGAAAGCATTATCTGGCTAGAGAAGATTATGGGTAAATAAGGCAGGAATAGATTATACATGAAGATAGGGGACCATACACTGTGATGTGTCCTTGAGTTAGGTTCATATTATTCTGAAAATACAGAATTTATCATGAAGGCAATAGAAAGCCATGGGAGTGGGTGTTGAATTAACTGGAGACTGGGAAACATGCCCTATTTTGGAAAGATCAACCTGGGAGAGATGCAAAGGCAGTCTGGAGGCAAGGGAGGCAATTCTCAGGCAATTTTGAGAATTCATCATACAACAAGTTCCAGAGGAACAGTACTGGGAATAGAAGTTCCCAAGAAAAATTAATAGGACTCACTGGCTAGTCCTGCAAGGTAGAGGACTTGATTAAAAAATGTAATCCCCATTAGTTTATAGCTTTTTAAAATTATTAGCATTTCTACATATTAAACACAGTCTTTCATTACATTTCTATGAATTCAGCCTTTCTGTCAGATACTAGATTGTGAGGTCTGCCTTTCTGTGCCTCTTTCTTATACACACACACAAATTATAGTAAAAAAATTAGAATACCACTCCTAATTTCAAGCAAAGTTACTCCTAGTTTTAGAGGCCTGTAATGAAATCTAAAACAACACTATTATCAGACAGTAATGTTACTTTATATTACTAATACAGCTGACTAAACAAAGCATATTTAAATATTAGAAACATTTATATAATCATTATAACAGAAATAAAGTGCTTCTCTAACCAATATACGGATTTAGTTAAAGTGTGCATCAAAAAAACAGCATAAAGGGCACAAAACACATTTTAAACTTTAAGAAATATAGGTCAGATGGATGCTATAAAAATGCTATTATTATATGCTATTAATTCATTCCACATGTAAATTAACAAAAATTTGAATAGGTGTTTCAGTCAGTAAAAGTGAAAAATGAATAGAGATGATAGTAACTGAATTTCCAGGTCATGAAAGCTAAATTTTGATAATCATTGAAGATACCGCAGTAAAATTATAATACATGAATTTGATTCCAACAAACGGGCACTTTTCCTTTTTTTAAATAGTCACAGTATAATGAGGTCATTTAATAAGTAGTAGAACTCAGTCTAAATTTGGTTAATAAAGACCAAGGGAGTTTGCTTGAGATTCTCTCTTCCTCTGCCCTCTCCCCTCTTACTCTCTAATAAATAAGTAAATCTTTAAAAATAAATAAATAAAATTTAAAAAGTGCCACAGCAATATTATAACAGAAATAAAGTGCTTCTCTAACCACTTATGGTGGTTACAGTTATGTAAAGAGCTTTAGAAAATCCTGATAGGATATAATTTTATTACAATGAATAAAATAAAACAGGTTTGAATTAAAGGTATAAAATTCTTGCCTTATTACTAGTTTTTTTTTTTTTTACTCTTAGTTAGGAAGCTTATGCTATACTTCAATCTTGATGTTATTTTAATGTCTAAAGTTTAAACTATTATTCAAACAATAATGAAACTATTCCTTTACAGCACTATTTTGACATTTTAATGAAACCTTTCTACATCTGGTTTGATTTAACATATTTTAAAGATTTTGCTGTGACTTTTCACTTAAAATCATAAAAATCCCCATAATTTGGTTGATAACATACTTTGCTATCATCTGGCCACAGTTTGGAAATGGCAACAATATCTATGTCTATCTGGCCAACACAACTGGCTATACCTTGATTAATCAATTTCTTAGGAATCCACATTTATATATGGATTCAAATAATAATATTCGTGTAACACTTTGCAAGGATATTAAAGATATGCCAAAGGTCATAAAGATTAGAGTGTAATAGTCATATAGTTTAGAGATTTTATTTGCTACTGTCGTGAGTTAAATTTAGACATTCCATCTTATACATATTTAGACATCTTACTAATATTTTGTCATTATCTGAACACTATAATCTCTCCTAAATATATAGGGTCCTCATCCAAATTTTCTGAGTTCATTGGGATTTCAAGATAATGTGCAAGTCACAAACAATGACAGGGTTTCTCATAAACTGAGAGAAAAAAACATTAGAAGTTTCAATTATATTTTATACACAAACTATTAAATTTGCATTCATGGGATACCAAAGTTAATTTAAAAATATCCTAAGACCTTAAAAAAATAATTTTAAAAATTCATTTCAATATTTGAATATTGATTCAATATTTTATACACTTCTACATATTTAACATGGCAAAAAAAATAAGCAGACACAATTCATACACACAGAACACACAGACCAGCAGGGAAAGATATGTGTGTATATATACACATACCAAATCACAAAATATAAATGTCATGTGATCTGGAGTTTTACATAGCACAGATAAGAAAGCATTTTTCTTGGTAAACTAAACTAGCACAATAAGACAAATATTTAAGCTACACTTTGTCTACACTAAATGTAAATAACTGAGGGGCCTGTTTTTTAACAGAGCAAATTACTCATAGGGGTTTAATGAAGCAAAACTATTCACAGAACTTGAAACTATTCAAAAATACTCATAGAACAAGACTATTCACATATATGTACATAGTTATTTTCCATGATAAATTGAACTTCCTATGTACTAAAAAGGAAGGGTTTAATATGCCTAAACTTAAAACATAATTTTTTATTAAAATTCTTCAGTAACTACAGGGAGAAGGTTTTTTGGAATTTTTTTTTAAATCCCACAATTTTTTTCATTTTCAAGTCTAATCAAATGAAAGTAAAAGTATCTATTACCTTTAATCTCTCTTCCAAATAACAGCTGAAAGAGAAAATAGAATATTCACTAAGTAAATTTTGTTCAGTTCCAACTAAATATATGTTGTCTCAGATGTTCAATAAAGTGAAATTATTTATATCTAATTTTAGATAAAAGTTCAGGAAAAAACTGAGGCTTTATTCTTCTTTTTTTTAAAGAGCTGCCTCTTATTCACTTAACACTGATTAACATTTTTTTCCTTTTCCCAGAACAAATGCAATTACAAAGGTAACACATGGTACATGGCTTTAAGTTCCAGAGCTGCATTATAAAAATTTTATGGAAGTCTCACATACGCTGATGACATATAAAATCACTACATTATTATTTTAACTCAGTAAGAGTTTAGTAACTAACAAGATGGCAAAATACATAAGAGGAGTTTAGTTGTTTTCTATCACCATGGAAATTATTCGATGCATCTCTGTGGCTCTGTTGAAAATGAGGAGATTGTATTGTGTTATGTGGTAGAATATATTAAGAATCAATTTAGCATTAGGTTCTTAAATGGCAAAAGTGTTTAGAGTAGAATCTAAAATTAATGTGAAGGAAAAAAATATTTAGAGACTCCATCTTTACGTTGCTCTCTGCAAAGAGGTAGCTGCCAAATTATATTACTTGACCATGTGTTACAACTGGATCTTATAACCTAAATATGGAACTCTACTTTTACTCCTTTTCTCTCTGCCTTGGTATATCCAACATGATCAAGTCAAGCATCATCAATGGGTGAGCATTACCCATTGTCTCATCTTTCACTCCAATCACCTAATTTTTTCCTCCCTTTCATTCTAACAAGATGGCTGCACCTGATTTCTTCTTATGGTATATTAAGAGGGAAACTCAGAAATACTAGGAAAAAGAGAAAAAGATAGACAGAAAATCTAATCAAAATACCAACAAAGTTGGAGGAAAATAGGATGGGGTGCTAGAGGTAGGTCTTAGTGGCAAAATGCTTTTATTGCTCTAGAGCAGTGAACAAATATGAGAAGAGAAGACAAAAGGGCAATTATACACAGTGCTGCTTTACTGTATACAGTGGGTCTCCTGTAATAGTCTTCAAGTCATATACATAAAGATTGGAACACCATTTGGTTCTTTTACATTGCTATATTATATTTCTGTATGTATGAATTCAGGGACAAACTCTGCCACTAGAGAGAGCTCATGATTCTTGTGCTCTTCAAGAATACTGGCATAAACATTCTCATGTATTTGAAAGACATAAAATATATTACATAACATATCACACTCAGTTACACCTCCTATTAAAATTGTTACTCTAGAGTTAAGCAAAAACTCCATATTCACCATGTCCTACAATATCTGGCACCAGAAATATGTAAATATTTGAGGAGAAATAAGTTTCAAAAATGTATAGAATTAGAAGCTAGTCTATAGAAAATTCTGCTAAACATTCTATGTGTAAAATTGCAAGTGGATGAGTGAGTTTTCATCAATGTCAAATTAAATGGAAGTTCTTTCTTATCATAAATAAATGCAATATGCAGTATATAAAATTATAAGTACATCATTCATATTTTTATCTTTTATAAAAAATCACAGTATAGAATATATATCAAAATTCTTCACTGTGAAGGGCATAAAGCTATAGTAATCCTTCTGAAATAGTGTATCTGTTTATATGGTTACACATCACAAAGTGTTAGATACAATATAAGAAAAAATTACCAAAAATGTATTATTAAATTGAAATACACTCTGCTAACCTACCCAAAACAAAAACAAAACAAAACAAAAAAAAACCCTTAACACCACAAAAGACTGAGTCATCTTTCTAGTTTCTCCATATAAAATAGTATAAAATGCTATTACAAGAAAGAGGCAAAGTAAGAATATGCAGTCAAAAAGCACAGAAAAACATGAAGTGGAAAATCACAATAGGACTACAACTAGCAATGAGACCAAATCAGTAAAACTGAACAAAGGAAAGAATAGGACTAGATGAGTTCAATCATTTCAAGAAATCTTAATGCCAATCCTTCTTTCAAAAAAATTCAAGAGGAGGAACTACTTCCTTTTTTAAGAACCTGCAGTAGAAGCTGGTCTTATAAGACTTTGATACCAGAACCAGACAAGACAAGAAAGAAAGAAAGAGAAGAAAAGTATACGGCAATATTTCTAATGAACACAGAGGAAACAATCCTCCACAAAAATACCAGCAAACCAAACAGGATGTGTAAAGGATCATACACCATGACCAAGTGGGATTTATTCCTGGGATGCAAGAAAGATTCAACATGCACAAAGAAATATGATCCACTACAATGACAGAATCAAAGATAAAAGCCACCTGATCATCTCAATATATGTCAAAACTTGACCAAAAAAAAAAATGCTTCATCAAAAAGCATTTAACAAAATTCAACAGTTTCATTAAAAAAAAAACCCTCAGAACTTTGGAAATAGAATAAAATTACCTCGACATAAGAAGTATCATATATGAGCCCATAGCTATCACTGTACTCAACAATGAAAAACTTTTCCTCTGAGATCAAGAATAAAACAGACACCCACACTTTCCATTTCTATTCAACACAGAATTAGAAGTCCTAGCCAAAGCAATTAGGCAAGAAAAATAAAGGCATGCAAGGAAAGGAGGAAGTAAAATTTTCTCTGTTCATTGATGACATGATCTGTCAAGATTTTATTTCTTTATATATTTGAGAGGGAGGGAGGGAGGGAGAGAGAGAGGGAGAGAGAGAGAGAGCGCGCACACATGCAAGTGAGCAGGGTGAGAACAGAGAGAGAGAGGGAGAGAGAAAATCTCAAGCATCCTCTGAGCTGAGTGCAGAGACAAACATGGGGCTTGATCTCATGACCCTGAGATCATGACCTGAGCTGATAACAAGTCAGATGCTTAAATGATTGAACCACTTAGAGACTCCATAGATAACATGACCTGAAATGTAGAAAACTCTAAGATTCCATATTAACAAAAACAAAAATCCTCCTATAATTAATTTACAAATTCAGTAAATCTATAGGATACAAAATCAGCATACAAAAATCAGTAGCACAAAAGGAGATACACAGATCAATGAAACAGAACAGACAACCCAGAAATGGACGCACAACTCTCTGGTCAATTAATTTTCAACAAAGCAGGAAAGAATATCCAATGGAAAAATGACAGTCTCTTAAACAAATGATGTTGGGAAAATTAGACAGCCACATGCAGAAGAATGAAACTGGACTTTTTACTGAAATAAAAAAAAACAACCCTAACATTTATATGAACCCACAAAGAAGCCCAAATAAATTAATCCTGAGAAAGAAGAATAAAGCTGGATATATTATACTTCCTGATTTCGAAGTATATTTCAAAGTGACAGTAACTAAAACAGCATGGAAGACAGACGTATAAATCAATGGAATGGAATAGACAGCTCAGAAATAAACTGATGCATATATATTCAATTGATATTTGACAAGGATGCCAAGAATACACAACGGGAAAAAGACAATCTCTTACATAAATGGTGCTGGAAAAATTAGATACCAACATGTAAAAGAATGATACTGGATCCTGATCTTATACTATATACAAAAATGAACCCAAAATGGACTAAAATTTAAGACCTGGAACTGCAAAACTCCTAGAAAAAAAGAAAAAAGAAAAAAGCTTTATAGCACTAATCTTGGCAATGACTTATCATATATGACACCAAAAAGATAGACAACAAAAGCAAAAACAGACAAGTGAGATTACACAAAAATAAAAAGCTTCTGCACAGCAAGGAAAACAAGAGAGTGGAAAGGCAACCTGAAAATTGAGAGAAAATATTTGCAAACCACATATAAGTGGTTAATATACAAAATACAGAAGCATGCTGCCACCCTTATAGTAAAAATAACCCAATTTAAAAATGGGCAAAGAATTTAAATAGACATATTTCCAAAGAAGACATACAAATGGCCAACAGACATATGAAAACATGCTCAATATTGCTAGTCATCAGGAAACACAAAGCAAAATCACAATAAGATAATTACTTTATACCTGTTAGCATGGCTAGTATGAAAAACACAGAAGATAATAAGTGTTGGCAAGGAAAGATGTGGAGAAAATGGAACTCTCATACACTGTTGGTGAAAATGTGAAATGGCATAGCCACTATGGAAAACAGTATGAAAATGCTACAAAAAAATTAAAAATAGACATACTGTATGTCCTAGCAATCCTACCTCTAGGTATTTATCCGTAAGAATTAAAATCAAAATCTCAAACAGGTATTTGCATCCCCAAGTCAGAGCAGCATTATTCACAGTATCCACGATGCAGAAATAATCTGTCTCCATGGATGAATGAATGCATAAGAAAATGTGGCATAAACTGACAACAAAATACCAAATAAAGTAAATTCTGCCAAATGCAACAACACAGATGAAACTTGAGTACATTATGCTAAATGAAACAAGCCAATTGTAGAAGGATAAATACTGCATAATTCCACTTATATGAGGTATCTATAATATAGTCAAATACATAGAAGCAGAGAATACAGTGGTGATTGTGAGGGGCTTAGGGGAAAGGAACAATGAGGAGTTGTTATTCAACGAGTACAGTTTTAGGCAAGATGGTTAACTTCGGAATGTGTTCTACAACATTCTGCCTATATTTAGCAATACTGTATGGTACCCTGAAAAATTTAAGAGGGTAGATCTCATATTAAGGTTCCTTCCCATTTTAAAAAAAATGTAACCTCAGACAAACTTAATTTTTAAAATACTTTTCCTTAATTTCGAGGTAACTTTGATACTGGAAAACTTTTAAAACTTTACAATTTCACGAGGTTTTAACTTTTAAAACTCTGTAATTTCATAAGATTTTATGTTCATTCAAAATTAATAGTTAATTTTACTACTTACTTTTATACTTGACATTACACACTCTTTTTTCTTAATGAGGGTCCTCCAATTGATACCTTCAAATTCAGAAGTTCCCTACAAGTGGTTAGATTGTGTCCCCTAGTGATTCCCAGATATCAGACTGAGAAAGATGGCCCTGAACGGTCCAAATATTACCAGTTAGCAACGGCACAACAATTACTTCATTTAGAGTTATGAGACCTATGTGCTGACCAACTATTCTCAAAACTGAATGACCTCAGATTCCAGATCATACTTTGCACCTTACCAAAAATACAATCCTTGAAAAGGAAGGCAACTGAGCCATACACACCTGTTTTTTCACTGGAAAACTGCATATTCCCTAGTTCAAATGTTTGTGATCAGCGACCTTGACAGAGGCAACAAGGTTAAAACTTGACAGCATTTCAGAAGCATCAAATAGGAAGTAAAGTTACCAAGAGGAGAAGAAGAATAGACTATACCAGGTTGGGTTCTTTGGGTAGCATGATTAACATTGATAAGTTTCATGGAAATGAAAAAAGATCCTAAACAGAGTAAGAGTTGGGTCAGAATATTGAGGCCACCATCTTTGAAAGAAAGCTTTGTCACTGTCAGCATGGATGCCTCCCTTACCCTGACTCATGCTTTGCTGGTGCAAGCCAGGTACCCACTGGGATATGCAATCAGGGGACTAAACAGAGATATACAGAACCTAAGAAGCAAGAAGAAAAAGACTAATTGAGAGAAGAGACACTAAAACATATGTGGATATAGGACATTTGGAGAGGTAAGGAAAGTGAATTTTCAAACTCCCATAATAGGATACAAATTAGATCCCTTTTAATCTTCCATATAATACACAAGTGAAGACTGGAAGGACTTAATTGACATTCTGAATGTATATACAGAAGTTGTTGCCAACCCATGATCCTGTGGGACCCTCAATTTTATTTTAATTACATCCAGCTGAAAGAATTAAGACCCTTTCTCTTGTTAGCTATGCTCTATGTAGATGTACTTAGTGAGAACCATGCCTAGAAATCTCTTAGAAAACCCATTCCCACCAGCAGAACATGGGCATGGTCTGTAGCACTTACTGCAAGATCCAGTGTACTTTGAGAAGTGCTTCTCAAACACCGTCTGCAGACTGCCTGGGTCAGAATTATCTGGGATGGTTTATAAACACGACATGTTTATAAAATGTTCGTAAAAATGACATGACATTGCATGTCAGCCCCAATGAATCAAAATTTCTGAGAGCATGAACGGTAAACATGCATGTTGGAGAAGTTCATTGGTTGATTTATATGAACAGTCTAGAGGAGTCTGAAACTCCATCCTGGAGTGAAGAATCAAAATTTTAGAGTAAGTTTCTCCTTCAACTCACATAGACCCAGTAGAATAAGATTTTTCTTTTGCTTTCTATAAGCTTCACCATTGTCCAGAGTGCTGTGGTTAGCTCACACCACCCCAACTTATTCAACTCTGGAAAACTGGTGTCACCTTAGATCAGATACCCATGACCACAATATCTGGGGACAGCATTACATCACAGTTATTCAATCCTTGGCTGGGGCACCTTGTTCTCCTTTCCCCACTGCCGAGATTTCAGAATAGTTTGAAACTAAGCCCTTGAAAGTTTTGAGAACTCCAGAATCCCATTTTTCCTTAATGGTTCATCTAGTCCTTGAAGTGTTCCCCAATTTCTTCTAGCCATAGCAAAATATTTGCAATACTATGTCAAGCTGCTTTGCCTCTCTGATCCTTTGCATGTACCATTACATCTGCCTGAAAATCATTTCTTTTTCCATCAAGTTCATTTATTTCATCCAATATTCAACTCAAAAACTCCTAAGACATTCTCAACTATCAGCTTGATTCCCATGTTTCTATTATCTTCATAGCTATGTGCCTGTATAACATTGCTTCCAGTACATTTTGTGATTTATTGTTTTATGTGTTTCTCCCCCTGACTAAATTATTAGCTCTTTGAAGATTTCGCATAAAAGGCATTTAATAAATGGTTGTTTAAATGAACAGAGATTTCTCTTCCTTCTCATTTACTCTATTTTGAATTCAACCCATCTTGAACCATGATTCTTTTTCTCTACTAATTCTCTAAAATTTTACCGTTAGCAATGATGGTGATAAATACAAACATTCACTTTATGCCAGTCTGTATGTTAGGTTTATGTGAGTGGAATTCCTTATTTGCATTATCTCTTTAAGTGTTTTTAACAACCCAAATGATAACTAGAGATACTAAGGATGAGGAAGATCACCCAGTTGGTGACTGGCAGAGCTGGGATGAGACCCAAGCCTACCTGACTGTAAAGCATGTTCTCCAACACCTCTTTGATAAATATAACCCCTATATCGTCTATTGTCTGTATCTTTTTACTGAGTCATTGGTAAAGATTTCATGTGTCACAAGATCAAGGGAAAACTCCTAGAAAGATCCTACCCTCAAGCTAATCAATTTGGGTGGGGAACGCATGGTTTAATTATCTAAACCAGTGCCTCCCAAACTAGATTTATCATCAGAACTATGTGAGGTACTTTTTAAATACAGATTTCTTGGACCCATCTGTACAGATTCTGATTCTGTTCTGCTATAAGACCCAGGAATCTCTAGTCCCCAAACTTCTCAGGAGATGCTAGCCATCAATAAGACAGAATCACAGCAGATTCAATCACAAAGGCCAGTGCTGTGAATGACACTTAGGACCAGATGGACCTCATAGATATATACAGAACATTCCACCCTGAAACAACAGAATACTCATTTTTCTTGAGCTCATATGGAACTTTCCCCAGAACAGACCACATACTGGGTCACAAATCAAGGCTCAACCGATACCAAAAGATTGATATTATTCCCTACATATTCTCAGACCACAATGCTTTGAAACTGGAACTCAATCACAAGAAAAAGTTTGTGGAAGCTAATGACCATCCTGCTCAAGAATGTTTGGATCAACCAGGAAATCAGAGAAAACGTAAACAATATGGAAACCAATGAGAATGAAGACACACCGGTCCAAAACGTATGGGGTTGGGCAAAGGCAGACCTAAACGGGAAATACATAGCCATCCAAGCCTCACTCAAAAAAACAGAAAAATCTAAAATACACAAACTCTCTTTACACCTTGAAGAACTGGAGAATCAACAATAAATAAGCCTACACCATGCACAAGAAGGGACATAATTAAGATTAGAGCAGAGATCAATGAGTTAGAAACCAGAGATACAGTAGAACACATCAATGAAACTAGAAGTTGGTTTTTTGAAAGAATCAATAAGATCGATAAACCACTGGCCAAACTAATCCAAAAGAAAGAGAGAGGACCCAAATTAATAAAATTATGAATCAAAGGGGAGAGATCACGACTAACACCAAGGAAATAGAAACAATCATCAGAAATTATTAACAGCTATATGCCAATTAAGCAACCTAGAACAAATGGTTGCATTCTTGGAAACCTATCAACTCCAAGACTGAAACATGAAGAAACTGACTACCTGAACAGACCAGTAGCTAGTAACGAGATTGAAGCAGTGGTCAAAAACCTCCCAAACAACAAGGGTCCAGGACCTGACCGATTCCCTGGAGAATTCTACCAAACGTTCAAAGAAAAAATAATACCTATTTTCCTGAAGCTGTTTAAAAAAAAAATAGAAACAGTAGGAAAACTTCCAGACTCTATGAAGCCAGCATTAGAGGGGAGGGGGGGAGGGGGATGGGTGAGGCTGGTAGTGGGTATTAAGGAGGGCACATATTGCATGGAGCACTGGGTATTATATGTAAACAATGGCTCATGGAACACTACATCAAAAACTAATGATGTCTAAAGATGATGAACATTTTTTCATGTGTCTGTTAGCCATTTGTATGTCTTCTTTGGAGAAGTGTCTGTTCATGTCTTCTGCCCATTTTTTGACGTGATTATCTCTTTTGTGAGTGTTGAGTTTGAGGAGTTCTTTGTAGATCTTAGATATCAGACCTTTGTCTGTAGTGTCATTTGCGAATATCTTCTCCCATCAGAGAGATTCAAATCAAAACCACACTGAGATACCACCTTACGCCAGTTAGAATGGCCAAAATCAACAAGACAGTAAACAACAAATGCTGGAGAGGATGTGGAGAAAGGGGAACACTCCTCCACTGTTGGTGGGGATGCAAGTTGGTGCAGCCACTTTGGAAAACAGTATGGAGATTCCTCAGGAAATTAAATAT
>CM052802.1:86732688-86761292 GCA_028533885.1 Nasua narica | reverse complement strand
TAAAAAATAAAAAATAAATAAATAAAAGAGCTGAAATCTTGAAAAAAAAAGGAAACAAAAGCAAAAATGAACTTTTGGGACTTCATCAAAATAAAAAGCTTCTGCACAGTGAAGGAAATAGTCAACAAAACAAACAGGCAACCCACAGAATGGGAGAAGATATTTGCAAATGACACTATAGACAAAGGTCTAATATTTAAGATCTATAAAGAACTCCTCAAACTCAACACTCACAAAACAGATAATCACATCAAAAAATGGGCAGAAGACATGAACAGACACTTCTCCAAAGAAGACACACGAATGGCTAACAGACACATGAAAAAATGTTCATCATCTTTAGCCATCAGGGAGATTCAAATCAAAACCACACTGAGATACCACCTCACACCAGTGAGAATGGCCAAAATCAACAAGACAGTAAACAACAAATGTTGGAAAGGATGTGGAGAAAGGGGAACCCTCTTCCACTGTTGGTGGGAATGCAAGTTGGTGCAACCACTTTGGAAAACAGTGTGAAGATTCCTCAAGAAATTAAAAATAGAGCTACCCTATGACCCTGCAATTGCACTACTCGGTATTTATCCCAAAGAAGCAGATGCAGTACAAAGAAGGGCCACATGTACCCCAATGTTCATAGCAGCGATGTCCACAATAGCCAAACTGTGGAAAGAACCAAGATGCCCTTCAACAGATGAATGGATAAAGAAGATAGGGTACATATATACAGTGAATTATTAAGCCTCCATCAGAAAGGATGAATACCCAACTTTTGTATCAACATGGACGGAACTGGAAGACATTATGCCGAGTGAAATAAGTCAAGCAGAGAGAGTCAATTATCTTATGGTCTCACTTATGTGTGGACCCTAAGGAAAAACATGGAGGGCACTGTGAGAAGGAAGCGAAGGGGGAAATCGGAGGGGGCGATGAACCATGAGAGACTGCGGACTCTGAGCAACAAATAGGGTTTTGGAGGGGAAGGGGTGGGGGTTTGGGCAAGCCTAGTGGTGGGTATTGAGGAGGGTACATATTGCATGAACCACTGGGTGTGGTGCATGAACAATTAATCTTGTAACACTGAAAAAATAAAATAAACATATTTGGGGGAAAATAAAAAATAAATAAAATGCAGGGAATAAAGGCAAAAAAAAAAAAAAAAGAAGCAATTTGGTTTGGCAGAACCTTCAGGAAAATGAAGTAGAGAAATACAGTAAAGGCTGGAAATGAAAGAAGGGGCTAAGGTATAGACAATCTGGAATACCAGACTAGTTTCCAGACTTTTTTTTTTTTTTAATGGGGAGAAGGCAGTATCTGAAAAACTTAGAGGGGGCACCTGGGTGGGTCAGTCGGCTAAGCGTCTGCCTTTGGCTCAGGTCATGATCTCAAGGTCCTGGGATTGAGACCCATGTAGGGCTCTGTGTTCAGCAGGGAATCTGCTTATCCCTCTCTCTCTGCCCCGCCTCCCACTTGCCTGCTCCCCTGAAAGAAAGAAAGAAAGAAAGAAAGAAAGAAAGAAAGAAAGAAAGAAAGAAAGAAAAAAAGAAAGAAAGAAAAAAAGAAAGAAAGAAAGAAAGAAAGAAAGAAAGAAAGAAAGAAAGAAAGAAAGAAAGAAAGAAAGAAAGAAAGGAGGGAGGGAGGGAGGGAGGGAAGAAGGAAGGAAGGAAGGAAGGAAGGAAGGAAGGAAGGAAGGAAGGAAGGACGGACGGACTTAGAAGGCTGTTATTTCAGGGAGATTTTAGAAGCGATAGGCAAAATAGAAAAGGAAAAGCGAAATGATGCTTATGAATATCATTTAAGTGACTACCACAATAATTGGCTAATAAGGGTGTGGATTACTAATGCTATTAAGAGGACTGAAAAGAAGAGACATATGTAAGCTATGCTGAGGAAAAATAATTTTTGTGTCAGTAACTGACTAGATATATAAGAGAGACCTTTGAGTACTGAAGTCCAGGATTCCAAAGAGATGAGCTATTTACATAAAGCAGGGTGGTCAGAAAGGAGCCTCATTTTGACCCACCTGGGCTTGAGGTGGTGGTGCACATCTAGCTGAAGCTTATCAGAGAAGGCAGGACCAGCAGTACAGATTTGTCATCCTTTTAAGGTGACTGTTGATGTAAGGATAAGCAAAGAAGAGAGCACAGTCAGAGAAAATTACTGAAGGCAGAATATTAGGGGAACTTTAAACTTGTAATGAAATGATGACAGAAAAAGAGAAATTGGGAAAGTAAATGAATGAGGATTATGGAGAATAACAGAACCAAGGGAATGGAATGAGAAAGTAATCAGTTAAGTGCTAGGAAGATATAGAAGGATCTAAGGAATGAGAACCTGTATTAGTGAAGAAAACTGATCACATTTCAAAGGCCAGAGCCAAGTCTCAGAAGTCATGATTGCTGCCACATGCCTGTCAACTCTGGGTAAGGCTCTAGCCTCTTTTAAGAGAAGGTTCCAGGGGAGTCTGAATGGCGCAGTCCGTTAAGCATCCAACTCTTGGTTTCAGCTCAGGTCATGATCTCATGGTCTTGAGATCAAGCTCCGCATCTGCCCCTCCACATTCAGGGTGGAGTCTGCTTGGCAGTCACTCTCCCTCTGCCTCTGCCCCTCTCTCTAAAATAAATATATAAATCAAAAAAAAAAAAAAAAAGAAGAAGATTCTAGACAACTCCCTTTGCCTTGTCTATGACAGACAGATTTCTCTAGCAAATACAAGTGCAAAAAAAAAAAAAAAAAAGCCAAGTGTAGGGGTGCCTGGGTGGCTCAGTTGGCTAAGCAACCAACTCTTGATTTTGGCTCAGGTTGTGATCTCAGGGTCATGAGATCAAGCCCCGGGTTGGCCCCATGCTGAGTGTCGAGCCTGCTTAAGATTCTCTCCCCCTCAGCCCCTCCCCTGCTCTCTCTCCAACACAAAACAAAAAGGAAAGAGTATGTATCTACATCGCTGATTGAATGTGAGATTATATGGGGACGGTATCATCAGGCCACTCATCCATACTCCTTTCTAACAGACAAAAAAGCTAAAGTGCCTGAAGATATTCAGACTATTCACGAGGTCAGCAAAATAGTACGCGCGGATGGCAGGCTCCTAAATTGCTATTTACAGGCCTTATCTACCCATTGTATTGGAAAATATAGTCAGGTAGGCTTAGGAAAGAGTTCCAAACACTTTTTTTAGAAGATGTTTCATGATAGGGGTTTTTCTTGAATCATGCCTCAGTGCATTGGCTAATGTTTTGTAAAAACATAGCAAATGAGTAATTATATCAGGTTAATACCACAATTTGTATCACATTATTTGCTAAATGTTGGAAAAGTTGAATTGAAGATTCAGTTAAGGAGTTACAGATCTACTTACCTGTGGAACCCATCTGGAGGACACAAAGCTGGTCACTTCTATTACAGACAAGCCAGTTTGGGAAAGTTGATTGATAAATTCAATTTTTACTTCTGTAGGAACTATAACCTATAAAAGCATTAAAAATTACTTTATAAGTATTTTGTGTAAGGTCTATTGAAGCATAAATAGAAAATTACTTCCTAACAAAAGCAAATTGTATTTAAGATGCATAAATTTAACAGCAATTGAGAACAAACATAATCATGTAAAATACGAAATGCATGTAAGTCTTTAGAACCTTAATAAATATTTGGATTTAGCATTTGAAATAAACTGTGTAAAACTAATATCAAACTACCTTCTCATTCTGCAATCCATCCCTAGGTCCAACTTCCACTATTTTAACATATTCAGGGAGTCCAGATGACTGGCATGTTTCCTGAAATGGAAAATACAAGGCAAGAAAAACAGGTTAACTGTTAGAACATCAAACTTGCTTTTTTGAAAAGTCAAACAATTAACACTCTGTTAAATAAAGTTCTCACTCCAGAAAGCTAAAATGGTAAGAAATTGACACAATGCTACAATCCAAATATCAAGTTTATATTGACAACATGAAGCCATTTTTTTACTTCTAGCTCAATGATATTCAGTCCAATTATGGTTACAATTGAAAAGATTAATTTTTAAAATATAACAAGGTGGGAAAGGTAACATCTTCAGGATCTAAAGAGCAAACTGTTGAATAACTGCACACATGATGATAAATTTACCATTTTTAGAGTTAATTTAAAAATTGTATCTTCTGGGGCGCCTGGGTGGCTCAGTCAGTTAAGCATCCTGAGCTTGGTTTCAGCTCAGGTGGTGATCGCAGGGTCATGAGCACAGAATCTGCTTGGGAACCTCCCTCCCTCTGCCCCTCCCACTTGTGCTCACTTGCTCTCTTTCTTGAGTTCTCTCTATCTCTAACATAAATAATAACAAAAAAATAATAGCAAAAAAATAGAAATAAAATTGTATCTTTGTATTAACAGACTTCTACTGAGCACAGTCATCAAGATGCCACACTCCATACTCTGAACTTGAGGAATGTGGCTCTGGTTTTCTGGCCTGTGCCCAGATCGCTGAGACAGGAGGAAAGGGTCTGCTGTTTGTTTATTTCCTGTATCACAAAGCACAACCAGCACCTGAACACAGCTTCCAGAAGGACAGAGCCCCTCCACTGGGACCAAAAACCTCAATATTGCCTTGGGAACACCTAGCTCTAAGCCCAGTGTAATACTCCGCTCTACCTTTCACCCAAATCTGGAATGGCAGACAGTCTGGACTCTGGAACCTCTGGCCCTAAACCAAGTAGACCGGACACATAATATTTAGAAAGACATTAGTTTAAAACAGGAAAAATATGAACAACCTTGCTAAACATTATATTGCAGTTAAAATCGGAATCATCTCCTGGTATGTATCAGCCACGTTAAGTGAGGGTAACCACCATTAATTTCTTCAAGGGATTGCTAGACAGAATCAATCAAAATCAGCAAGATCTGTACTTCACAGTGGCTTTCATTTTGCCTTTCAATAGGAATCATGAGTGTGGGCTAATCAGTGTGTATTGTCCCACTCTTTCCTTGTGGCAATCATCAACACACACAGGTGAAGTGGCTGGTTTAGATGCAGGACCCAATCTGTTTCTATGACACAGAAAAATGCTCCCTGGCACTTTTAGGCTCCATAGCCAATATGTTATCTTACTGACATTCTGTGCTAACTCACTCAAGGGAAGAACCCTGCTACAAATGTTCCACATTTCCATACAATTGGGTGATGCAATAAGCAAAAATTAACCACAGAGGAAAAGAATTCTCACTTCTATACCTTTTTTTTTTTAAAGATTTTATTTATTTGACAAAGAGGAGAGAGATCACAAGCAGGCAGAGAGGCAGGCAGAAAGGGGGGGGGGGGAAGCAGGCTCCTGGCTGAGCAGAGAGCCTGATGCGGGGCTCAATCCAGGACCCTGAGATCATGACCTGAGCTGAACCCACTGAGCCACCCAGACGCCCAACTTCTACACCTTCTGAGCAGGCTGGAATCCATGCCACTGGAAGTGTGTAGGGTTAAGAGAGGAAGCATGGGGTTGCGAGGGCTCCTCAGCTTTAAGCTCAGCTTGGGATGGCAAGCAAGAAAACATATCTCATTTACAGTGGTCATAACTGCAAGCAGTCACTGAAGGGCAGATGGCAGGGGAAGGTGGAGTAAATAAGAGAAGTCCACTCTTCTTTTCTGTCACCTCTAGCTCTAGGATTGCAGAAATGAAAAACAAAACTGGCCAATCCTAAACTGTGTTTTTTCATTATCGGGGATTGTTTCCTGGGGCCCCACTGGCAACAGCAATTAGCTTGGAGCATACGTGGCTACAGAGAACATCTCTATTAAACAGCAATGCTGTAACCACCACAAGGAACATAGTATCTTCTAAGGGATAACAATATGCTGAATGCAATTAAAGAACTCAAAACCCTCTTCTGTAACATTGCTGGAGTTAGCAGAAGTAACAATCTGGAAAAAAAAAAAAAAAAGTCTGAACCCCTACCCAATACAGCCATTTCAGTCAAAGTGTTAGGTAGAAGGTAGATATGAGCGCTGGATGGAATGCCACGAGGCAGGGTTCCAAGTCCTTGAAGGGGAATGATAGAGACATGAACTGAAGGCAGGGATGGTGACAAATAAGCTACACAGTAAAAACCTGGGAGCACAGACCTTGTAAGATCCAAAATTTCCCCTCCCAATCCGTGGGAAGAGTTCCCCCAATGACCAGAAGCAGCCTCCTCTAGAGAACACCCCAAGGCACTTTACTGCTCCTTCCCAACCAGAGAGGCTCAGAATATCCAATCCATAAACGACCCAGGGGTTGCTTCCCCCTCATGGAACACGCCCACTCTCCCACCTTGAGAGTATGCCCCTGCTTTAATAAACTGCTTTGGGCTTGCTCCTTGCCTTCCAGCGGTCTTTATTCCAGCATGGATCCCCTTGTAAATCTTCCCGTGGGAAATGCAAGGACCGAGACCTTCGTCACACAACATAGACTCTCTCTCACTCGTAACAAAAATAGTGTATGTGCTCAGCTGATATTATTTTAGATTTCTTCATGAATATAAGGCTATTCTTTTGTTTTTCTAAGCCTGAGTATTGTATTCCCTCTACCAGTGTATCTGAGAAATCAGAAGAAAGTTAAAATGTGTTCAGTAAGCTCAAAGAGTAACAAGTTCTCCTTGGTGATCTCTCATCCTTTTCTAGGCATTACTATGTCTGCACTGATTTCTCTAAGGAGCTGTAGCTATGTATCAACAGTGCCTACTGAAGACATTCACCTAAATGCTGTACAAGTACACAGAAGTCAGTGATTCAAAACCGATCTCATGACTTTCCCCACCTCATGACTCTCCTCAGATACTTCTCCACCACATGTTATCCTTTACCTTCTTTCTTACCATTTACATCTAAGTGCTCCATTTATTACTGGTTTGTGTTTGGCATACACCCAGCATTGAGCACAATGCCTAATGCTTAGATTGTGCTCAATAATGACCCCTTGATTTTATTAGTGAATCTCTGCTGAAGTCACTGGCTTCATTAAAATCGTCATTTTTCCCTCAGTCTGTTGCTACAGCTTCCCTAAGTAGTCTTGCTAATCTGGTTTTCCAGCATTAAAATCTTTCAGCATCCAGCAGTCACCTTCAGAGACTAAGGTGAAATGATTCACAACAAGCCTCTCATCTTCTACAACACTCTCCTTCAGGCATCCTCTGATTTTAGCAATGCTGTAATCATGTCTTCTATACTTTCATGTCTGTACACATTAAGTTTCTACTGGTAGAAAATACCTTCTGGGGGTGCTTGGGTGGCTCAGTGGGTTGAGCCTCTGCCTTCGGGTCAGGTCGTGATCTCAGGGTCCTGGGATCGAGCCCTGCATTGGGCTCTCTGCTCAGCAGGGAGCCTGTTTCCTCCTCTCTCTCTGCCCGCCTCTCTGCCTACTTGTGATCTCTCTTTCTCTCTGTCAAATAAATAAATAAAATCTTAAAAAAAGGGAAAAGAAAGAAAAAGAAAACAAAAGAAAAGAAAAGAACCTTCTGTCTGTGGGAAAGACAGAAGGTCTTTGATGGGTTCACCAAACCCATTTCTCTCATTTCTCTTCTTCATGGAAAAAGGACTGGCCTGCGTTTCTCCCATGTCAGAGTTACTTCTGAACAATTTCCAATCAGTGGAATGTAAAGGTGAAAGATAGGTACTACTTGTAGTACTACTTGTACTTGTAGGCTTGGCCCATGAAGACATCCCACGCACATCCCCCCACATGCCCTCCCCTTTAGCCAGCTTGATGCTGAGGAGTATGGCAAACTTGAAGCTGACAAAAACAAAACGAAGAAACAAGAAATGAAAGAGCCTACACCTCTGAATCACTGCTTGAGTAAGAATTCTGTGTCAATAAGAAGCAATTATTTTGTATTTTATACGGACAAAAATAAACGTCAACCTCTTAGACCATTTAGATTAGAGGTACATCTTTATAATTACTAACTGAAGAATGGGAAAGGGTCTGAAATTTTAGCCTACCTGAAAGCTAACTAGTGAGCCTGCCAAGCCTGCTGGTGGAAGGCACAAGACTCCTGGGTGAGAGAAACAAAGCTTATTACAACAATAGCAGTAGCTAGAGAATCGGAGTTTGTGCTGGGTCCCCGAGCTCCACTTCCCACAGGGAGAAGCAAAGATGACAAGGTAACACTGGCACAAGCAATGTGTTGCATTACAGGAAAGGAATTCCAAGCATAGTGAACTCGAACCTGTGGTAATGGGTGGTAAGCGTATCTTTTCATGGATATAGAGGTGGTGTTTCACCTCTATGTGAAGGTTTGTTTATTATACTTGACTATGAGCATCCCTACATGTTGCTTAAGACGACACTATCTCCATCTTCTAAGATTTTAAGCACCCTTAGCCTTTGCTCCAGAAGGAAAAACTATCATTTAAAGCTGTTCCCAACACAAAAATTCTTGAAAAGATAGTTTGGAACCAAGGCATTTGTAACTCTGCTTGTAGACATATAGTAATTCAAGACACGGCTGGAGAATTTTTTCCCAATACTATCCACACCTCATTTTTACACCATCTTGATTTATGGCAAATTTTCACAATTAGTAGGCCGCTATGTTGGCTCCTCCAATTACAAACAAGGGCTGGGGCCAAATTTGTTCAACTGACCTCATAAGACGTTTAATTAAGGCTACTCTCAACAGAACTACCAGTAGTAGGATAAAGCCAACCAGCAGTGTTGACCTCAGTCCTCCTCTGAAGCATCCTGGACCCAATCAGCTGAATAAATCCTATGCAGGAGAGGCCTCTGCACCAGAAACTAAGAGTTGTTTACTTGGTGCCCATCTTTTGATGGCGGACATGTTGCCACGCTCACTACTAGGATGGATGTAGATAGCAATGATGGCACTCCAGTGATGGAGGCTCGATTAGTGGCTTGATTCCAGGGGGGCCTCGGAAGAACATCGGCCTCAGGTGATTCAGTCAGCACAGTTCAGGGCACCGAAACATGTGTCTTTGATTTGTCAGTCTGTAGATGTCCAAATGGCAGATAAGTAAGATAGGGCATGGACCATAACCCCAAATCAGCAAAAAAAAGTGGTAATAGCCTTGAGTTCTCCTGAGTGGGTAGAGTGATCACATCCATTTTTAGATCTATGCAACTACAGCAGGGGTTACAACTGCAGCAGCCCTGTGGACATCATCAGGTCTTGCCTTAGCCACAACATTATCCCAAACCAGGCCAAGGCATCAGGAAAAGCAGCGAGAACAGAAGGGCACCACTGAACTGTGTCTACTTCAGGCAGTGGGGTGAGCAGCAGAAGGCAACTGCTACTTTTTTGTGTAAAGCTGAGACTGTGCAGGGGACAGGCTGACCACTTTCTTGAATATGTCATTTTTATTTGATTAGTGAGGCCTGTTGATATTTTCCTACCTTGTTAGTCATTGAGTCCAAACTGATCTCCCCAAAAATAGGCCAGGGAGTCACAAGGCCTCCATCACTCAGGTATCCAGGTTCAACAAGAGCTCAATAGCAAGGTAATACTTGACTTTTAAAAGATCACTGGTAGCTGTGTCAGGGCAGTGAGGGATCTAAAATCCTAACCAGCACCTCCACATAGAGGCCACCTGACTTCATCAGAAGTTCTGATTTGCAGCATCCCCAGTCAGAGAGACATGCAGCTCTTCCTAACTGAGATGATCCCCTCTGGCACTTACGGGACTGAAAAGTATAATCACATCACACATCAATTTTCACCAAACGTTCAGAGGTGGAATCAACGACAGTACACAGTATTGGCCTCAACACCCTTACCCAAAAGGTTCCTTGGGTTCTCTGACTGTGGACTTGAAACAGGACTCCCCACCCTCATGGGATAGAGCAGGATGGTGACTTTGGTGCCTTTATATGACAGCCATAAACATTGGAATCCTCCTCTCCCCCAAGTCCCCCAGCATAGTCAGATGGATGATCTCTATGCACTAATAACCATCCTTTTCCTTAAAGCAGATGAAGGAGCAATGTTGGGAATAATCTGGGGGCACAGAGGGAGAGATGAGTTCTGAATCAGTACGGCATATTTACTTCCAATTTTAGGTAGCACAGTAGCTCCTCACCAGCTCAGTCAAATTAACTTGCAATGTTTGGAAAGCAAACAAAGCCCTACATTACAGATCAAAATCATCCTTACTAACACCATTGATTTTAACAAGGGGAACCCCTGGACACGGCATCCATAACTGTGTTGGTGTCCTGCAGGATAAGAGGGTTTGTTCCCTCTGGCTGACATAGGCTTGACTTGCACATGATCCATCATCAAGATATCATCTCTTAAGTCCTCATACAGTCACAATATATTGGCTAAGAGAGTTCTGCAAAGTGGCAAGGCTGACTATAAAATTTATTTAGAATTCTTTGGCTCTCTTCTCACTCTCCAGCATGTTGCCTTTCAGCACTGTTAACACAATCTGGGTCAGTAGGGTCCCCCATACTAGTCAATGAATGACTCATCTATTGCTCCTCATAGGAGTTTGTCTATCCTAGCCAAGTCTCCCCAAAAGGGCCAAAGTTTCTGTATACCAGCCAGGACCTACAGACTTGGAGACCTTGTGCAGGACAGGCTAATCTATAAGAAGGTCCAATTACTGCTATTTCTCTATCACAAGCATTACTTACCCCACCCCCTCAACTCCCAACTGAACTAATCAAAGTTTTTATGATTCACCTGGTTTCTTTTCATAATGTTGGCTAAATTTATTCCTTTTATACTCCTAGTAACTGTTAATGGAAAGAGGGAAGAGAACCTTCTGCCCACATAGTGTTCATCTTAGTGCTAGTTGTTACAACGGATGGACCTGAGACTGACAGCCAGTTAGCCAAGAAGTTCCCCTACCCCTAGCAAAGTTAACATAACCAAGTATCACTCAGCCCTTGAATTTGCTTCCTGGAAATTAGCCATCATCTTCCTAATTTCTCAACATTAACATGCAATAAAACCAAAGACCATATTTTCCTCAATTGACTACAAAATCTGGTCAATATGTTTGTTACCAATTTTCACTGACTTCCCTCAAATCCCTTTAATCCATCAGAAGAGTCCTCATTTAGGAAGTCATGTCTTCCTCTACATCTAATCCTCATTAACAAAGTGTCACAACCCGTGAAGGACGAAGATTGTACCCTAGCTCATAAGCAACCCTGCCACGGTTTACGAGTGCTGGCAGAATATAGGCAACTCTTGAATCTGCGACAAGGGCTTTATTATTCTCATTAACAGCAGTAGTCAGAGCATCAGGGTGTCAACACTTCCTTGCACTGGTTCCCTAAGCCCGATAGGAGCTTGCGAACCTCAGGATCTCCTCATGGGCAGTTAGCATGCCTGCCCTTTGCTCTATTTCCCAAGGTTGTTTGCTAGACAAACACCTTAAAAAAATATTTCCAAAGAAAGTTAATCATTGCCTTGCTAATAAGTCATATAGAAATGCAAGAAATCCATGAAGAATTGCTACTCAACATTCTTATCACCTCAATTCTCAGTTATTGTTCTCAACAAAAACTTATTCATTATCTAAGGTTCAGTTTGTCTCAGGACTCTTCTGAACTCCCCAAAGAGAATTTAGTAATTTCACTTCTATGATCCTATAGAGACTATCTTAAAATAGGTCTGTAATTACCACTTTGCCTATTTCCCATTTTTTTTTTAATAAGTTTTCAGGGACATCAGGGGTGCCTAGGTGGCTCAGTCAATTAAGCATCCGACTCTTTTTTTTAAAAGATTTTATTTATTTATTTGAGAGAGAGAGAGAGAGAGAGAAAGAGAGCGAGCATGAAAGGGGAGAAGGTCAGAGGGAGAAGCAGACTCCCCATAGAGCCGGGAGCCTGATGTGGAACTCGATCCCGGGACTCCAGGACCACAACCTGAGTGGAAGGCAGTCGCCCAACCAACTGAGCCACCCAGGTGCCCTAAGCATCCAACTCTTGATCTCAAAGTTATGAGTTCAAGCCCCATGTTGGGCTTCACACTGGGTGTAGAGCCTACTTAAAACAAAAACAAAAACAGAGTCATCAGAATGGACAGAGACAAACACTTAAATGCTATTTGTAAAATGAATGTGTGAATAAATGAGTTTACATCTAAAATGTATAAAGGTAAGCTTGACCTTTCATTTATCCAACACATACCAGCAACATTATTATAGTTATTGGATACATGGAAATGAAGCTAACCAACAAAAACCCCTGCCCGTAACAAGCTTATACTTCAGTGGCAGAGGGTTTGCATGCTACCTTCTGGGAATGGGTGCAACAGGGGCACAGCAATTTTTTTTTCAACACTGAATACATGAGAGTTGATAAGTCATTTATATGTTCCAAGGAACTGAGTTTTAAAAAAAAGTCTGCAGAAGTAAGCAACATAGTCTTTAAACAGGCGTATAGTCTGGATTTATTTTTACAGCATTAAAAGCTCTATGTTACTGAGCTCAGTGTATCCTGTTGAACGTGGACTAGTGGAGGGTACTAGTGAAAAACAAAAGCAGTATTATCCAGACCAAGGCTTTCAAAAAGCCATGCTCTATGGCTGACTGTATGCCCACATTTGGCATCAAATTTCTAATGGTTCACTTTCATAGAACAACAACAAAAGCAATATTATCTTGCCTTTACATGTTGCTGTATTATTCCAAAGCACTTTTCTATCTACATTTCATCTGTGAAGCTACCTCACAAGGTAGGCAGAGCTGTAAGAGAGATTAAGTGACTTTCTAAGGTTACTCAACTAAGTTCTCTGGCTCCTTTTCTACTTTCCTTTAGGATGAGATTAAATATATCACAAACTATTGAGCTTAAGGTTGAGAAATAATGAACCATTCTTTTATGCAGGACATAAATGGGCTGTTTTACTCCCATTTTCAATCTTACATAAAATTAAGTGGAAGGCATATTTTCACGGAGATTTCCCTGTAATCTTAATGGAGTGTGTGCATGTATTTATTTTTATACATATTTTATACATAAAATATATATGGGTGGCTTCATCCTCCCGATGGTGACACAGGATTCTTTACTATTCACTCTCAAATACTGCTTTTTTTCTCCCCTCTAAAAGAACACCACCATCCACAGTAGAAATGTCCTAACATATTTTCATATGTTCCACTCATTTCCTGAGGAGTAACTTTATGTGTAATAAAGTCTTATTTACGTTTATGGACATATCCTGTTTCATAGCCAGTATTCTTCCCATGGAGAACGGCTACACCAGCCAAATCCAATGCTCCCACTACACAGATGAGAAGTCTGAATCAGGAAGTTGTAGGGTTTTCTTTTTGAAATTAAATTGAGCTTTTTAAGGGATCATTAGATGTCCACTTTCCAAAAGAATCTAGTTTTTTCATCTCATCTGAAATATGTACATGGTGCATTGATGGTAACATTAAACCCTCCACGTTCTCCTATTTGTTGTTTCTTAGATATTTCCCTTTTACCCTAACACAGTCAGAAAGATGTAAAGCATTATCACTGATTGAATAGATATACACAGAAACCTTGGTCCTCTGGAGGAATCTAAAGACATTTTTCTCTCCAGTGCCTTTCCGGGATAAAGAGCTGAATCAACAAAGCTGATATTTGAAACCCTTCTTTCAGAATATCCATGTCCCAATGTTGACTCAAAAGCAATCTCTGGCAGTTTAAGAAGAATTTAGTTGTAATAAGGTAAAAATAAGTTCATAATGTACTATTAAGTCACCTCAAACTTTATGAACAATAAATCTTAATTTACAAAATCAAAAAGTAAAAGGTAACTACTTACTCTTTAATAATTTTTGACAGCCAAAAGGAAAAATGGAGTATATGCAGTACTTTGTTCCCAACTGCACCAATGTTTAACAGAGATTAAAAACAAGCTCTAAAAATGCCAACACTCTTCTGTATGTATGCATACTAATATTTGTTCCAGGCACTAAATGGAAAATTAATGCTGGGTGTCAGTACAGATATGGAACATAATTAAACAGGAATTCCTTCTGGGAATATATAAAATTTTATGAATACTTAAATAAGAGTGGTTGCAAAAAAAAGCAGAAAAAATATTATGTAAGATTATCAGCCATATACAGCTAATTGAAATATAGAATAATGGACACCATAAGAATTAAATTTATTAAAATCTTTAAAATGAGGTGGGGTGCCCTGGTGGCTTAGTCAGTTAAGCTTCTCCTTATGCTCAGCAGGGGGCCTGCTTCTCCCTTTCCCTCTGCCCTCCTATACAACCCTCACCTTGTGCTCTCTCTTTGAAACAAGTATTTTTTAAAGATTTTATTTATTTACTTGAGAGAGAAAGAGCACAAGAAAGGGGAGAGGCAGAGGGAGAAGCAGAGTCCCCACTGAGCAGAACTTGATCCCAGGATCATGACCTGAGCCAAATGCAGTCACTTAACTAACTGAGCCACGTAGGCGCCCTCAAGTAAATATTAATAAATAAATATAATAAATATTAATAAATATTAATAAATAATTAATTTTAAAAATATCTGCATCACTTAAGTTCATTTCCCAGTTGAACGAATTCCACTTTTAAAAGTGTCTTGACCCTACGACCCAGCAATCACACTACTAGGTATTTACCCAAAGTATACAAACATAGGGATACAAAGGAACACATGCACCCGGATGTTTATAGCAGCAATGTCCAAAATAGCCAAACTATAGAAAGAGCCCAGATGTCTCTCTACAGATGGAAGATAAAGAACAGATAAAAAAGATAATGGTATATCTATATAACGCAATATTTGCCATCAAAAAAGATGAAATCTTACCATTAACAATAATGTGGATGGAACTACAGGGTATGATCTCACTGATATGGAAAATTTAAGAAACAAAACAGAGGATCATAGGGGAAGGGAGGGAAAATTAAAATAAGATGAAAGAGAGAGAGAGAGAGACAAACCATAAGAGACTCTTAACTCTAGGAAACGAACTGAGGATTGCTGGAGGGGAGGTGGGTGGGGGGATGGAGTAACTGGGTGATGGACATTAAGGACAGGTAATGTAATGAACACTGGCTGTTAGACGCAAGTAATGAACAACTAAACTCTACCTCAGAAACTAATAATATATGTTAATTAATTGAATTTAAATAGAACAAATTTTTTTAAAAATAGGGTCTTCAGTGGGTCACCTGGGTGACTCAGTCAGTTAAGTGGCCTACTCTTGGTTTTGGCTCAGGTCATGATCTCAGGGTCCTGGGGCTGAGCCCTGAGTCAGGCTCTGCACTCAGTGGGGAGTCTGCTTTCTTCCCCCTGCTGGGCTAGTAAACTATGATCAATCTGCAAGGTAAGTTTCATCCTGTTGGGTCTGCAACTGACAAGGAGTGCTAGAACATGAGTGCTGTCCCTTCTGGCCTCCCAACTCCTTATTAGTGAAGTATCCTTTCATTAATTGTCACATTATTACATATCTTATTTACTCCTCTATGAAATGGAGATCATAAGGAGTAGATAACCAAAATGAATATAGAACTTATACACCTTGACACCAAAAATAGTAATAATCCTATTAAAAATGGGCAGAGGACCTGAAAAGAGACATTTTTCCAAAGAACATATATAAATGGGGGGTACCAGTTAAGCATCTGACTTCGACTCAAATCATCATCCCAGGGTCCTGGGATGGAGTCCTGCAATGGGCTCCCTGCTAAGTGGGAAGGTGGCTTCTCTCTCTCCCACAGCCCCTCTCTGCCAGCCCGTTCTCTTTCTCCCTCTCTCAAATAAGTAAATCCCATATATATACATATATGTGTGTGTGTGTGTGTGTATAGCCAGCAAATACATGAAACGATATTCAATATCACTATCATCAGGGAAACACAAATGAGAACCACAAGGATATAGGATATATCATCTTACACCTGTCAGAATGACTAAAAACAAAAAAGTCAAGAAATAATATGTGATGGCAAGGATGTGGAGAAGAAGGAATCCTTATGCACTGCTGGTGGAAATGAAAATTGGTACAGCCACCACAGAGAACAGTATGAAGCTTCCTCAAAAAGATAGAAATAACGAATGATCCAGTAATTCTACTACTGGGTATTAACTAAAAGAAAATGAAAACACCAATTCAAAAAGATGTAAGCATCTCCATGTTTACTGCAGCATTATTTACAGTAGCCAAGATATGGAAGCAATGTAAGTTTGTCCCTCAATGAAAAATGGATAAAGAAGATGTTCTTTACACACACAGAAATATCACTCACCCATGAAAAAGGATGAGATCCTACCATTTACAACCACATGGATGGACCTAGAGGGTATTATGCTAAGTGAAATAAGTCAGACAAAGAAAGACAAATATCATGTGATTTCACCTATCTGTGGAATCTAAAAAACAAACAAAAAGCAGAAACAGACCTCTAAATACAGAGAACAAACTGATGGCTGCCAGACGGGAAGGAAGTGGCAGCAAAATGGGTGGGCAAAATGGGTGAAGGCAAGTGGGAGGTTACAGGCTTCCAGTTATGGAACGAGGAAGTGACGGGGAAAAGTGCAGCACAGGGAATATAGTCAATGGTACTGGAATAGCATTTTATGGTGACAGATGGTAGCTACACTTGTGGTGAGTACAGCATAACATATAGACTTGTTGAATCGCAAGGTTGTACACCCAAAATTAATGTAACATGTCAACAATAGTTTGATTAAAAATAAACCATTGGCAAAGCATTGAAAAACCACTTGAAATAAAATGGAGATCATACAGCCAGGAAGAGCTGGAGCAAAGCCACATGTGGTGCGATACGTATAATGGCATTAGACAAACAGGCAAAGGCAGTCGTGTCTTGTTCGTTCACTTAATTCTATCGGTGTAGCTAACAGACAGAACCCTAGGCTGGAAATTGGTTACAGGAAGTCCCTTTGGATATAGAGATCAATTTTCATGGAGCTGCCCTAGTTAAAACTTTCCTAAAATAAATTCTTCTAGTAGCTTTCTTTCTAACACGACTAGTGAAGTAAAGCCATGGTGCAAGGGCCATCCTGTGTAGTAGTAAAAAAAAACAAACAGACTCTGGAGACAGAAGACCTGGCTCTACCACACACTTTGATGAATAAACTTGAGGAAATAATTTGATTACTGTTCCTCATTATCCTCTTTTTCAAGTGGGAATGTGACTCTCCTCTAAGCCAAGTGGTCCTTGGCTTGTAAGTGTATTGTTAAGGTTGAATATGAATATAAAGTGTGTAGCTTGGCGAAGAGTTAGCACGGGAACGACGTTTGTCATGGGCCCTTCTGAAGGTTAACATGAAGACAAATATTTTAGAAGAAGAAAAGCTTAACATTAGGCCATTAGCACTTTAAAATGCACTGGTTTGTTTAAAATTCACCATGAAAGGAATCGCTGTCGATAGCAGAGCAGATTACTTTATATAGCTCTAGCCATAATCAAAATAATACATGGAAATTATTCAAGGTCTTTCGGCAAGGAGCTCAAAACGCTCTGGAGACATGATCTGATCCTGGAGCCTGCCAACTATTTTATCCGCCTCCAGTGCTGACACATCAACTCCACCCGTCCTAGTCCACTTGGCAATGTCGGCCTCAGTTTTGAACCTCTGAGAGGCGACAGAGGGGCACTCACTTCATTAAGAGGGTAAATAAGAGCTCAGACTGAAAACCTGGCAGAATAATGCCGTAAGTGAACACAGGAGTCACAGTCATTTACTTGTTGGAAATGTTCTCCTGGGGAAAAAAAAAAGTATGAATTTAAAAAGCAAATTAAATACATTAATACTTCTGATTGGCCTCACATGCTCAAGGCAAGAGTATCAAAAAAGGCCTCTATCCTCTCCACCAGCTAGATTTTAATTTCTTCTTTCACCTCAAGGAGCTTCCTTTCTACCTCAAAGAATAGTTTTTGGGTATGGAAGATCCAATTAAAAAAAAGAAGAAGAAAATGACAACAAGAACAATGTAGATCTTTCTGTGGAACGCAGAGTCAGAGGAGGACACCACGGGGTCAGGTTTAAGCTGACCCACACCCTTGAGCAGAAGAGACTTCACAATGCCCGGAAGTCACCCAGTTACTCATTTTGTCATCATTCTTCTAATTGCCATTATACAAAATGGAATACAAAAGCGTCCTGACCTCAAAATCCACCAGAATTTTCAGAAGTCTCATCATTTGGGACATTCAAAACATATGGGGAATAAAATATACTGAAACCCTCAAAGCAGTGGTTTAGATAATTTGAAAAAGTTATGCCAATGCATAAGCCCCTTGAGGCATGGAGTCCATGGCAGGGCCCTAAGGGTGGTTACATCTAAAACTGAGACTTGTCTCTCTATAATCTGTCCTCCTGAAGGCTTCCACATCTCAGTAAATGACATATTTTTCTTTTAAACTGCTTCTACAGACTGAATATACATGTCCCCTACAAATTCATATGTTGAAACCCAATCCTCAATGTGATTATATTTGGAGGTAGCACCTTTGGGAGATGATTAGGTCGTGAGGTGAAGACCTCATAAATGGGATTAGTGCTCCTACAAAGGAGACTCTGAAAAGCTCCCACTATACTTCCACCATGTGAGGACAAAGAGAAAAGACAGAAAGACAGCTAGGAACTAGGGAGTAAATTCTCACGACACCAGATCAGCCAGCACCCTGATGTTGGACCTCCCATTATCAAGAACTAAGAAATAAATTAATTGTTTATAAGCCATCCAGTCTATAGTACTCCATTATAGTAGCCCTAGTAGACTAAGGTAACAGCTAAAGCCTACACAGGGACTCATCCTTGACTCCTCTCGTCTTCATGCACCCTCCATCAGGTCAATCAGTAAACCATGTTCCAGTTTTGAAAAAGTCACCTCTCACCTGGATGACTGGAGGAGCACTGTAAGCTGCCTCCCTGCACCTGCTCTTGCCACCCCCTCTCCAAGGCAGCAAGCTTACTTACTAGCATTTTCAGAACACAAATCCAACCACATCATTGCTCTGATTCAACTACCTCCATGACTTCCCATTTCCCTTAGAGAAAAATTCAAAATTCTTACCATGGCTTTTGATGCCTCCAAGATGTTGTACCTTACTACTTTTCTAGGCTCCTCTCTCACTCTTCCTTTACCCTTGTTCCAACCACAGTGAATTCCCCGCAGCCCCTTGAACACCTGTGCACCTGCACTTCCCCCACTGGACTGCTCTTCCCTCATGTATCTCTGTGGCTCACTTCACTTTCTTCATGTCTCTGTTCTTTGTACAGCCAATACGAAAAAAAAAAGAAAACCACAAATCTTCTTCATCATCTTATCACCCTTAATCTTTATTATTCTTCTAATACTCATCACTCCCTAACATGTTATGTCTATTTAATTATCTACGGTCTGGGGGCACCTGGGTGGCTCAGTGGGGTAAAGCCTCTGCCTTTGGCTTGTGATCTCAGGGTCCTGGGATCGAGCCCCACATCAGGCTCTCTGCTCAGCAGGGAGCCTGCTTCCCCCTCTCTCGCTGCCTGACTCTCTGCCTACTTGTGATAGCTCTCTATCAAATAAATAAATAAAATCTTTAAAAAATTATCTACTGTCTGTCTCTTCCCATTAGACTAAGAGCCCCATGAGCATCTGGACTTGTTTAAGTTCACTGCTATATCCCCGCTCTCTGAACACAGTCTGACATATGGAACATGCTCAGTAAACACTTATGGAATAAATAAATAAATGGATATGATTTATCCAATCAGAATTCATGGAAGTTATTCATATAATAAAGGATGTTCACACTCATTATGGCTTAGAAAACTAACAAGAATTCACTATACATAGAGTTCCCTTACATACTGAGGAAGACAACTAGAAGCATTATTTGCACATGAATTGTCCAAGGGAAGCTTTCAAAAACCCAATAGGAGTTGCATGTGGTAAAGAAGCTTCAACAAAAGGAAGTTAGGTCAAATACCTGGACCACTGCTTTTCTAAGAAATAGAATGTACTGTGGGCTAAGGGAATATACATGTTTCTGTTGTACAGATTCTCCTGGGCAAGGTGGGATAGAGTTGAAATTTTCTACTGGTATTACTGGCTATGATACATCAAAATATATCCAGACTCTTGATCCAGGTCCAAACACCTACCAGTATACAGGAATGTAGAATCTTTGTGGGGGAGGGAGGGTCCCTGTGTTAGAGAAGGAAGAGTTGTGATCATCGCTGTCAGCATCAAGTACCAAGGGCTCCATGGAATTCTGCAACTATTAGTAAGTTGGACTTTCTGTTATCTATTCACTTGGTAAGCCACGGCATACTGCAGTGAACCAAACAGACAAAAGACCCCTTCTTTGTGGACTTCACAGCAAAAAATAAAACAAAATAAATATGTTCTAAGTGTTACAAAGCAAAAAAAATGAGGGAAAGGGAAGAAGAATTGGGGGGACGAGAGACACGTTGCAAGTTTACATAAGAAGGTGTACTTCAAGGAAAGAACAGAAGGAGGTGATGGGAATGGGTGCCAAGTTATACAGAGGTCTTGGGAAAGGGCCTTCTAACAGCTAGTGCCATGTTCTTCAAGTTAACTGGGGGAAACGCATCTGGTGTGTTAACTGTTGTAGGAAGAGCCAGAAGGCCACTGTTAAATGGAGAAGAGTGAGCAAGAAGAAAAATAAATAAAAAATATTTTGGTAGTGAAGAGAGCACCTAAGTAAAGACTTATTCGGGGCGCCTGGGTGGCGCAGTGGGTTAAAGCCTCTGCCTTCGGCTCAGGTCATGATCTCAGGGTCCTGGGATGGAGCCCCACATCAGGCTCTCTGCTCAGCAGGGAGCCTGCTTCCTCCTTTCTCTCTGCCTGCCTCTCTGCCTGCTTGTGATCTCTGTCAAGTAAATAAGTGAAATCTTTAGAAAAAGAAAAAAAAAAGTAAAGACTTATTCCCAGGCAGATGGAAAAACACTGGAGCACTTCGGAACAGAGGAATGACAGGATCCGCAGTGTGTTTCACTGGGCTCACTCTGGTTACTGTATGAAGAACAGACTGATAGAGGCCAGCATGGAAACAGGAGACTAAGAGACCAACAAAAGGTTGCAGCAATAATCCAGGTGATGGATAAGAGTGGCTTGGTTCAGCATAGTTGAGGAGCAGAGGAGGCAAAAGGAGATTGTGAAGGTACAACTTTTCACTCTAACAGAATGTCTCCTGACTCCCAGGCTAGGCAGGACAGAGGAAAAACTTACACCCTGATTTTCCCTTTGAAGTCTGACAATGTAAAATGCAGAAAAAGTCAGAATACTTCTGAGAGGGGAAGTGTTAAAAAAAAAAAAAAAAGGAAAATAAATTGTTAAGTTTATTCAAAATCTGCTTCTTCATTAAACTCCTTCCCACCTTCACTGGGAACACTGCTGCTATCTCCCTGTCTGGAGCTTCGAACCCCAGGCAGGCCTGGAACGAAAGAACCCCCTTAGGTTAGGTTGCATGACCACGCCTCCTGCTTCCTAAGGCTGTTTGCCCACAGCAACCCCAGTTCTGCCTTGGGTAATTTCTAGCCTGTTTCTCTGACTTTTCACCTGTCTCCGCTTGCTAACACACTGACCTCTCCTGGCCCTAATTCTAATTAAAACTTATGTTTTGTTTCCTCAGGGTTCTGAATCCAACTGATGAGGTTGCTACTGGCTTTATTACACTTTCCCTTCCAGGTGGCCGATTTCATTTTGGAGACGCTGAATCTCAAACCCCAGAGGTGTGTCTAATGTTGGAAATCTGAGCAGGCTGGTAAGGGGTGGTCTGGGACTGCTGAATTTCTGATCCTTCTTAAATCACATCATGTGTGTATTTGTTCATTCCATCTAAGCTGAAATCTAGCCCTGCTTAAATGTTCTCCATATACCGGGAAGGAGGGGGATACTCAATAAATTATGTTGACTAAATAGAGTACAGCCGGTAGGCACACTGTACTGAAAAGGGTTCCATGTACTTAAGACTATTCCTACTTCATTCCACCACCTCCTGTTCTCAAGCTGAACAAGTGAGCAACAGGATGCTTAGATAAAAGTTTAACCTGTTGGGTCAGTTTAAAACACCCCCTGCCTTTCCAGAATTCAGTTGGAACCTACCCAGAGAACCCACTTCTGTCTCAGGCTCCATTTAAAGAGACAAAAAAATTAGAAAAGGTCTGCAAAGGAATTAAAACAGCAGGCACAGCAAGGGCGAGAGAAGGTAAAAAGGACTAGAAATATTAGGCTGGAGTATAGAGAACTAACGGGCAATTTTATAACTTAATAGGTAGGTAATAGGTAATAGGTAAAGGACGACCCTACAAAGAATGGGATCTCTGTCAATTTTTATTTAACACAGGAATTAATAGAAATAGCAGGTCAAGTACAAGGATGAAACTTTCTGAAAATGGGGCTCCTGGGTGGCTCAGTTGGTTGAGCAACTGCCTTCAGCTCAGGTCATGATCCTTGAGTTCCGGGATCGAGTCTCACATGGGGCTCCCAGCTCCATGGGGAGTCTGCTTCTTCCTCTAACCTTCTCTCCTCTCATGCTCTCTCTCACTTTCTCTGTCTCTCAAATAAATAAATAAAATCTTTAAAAAAATTTTTTTTTCTGAAAATGATGGCTATTAAAAACTTTGAAGGGTTATTGACGGATGACTGGACTAACACGCTCTGAGGTAGCCATACATCCCTTTTTGTTTGAAGTGGTCCTAGTTTATACCTATTGCCTTAGGGTAATTAATATTACCCTCTTTTACCCTCAAGGTACCCAAGTTTGGACCATGAGTTATATTATCATCTTAAATTCCCTACATAAACTTACTTTGATGGAATGCAGACTTAATTTTACTATATATCCCTTCTACCCCTTCCAGAATACAGAGTTTTCATGGTGACAATAAGATTCCTGTCTCTGACCCTGCCTATCATTTTCAGTTTATCCACGTGACTAGATGACCAAGAATAACTACAAATAAGCAAAGCCATCACTCCAAGAATCCTTAAATCCCAATATGTGCATCTCCCTAGAAACCGAACCTTTTCCTGTGACCATGTTTCTATAGGCAGATCCAGGCAATGTGAAAAAGGAGACTTGTTTTCAAAAATACTTCCTCCAGAGCTACTTCCAAACTTTTTTTTTTTTCCTATCTTGCAAAGGACTGACCATCCTCAGAACTATCTAAACATTCAAATCTCAGCGAAATTTTCCCGGCCCTGTCCATCATCTGTCTTGGTTATCAAAGTGCCATCCTCACCCTGAGGTAGCCCAAAATAAATTTTGGGTTGGCCAACACTCCCAGACCTTTCACCTGGCAATGGAACCAATGCTAAGGCACATTTCAGCAATGGCACCTCCTAGGTTGTGATTTCTCACCACCACTTGATGAAATAATCAGCCTAAGGGAACACCCATTGTGCAAGAGGAAGAAGAGAGGCCAGGGAGATATTCAAATAGAATTAAATGGGACTTTCTATTACTAAGTTTTGTTGTGGGACCAAATACTCTACACGAAGCCCTCTATTTGCCGTCATTTGTTCCTGAATGTACCCAGTTAGATTATATTCTCTTGTAATCCAGATAAAAAGAACCTGCCTAGAGATTTGGCAGGAAGGCTTAGGTCCAAATGGTGGAGACTGCTGTGCACACTCCATTGTCACCCTCACATCTGGGTCTAGCCATTCAAGTCACATTGGAGTGAAGCCAAAGTGTGTTCCTTTCCGAGTGAGGTGGGAAGAAGTAGATGTGTCTCTCCCATGATCTTTTTCCCCATCCACCAGCTAAACGGAGGAACCTAGTGTGGAATAGGGCCAGAAGGAGGAGCCTAGGCCCCTGAATGACTGAATCATCTACAGTGGATTTGAGGAAGAAGTCACCAGTGATTACTTGGAACTACAGAAAATATGTAATTGTGCATTACAGTATTTAGATAACTGGCTACTAAAATGCAATTCTTAGATTTTGAGTCTGGAATTGAGATGGAGCCTTGTGTTGAGTCTCCTACATTATAATTAAAGGACCTTTAAATGACCACTGGGAAGGATGACTGGTGGGAGAGCAGGCCATTAACCCCCTAAAGCTGACCTCTATTTCTCTCCAATCTCTGACTCTTCCCAATGCGCAAATATCTGGCATCAGGGAAAAAAAAAAAAAACTTCTATTCGGAAGTAAATTTGATTTTGATTTTAATGATAAACAGGAGTCTTCTGTGGTACAATAAACCATTCCCTACCATCAGAAGGGGTTCAGAACAACCAAAATGCAGCATGTGGATTATTTTGAGCTGAACACAATCAAGGCCCTTACAGACTCAGAAAGAGCTTTTTACCTCCCCATTAACTGCCTCTAAGTATTCATATAGAGGGCCTGGGCCTGGAAGAGAGCCATCACCAGAGATAACGATGAAGATAAAGACAAGGATGAAGATAAGCCAGGTGAGGTAAGCTGAGGGGAGCTTGGCAGGACCTGTTTAAGTATCAAAGTCCCACTGTCTTTGCTTTCAGGACACACATGTGTTTATCAACCTCCTGCTCTTCCCATATTCCTGTGAATTATCTTCCTTCCCTTTGAAACTTCAGATCCCCTACCCTCTTCTGTTTGGCTCAGGATGCCATATAAATCTAACTGAGCCTCTCGTGTCTTTGAAATTAATTTTTCTCCTGTTAATCTGTTTTAGGTCAATCTGATCAACAGACCAGGCCTCCCCACCAATGCCCCCCAAAAAACCTAGGAAGAGAAGGGGAATTTGCCCATGCTGGCCATTAGTGACCATTAGTGACCTTCAGCAGCTGGATGCTGTTCGCTCTGGGACTTTTGCAGCCGAGAGCTCCTAGGACCTCTGACAAGCACCAGTGGAAGGTAAGAATTCTTATCATGTCAGTCTCCCAGATCTCTGCCTGCCTGCAGGGTCCAGTGGAATCAAGAGTAGTGAGAGTCCTTTTTCCTTTTTTAAATTTGGATTACCAGGAAAAAATACTGGGTGAACTAGTTTCTTGGGTATAGTAACTCTGGCAAATATTTGGTTTGAGTATTATTTTACTATTGATTCCTTTCCCCCCAGAGATAGTCATTATTTTGCTTCTGTCATCCTGTTCTATCTTCTGAGAGCTTGGCTTTAAAACCACAGAGAATATTCTCTCTAGTCTCCACCAACCAAAAGATACATTTATTGGTGTGAATCCAGCAGAGCCAAATAGGATGTGGATCTGAGAAGAAAAACTAGACTTGGTCCAACTTGAGCTGGATGGGTTCCAAGGTGTGGTGGCATTCCTTTGTCCAACTGTGGCAGCCCTCAGGGGAGTTCGTCATAAAGGATACCCATCCATACAGGATTGTGGTCATCTCAATCTTCATTGTGTTGTTACTGCTGACAAAGTCCTACTCCAGGGGCACCCGCCCAGTGTCACAGATTAGCAGGTCTATGACTGGAGGCAACTCCCATTCTCATGAGAAAATAGACTACATTTACACCATTCTTATCAATTATGACAATGAGGGTCTTTTGCTTTCTTAGGCTAACCTTGGAAGTAAACTTTCTGGATTTTGTGAGGGCTGCAACCTTTCACACTCTCCTTTGGGATGACTCTTGCAGAAAAAGGCTTATGGTTTGCATCCCTATTAAGAATATAAGATCCTACTCCTCAATGGTCACATGATGGATCCCTTGATTTGCCTATATTTGAAAGAAAAAATTTTATAGAGTGTTCATCCCAAGTAAGTGTCTTATCGGTACCTATGGAAAGACCAAATTAAAAAGAAGACACAAAGGCTATAATGGCTAGCCTTAGGGACTCTCTTAATAAGACAGAAGAACAGATATTAGACTTATAACAAAAATTAAGGTCCATGCCCAATGTTAACTCCCCTTCTTAAAAACTACCCCATCTCCTCATTCAATTCCCAAACCTCCTGCAAATAATCAGGAAATAGATCAGCTTGAGGCCAGTGTTCAGGGGGCTAATGGAAATAATAGTAAAGTTTTTCACTCTACAGTGAATTGGTCTAAGGTTGAATTGTGCACTCAGAAATGAGAGTTGTTCAATGTTTTATACAGACTTTCCTAACCTCCTGGGGTTGATGAGACTCTGGGGAATTTTCTGGTAAATTGCTATATTATTCACTTAAATAGCTAAGGGAAATTAAAATTAAAATTAATGAAAAATCTTGCCAAATTCTGACAGATACTGGAGTCTGTAGAGGAGACCTTAGGAAAACTGGCAGAAGCCAGCTAAGAGCAAAGATTCTTGCCAGATTCAGCTCTCCTGCTTCTCTGTCTATAAGGTGCATTCAAGAGAGTAAAAATAAAATTTGACATCCCTTCTTTTCCAAATCCAGACCCATTGGTTATTGATCCTTTCTCCCCCAAAAGACCAGTATTGCTTTCTTGCTTGTCTCATTTTGTGCCCTGAGAATCTGGCTTCACTTTCCATCTGCCTGGACCATGTAGGCTGTCAGTTCTTTCTTTTAGTTATCTTTACAAGTGACGCTAGATCTTGTGAAGTTATCCTTTGTACCTTCCTTGAGGACACCTTTTGGGGCCACAGTTGTTGAATACTGCCAGAAATATTTACTGTTTGCCCCAGCTGAAACATGACAAGATATTTGAAAGGACTTAATAACTCTGATTAGAAATCTTGGCTATATTGGAAGCTGATATCCATAACCTAATAGGAATTTTTTAGACCTTCTTCTCTAAGATAAATGTGTCCAGAGAAAAAGGAAAATATTCCAGTGTAGGTGAATAGGTCAATCCTTTATCATCCAGAGTACATCTCAGTTCTTTGAGGAATTAAAGCAACTTCCCTTATCTTAAAAATCTTTGCAAAACCAGAAAAGCAACTCCAGGCACAACACAAAGCCCACTTATCCTTTTCACTACTCCCAAGATCACCCCTATTTATCTTAAAAGGCTTCTATATATTGTAAAAATTCGGGCCTTAAGGGAGTAAGAGTCCTAAGAGGAACTTGTATTCTTTCACTGTGCCTTTGAAATGTAAATGTTTTACCCCATTTTCCCTGGGAATTCTTAATTAGGTCATAAAAATAAATTTCAGAAAGGTATTTTTTTTAAATCACAAGAAAAACAAAAAGGGGAAAGATTATTTGAAAACCTAGGAAAATTGAAAAAAAAATTACCTCATGTGCCTTCTCCACAAATACCCATCTCATGGTTAAAATTTTAGAATGGAAACTATGAGGTCTGTATGTTCATGATCATTTATAAATATTATATATTTTACCTTGTGTAATCAAGGAGCTAAAATTGAATTGTCACTATAAGTACTTTAAAAATAAGCTTTATTATCAATAGTATACTTTTGTAAAACTGAAGCTTAATTTTCTTTCATCTACTAAAAGAACAAAGTTTTCTTGAACCACTGGTCTAACATTGATAAGAGAATGAAAGGTTTTTTTTACCTCTTAATATGCATAGAAAACAAAAATTTTGACAATTTGTCTTATAAAAATAACTACCAAGTCTTTGATTACTCAAGAAAACTGAGTTTCTCTAAAAAAAACTGAGTTTCTCAAAGAGTTTCTCTAAGAGCTGTTTTGTGGGTTTTGTGTTTTGTGTTTTTTTTGTGTTTTTTTACAACTATTTAATTTTCTGTATTTGCCTTTGAAGTCTTAGTTATCTATTTAGCCATAGTAACAAAGTATTACTTCATAGTGACCTATGATCCCCTTTGATGGTTATGATACTTTCTGGTATTTTTGACAAATTTATCCAAAATCAAATTCTAAATGATATATTTGACCTTGAACAACCAACTTTGGGATTTTTTTAGAGGGTCCCTGAATCATCTCAAAAGAGTTGCTCTCTCTTTTAAAATTAAAAAAAAAAAAAAAGATGTTAAACTAAACTTACTTGATACACTAAATTATATAGGAACTACTGTCAAAAAAGAATACTAAGTCTTATTTATGTTGTCTTTCTAGGTATATAAGTATTCCAGAAATTATATGTGACATTCTTGGAAATCTGATATGTCCTAATACAATGTTATCACTTGTAATTCCAATTATCTTAAAATACTGTGTATGTCATAGAATAACCAAATTCCTTGCCAACTGCACTATAATGAACTCTCATCTGACCTTTAGTTGCCATTTTTAAGCCTTTGTCATTTACAGTTATTGGTTTACTTTTATGTTCTTGCAGAAGTGTTGCAATGCAACTCCAATGGGGGAAATAACTGATGGCTTCTTAACACTGTTAACAAAAGATCAAAATCAACAAGAATTGATTACATAAGCCTGATGAACTGAGGAAGAGGATTTTAATTTTTGACTTTTTGTTAAAAATATTACTGGTTCTTTAATCATGTGTTTTCCAAATACAGGAAAACCTCTCCTCCTAAGCTGTGACTCAAAGCAATTTAGCAGAATATATCTTTATGAGATATCCAAAGAAGTATATGTTACTAAAACAATAATTTTCTCTATAATCATTCTTATTTTTATCAATTTATTCAAGTAAATGGACTAATTTGTTCACAGATTAAGTCTAGTTTTAATAAATTTGGCCTGATTATTTACATAATTATAGCAGAGATAGTGATGGATCATATAGGCTCTTTTAAATCTGCTTTACTGGAACTTTCGTGTTTGTTGAGAGAGAGAAAACATGAGTGAGGGCATGGGGAGAGAATCTCAAGCAGGCTCCACTCTCAAGCGGGGGGGGGGGGGGGGGGGGG
>CM052802.1:86691403-86732588 GCA_028533885.1 Nasua narica | reverse complement strand
ACGTCAGACTTCACCAGCAACACCTAAAGATTCAGGTTAATTCTTCTCTTCTTGAGGTCTCCCAAACACACCGTGGTTTCTATTCCTGCCATAAAGTGACCTTATTCATCTGGTAAGGCTGCCGGGAACCCTGTAAGCAAGTTGCCAGGCTGATTTTTTCTTTCCTCCTCAAGGGGTTTTATTAGCTCCATAGAGTCAACGTTAGCTCCTCAAAGCTGGCTTATCATAGTGAGTCTATGTGCTTTATTCTCCAAATATGATATTCCAGTCGAAGCCTTGGTAACATAAATCAATGTTTCCAATTGTGTCCTATTACAAGGTGAACAGATTCTTACTAAACTTCAACAAATAACTATATTGCCATGAAAATAAGACTACTCCCAGAGAGTTTTCAAATTCTGGAGGGATAATGTAGGGAGGAAAAGATAAATGTTTAATCTTTGCTCATATTTTTTTAATTGCTCAAGCCATTACTTTTTAAATTTTTTTATTTTATTTTTTCAGTGTTCCAAGATTCATTGTGGATACTGAATTCTAGTGCTGTTAATAGTCTTTGAGGTTTTGTTTTCTACCTATAAATTGAACTAGATCCTGAATTCTTCCAGCTTTCTTTCCAATACCTGGCTACAACTCTCCAAACTTACACTTTTCTCTAGTCTTTCTGGCTTGGAATCACTGAGAACTAAAATGGCCCTTTTCCCTAAGCTATGCAAGCTAGAGCTGGACACTTTGCTATGAACTTCAGTGAAATCACAACAGTTCATGTATAAACAATCTTCATGCCAGTTGCCAGGTGACCACCTAGAAAGATCACCAGAGACATTCAAACTACAAAGCAGGATTATCTATCAGATTGCCTCTGCCTGCCCTCACTCCAACTGAAGATACTTCAAACCAGACATCTAGAAATTTTCTCGAACAGCTGCTTTCAGAACTCAGAAATTGGAATTATAGTCTGTCTAATCACTAACCATTTTTTTTCTTTTGTTTCCACAGAAACGTCTCTTGCTAAAAACCTGCTTAACTTTGGGAGTCCACCTCATCATCTCCTGAAAGGAGACAACTGTTTAACTGAAATGCCTACTCTCAGGACTATGAGACAGGTTCAGGGAGATGGAGTAAACTAAAAACTCAATTTCTAGGCTGTCAAACTTCTTAGTGAAGTTTTATAGGTGGGACTGAAGGGGGTTCAGAATGAGTCTCCCCAAAATGTGTCATTTTGGCATGTAGATTATTTTGAGCTGAAGCCAGTTGAGACTCAAAAGACTCTGAAAGATTTTTTACCTCCCCATTAACTGCCTCTAATAATTTAGATTCAGAGTCTGGTCCAGGAAGAGAGCTAACACCAGAGATAACTATAAGAATTATAGAGCAAGTGTGATAAGCCAGGCAAAGCACCCCAGAGCCTGTTTGTCCAAATTCCTCTCTGTGTCCCACTGTCTCTGTGTGGCATGATAAACATGTACCAAACTTTTTGTTCTTCCTACCTTCCTATCAATTGTCTTTCTCTTCTTTGAAGCCCCAGAGGCTTAGTCCCTCTCTCCCTGGTTTGGGATGGCAAATAAGCCTCAATTGCTTGACTATCCTTAAGCCTCTTTTTTTGTGAGGTTCCCTTAAGTATGAAATTATTTATGTATGAAAATATTTTTTTCATTTAACTAACAGACCAGCCCATATATTCCATATATTCAAAAATTTATTCATTCATTCACACTTTGGAGTGGAATACAGTCACTAAGCAAGAGAAACCGGCAGGAAGATATGATCACTTATAAGAAGAGTAAAAATAAATTTCTGTGAAAAGCAATTTAAAGTAACACTGTCATTATGTATTATGAACAAGGTGGTATCAAACTGCTAAATCACAACCGCTCACTTGATCAAAGCCTTGGATTTCTATTTACAAACCCCAGAGCTTTCTTAGGACTTTCAAGTAGGGCCAATAAAATCAGAGTAAGACTATAAAGGTATAATGCGGGATGTCTTTCCAACCCTAAGAAATGATTTCCAGTGGCTCTGAATAACTAGACATCATCACTGTCCTTTAGTATTCCAAAAAGAAGTATGTTCCAGTATGCTCTGTATTATGTGAATCTCATATTCTGTTTCATGTGATACCTATAAGCTATTCTGTCCAAATTCCAATTCCGCCTTTTTTTTTTTTTATAAGTTCAGCTGTGATCCACGATTCATTCTGGTAAGTCTTCTCCATAATCCCTCTGTTCCATATTGTATATACACCTTGAGTGCTTCCTTCCCACCCTCACATCCTAACACCTTCATTTAATCACTTCTTAATCATTTGCCTGAACAGTAAACCCTCCAGTCACTTATTGTTTCCTTCCAGATGCTGCTGTGGAATGACTCCCCATGGGCTTCACCTAACATTCCAGCCATGTTCATCTGGCTGTGCAGACTCTGATTCCAGCACTCTAAAGCTTTTAAGCTCTTTCTTTCCAAGAAAACTCATAGCTAACACCATTATTTCCTCACAAAAAGGGCTAACATCTGCAGACTGAAACATCAAAACAAAGAAAAAAAAATTTTGCAGTTCTGCTAAAATTGGATGCAAATTTTATCAACCATTTTAGGCAATAAATCAATACTCTTTTTTTCAATTTCCATTAAAAAAATAAACCATAAAGGCTGATTTTCAATTTCCCCCTCAGAGGAATAGTTAACCAACAGGTTACATGAAATGACTAATTAGTCTTTATGCCTTCCAGCTCAGCAAAGTAAGCTTCTACTTGGAAACCTGATCTCTAACAAAATTTATCAGGTTGCTCAATAAAGTTTAATTTTATTCTGTACATAAATAGTTCATTTCAGTAGCATTATTTATTCAATTTATTCAGGAAACAAGTATCCCAACAAACTGCTTATTCTAAATGAACAGTATTCAATGTTTCTTAAAATTATTGGTTAGAACTCTCATACTAATAACTTTGCATAGAATTAAACTGTATTCTTATGAAATCATTTTTAATCATTTAGGGACTTTTATTTGTTTTACAACCTCAGTTAATGGAGACCATTTTTTGGAAATAAGGTCCCTACAAGACTGAGACAACCTCAAGCCTTCTCATTCCAGCTGTTTCCTGTACAGATCATAATGGCCTTTAGTCATGGGCAATTCCTTTAGATCAGTATTTCTCAAATTTTAATGCGCATGTGAATCCCCTGTAGAGCTTATTAAAACAGTTTCTTGGGCCCATCTCCAGAGGTCATTTTTCATTAGGTCAGGCTGGGTCTACGATTTTGCATTTCTAACCAGCTCACAGCATTATGGTGATGCTGTTGATGCAAGGACATAATTTGAGAACGATGGGTCTAGCTTAAGCCAACTTAAAAGAAAATCTATATGATTATGCTTAAGAGCCCATCACCATCAACTATAAAATCAATTAAATCCCTCTGCCAATGTAAAAATAATAAAAATTAAAATCACAATCTTTATATTAATAGCCACCCTAATTCCATAGCTTCCTAACTCTTTCCTTTCAAATACCATTATTTTATGTCTAAGTGAAATTAATTTCTCTTTCCTTACCTGGGCCATTCCAAATTGGTCTTCTCAGCATATGCTAGAGTAATTAATGGATGAAATTGTAAACCATAACACCAGAATCTCAAACAATTCTACAAACTCTCTTTATAAAGTCTGCGAGTCATTTAAGCATTTTTCTACCTCTCATTATATTTTCAGTGGTATTTGAAATACCAGTATTTGTAACATCTATGTATATCAGAGCACACTGAAAGGAACATGGAGCTGAATAGCTTGAGAGAATGGGAGGTGGTTGTTCAGGAAAGGCCTCAAGATTTGCTGCCACTACCACCAGGCCATCTGGCCTCTAGGGCCTCTTTTCAGTTCTTGTAGAGGGAAAAAGTTGGAACATCAGTGGCTGACTTACACAGGTTTGGTGTGGCAAGAGTAAGTCCTACTGTCCAAAGTGACAGAATACCAGAGGTAATAACTAATGGTGGTTATCTGGAAGTTCAAGATAATATATTGAAGTCTCGAGGACACTCAAAGATGTCAGCAGAATAAGCCAAGCAGTCAACTGCAAGGCAGGTGGGATAAACAAGAGGCACTGTGGAAGCTTCTGTACTAATCGATGCCTTCTTCTGGATGCCCACTTTTCAGTGGGCTCTCCCAGTTTTTCTTCTATCAGTCCCATACACAATGCCCTCAATCGCTCCAGGTCCTAATCTCACTTTGTCCAGCTCATCATTTTCCCCTGAATATTCTGACTCCAAAAAACATGTGACATACGACCATTTACCCACAAATAATAAATATGAACTTACATATATTCATAGACCTAGACCTACATACATGGAGATGCACATTCATACACTCACAAACATATCTGGACATGGATGGGGTGATATTCAGTGAGTAGGTATCTATGCCTGCACTTGATGATAAATATATTCACAGGAACAAGTTCATGAGCTATAAATACTTGTCTTCATGAAAATTAGAGCAATTAAAATGTGTTGGTACTTGGAAGGTATTCAAATGTTTAATTATAACTAATTGATTATCAACTAGGGTTCTCTGAAAGTATTAATGTTCTGATGGGGATGTAAAGCCAAAATGTGAAAAATAAAACATAAACCCTACAGACCAAATATAATTATACTTGGCCACAACAGAAATGTAAGTAATGAAACTATGTAAGAATATGCTCAGTTTTTCCGGTTTGGAACTCCTGTGGTCTTTATCACCTATGAGAATTGTATATTTTACTAATGATTAGGCACAAATTTAATATTTCACACATAGGTTTTCTTCCTAGGAATTAAGAATGTATCTATTGCCTAGCGTGCCTCAGCCCATTTTAAATATTTCAAACTTTCTAAAAGAGCCCTTGGCATTCATGTTCTCCTATCCCTATTGGTTAATAAGGTCTCCAATGACATTGGGAATCAGAAAACAAAAAAAAGTTACAACATGTAGTTTGAGTAATTAGTTAATCTGATACCAAGTTTTGCCTGTGGTTTCATCATAAGTAGTTAAACAGGAGTTATACAAAATTAATGACAAGAATCATTTTTATTTTCGTCTCCCAACAGTTTAGAGAGAAGCTGCTGGCCCTCTCTTGCTTTTGCCTTCATTAGTAAAAGAACGGTAGCATCAAAACTTGCGAGGGTTGTGGCTTTCTCGGAGGTGGGTTCCATAGCCTCAGAACCTAAGGCTCCCAAGAACAAAGTCAATCCCAGTGGTGAGAAGAAAGGAGAAACGACAGCAACAGGCCACCTCAGCATTCTCAACTTCAGCATTGTTTTTTCTAGAAATTCTGAGTAGAAATAGAAGGACAGCAAAGCCACAGTAAGTGCATCTGTGATGGTGTAAATTCAACTCAAATGTTCGGTCATAATGTGACCGGTTCCTGTGTTTCTCATTTCTCAAACGGAAACCTCTCGAAGTTTTTCTCTTAGGAACACATTGTAGAGCTAGAACAATTGCCTTGTGATTATGTGATTTTTTTTTTCTTTCTCACCCATGACCTTTTTTATTCGATAATTGATTATATACAATTTGTTTCATCATCTTTACTTTCTGACCTTCGGTGTCAAGCAGAAAATTCTCGTTTTCTATGCTTTTAAACAAGCCAGGTCTTATTAATAAAGATTTTTATTGACCTCGCAATAGCATTCCAGTACACTTTATGTGACTGAGTTTTTTCTCTTTTTTTCTTTTGTTCCATTTATTGTATCATACTGTGGTTCTATTCTATTTGGATGACCTCTTAGAAAACAGAAGAAAGATGCAGTGGTTGTAGGAAATAGATTTTTCCAACAGAACTTAGCCAGGAACTTTCAATTGATGTGTGAAGTCTACATACATAGTATTTTGTATGCACACAATGTATTTTACCTAAATCTGACCTTTTTGGTAGGACTGTAAATCAACTGTACTTGCCCCAAGTTTAAGCTACTTAAATTTATTGAAAAGGCCGTATTTCTCAGAAATATCCTATAAAACCATTTCCCTGAGAACAGGGGTGAAAGGAGGGCTGCTGTTAGGTACAGAGCAAAAGTGGATGGTAATGAAAGATCCAGGAACAATGGCATCATTTTAAAGAGTCTGAAGAACTTCTCTCTGAAATAAGAAGGATTCTCTCAAGTTCATCCACCTCAGATTTTAAATGCTGGGTCTCAAAATGAACTAATGAGGGAAGGTGAGCTATATCATTCCACTTCATTTGTAACCGACTGCAATCTCCCTCCTTAAAAGTGATCGATTAATCTAGAACTTTAATAATTACGTTAAAAGAAGTTACAGTAAATGAGTACAAAACAACTTTCTTACAATTGAAGTTCATACTGATCAATAGACTGATAGGATGTAGCATAATAAATAAGGGCTTTGGAAATTATTATAGGTTCAAGTCCAGTGCCTCTACTAGTTATGTGGCCTGAAGAGTTTTTTTTTTTTTACTAACTTTCTGAGTCTCCTTTTCCTCTTATTAAAAGTGAGCATAACAGGATCTTTTTTTTTAAAGATTTTATTTATTTATATGACACAGAGGAGAGATCACAAGTAGGCAGAGAGGCAGGCAGAGAGAGAGGGGGAAGCAGTCTCCCCACTGAGCAGAGAGCTCAATGCGGAGCTAGATCCCAGGACCCTGAGATCATGACCTGAACCTAAGACAGAGGCTTTAACCCACTGAGCCACCCAGGCACCCAGTAACAGGATGTTCTTTATGCAAATCTAGGAGTTCAGAAGTTAAATAAAGCCCTTAGCAGGGTCACTTGAGTAAGTTCCCTATCCGATGAAGAGTGGCTGCTAACACTGATGCTGTGTGAGAGGCGCCTGGTGGCTCAGTCTCTTAAGCAACTGCCTTAGGCTGAAGTCATGATCCCAGGACCCTAGGATCCAGCCCAATATTGGGGAGCTGCTTCTCTCTTTCCTGCTCCTGCTCCCCCTGCTCCTGTGCTCACTTTTGCTCTTTCCCAAGCTGTGACCTAAATAAATAAAATCTTAAAAAAAAAATACTGATGCTGTGTGATTTCCCAAACTCTTGTTAATAATATTCTATTAACAGTTTATGTAGCATTTTATATCTCCTGTATTCTTTCATTTGTCCCATTTGGTAAGTCAGTGGGAAATCTAGAGCAGGTATGCTAAAATAATACTACTGCCCCTAAATAATAATCTTTGATTGAGACAAATGATTGACATTCTATTTAACAAGTTATCACTATTCCTTTCTCACCAAAAGGTCAATATCTGTATACATTCTTTTAAGAGCAAATAGATGTTTAAGAGATCTAGCTCTCTAGAGAGGAGTATTTACAGAGGCTTATATTCCATCTTCTTGAGCTCGAGTTTTTCTTTCACTATTTTCTAGAGCATACACTTAGCAGAATTATATTAAATATTAAAATCATGTCACAAGGGAAGGGGGACTAAGCGATAGCAGACATTCATGAGTGCAACTCCGAATAACTACATCTGTTTCTCCACTGGTCCTGCAAATGTCTCTTAAACACAGCCCTAAAACCTAGGCAAAGAGAACTCCAAATTGCCCTCCGATTTTATGTTTGACCAGGTTCACAGCGTTCTATAAAATGTAAGATTTGAACAGTGCCATAGCAATTTTAAAAATCTGAGAATTCTCAGTCCTTAAATCAAAATTCTCAGAAAGTAGAAATTGTGTCTAAGTAAAATAAGATTCGTATTTGGACTTCAGCATCAACCTATGTGATCAGCTTCTATTTCACAGTGAAATAAATACAGATTGAGGAAAGAATTTAAAAAAGTGAATGCCAGACTCCGTACACTCAGTGGGTTACAGATGTATGAAAGCAGTGGCAGAGAGCCACTCCACTTCCTTCAAGATCCAAAAACATTTGGAAGGACGCCCCAGAAGGAAAGATGCCTGACAGACATGTTCTCTTTGGGGTTTCCTGCCTCCTTGTTTGCCAAGCTTCCTAGACCCCATTGCTTGTTAATAAAGTTCACCAAGAAGACTTTATGAAATGCTGATTTCATAGAGTGAAACTTGTATTAAAGGCGTTTTATGTAGTCGAAGTTTCCTGACATCTGCGTTTCCCCACTTCACAAATCCAAGGAAGCGTGACTTGGAAAGTTAACGAGCATAAGGTGACATTTGATGCGCTTACTATCAGTGGGATATTCAGCCCAAACGCTGAATCCGAAACCATAGACCATGGCTTAGACGCTGCAATAGAGAAGCTGCTTCACCCTGAGGGTATCATTATACCCCTCAGTGTTTCTACTCCTTCTCCCATAAAATGGAGTCCTGAGAAGATGCACATTGTACACCGTGTGAATTAACTCAGTAAAAACAGAGATACGGAAAGTGAATCAATAGCTAGATTCTACCTTCATAGCCAGGAAAGAAAAAACAAAACAAAATTAGCACATGGATTTAAAAATCTACGTTATCGTCCAATGTGAAAAATCATATAGCAAAGCTAAAACTACTAACTCCAGTTTACACAAGTACTATTTTTGATATTAGTTGTGCCAATCATAAAGTCTGTTAATTTGGCTGAAAGCCCCACCTGAAGTTTGTCCTGAAGATGTCTGCTGTATTTAACACATAGAAACGATTTAGTTCTAGAAACGTTTTTAAAAGATCTGAGTGTTTAGCTCTCCTGGATAACAGAAAGGTAAATAAAATATAGTTTCTTCTCTTGAGAAGCTCTCAGTCTAGCACTAAAAATGTTGTGTATTTAATATGGAGATATTTCCATCTACTGAAACATATTTGGTGGGGAACTCTACTTCCAAGGGGAAGACAGGCTCACTAAAGTCCTACTACACAGGAATTGGGGCTGGGAGAGATGCGGGACATAAGCCAAACACTCATAAGATTCACCGCTTGCAAAGCTAAGCATCCATTTTCAAATCAAACATGAAGAAAACTAGAAATGCAATTGTTAAGATTGGGGCCTTTAAATTCTTTTCCCCTGTAAGAGACAATAGACCAGATAGATGATACAGATGTAGGTTGATAGGTATATACTCAGACACAGAAGTATTCCTAACTAAATGAATTTGTATTAATTCTGCCCAAAAATCTTCAATCATCTTATTCTGACCAGGAATGCTTTCTATCTATCCAAATCCCATTTGACCTCCCACCTACCTCAAACACAAAGACTGTTATCATCCTCACTGACTCCCCCTGCCCTGCCTTAGAACATACTTGCAGGCTTGTATTTGTAACTGAGTCACAATCAAGGAACATGGGAAAAAGCAGGATTCAGACAAAAAGCAGGACGAAGAAACGAGCGTTTGGGAGACAGCAATCAAAAATGAAAATGTGGCCTGAATAGTGCTGTTGGGACAGAAGCTCTAGTGGTTCTCTCTGCCCTTCTTACCCACCAGGGTCCTTAGCACCTTGCCAGCATCAGAGACCCAGAGTGCAGCCCCTCCTCTCTCTAAACCAGGGAAGGAAATATCAGCTCCTCTTATCAAAATCATGTTTGTAATACACAGCCCTGGTTCCTTCATCACTGATGTAGAAAGTAGCTTTTGTTCACATTTTATATTTTTCAGAGAGCCTTCCCATTACTTGGATTTCCATTATGTTATTATTACTAGGCTTTCATATACATGAGGAAAGTCTAAAAACATAAACATCTATAAACTTGAACCATGTTCTAAATTATCGTCACATAAAAGTCTCTTTATTTAAAGTCTGATTTTAGAATGCATGTTTTGGGAACAAGATCTGCCAACCAGTATTACTTTCTAAAGAACAGAACAGAAAAGTCGGCCCCAAATTGGTCAGATGTAGAAGAAATGCAACAACACCTCAGCGTTCGCTTAGGAATGAATTCTGATCACTCAGAAAAGGAAGATCATCCAAAGGGGAAGATGGCAAATTTCTGGTAATTTAAAGACAACTCCTGCCTGTTGAGTAATTATGATTAGGGTCTATAGGGCTGAAAATATAGGGCCGACATTTGGAAATGTCCTGAATGGTCTCAGCTAAGCATCACCATGTAACTATCCATCACGGATAACAAAATCAAATATCCACTGGCACAGGAAGATAATCTGGATGCCGGACGCAGCTAAGTATACAAATGAAGAGTGCAAGTCCTGCTTAAGGCATTTCTATGTACTTATCTTTTTAAGTGTAGTCTTGACCAAAGAAAGTATTTCCAGAGGTTAAATTCTGCTCACCTGTGCAACAGCCAACTTGCATCTCCTACTTAGACTAACAATAGAGAGATTGGCAGGAGGGAATGGGGGATTCTATATGTTGCTTTTATTTTTAGGGCTTCAAGCAGGCGGGACAACCACTTTCAAATCAGAATTTCTGTTAAAAACAATATTCCCCAAATACGTGATTCTGCCTTCGCTCTTTTACTATGATCTGTTCCATGTGAGTGACCCATAAAGTCATGGTTCTGCACAGTCTAGCCCCTTAGTTGAGGAGGAAAAATAAAAAAGAAACAAAAATAAAAGCTAAACTTGGAAAGGGGAGTCAAGGAGAGAAGAAAGGGTCAGGGAAAGTTACAGCACAGAGTGAATAAGCATAAAGAAAGCCAGAAGACTTGGAGGAGCTCACAGCTAATGAAAAAAACAAGAACACGGAGTAGGGGGAGGGAAGGATGTGAAAGCCAGCTGGAATAAGAGAAAGCAAGAAATACAGGAGCCAACAGAAATCCAAGGACAGAAAGTATTGGAGATTGAAAGGAACAGGAAATTTATTGGAAACCAAGTTGTTTTTCCTTTTGTATCCAATGCAATTCTATTCCAGGCAGAACTCTAGTCTCAACCTCAAAGAGGACAGAAGGGAAGTTGAAACTCATAGGAGTCTTTCCTGGACGGCAGCCAGGAGCTCTGGAAAGATAGATTAGAGAAAACATGATAGGACAGCAGACCCTCTGAAAGCAGATACACGGAGAGAGGGGTGGCTTTTTCACCTAGCACAGGATTTTCAAAATTAAAACAAAACAAAACAAAATGTAAAAACAGTGATAGTTTGGCTCCATCTCAGAGCTACTGAATCAGAATTTCTGGTACATTTAATAAACACTTCAGGTGATTCTTATCACCGGAAAAGCAGAGGAAACACGGATCTAGTAGTAAACACTGGGGACTCTGAAACTAGAGCTGCCTGGATTTCGATTGGAGCTCTGCTATTCATTAGCCGGGGACCATGAACAAAGTATTCTACTTTTCTGCATCCCAATTATTCAGTTTATAAAATAGATGATTGGGAGCATTAAATGAGGTATTGTACATGGAGCAGTTAGGCAGGACCTAGCACATACTGAACACTCCACACTCGACGGCAGTAGCTCTAGAACTATCGAAGTACTCTGAATGGAGAACTCATACAAAATAATGTGTCTTAATTGATTAAAAAGTAAAATATGAAAAAGGAATAAGAAGGATGCATCTTAGATGCAGTATGCATGGGATGAAGGATACACAGGAGCATTCTTCTCAGCAGTCCAGAGACCAAGCCACAAACATCAGAGTTTCTGTTCTTGGTCTCAGCATTCATGAGTTGGGAATCACCATGTGAACAAACTTGACAAAAATTCTTTTTTTTTCTTCCTTTTTTCAAAAGTACATAGCAGTCAATTCAAATTAAAGGGGACTTCAAGATATGGAGTCTCTATGCTCGAAAGAGGAGGACTCTCTTGAAAGGCAATAAATCAGCAACTTGGCCGATGTGGAGATACCCAAAGAGAACCACATCCATCACAAGACTGTTGGGGATCAAACACAGGGTAACCCACCTTATTTCACAATCTTGTATAGTCTTTAGTCATTTCCCCATATATTATTCCCAACAACTATCTATTTCCTCTATAGAACCCCATGTAAGTTCTCTGCCTTTCTCATTACGTGAAGACTCAAGTTCTTTCTTTTTCCACCTGGAAACTCAGCTCTGTAGTAAGAAACTCCACCACATTCACAACCTCTTTACTGAACATTCCCATTATCTTCTGGCCTTACGTAAAGACTTTATCACCCCTATAGAAAGCATCTGCCTAGTAACCCTCTCAGAGACTGCTTAGCTTTCTAGAACTTGCTTAGTGACCAGAAGTATGGATGGCATTTGCAGCTATTACTTCCTGAAAACTGTCACCCTTTATTTGTACAAAAACTTCTGTTCCTTTGAGATCCCTGTGATTTGGCAGTACAGTCCTTAACCCTTTTTGAGGATTTGAATCCTTTATATAGGAACTTAGTTTGCCAGTTTTCTTACCTCCAAATTTTGACATTATTCTGTAATGTCACTCAATGTCCTGGTGAACCTGCAATCCAATATTTGATTTCCACTGAAATTTACTGGATTTTACTTTAGTTCAACGATTAAGTCACATGGTCATACAAAGGGCTCATTATTGCTTGTGACTGCTCACTTATTAAGATTCTAACCATGAATATTTTCAACTTTCTAACTTTGTTGTGCCCATGACTAAAAATGTACGCTTCATCAGTAATACAAGTCATTAGAACCCTACTTCCACCTGTGAGATACCTTAGGTTAACAGTCTTGAGAACAGCAATATAGCTAGTAACATGCTGGCTGAGGACCCATGGTGTAATAATAATAATGAAACAGACTTTTTCCTCAAGATCAATGAGTTCACTCTGTGAAATACATCTTTTGTTCCAAACAGGCATATTAATTTAAATCTAAAATAAGAACACCAAAAAAGTATAAAAAGCCTCAAAAGTAAGAAATATAAAGTGGTGCGTGAGGCTGACAGACACTGCAGAAAATAGGATAAACATATCAAGAGTCACATATAATCACATGTAATTAAAGGTAAATTCACCCAATTAGGGATAGAGACAATCAAATAAGCAGCTTAGCTTATAAGAGATATAATTTAAAGCAAATTGACAGAGAAACAGATGTGAACTGTCCTAAGGCACTTTTTTTTAACACGACTATAATTATAGGAGCTAAATATTCAGATAAAGAACATTAAAATGTTAACTTAGAAAAATACAGATTTTTTTCAAAAAATAGAAATCAGTTGTTAGCATGTCATACATATGCACAAAGATACAAACATACACATATAGAAGAGAGGATCAGCAAACCTACACAATTCTTTTCAAGTCAACTGATAAAATATGTAGATTTCTCCCAAAGCTTAAGAATCAACAAAGAAAAAGAATCAACCAAGAATGAAATAAGGCAATGCAAAAGATTAAAAAGAGGTTTATGACAATAATAAAATTGGTTTAACGCCAACTCCATGTCCATAAAAAAAAAAAAGATTTGAGATAAACTTTTATCAATAGACAAAATATGTAGGGACTACCCATTTAATCATTCATTGATTCATTCAACAAATTTTACTGAACTATGTCACACAGAAGGAATAAATATTGTATTGCTTCTCTAAAGCCAGATATTGAAGTTGAGCATAATTTCTTATTTTTAAAATACCTTTTCTCTTTTATAATTTCTATTTATAGTGAAAACCACTAGAATAATCTGGTTTTCCATGAAGTATTACTTTCTCATGAAGCAGCCAATCTTTGAATTCCTTTCTTGAGCTTTAAATTGTTATTCTATACAAACTTTTGGCTACAAGTGCTGGAAATCTAATGTATAGCATAGTGATTATAGTTAATAATACTGCATTATATACTTGAAAGTTGCTAAGGATGTAGATATTATATATTCTTACCATAAAAAAGAAATCATAATTCTGTGATGGGACTTAGCCAATACTAAGGCAGTAATCATTCAGCAATACGTAAGTGTACCAAATCTGTACACCTTAAACTTATATAATGTTGTATGATAATTATATCTCATAAGGCTAGAAAGACAGTTACTCTAAACAGTTTTTATATTACCTGGAATGTAACTACCTCAAAATTTTTGTAATATTGTAAATTAACATATTTTTACAAATCCAATTGCATTGCATAATTGTTGTTTTTTGGTTTTGTTTTGTTTTTTTCACATTTTCCCTCATATTGTTAGCATTTCAACTAGCTCGTTCAGAATGAATTTCTGAGAACTGAAAATCTGGACAAAATATTAATGAAAACACTTGTTAGATAGCCTTAGAGAGTTGCCAAGGTAGTGAGTACCTAAGTGGCCAATACACCATGCAGCAGAAAAACAAAGTGGTAAGACCAATATTGACCATGACTTCCTCTTGAAACATTTACCAGTTCAGTATCAGCAGTTGAAAAGATCATCAGAGCTTTTAGAAGTCTTAGACACTGAGGAGAAAATACTTTGATGTTAGGTCCCAACTAGGAGACACCCTGGTCAACACCCTAGGCTTTTTAGTTAGAACTCCTGAACAGTGACAAAATAAAAGGGTGAAGAGAAAAAGATAAATCTTCACAAAGTAGGCCCAGACTCAAATCAGCTAAGCATCTGATTGGCTTAAGGTAAGCTATCCTTATACTTACTATTTGCTAAAAGCCAAAGGTAATCCTTTCTCCATCTCACAATTGTTAGAACGGTTACTTTAAAAAAATCCAAGAAGTAAGTGTTGTGAAGGATTATGGGTGGGGGTAGGGGACGTGCCTTTTATACTATTGGTGAGAACATAAACTGGTGCAGCCCCTTGGAAAACAGTATTGAGGGTTCTCCAAAAATTAAAAATAGAACTTCCACATGATCCAGCAATTCCACTTCTAAGTATTCAAAGGAAATGAAATCACTCTATTGAAAAGGTACCTGCACCCCCATGTTCACTGTACCATCATTTACAATAGCCAACTTTAGTGTCCATCAACAGATGAATGAAAAGATGGAGTATTTATACACAGGCATATTTTTTAGCTTTAAAAAAAAATAAAATCCTGTCATTTGTGACAAGATCAACAGACATTAAGGGCATTATGCTGAACAAAATAAGTCAGGCAGAGAAAGACAAATACAGTGAGGTATCATTTACATGTGGAATCTAAAAAAAACCACACTCATAAATACAGAGAACAGATTGTTGCCAGAGGTGGGTTTGAGGTGGGGAGGGAAAACAAGGGGAAGTAGGGAAATAGGGGAAAAAAAGAATCCTTTCTAGAAGAGAGCGTGAAGTGTCTCAAATTAGGTCTATAATTTTCATTTCAGGTATCTAACACACACTCAAAAGTCAGTAAGCATTCCAAGAAGAAATATATATCAATCAGACCCACTAGAGATCTGAATATTGGAGTTATCAGACATGGGACTTAAAATAACTCTAATAAATACTCAAGAATTCATGACAAGATGGAAAATTGTGGCAAAGAACAAAAAAGTGGTTTAAAAAATAACAGAAATGCATTAACTCAAAAATATAAAATCAAACTCAGTAAATTAGATTAACAGCAAATTACAACTGAAGAAAGAATTAGTGGAATGGGATACAAATGAGAAGAAAATATTTTGACTGAACATGAAGCAAAAGGATGAAAAATACAAAAATGAGTGTAAGAAATAGATGAAACACAGGGAAGTTCTAAGATTTTTCAAATTAAGCCCAAGTGGAGATATTAAAAAAGAAATAAAAGTAATACTTAAGGAGAAATGGTAGAAAATTTTCTAAAACCTATGAAAGCCAATAAAGCATGGAGCCAGAGATCCAAAAAATGCTACAAACCATTGGCAAATGCAAAGAAAATTAAATCTAGACACATTATAGTTATACTGTTGGAAACCAAAGACAATGAGAAGACTACCATGAAAGAAGCAAAACTAAGAATAATAGTGCATTTCATTGTCTCTGGCATCCATTGTATCTATTGCGAAATCTACATTTTGCGCTGTTGTCATGCATTTTAATTCTTTACATGGAATATATATTAATGGTCAATATTAACTTACATTTATGTACATCATTTATCAAAATAAATGTAACTTCAAAAACTGAAAAAATCAGATTTTTATTAAAGAATATAGAAAAAACTACTTGTAGCTGAAGGAAAATTTCAGATGGAAAGATGGAGATGAAGGAATGAAGACCAAAGGAAAGAAATATATTCTAACATAAAATGTGTATCAACTGTATATATACAGATAAAAAATATAAAATTAACATATACCACAATATAAAAAGTCAGTAATGGAGCTAAAATACTGTATTTACATGTTTAACAAGTTGCAGAGTTACCAATTTACATAATACCTTATTAAATCCAGGTCATGTGTTGACATCTTAACAGATAGCAACTAAGAGTATTGTAAAAAACAGTATATAATTAACAAGCTATAACAGGGGGGAAATCAATAAAAATATGTCATTCAAGGGGCTCCTGGGTGGCTCAGTGGGTTAAAGCCTCTGCCTTCGGCTCAGGTCATAATCTCAGGGTCCTAGGACAGAGCCCCACATCGGGCTCTCTGCTCAGCAGGGAGCCTGCTTCCCCCTCTCTCTGCCTGCCTCTCTGCCTACTTGTGATCTGTCAAATAAATAAATCTTTAAAAAATATGTCATTCAAAAGAAGCTATAAAAGGAGAAAAAAGGGGGGCAGAAGTGTATTAGAAACAAGAGGGAAAAAAAACACTTGAGAAACACACACACACACACAAATGGAACGGTACCTTGGTTCTTTTCTGAAAATTCAGTCATCCTAAGATATTTAGTAAATGTACTAACAACTATGTAACTGCAAACTAAAAAGCATATAGTCACATTATCCCCGGATTAAATTTATGCAGAAATATAAGATTCTCGAGAACTTTTAGCACCAAATAATTTCTTTGAATTTCTTTGATTTCTTTGAATCATAATTTTTCCAGAGAGCAAATGTAACTTAAAATGATTTGGGATATAATGTACAATAAGTTTAATGTCACATAAACTATAATCTTGCTTTTATACATCTACTGCATTTAAAATATTGTTTGTATTAGAATTTAGGCCCTAAAGGATTTTACTGTCACAACAGGGTATTAATATATGAAAAAAATTAGCTACTGTTTAATCAAGAAGGAATTGCTTTACCAGCTACCTTACATGTAATCAAAACCTTGAAATTATATCAATTAAGTCAGCTTCTTCAACCCCATTTTAACAGAGACAAACAAAAAATAAAACAGGCCTGAAGTGATAGCTGGAACCATAGGATGATCAATTTTTAACTACTTCGTCTATGAAAGGAATCTTGTGCAAAATCAGTATCATTGGCAAAAAATTAGAAACTCAAAAATTTAATTGGTAGGACTGTGGTACAATAAACATTTATTAACTCTGACCATAAATTGTTAGACTTCAAATGTATGTGTGTCTATTTTTACACATATACACGCCCAGTATTTTTCATTGTAATAATTTATCAGGTATTTATTACTATCTCTCATGTGTAAACTGAAATTTTAAGATCTAGCCAGGGTATTGCCTACACAAACTCACAGAACGAATTGGTAGCAGAAAGAGATCTAGGTTTCCAAACTCCCATTGCCCAGCACAGGATTCTTTCAAAATATAGTATTCTATCTGTCCCAATGGTTACCAAATTGTTTCAAATTCCCGAGATCCTGCTCATGATGCTCTCTGCCAGATTTTACAGTGATTTGTTAAGCACGGTGCTGTCTCATCACCACCACCCAGAATCCATTTTCAGCTCTTCTCCCCATCAAAGCCTGACTAGATCCTGTGAGATCAAAAGGTAGACACAGGAGTGCCTGGGTGGCTCAGTGGGTTAAAGCCTCTGCCTTTAGCTCAGACCCTGATCTCAGGGCCCTGAGTTCAAGCCCCAAATCAGGCTCTCTGCTCAGCAGGGAGCCTGCTTTCTCCTCTCCCTGCCTGCCTCTCTGTCTGCTTGTGGTCTCTCTCCCTCTGTCAAGTAAATAAATAAAAAAATCTTAAAAAAAAAAAGGTAAGACACAAACAGTAATAATATCCATCTTCTATCACTAAGACCAAACTGTATTGATATCAAGTATTCATTCTCGTCACATTAGCATCCACGTAACTTTTATCAGTGTACCACAATGTCCCAATCATTGATTTGGCAAGTGCTACAAAAAATTTCATGGTCCCCATAGGCATGAGACCAACATTCACTCATTTGTTTGTTCAGTAAGCATTTACTGCCCATGAATACTAACCAGACATTCTGTTAGTTGCTGAGAATGGTGGATGTTTCCCTTACTTTTATGATACCTAGTCTCTGGTAGGGAACGACACATCAAATAGTCACAAAAATAAATATGTAATTCATATTCTATATAATGAAATGGGCATTGAGCCATAAAGGATAACAAGAGCTGCCTGCCTTAAGAGTCTGGGAGAGCATTCATGAGAAGGTAACATATGGGTTAAGATCTGAAGGGTGGACAGAAGTTAATTCACTAAAAAGAATCATCCCAGCAGGGGGAAAACAGACCATGGCTCCAGAAGAAACATTATTAAGAATTCAAAGAGGGCCACCGTGACGAGAACAAGAGAATACCTTAATGTTGCAGAGAGATGGAATGAAAATAACAGAGAAAGCTTCAGAGACACATTGAAAGTATTCATTCTTCAAAGTAATGGAAATGCACACAAGGCTATAAAACGGGGGGTTCGGCAGAATTCCATTTGAAATAGACATCTCCCAACTAGCTACATAAACAGGGTGTTGCAGAAGGACTACAATTGTCTAGCAGTCCATGAGAGAGAATGCCATTTTAAAATTGGTAATAGCAACTACCAATTGGGAAGTTGGTTGGGAAAACAGATGGGAAAGAGATGGATCTGAGAGAAATTCAAGAGGTAAAATTGCAGGACTTAGTGATACTTGGGATGCGGGGAAATGAAAATGAAGAGCTCTTGCCTTGCGGCATATAGAACTGAACAGACTGTGATGTTTCCCGTGATAGCAAATACTGGAGGCCTGGGGTTGAAGGAAGGAGAATGTGAATCCAATTTTGGAAATGCTGAGTGTGAATTGCTTTTGAAATATCCAAGTGATGATGTCCAGTGAGCAGCGGCACATCAGGACTGTGGCCCAAGAGGGAGATAGGAATATAAATCTGGAGAACACAAATATATAAATAGTAACTGCAACCGTGAGTATGGATACAAAGTCATGAGGAACCTGGTCATTTACCACACAGCAACAGGTCACAGAGTCCACTGTGCCAGAGCAAGGAACCAGAGACTTGCAGGATTTAAAGGGGTTACAGGTGTTACTAATCAGATGCCAAAGAAGATCAATTGCAATGAGTCAAGTGTCAGATGTCAATGGTGCTGAGGTCAAATAAGACAACACATAAAAAACAATTCAAGGAGTGGGACTGAAAAAACAATGATGCATAAAATGCATGGAAGCACAGAAATAGGGCATTAACTCTGGGCGGAGCAAAGAGTTGATTAAAGGAAGCGACATTTAAGCTGTGTTTGAAAAATGAGTAAGAGTTTCCCAGGCAAAGAAGTCAGGGGAAGAAGAAACTATTTAGTGAAGACAGAGCTGTTTCTCATACTCATAGTCATTTTGGATTACCCTGCTTCCACATCTTAACAGGGCAAAGTGGACATCCTCAGGTAGCAGCCTAGCCTCCATCACTGCCCCCACAGCCCAGGAAATCAGAACATGAGGGAGAGAAATACAATATTAACACAGCAACAAACATCATGTAAAGTCTCAGAGCTAGGGAATAAAAAGAGGATTCCTGATTCTATAACAGACTGAATATTAAAGTTAAAAAAAAAGTTATACAAGCAAAAAAATCAAATTAGAATGTAGAAAAACTAAATAGACATGCGATCATATGAGAAGAGTAACTTTCCCTTTCATGCATTTTCAGCATTAGGCTTCCAGCCAGATGGCCATGGCCATCTTTTAAGTAATGAGGAGCAATGTATCTATTGATTGGTTTTGAAAGAATCCACAAACGCTGAATTCCTATTTATAGAACTAAGATCACAATTTCATATACTGATACACTAAACTGAGAATACACTGAATGTAAAATTACAGGGAAAATAGGTACTCAGTATTAGAAGAGTTGATTTAAAGCCACATAGTCAAATTACATTTACCCACTGAAATATTATAGTTAACCCGTTATTCTGTTCACAAGATGAATCAGGGATAAACATTTTTTGCATCCAGCCAAAAAAAAAAAAAAAAATCAGAGTGAAACCCTTATATTGCCCCTCCCTTTTTCCATGCTTTAACATTCACATAACAATTGTTACTGTTACTCCTTGGTGGAATTTTGAGCTCTTTAAAAGGAAAAGCAAGTTTGTTTTTTCATTTACCTGCCATTTGAGAGAGCGTTAAGCTGCAAACACAATTAAGTGGCCTATTGTCTTAAAGCGGGGATTCAGGAATCACAGGGATATCATTTTTGGTTTGAAATTGCTGTTATTTACAATTTTTTTCAAGCTTGTTTAAGTGTGTTAAAGCATAAAAACATTAGGGATAATTAATGATAGGCTAGATAATTTCACCCTAGGATGTTTTCCTAGCCATATATGCTGGTTTCATTCCTCTCTCTGCCACACATTGTCCCCTTTGTTACACAGTACAGGGAAGGAACTGAAAATTAAAGGCACTGTCCCTGGAGGAATGCTCACAGATGCGCATATTCTATAACGCAGCCCCTCCAAAGGAAAAACAGAGAAGAGCAGTTTCCTTTAGGCGTCCTGCAAAAGGCCACAGGTAGCAATTTTGCTGGGTCTGAGCTAGAGAGGCGGGTCTACATGTTCACAACACAGAAATGATAGGGAACCTTTTTAAGAGGTGAGGCCTAACTTAACGGAACTGCTGCAGGGAGGGCCCTGGGGTGCGGTGGTGACATAACAGAGAGAAAGACCAGCCGGCTGTGTGCAAAAGGGTGGGGACACCCTGGGCCGCGAGGTGGTACCTGCGCAGGGTCGAGCGCCCCAGTCACTGAATCCCCGATCCAGAGATGCTCCCGGAGAAGCTGCTGATAGCTGAGGCAGTGCTTCACCGCAGAGGGCACATTCCCCATGGCGGGGCCTGGGACTGCAGACGGCGATAGGAGGGCGCCCGGAGCCGGGAGGAGAGGGATGCCGAGCGAGCTGCGCCAGCCCAGAGCGCGCCCCTCCGGGCCACAGGCAGTGAGCACCAGCCCCGCTTCTCCGCGCACTGCGTCGGCGCCGGGAGGGTGGGGAGCAGGCAGCACTCGTGGCCGCGCTCGTAGCTAGGGAGGCACCTGCGGCGGACGCCCGCGGCACCCTTAACCGGCGAAGAAAAGGAATTGAGCCCAAGGATGTTCAGGTGTGGCTCATTTTCCTTACTGCGCTGGGCGTGCGGGGCTCTGTGCATACGCCCACTTACCGACTTCTCACCTGGTTCAGCTCCTAAGAGAAAGGGTGTAAACAAAAGGAAGGGCGCATGCGTTTTTGTGCCGGTATGTTTGCTCATTTCCAGCTGCAGACTTTCATGCTTAATGTAGATTTGTCCAGCGTTGAACTCACTTGAGTTTATGTTTGACCACAATAAAATCGATTTTAAAATATTTTGAGCTTGTCTGCAAGGTTAAAACACAACCCAATAAAGAAGAAAATATACAAAGTATTACATTGGGGAAGATGTCACAGATAACTTGGTTAAGTCAGTAAATTGTCATTAAGCTGGTACAAGTTAATCACTGAACTGGAACTGAATTGCTTAAGAGATGCATGGCTCAAAATGGTTAAAGTCCTAAAGGCTAAATTCATTGGAACTAAAAATGCTACATAAATCCTTAGGATATTAGAATAGGAGTAATCTTTGATGTGGAGGGGGTTGGGAAGATAGTCCTGGAACGCACCATTTCCCTACCTCCTCTCCTTCATGGGCACACTTACATCACCAGGACCCACTCTGAAACTGATTTCAGCAGCTTGCAACTGAACATTCTTCAAGAACAGCGCTGTGCAGCCAAGCGTGCATGGCCAGGCATACCAGTCAGCTCTATCGGTTGCTGCTGCAAATAGAAATCAGAAGCTCGCTGATGTTGCACAACCAGATGAAAGAATCCAAAGATTATCTTGTAAAACATAGTATAAACACACTTAGAAGGAATTTAACACCCAGAATAAGGAAATAATCATTACTACTTGGGAAAGTGGTGAGACTTCCACAGGCAGTAGAAATAAAGCAGTTAAGGACAGAAAAAGGCAAAGAATGAGAGAGGTATTTTGTAGATCCGTGTAGTTCCTTAGTGGAACAGCACTGGAAAGGGCAAACAGAAGGGAATCTTAGATCTCACAGCTTTAACCAAGGAGGGTTAACTTGGAGAACATGCCCTGTGCTGCTAAAATGGAAGTCATGCAATTATCAGATGCCTTTAAAACTCTTAGGTAAAAAAAATAAAAATAAAAATAAAAAAATCAATTATATTCCTGAAAGCTAAATCTATTCTGTTGTTTTTAACAGTTATTTTTCTTCCACAACTGAATGCATTCAGGTTGCACCAATGCCTATTACTTTGTTTTGTCTCTCTGTGTTGTAATACTATAATAGGTAGCCTTAGGAATAGAGTTAGTCCTTCAAAACTTGAAATAGTTATGACAATTAATAGTGAAGTCTAAGCTTTTGGAGAATATGACTTCTGAGATTAGCCAAAATTATATATTGCTCTGCTATGAAGAACACCTAGAAGTAAACTTTAATAGTTTTCTAAATAGGAAGATCTTCAGAAAATGCCATATCCCAAATAGTTCACCAAAATAATGGTGTTTTTTTTCAGAAAAGCCTTATAAATATGAAAATATTTGTTAACACAGACTTACTTAATGCCTTTCAAATGGAAAATGCTGTAATATCAAAACTGTAACCTATAATTCCTGTAATTACCAAGATCATTAGCAATAATAAAGACCAAATAGCTTAAGAATGTTAACTCTCACAAATGAGAGTGAAAATAGATGGGCTTTTGCTGGAAGGTACAGTTTAATGTTAAAGTTAATTATGAATACTGAAATGTATAAACTTTTACAGTTACATTAGTGTACATCTTTCTTTTTATCACTAGAATGAAATTTCAATATGTACTGCTATTAATGCAAATCAAGAAACCTCTGGATGAAATGAGAGTAGATACTGAAAAATCCTTTTGGTGGGCAATGTAGCTCTTTCTCCCCATGTTCAGGTTAAGAAACTTGAGCTCCTTCAGAGCTGTATAGGATGTACTTGTTAAAAAATCACAAAGTGTGTGGCATATCGTGATCAGTATGCATCAGGACTAAGCTATTTCTATTTCATTGCATTTCAATCTTTCACATATAAGAAGATACAAAAAAATCATTGCAAATTAAAAGCAATTTAAGTTCCTGTTTCCTCTAGTGAATATAAATAACTTTTCATTCAAAACACTCACATGTACCTGTCTTCCCTGAATTGTTCTTGACTCCTTTCCCTTCTTAAGCTGCTACCAAAAATCCAATCTCTCAAGAAGAGATGTTAATCAACATCTTGGACTCATCCATTGTCTCTCTCTGTTCAATTGACTTTTCTCTGCCACATTTCTCTTGGAAAGACATCACCACAGCACAGTGAAGAGAGCCCTCACTATGGTTTTAGATCACCTGAGATGGGACCATGGTTCCACCAGTTATAAACTGAGTGACCTTCAGCAATTCTTTAGCCTCTGTTTCCTTAGGTGTAGGAGGGCGATGATAACTTTTCCTACCTGACAGAGCTATTGCAAATATTAAATGAGCTAGAATATATAAAGTGATCAACAAATGGTCTCTGGCACATAGTAGGCACCCAATAAAATGTAGCTGTTTTTATTACAGTGGTCTGGCTCTCTGTTTTATTTCGCATTCCAAAAGCACACTGTAGAGCCTGAGCAATTTTTGAAAATATGTATCAGATCAATATTTCTAAGCTTAAAATTCTTAGAGATTTCTCATAATCTTTGCGGAGAAGTTTATTAAAATGACAAGCAAGTTCTCTTGAGGAGACTCTTAGTTATCTTTCCAGTCCTATCTCCTGTCCATTTCCGAACTTGTTCTTAACTACAGAAATATCAAAGTATTCGCAATTCTCAAAATTCCAGGGCTCTCCCATGCTATACTAACATTCGAATCTTGTTCCATATTATACACATTTTGGGAAACACAGAAGATGCATAAAGATATCAATGAATTCAGCCATCATTCTAATGCTAGAAATATTTTAACATATTTTCTCTCAGAGAGAAAATAAATTAACATTTTCCTGCCTCTGCTTTTTATTCTGCCCTTTTTAACATTGAATTAAATTCTTTCAAACTATTATGCTAATGGCTATGCAGTATTCATATATATGTATATAATCAAAATCATTTTAATAATCTTCTAAAGCATAGCCTTTTACTTATTTTTGAGAGGGAGATAGATAGCTAGAATACAATCATATGAATGTTTATATAAACAATCCTCTAATTAATCTTCCAAAAACAACCCTGCAGTGGAAATCTTCCACAATGGTTTTTATTTCTGTCAATTTCTATTTTTGTTTTTAACAAAGTTTGGTTTCATATATACAGCATTTCCTCGTGTGGTTGGTAATTTACTAATATAAGCTTATCCTTGCGAAGGGTTTTTTTTAAAAGATTTTATTCATTTATTTGACAGAGAGAGAGAGCATGCACAAGCAGGGGGAGCAGCAGGCAGAGGCAGAGGGAGAAGGAGAGGTAGGCTTCTCGCTGAGCAGAGAGCCCAATGCGGGGCTCAATCCCAGGACCCTGGGATCATGACCTGAGCAGAAGGCAGATGCTTAACTGACTAAGCCACCCAGGCATCCCAAGGTTTTTTTTTTTCCTCCTATGGGAATCTTGTATGGGTTATTTGTATACCTCTACAGAATGGTTCACTTTGGCTTGGTGGGGATTTACAATGAGTTTGGTGTGACAGCTCCGGGATTTATTTTTTGTTAAAATCCTAGCTTAGGGTACTATAAGAATATTATGAACCTGGAACTTAAAACCATGCACAACGGAATTTGGCTTCGGTTTTCTTGCAGGGATTTCATTTCCCATTCACATGCTCAGGTGAACCTTTTCCATCTTGTATAAATGGAACTTTCTTTGGAGACCAAATGGCTCATGATCTTGGCTCAGTTAGCTCCCTTTCTCAGATGGTAACTGGATATTCCATTCCTATGTGATAAAAGCCCCAGCCTCTGGCTATAAAGACCTGTACCCTCTTGTGGGTCTCTTGGCAATATTTAGTCCCTGGGTATATCCTTGATATCAGTGTCTGAGGGGAGGGACCAGCATCTCTCACATCAGCTTAGTCTTCCATATTTATCAGAATTCTAACTGGAATTTTTTTTTCTTTTATTATTACTGTGTTTGCACAACTCAGGTCCTGGAGTTCCTCGCACCTCTAGGAACATAAAGGTAGAATCCAGGAGATAGAACTAAACTGAGAACATTTACTTGGAGAATCTGTGAAACTTAAGGTAGAGTTTCCATATTTTGATGAATCTACAAAAAAGAAAACTAGACTGAAGCCATATGTTCTCTTTACACACTCCCATCCCTCTCCCTATCTCTTCTCCATATAAAGTGACAATAATAAGTTACATAGTCATACATTGCCTATACAAAGGATATATCCTCTCAAAAACAGCATGGGGATGGGTTTGTATTCCAGAGCCCAACCAACCCAAAATGGGGTAGACCATTATTAATTCTCTGAAGTGGCAAGTTCTTCCAGAAGAAAGGTCCAGTTAAAACAGATTATTTTGTGAGTCCCTTTGGTCCCAGAGATGGCTATTTAAGGGTTTGTACGATGACAGCATGGATAAAATCAGAAGCAAGTGAAAAAATCAAAATAGTAATAGTAATAAGTGCCAAACTGGCGTGTAGCCAAGGTACCTACTGGGCAGGGATCAAAGACACATATGGTGAGTCTCAAACAATGATGCTGTAGAACTTTGGCAAGTATCACAAGGCTAATGTGCTCCAGCCTTATACAATAAAAAAGCAAGAATGAAAACAACTTCGTTACCAACACTGGATGATACCTAAGGGGAAGCAAAGCTTTCATCATCTCAGTTTTATTGCTGAAAAATTTAGATAACTTCTCACATATGTTATGTCTGGCTGATCTAAATTGATGGGAAGGATAACGCTGTGTTTAAAAACATTCTTGGCATTTCGTCCCTAATATCAAAGTTCCATTAACAATAGCATTGTTTTGAAATAGAGCATTTTTTTGAGAATAAGTAATGGGATCTATTTTACCCAAAAAACACCCCACCCAGGTGATGAATACCTGGCACTAGATACAGAAATCTGAACAAAGCCACATTTCTCCAGATGTAGGAGTCTATTTCTTCTTTCACTAATTCAGAAGGATCCAAAAGCATTACTTTTGCCATCTATATTGTAAAATAAAAGATACAGTGACTGTTCACTATTATTAGTTCATTAGATGGCTGCAGTGCATATAATTTTTCCCAATAGATATGAAAGGATTTTTCCATTCCATTACCTGCAAACTGAGACCTTATTTGGAAAATGTTTTAATCAATCAGTTGATATATTTTGATGGTTCGTAGTAAATGTGACCTTAACAGTTAAACTGAGCAGTATCATTCTTTGAATCTGTATCAAGCAGTATCATTCTTTGAATCTGTATCAAGCACTATTGAATGAAAAAACAAGTCAATATCAATTATAAGTACAAAGCACTTGGTATTTTGCTTTGCACAGAGTAGGTGTTCAATAATACATCTTCACTTTCTATCTTTTCTCCTCTTTTCAAATCAAATCAGTTCACTGTTAAGAATATATAGATGTGATATTGCCCAGTTGGAGGGAATCTATAAGGCCTGAATTCAACAATTTCTATAGAACTTTAGTTTAATTCACTAAAGAGATATTTTTGATGCTCAGTAGTCAGTGGGAAAATAAATTTGGACAAACATACGACATATCCTCTTGGCTTTAAGGGTCTCCCATTCTAGTGGTGACATCCAAAGAAAACAAAAATTAAAATTATACATATATAATATCTAGTATGTATAGTAGCAGATGCATTTTAATTAGATGAACATAAGACATTAAATGCCACAGTTATAGAATCCAGATTTTAAAAAAATATATGGGATAATTTGCATATTCATTAAATGTGCATTGAGTATTTAATTGCATAGTAAGTATGGGGCACTATACTACTGTGTGGGGAGTAATGATGAACAAGCAGTCTTTAACATAAAGAGGCTTCTAATTTTCTAGTGAAATATGCCACTCAAATATCTACAACAAAGCAGTCTAGTAGTAAGTGCCAAATGATAATATAAATTGAGAAGAATTGGAGCAGAGTACCTTCCATTTTTGGTTAGGAACGTAAGAGCAGGCATCAGGAAAGAGGGCACACTGAGAGAATTGGACAGACCAAGCCCATCATGATGAAGGCAGCAGGATGGGGCAAGAAAGATGAATTGATAACAGACTACATTACTACCAAGACTATTAAGACATGGAAATAACTTCAAATAAAAATCTTCATAAAAAGCACCTGATCTAATGATAAATTTTATGTTCATGATTATTTCGCCGTGGAAATTACAGATACAATGATCCTTTTCAGTTTTGCCGCAGATGAATATAAACACATAAATCCACTGGAGGTGCTAAAGAGACCAATTTTAAAGCATTTCTTTTGCAAGTCAGACTTTTATATACAGATTCAGATTTTTTAAAGTGTGTCATACCTGTTCTTGTGAGCAGGGGAGGAAAGGTTGTATTTACTAAGTGACAAGACCCACAAAGCACTCCACTGGGCATTTTAACAATGTGTATGGATTCTCATCTCCATTTAACTGCTACAGAAACTCAGGCTCAGAGATCTTGAACAACTACAGCAAAATCAAAAGGAAGTGTGAGAAGTGCGTTCAAATTTGTGTCTCTCAAACCTTTTGCTTTATCTTTTTCATGTCATGGTTTTCAAGACTAAATGATAAACAGACATTAGTCATACACACAGTCATTTTGTTCCTCATAACACTTTCCAGAAAAGGAAACCTTTGCTCGGAGAGGTTATAATGTTTACTCTAGGGCTCAGTCTTCTAACTCTGAATTCTATGAGATTTCCACAATGTATGGAGGAACCAATCTTGTCTGAAGTATGAAATTCAAGGACCTTTTCAGAAAAGGCTTGATGACATTGAAAGTGCTTTCCATAAAGTTAACATAAGGTTAAAGAACTCTCTTTGTGGGGTGCCTGGATGGCTCAGTGGGTTAAAGCCTCTGCCATTGACTCAGTCATGATCTCAGGGTCCTGGGATCGAGCCCTGCATCGGGCTCTCTGCTCAGCAGGGAGCCTGCTTCCCTCTCTCTCTGTGCCTGCCTCTGCCTACTTGTGATCTCTCACTCTCTGTCAAATAAATAAATAAAGTCTTAAAAAAAAAAAAAGAACTGTCTTCGTAACTTCGGCCTCTATATCTTCTCTCTCTTATTTCAGGGTTTAAGACTAAGCTCTGGGTCCTCAAGAAAACTTCCAGAGGGGGTACTTCATCTGATAATCACATATGGTGGTGGTTGGTGGTATTTTACTTTTTAGAAGTTATTTAAGCCATGAACTTATGTCCATGCTATAAGTTTATCAAAACATCTATTCAAATGAATTATGATTTTTAAGTTCCTGATGACTCTTTACTTTTCATTTTTTCCTTCTGTCACCTGGAGTACTCAGTATATTTCCCCACATATCGTACGGTATTTTTTTTTTCCTGAACTAATGAAGTTCTACTCTATGACTTAAAGAAGTTTTTCATCATGGAAAAAGTAGTGGCCATGCCAACAGTTTCCAGTGTTTCCCAGTGTTCTCTTGGAAGTACAATTCTCTAGAGAATTCACAACAACTGATTGGATAATGGAGTCCCTTTCTAACTAGAATGTCGTTACTCCAAGAGCATTTTAGTTAAAAACTGTAAGGGCAGAAAGTCATAAGAGTGCATTATTAAGTGGCATTACTCAATGCCCTGCATTTTTTCAACCTCAAATCTCTACTAAATTCACAAATGGAAATGCCTCAAAATGAAATATATGAATTTTTAAGACAATAATCTATAGTTATTGTGCAATGCATTACTAATTTTTACAGCTTTCAAAAACTCATGCATGATATTTGGATAACTTTTCACTTACTCATTTAAAGTTTGAAATTAACTAAAAAGTTATAAACCCACCAGAACCCAAAGTTGGGGGTAGAAAGGAAAGCCTTAAAATCTGGTTCTTGAGATTCCCCTCTTCCTGCTCAGTCCCTGTTCCCATTAGTGTTTGCCCAGTATCTTCTATTTCACCTTCTTACTCTATGTTGCCAAGAACACACTTGTTGTCTTATACATTTTATTATTCCTTCGGAAACTTTTTCCACCCCATAATTACACGTCCATAAAGATTTCTGAACTTAGTAACTCACAGTTTGCTTAGCATAAGCTTAGAAAATACAGAGTTAATGTTGGGATTAATCAGCATTTTTTTGCAACATTTTGAAAATGTTTGTTGGCCTTTAAACTTCATCTCCAACAACAGAATAACTTAAATCTTTGTTTCTCAACCTCAGCCCTATTGCTATTTTGGACCTTCTAATTCTAGAGGTGGGGGGCGGGAGGGGGGCTGTCCTGTGCATTGTGGGAATTTTAGTAGAATCCTGTGCTCTAACCTGCTAGATGCTAGTAGCCTCCCCTAAGTCATGACAACTAAAATTATCTCCAGGCTCCGCCAAATGTCCCCTGGGAGGCAAAAACCACCACTGGTTAAGAATCGCTGCATTAATGATGATGATGGCAATGACTTAACCATGTGAGAGGAACTATGTTAAGTACATTAAGTACACATTATCTAATTGATGAGAAAGGTTCTGTGATTCTTACTTTACAGATGAGACAGTCTGAGCACAGAGAAGTTAACTAAGTCATATAATATCACATGGCTAGTTAATAAAATAGCTGGAATTCAAACCCAAGCGATCTGAACGCAGACCTTACATTTTTTATCATCGGGCTATAGCTGCTTTGCTAAAATCACACTAAGCAAGAATGGAATCCATCAAAAACATGGATAATTTTAGGTTTACATTTTTTTCCCCATGATTTCAAACATTTAACCCATGGAAAACAGATTTCCTACAAATGTAAAACCTTTCCAGATAAGTAGATTCCCTTATTCCCTTAGTACTCTTCAGTGAGTTGTTGAAATTCCATCACAGACCAGATTTCCCAGGCAGAGATTTAAAGCTCAGTCCAAGGAACTAGATTCCTGGGATCACATCCTGACAGAATCAGTTATGAGTAGGTGACCCATAAATATCATAAAGCTGCCTACATGTTATTTTACTTTATAATCACTCAAATACTGAGAGGATCTATATATTTTTATTATCATTAGTTAAAAACAAAATCATTAAAATTAGTTTATAAATCCTTTATCTCTTAGCATTCAAATGTTATCTTCTCATAAATAATAGCCAGCAAAACTTAGATGTCTTTGCTACCTCTCTATCTTAACTATGTGTGGCAGAAGTGATATTTCCAAACAAAATAAAAACTATCATACAGCATACTTTATAAAGATTTTGCTTTTGTAAGTACCATGTCATAAAAAAATAGGATATCTCTCTTGATCTAAAACCTTGTTTTATTTCATGCTGACTATAAAATGTTGTAAGGAGTATACTCTAATAATCAAAGTTTTAAGCATGGTTAATTTATATAATATTAAAAACGTAAGTGATTATCTCCTTCCAAGCTTCTAGGGAAGTTGATTGCAGTAATAACAACCTTAACTTAATTTGCATTTACTTATTTTTTTAATTTTTTATTAACATAATGTATTATTTATTTCAGGGGTACAGGTCTCTGATTCATCAGTCTTACACAATTCACAGTGCTCACCATAGCACATGCCCTCCCCAATGTCCATCACCCAGCCTCTCCATCCCTCCCACCCACCTCCACTCCAGCAACCCTCAGTTTGTTTCCTGAGATTAAGAGTCTCTTACAGTTTGTCTCCCTCTCTGGTTTCATCTTGTTTCATTTTTCCCTCCCCACCCCCAATGATCCCTGCCCTGTCTCTCAAATTTCTCATATCAGGGAGATCATATGATAACTGCCTTTCTCTAATTGACTTACTTAGCTTAGTATAATACCCTCTAATTCCATCCACCTTGTTACAAATGGCAAGATTTCAGGGGTTTTGATGGCTGTACAATATTCCATTGTATATATATACCACCTCTTCTTTATCCATTCATCTGTTGATGGATGTCTAGGCTTTTTCATAGTTTGGCTATTATGGACATCGCTGCTATAAACATTGGGGTGCACATGCCCCTTTGGATCACTACATTTCTATCTTTAGGGTAAATACCCAGTAGTGTGATTGCTGGGTCATAGGGTAGCTCTATTTTCAACTTTTTGAGGAACCTCCATGCTGTGTTCCAGAGTGGCTACACCAGCTTGCATTCCCACCAACAGTGTAGGAAGGTTCCCCTTTCTCCACATCCTCACAAGCACCCGTTGTTTCCTGACTTGTTAATTTTAGCCATTCTGACTGGTGTTAGGTGGTATCTCATTGCCATGGTGATTTGTATTTCCCTAATGCCAAGTGATATTAAGCACTTTTTCATGTGTCTATTGGCCATTTGGATATCCTCTTTGTAGACATGTCTGTTTAAGTCTTCTGCCAATTGGATTTGTTGACTGTTTCCTTTTGCTGTGCAAAAACTTTTGATCTCGGTGAATTCCCAATAGTTTATTTTTGCGTTTGCTTCCCTTTGGTGATGTTTCTAGGAAGAAGCTGCTGTGGCTGAGGTCGAAGAGGTTGCTGCCTGTGTTCTCCTCAAGGATTTTGATGGAGTCCTGTGTCACATTGAGGTCTTTCATCCATTTGGAGTCTATTTTTGTGGTGTAAGGAAATGATCCAGTTTCATTTTTCTGCATGTGGCTGTCCAATTTTCCCAACACCACTTGTTGAAGAGAATGTCCTTTTCCCATTGGACATTCTTTCCTGATTTGTCGAAGATTAGTTGACCATAGAGGTTAAGAGTCCATTTCTGGGCTCTCCATTCTGTTCTATTAATCTATGTGTCTGTTTTTTGTGTCAGTACCATACTGTCTTGATGATTACAACTTTGTAATAGAGCCTAAAGTCCGGAAGTGTGATGCCACCAGCTTTGGTTTTCTTTTTTAACATTTGTCTGGCTATTCAGGGTCTTTTCTGGTTCCATACAAATTTTAGAATTATTTGTTGCATTTCTTTGAAAAAAGTTGATGGTATTTTGATATAGATTGCATTAAATGTGTAGATCATTCTAGGTAGCATAGACATATTCACGATATTTGTTCTTCTAATTCATGAGCATGGAATATTTTTCCATTTCTTTATATCTTTCTCAATTTCTTTCATGAGTATTCTATAGTTTTCTGAGTACAGATTCTTCACCCCTTTGGTTAGATTTATTCCTAGATATCTTATGGCTTTGGGTGCAATTATAAATGGGATTGACTCCTTAATTTCTCTTTCTTCTGTCTTGTTGGTGTATAGAAATGCAACTGACTTCTGTGCATTAATTTTATATCCTGTCACCTTATTGAATTCCTGCTATAAGTTCTAGCAGTTTTGGGTGGAGTCTTTTGGGTTTTCCACATAAAGTGTCATATCATCTGCAAAGAGTGAGGGTTTGACTTCTTCTTTGCTGACTCATATGCTTTTTATATCTTTTTGTTTTCTAATTGCTGAGGGTAGGACCTCTAGTACTATGTTGAATAGCAGTGGTGATAGTGGACAGCCCTGCAGTGTTCTTGACCTTAGGGGAAAAGCTCTCAATTTTTCCCCATGAGAATGATATTTGCTGTGGGTTTTCCATAGATGGCTTTTATCATATTGAGGTATGTACCCTCCATCCCTACACTGTGAAGAATTTTAATCAAGAAAGGATGCTATAATTTGTCAAATGCTTTTTCTGCATCTATTGAGAGTGTCATATGGTTCTTTCTTTTATTAATGTATTGTATCACATTGATTGATTTGCAGATGTTGAACCATCCTTGCAGTCCAGGAATAAATCCCACTTGGTCATGGTGAATAATCCTTTTAATGTACTGTTGGAACCTATTGGCTAGTGTTTTGGTGAGAATTTTTGCATCCATGTTCATCAGGGATTTTGGTCTATAATACTCCTTTTTGTTGGGGTCTTTGTTTAGTTTTGGGATCAAGGTAATGCTAGCCTCATAAAATGAGTTTGGAAGTTTTCCTGCCATTTCTATTTTTTGGAACAGTTTCAGGAGAATAGGTATTAATTCTTCTTTAAATGTTTGGTAGAATTCCCCTGGGAAGCCATCTGGCCCTGGGCTCTTGTGTGTTGGGAGATTTTCGATGATTTCTTCAATATCCTTATTGGTTATGGGTCTGTTCAGGTTTTCTATTCTTCCTGGTTCAGTTTTGGTAGTTTTTATGTCTTGGAATGCATCCATTTCTTCCAGATTGTCAGATTTTCTGTCATATACTTGCTTATAATATGTTCTTATGATTGTTTGTACTTCTTTGGTGTTGGTTGTGATCTCTCCTCTTTCATTCATGATTAATTTGGGTTCTTTATCTTCTCCTTTTGATAAGCCTGCCCCAGGGGTTTATCACACAGCTCCAACTTTTGTTGATCTGTTCTACCGTTCCTTTAGTTTCCATTTCATTGATTTCTGCTCTGATCTTTATTATTTCTCTTCTCCTCCTGGGTTTAGGCTTTATTTGCTCTTCTTTCTCCAACTCCTTTAGGTGTAGTTTTAGGTTGTGTAATTGAGACACAACTACACAACTGTAATTGAGTTTTAGGTTGTGTAATTGAGAAAGGCTCATATTGCTTTATACTTTTCTCTTAGGACTGCCTTTGCTGCATCCCAAAGATTTTGAACAGTTGCGTTTCATTTTCATTTATTTCCATGATTTTTTAAAATTCTTCTTTAATTTCCTGGTTGACCCATTCATTCTTTAGTAGGATGCTCTTTAGCCCCCATGTATTTGAGTTCTTTCCAACTTTCCTCTTGTGATTGAGTTCTTGTTTCAAAGCACTGTGGTCAGAAAATATACAGGGAATGATCCCAATCTTTTGGTACCAGTTGAGACCTGATTTGTGACCCAGGGTGTGATTTATTTGAGAGAATGTTCCATGTGCAAAAGAACGTGTATTCTATTGCTTTGGGATGGAATGTTCTGAATATATCTGTGAAGTCTATGTGGTCTAGTGTGTCATTTAAAGCCTTTATTTCCTTGTTGAGCTTTTGCTTAGATGATCTGTCCATTTCAGTGAGGGGGGAGTGTTAAATTCCCCTACTATTATTATATTATGGTCGAAGTGTTTCTTTGAATTTTGTCATTAACTTGCTCATATAATTGGCTGCCCCCACATTAGGGCATAGATTTTTAAAATTCTTAGATATTCTTGTTGGATAAACACTTTCTGTATGATATAGTGTCTTTCCTCATCTATTATTACAGTCTTTGTTTTAAAATCTCATTTTTCTGATATAAAGATTGCCACCCCAGCTTTCTTTTGATGTCCGTTAGCACGGTAAATTGTTTTCCACTCCCTCACTTTAAATCTGGAGGTGACTTTGGGTCTAAAATGAGTCTCTTGCAGACAGCATATCAATGGGTCTTGTTTTTTTTTATCCAATCTGATACCCTTTTTCTTTTGATTGCGGTATTTAACCCATTTACATTCAGGGAAACTACTGAAAGATATGAATTTAGTGCCATTGTATTGCCTGTAAAGTGAGTGCTACTATGTATTGTCTCTATTCCTTTATGCTCTATGTTCCTTTTAGGCTCTCTCTTTGCTTAGAGGACCCCTTTCAATATTTCCTGTAGGGCTGGTTTGGTGTTTGCCAGTTCTTTTAGTTTTTGTTTGTCCTGGAAGCTTTTTATCTCTCCTTCTATTTCCATTGACAGCCTAGACAGATATAGTATTTTTGGCTGCATATTTTTCTCAGTGCTCTGAATATATCATGCCAGTCCTTTCTGGCCACCTGGTCTCTGGGGATACATCTGCTGCCAATCTAATGTTTCTACCATTGTAGGTTATAGACCTCTTGTTCCGAGCTGCTTTTGGCATTTTCTCTTTGTCTCTGAGATTTGCAAGTTTTACTATTAGATGATGGGGTGTTGACTTATTTTGATTTTGAGGGGCCCCTCTGTGTCTTCTGGATTTTGATGCATGTTTCCTTCCCCAAATTATGGAAGTTCTCTGCTATAATTTGCTCCAATATACCTTCTGCCCCTCTTTCTCTCTTTCATCTTCTGCGATCTCAATTATTCTAATATTGTTTTATCTTATGGTATCACTTATCTCTCAGATTCTCCCCTCGTGATCCAGTAGTTGTTCATCTTTTTCTCAGCTTCTTTATTCTCCATCATTTGGTCTTCTATATCACTAATTCTTTCTTCTGCCTCAATTATTCTAGCAGTTAGAGCCTCTGTTTTTATTCCAACTTATTAATAGCTTTTTTATTTCAACTTTGTTAAATTTTAGCTCTTTTTCTTCTCCAGAAAGGGAATCTCTAGTATGTTCTATGCATTTTTCAACCCCAGCCTATATCTTTATAATTGTCATTCTGAACTCTAGTTCCAACACCTTACTAATGTCCACAATAATTAGGTCCCTGGCAGTTGGCTCTGCCTCTTGTTCTTTTTGTTGAGGTGAGTTTTTCTGTTTTGTCATTTTTGTTCAGAGAAGAATAGATGAATAAGAGAACAAAATGCTAAAAGAGTAACAATGACCCCAGAAAAATATATACTAAAGAAACCAAAGAGACCCGAAACCAGGGGGAAAAGAAAGAGGAAAAAAAAAAGTATATGATCAGGCTGGTGAAAAAAACAGAGATACGGTTTTAAAGAAAGAGAAGATCATATATATACAAAAATAAGGGCAAATATGATGAAGGATGGAATATGACTTAAAGATGAAAAGTAAAAAGGATTTTAAAAAGGGGAATTGAGGGGCACCTGGGTGGCTGAGTGGGTTAAAGCCTCTGCCTTCGGCTCAGGTCATGATCTCAGGGTCCTGGGATCAAGCCCAATATTGGGCTCTGTGCTCAGTGGGAGCCTGCTTCCCTCTCTCTCTGCCTGCCTCTCTGCTTTCTTGTGATCTCTCTGTCAAGTAAATAAATAAAATACTTAAAAACAAAAGGGATTGATAAGAAGTTGGTGGAAAAAAGAAAGAAAGGAAAAAAGAGAGAATGTGATCAGGTGTGTGACTAGTACAAAGCCATATATTTTGGTCTGTTAGAAGAAACTATATCCCAAAATTTTAAGAAAGAAAGAAAGAAAGAAAGAAAGAAGGAAAGAAAGAAAGAAAGAAAGAAAGAAAGAAAGAAAGAAAGAAAGAAAGAAAGAAATATATATATTTATATACACACACACATATACACAAAAAATAAGGTTAAATACAATGAAGAGATAGAATGACTGTAAAAATGAAAATTAAAAAAAAGTTTTAAAAAGGAATTGATAAGATGTTGATTGAAAAAGGAGAGAAGAATTAAAAAAATAGAAAAAGAAAAAATAATGAAAATTTTAAAAATTAACTTTGAAAGACTAAAGAATCATGGGGGAAAAGCCATGGATTCTATGTGCTGTATTTCTCTATTGCTGGAGTTTTGCAGTTCTCATTGACCAGTAAACTTGGTCTTGGCTGGATGTTCTTGCTGATCTTCTTGAGGTGGGGTCCATTGCAGTGATTCTCAAATATCTTTGCCCCAGGTGGAATTGCATCTCCCTTGCCATGGACCAGGCTAAGTAATCTGCTATGGTTTGCTCTTGGTAGCTTTTGTTTCCTGAAAGTTTTCTGTACAGATTTAGAAGACAAGAATGAAAATGGAGATCTCCCAATCTCTGGCCCTGGAGGAGCCAAGAACTCAAGGGTCCACTCCTCAGTAATCTTCAGAGAAAAACAGTCACTCACTCCTGTTTCCCTGGTCTCCAGCAGCACTCCATGCTCACCTGGCCTGTGACCAAGCATTTCTGTCTCCAGCACATGACCCCATTTGGAGTTTCCAAACCCAGCAGATGCCTGCAATGTGCTTCCAAGCTGCTCCTCCCGGGGGAGGAAAGGAAGTCTCCCTGGATCTGCCATTTGTTGGGTCCCTGCTTGAAGAGTAGTGCCTCAACTGTGTCGGGGATGACAGTTTATGGCAACCCTGAGCTGAGAGCCCACTCCTTGGCTCTGTCTTTGCAGCCAGGTTCCCCACTCTGATACATGGGAGCTTTGCCACACTCAGGCAACCCTGTTCTTTCTGTGACCCTGAGGGTCCTGAGACCACACTATCACAGTGAGTGTTCCACCCCCTTCTTAGCCACAGGAACAACATCCCGCAGTGGAGCAGACTTCTAAAAGTTCTGATTTTGTGCTTCTCTTCTCTATCACTTGCCAGTAGCCAGCTGAAGGAGATTACCTCCCTCCACAGTCTATTCTCCCAAATATCATCTCAGATTCACTTCTCTGTACATCCTGCCTTCCAGAACATGGTCACATTTCTGTTCATAGAATTGCTGCTATTCTTTTCTTAGAACTCCTGTTGAGTTTGTAGGTGTTCAGAATGGTTTGAAAACTATCTAGCTGAATTCCTGGGACCAGGCAAAATTTAGGTCTCCTACTCCTCCGCCATCTTAATCGCAACCTCCTTAACTTGCATTTATTGACTGATTTCTATGTGCCACACACTATATCAATAGTTCTTTATGTATTAACTCATTTAATCCTAATAACAACCCCTTTATGTAGGTATCTTTAATATCCCCATTGTATAAGCAAAGAATTAGAACCATAGAGAGATTAAAGAACTTGACCAAAGTCACAGCTAGGGAGTGATTCAGTTCAGTAGGTTTAGTTAACCCCATGCAATATGGCACCAAAGCTTTAATGGAATTACTTAGGTATATTACCTTCCTAAAGTGGGAGGATTATTGCCACATATTTTATTAGTCATCATTTTGGTAGATAGAGTTATTAAATTAGAACACCTATCTTAAACTGACACAGTAGAGAAAATGTACTTGGTCTCTTAAAAACTGTACCATCTATAAAAAATTCTTGACAGCAGAGGGTAAGAATTTCATCTTATGAAGAAATGAATTCATAATTATAAAAATGCTTTTCATTTCAATGATTCTAAATTACTACATAGACAGTTAATTTCTTTCCTCTCTTCCCCTCTCATTAGCTCAAATATCTGGTTCTCTATGTTTTTCAGATCACTTGTCAGTGAGATAGCTTTTCCAGTTTGCTTGGGTCAGTCCCAGATTATACTTGTCCTGATGTCCTATAGTATTTAGAATTTTCTGAATTTCTCATTTTTAGCAAAGAATTTTATTTAATAATTGTATTAGAAAAAACCAGGATGGGTTATGTCGACCTCCAGCTTCTCATCTTAAACCATAATCTCATCTTTCAGAGTATGAGACATTTGTTCTGAGAATGGAGTTCTCACTTTAACACGTGGTTAAATCTGTAAGAGGACCAGCAACAAGAGTCTTTCTTTATTTGATCTTTTCCAGATGCAACATGTAACTACTATCTCCTCTTCAAGGACAGCATGCAGGGTGCCAGCTGATCAAATAAAATGTGCTTTGTGAGAAGCAGCTAGGAACAGCTAATTTCATGTGATCTTGGGTGGTGATGGTCAAAAAAGAAATCTACCCATCAGCCCCTGCTGGTCCCTTGGTCTTACAAGCTGGCTAGTTTTTTCATGACCCCTTCCTAGTCTTGTGAGATATCTGAGACTTGACAGAATACCAATCTTCTGGGCCAGAGGGAAATATTGAAAATCATAAGCTAAACATACATGAATAGAGGCTGAGGGAATAGGGGCTGAGCAGTCCTGCTAGAATATAGATTGTAGCAAATGCTCTGGATATTTCAGTTTTAAAAAATTGTACAACATAAATCTACAAGTGTTCACTGGATTTTTACTTATCCTAGTACTTTTTACTTTGTAATAAAATCTTTTGATAGTAATCTCATGAGAAAACAGCAGTGTGAGTTTAGAGTAATAGGTTCTGAATTTCCATTTATCAAGAAAGTTGATGATGCACCAGTAATTAAAACAAAATGTGTTTCACTATTTACCATCTACCCTGGGAGTTGTACTGATCACATTAAAATCAAAAGACAAATCTACAACAGAAGCATCAGCATATTAAGAAGACCACACCCAAAGACAATTTCTAAACACATGAACAGTCAGAGGTTCAACAGTCAGGGCATATATTAATCTATAAAGCATGAGTTTTCATTTAGTTAAGTAACTATTCTAAGTTAATCTTCCTATTTATTTTCTAAGACTCTGGGTTTTTTGTTTTTGTGTATTTATGCATGTACACGCATGTGCGTGCACACATGTGAGTAGTAAAGATAGGGTTGTTAATATATTCACCCCATGAGAAAGAGAATGTATAAGTATTGTAATACCTGTTTATTAGTGTTCAGAAATTTCAATGGAAAAAGCAGCTTAGCTAATTACCACAAAGTTTTGTTTCCTATCTGATTCATGGAATCAAAGCAAAGATGTTGAAATGTATTCCACCAAGGTAAAAGATTTGACTTGACTGTGAATGCTTTTGCAAGTTCTGTGAAAAGTTTAATACGGAAGATAATTTCTGTCATGATTATGATAATACAAATGAAAGCTTTGGTGTAACTTACCAATATAATAAAAGCAACATTTCTACTTAAAAAAAAAACTACAAATAAAAAGAATGTACTTGGGATTGGCTATGATGCAACAATAATTCATGAATGTATCCAAACTGGGGAAATATTCTACTAATCAAAATTGAAGATCTAGATGTCAAAATTTACACATACTGGGGAATATATCATTGAACTACAATCTTTTGTAATGAATGATGTTGAAAAAAGTACCATAGCTTAATGGTAAAATATTCCTTCTTCACTGATTATCTTTGGTCTGATTTTAGAATATTAGAGCCTTTGTGAACAACTTTGCAAATCAGTCTCAGTTTCTAATATGTACTGAATGTTTTTTTGTAAAAGATCCCTCTAAACTGATGGCATTTTATTCAAAAAGGGTTGGAAACCTTTAATATATATGTTCAATTAGTAGAATGCACAAGACTTCAACTTTTGAAAATTTAAGCAAATTGTAATTATAGAAAACCAAGTTTGCAAAGAGAAGTCTTTTATTTATCTTTACTACTTCAAACTAAAAGGTGAAAATTAAATGACACATAAGATTTAATTGTCAACTTATATAAACGAGTTTTGTGATATCCTGAATTTAAGGAGGAATCTTTTGTTAAAAATCTTGTGTGTTGGGGCGCCTGGGTGGCTCAGTGGGTTAAAGCCTCTGCCTTTGGCTCAGGTCATGATCTCAAGGTCCTGGGATGGAGCCCCGCATCAGGCTCTCTGCTCAGCAGAAAGCCTGCTTCCCCCTCTCTCTCTGCCTGCCTCTCTGACTGCTTGCGATCTCCCTCCTCTCTCTCAAATAAATAAATAAATAAAAATCTTGTGTGTTATTGGATAAATTCATATTCTTTATGGGAATGTAATTAAATAAGAAGGTTTCTACTTCCACAGTATCTTATTTGGAAAATATTCAACAAAATTGATATTAAATAGGATACTCATATTTATTGAAAGAAACATTGAATTTAAGTAGAATAATGAATATTCATAGAGACAGTTTTCTTGATAAATTTTATCTTGCAAATGTTTTTGTCAAAGCAAAAATTTCTAAATGCAGTTTAAAAGACAGTATGGTTACTTGGGTTAAAATATTTGAATGAAATACAGGAATTGAGGGGCACCTGGATGCCTCAGTTGGTTAGGGATCTACCTCTTGATTTTAGATCAGGTTGTGGTCTCTGCATCATGAGATCAAGCCTCATATTGGGTTCTGTGCTGAGCTTGGAACCTGCTTAAGATTCTCTCTCCTTATCTGCCCCAAACCCACACCTATTCACACATGCTCTCTCTCTCTCTCTCTCAAAAAAAAAAAAAAAAAGAGAGAGAGATACCCTCTATTTCAATCATTTTTTTCTGAGCTTAGCAGGAAACTCAGCAACTGTATAAAAATCGTTTCTCAATTAAAAAAATGTCTTCTAGGTCAATTGGGGAGGAGCAAGATGGCGGAGAAGTAGGAGGTTGAGATAGAGTCGGAACCCAGAAGTTCATCTAGATAGTTAATAAATCATTTTAAAAGCCAGCATACTCAACAGGAGGGAGAAGAGAGGAAGAAGAGCAATTCTAGGAGCAGAAAATCGACCACCTTCAGAAAGGTAGGACGTTTGGAAAAGTGATTCCAAAGCGACGG
>CM052802.1:86673626-86690903 GCA_028533885.1 Nasua narica | reverse complement strand
GGGTTGCTGGGAGGTGGGGGGGTGGATAGGGATATGGACACTGGGGAGGGTATGTGCTAAGGCAAATGCTGTGAAATGTGTAAGCCTGATGATTCACAGACTTGTACCCCGGGGTAAATAATACATTATATGTTAATTAAAAAGAAAAAAATGTCTTCTATAGGAAAGAGTCCAGTAGAGTGATAAAATTTCAATTTTATTAAAAGAAACATATAACTTAAGAAAGAATATAGAAATATTTATAGAAATATTATGGAAAAGTTTGATGTTAAGTCCATGTTGAAAAAGCATATTCCCACACACACTTTAGGAAATATCAGGGACATGCTATTAGAGAAAGATATGACTAACAAATGATTAAGTTCATCGATAAATGAAGTGCTTATTTTTTTTAATGTTCAGATAATTACTAAAATAAAATCTATTTTCTTTTTATCTATGTATATATTTTTTATTTTTTAAAGAAAACCAGAAAGTATTGCCATTTTATAGGTGCACCAATACATTGTGAATAAATATTTCAGATAATTTACATAACTTCATTTACTTTAAAACATTTTTAAAATTTCAAAGAATCTCAGTTTAGACAATAAATTCTTTTGGTCACTCTATATGATTAAAATCACAGCACATATGGGAACCTATAATAAGATTGTATTGGTGTTTTGTCACTGCGTAACAAATTACTACAAACTAAGCAGCTTAAAGCAATACACATTTATTATCTTAGAGCTCCATGTGAAAGAATCTGGACATAACTTAACACCATCCTCTCCTCAGGGTCTCACAAGGCTGCAGTCAAGGTATGTGGACTATATTCTCAACAAAAGGCTCAGCAGGGGAAGACTTCATTCCCAAGTTCATCTGAGTTGTTGGTAGACTCCATTTCTCTGAGGCCGTATGATTATTAAGTCCTAGCTTTTTGTTGGCTGCAAGCTGGAGGCTGCTGCTCTCCTGTCCTAGAGACCACCCATAGTTCCTTGCCACGTGGGCATTTCTCCAACATGGCTGCATCCTTCAGTGAACACAAAGAATCTCTAGCTCTAGTCAGCCAAGACTGCACCTCATGTGATATAATATAATTGCAAGAATGATATTCCATCACCTTATTTTATCAGTTAAAAGCAAGTTCACAAGTTCTGCACACACTCACAAAAAGAGTATTACACAAAGATATAAAATAAACCCCAGGAGGTGGGGATCATTGGGTTCAATTTAGGATTTGTTTGTGACAAAGATAATATTAGATATTTCAAAATCTTAAAAAAAATGAACATGCTTAAAACAGCGGTTTTAAGATCTGCCCATAACTTCTTTGATAATCCTACCCTGAGAGGTGGTGTCTATGTCCTCTCAACTTAGAGCCAACCTTATGTGACTATTTTTTAACTGATAGAATCCAATGGAAGTGAACTGTTGTGACTTCCGAGAGTCTGTCAGAAGCCATGCAGCTCTTATTCTATCACTCATTCGTTTCTATCACTTACTCTTTGGAGGCCTCTCTTGGGACACATCCTTTCGGAACCCAGCCACCAAGCTCTAAGGAATCCATATCACATGGAGAGGTCATGTGTAGGTGATCCAGTCAATAGATCCAGCCAAGATGACAGAATGTGAGAAAAGAAGCCATCTTGGAAGTAAATTCCCTAGCTCCAGCTGCTCGAGGATACAGCCACTGCTGAGTCTTCCCAGCTAAGGCACCAGACATGGTAGAGCAGGGAATATTTGTCCTCTGTGCCATGTCCTAATTCCTGACCCACAGAATCAGTGGGTGTAATAAAATGGTGTTGCTTACAACTGTAAGTTCGAGGTCGTTTGTTACACAGCAATAGTAACTAGAATATATATTGAGAACTTATGTGTAATTTTTATTTAAAATCATGGGTTTAGAAAACTTGATACAACTCAAAATGTCTCTAGCAAAAGTATGAATAAAAACACAGTGAAAGTTTAGAAATTTCATAGATTTGCATGTAAAATCTCAGGTACATTTCACTATGTATTAAATTACATATCATATTTAATTTTTTTCTTTCAAATTTGTTATTAGCAATTATGACTAACAAATGATTAAGTTCATGGATGAATGAAGTGCTTATTTTTTTAATGTTCAGATAGTTACTAGACTAAAACCTATTTTCTTTTTATATATGTATATATTTTTTATTTTTTAAATTCATGAAGTTTATATCACCAGAAGCTGAATTTTAAACTGTCTGCCACGTTAAGCATTTAACATTTAAAACCACTATTACAGTTCTGTTTACTATGTAGATATTGAAAATCAATGACAAATACTAAAATATACTTAGCTTGTAATTAAAGCCAGTTGTTGGCTTATCAATATGGAAAAATATTCAAATTATATACCACTAGCTAAATGAAAAATATATTAAAATAACATATCATGTGTAAAAAAAGTAAAATGTTATGTGGGAAATGCAATGATTCTTTATCAGCAACAAAATGTTGGTACCATTTGTTTTTCCACATTTCATTTGGGTTTTATCTCAAGGTTAGGTTACAGCAATTAGATGTTATGAATAAAGTAAGATCGTCTTTGGAACCTAACATAAATATTTTTACTTTTGGCTTTCATTACAAACACCATGTCAATAAAGTTAATAATACTTTAATAAAGAAATTCTAAAAAAATGTAATTATATGTGCTTTTATAAAGTTCAAAATATAATGCCTCTATAAGACTTTCCCTTTCATTACAAGAAAACTAAAGGCATATTACAATAAATGTTTAAATATGATTTACAACCTTTTTCTATCTATGAAGACATAGTTTCTTCCATAACAAAACGGCACTTATGTAAGAATTAATCCCAGATTTTCAAAGCTGCCATTGAAAAGGATACAGAAGTTGTTAAGAGGGAATTGAAATACAAGATATTTTAAGAAGTTGTAAAAGGAAGAAGTTGTAAGAGCTCAGGTCTCATGGCCCAGTGAAAATTACATGTCTGGAGTCTATGGAAATTTAAAAAATTAAAAAATAATAAGAAAAACTCCCCACACTTAATGCCATTATCTTTGAGAAATGGCATAAAGGAACTACCAATGGTAATGGTAAAATGAAGTAATTATTTTCAAAATAAAGAGTTTGAAATATTAATTCTGGGTGGAATGCTAGCTGAAATTATAAATGAGACAGGTTGCAAGTACAGAAAATAGAACTGTTAATCATTATGGCCAGCACTGCACAAAAATAAATCATTTTAAGCTAATTTTTTTTTCTTTTCTCAATCTCTCTCTCTCTTTTTTTTTTTTTTTACAGACAGCCTTGTAAGACAAAGAAATGGAGCTTGGTTTGTGGGTATTTCACCTTAATAAGACTAAACTCAGAAAGGGACATGATGAGTAAAAGAAAATGTACGAGGAAATCATTGTGGAGGAAGGATTAGATGATTACATGATTCTGCATGATTACAAAGATTAGGATTTGGATCAGTGGGTGAAAACAAAGGCTCAGTGTACTGAAGGCTAGGTTTCCCACAAGAAGAACGTGGTCATCTAGACTTACATATTCAGGATATGTAAGGTCATCACTGGAAGTGTTCAAATTAAGGGCTGAAAACAAACACCACCCCAAAACAAAAACAAAACCCCGCTTGTACAGGAGAAGGGTCTGTTATCTACTGTCATTATGGTTGCCAAGTGTCCCATATGCACTGAACATGTCATATGTTAAATGATCTTGCTCTGCATTCTGGAATAACTTTGATAGGATACTTTAAATGGCCTTTGGCTTTTATCAAAAAACTATAAAAATATTTCAGACCTAAATTACATGCCAAGATTAGCTGAAGCCATACCTTCATTCACTAATAAAGATCTCAATGATCCCTTATGGTTTCTCCTGAAGTTTTAACTGAGGGAAAATGAACAGGGAGGGCTGAGAATTAAAAGCACTTATTTTTTTTTCTATTCATAGAAGAGAAAGAAAAAGACTGCCTTGGCCAGAGTTCTAAGTTGTGACAAGTAACCGCCATTAAGTCAAGATAACTTCAAATCCGTTTACATGCTCTGAAATCAGCCACTCAACAACAGCCTCACTTTGGAACGTGAGCGAATGAATGACAGCCCCATGCATTGGAAAGTCAGCATCTTCATCAATGACCCATCTAGACAACAGCCAATCAGCCAGCGCCCCATTCTGGTGAATTTGGAAGTCAGCTGGTCAACAGCAGCCTTACTTCTAAGACCCACAGGAATGCACCTGAAAATCCATTGAAAACATATATGCTTCTGGAAGTCCATTAGTTCTTGAACTTCAGGCTTTCCTAAACCTTTCGGAAGATCACAACTCTAGCTTTGTATGCATATCTTAAAATACAGCTCTCTGTTGCAGACAAACCGGAAGTTAACCTTTTTCCATCATATACCAAAGTCACTTATTGTTAGTTTACAACTCTCTCAGTGGTTCGAACTCTGATTAGTTATGAGTTTGCACTTATTAAAAAAACCAGACACATTGGGTGTGACTGTGAGATTATCATATGGAATCTTTTTGAATCTTTTTTCCAGGAAGATGTCACTAAGGCCAAGAGCTCAGTTATCTTATCTTTTATTAGTATGTATTTGTACCCTAAAATGAAAGAGTAAATTTTGTGATACATTTTCTGAATAGTGGACACTTATTAAACAAAGAAAAAGAACTCTTGAGGCTTTTTGAGCAATAGGAATTTGTTAATTCAATACTGATAATGATGGAAAATCAGATACAAAGCAATAGTTTCCAGCTAAGATCTTTAACTAGTGCTGGGAATGGCCAGCAATCCCTGTACCTAGGGATGAAAGATTACTCCAAATTTTGCTTGAAAAAGAGAAGAAGGCAAGGTGTCAATGCTCAGAGATGAGAGTCTTTGCCCTTCTTTGCTCCTTCCTGCCTTTATTGGTCCTTCAGGATAATCACAAATCTTTATCACTATTTCTTAAGCACCAGATGTGTGACAAGAGGTCTTACTGGAACTGAGAGGATCCATTTAAGGGAAAGATACAATATGCTAAATTGCATGTTCTACCAGTTTCCTAAACATAGCCTAAGGGACAATGCATACATCTCTTAGATCTTACCACATTCCTAAGGCAGAGTGGTCAGGCATTCCAAAGGCCTATGCCCTTCTTCTCTAGCCCAAACCTGACTTTGTGTTACATTTTAGCAAGCTGGGTATAATGGATGATTTCATGCTCTTCATTAACCCCAACAAACTAGTACCAAAGAAAGAGATAAGTAACAAACATTCATATGAAGAGAAATTCAGATAAAGAAAACAAGTTGAAACAGCCATCCACACTGAACAGTTTCATTAGTCTTTTTCAGCTCAAAGGACTGGACATACTTCTATCAAAAGACTTTTCTGATTCCAAAATTGAAAGCAAATTTTCAAATGCCAAAACAAAATCTATTGCAATAATTCTTTAAAGTACTAACTCCAATTACTACTACAGAGATAAAAATATAAATGTCTCACTTTTTAAACCATAACTTGCATAAACCACAAATAGGCAATCATAATGCTGAAAAAAAAATTTCCTTTGCCCATGCAATATTGTCTTTGTGCGTGTGTGTGTGTGTGTGAAAATATCTTGCTTATAAAGTGAGACTTGAGAAACAACAGAAAACTTTGCAGATTCTCTTATTTAGTAGTTAATGGAGAAAAAATACTGCTTTTAATGGAGGTCAAACAAATATAAATTTGGTAAATGTTAGTAAAAACGTGAAGACAGTGTTTATTTGCAGTTGAAGCAAAACATGAACGGTCTTTTGGAAAGTAGTGGCTGTATTCTAATGATGCTCCTCAAGCATCATTGGATGTCCATTCTATTGAAGTGAATGTTATAAAATTATTCTTTTATTTCATTTGTCCTATTCAAACCGAAAGATTAAAGAATGGTTGCAATGATTTTGCATTCATCATTAACTTCCTTCACATTCAAAACCCTAGTGGCTCTCTTTAACAAATGCAGTTGGGAAAATCCTCAATTTATTTTAAGCTCTGAAATCTGTTTTAGTTCCAAAGAAAAGGTACCCCAAATTCTTTTTTTTAAATTTCATTTATTTATGTATTTATTTATTTGTGATAGAGAGGGAGAGAGCACAGGAGAGAGAGCATAAGTTGGGGGTTGCAGAGGGAGAGGGTGGAGCTGACCCCCCACTGAGCAGGAAGCCTGCTGCAGGGCTCAGTCCCAGGACCTTGGGACCATGATCTGAGCTGAAGGCAGATGCTTAAACTAATGAGCCACCCAAGTGCCCCAAGAACCTTCAAATTCTTGTTGACAAGAATGTTGACATTAAGTGAAGCCTTTACTTTCTCTTTAACATCAGGATTATGCAAATTGAAAGAAGAGTTAACAGTGTCATTAAAATACTGCCTTGTTTCAAGGAACTTTTCAGATGTGTTAAAGAAAGAATCAATGAAAAATGTATCCTGTTAGGTATCAAGGCTCTTCTTGAAAGAGGGACATCATTAATAACTAGGAAAATAAATTCTGATTTGAGGTGTATAATTGTTAAGGTACTTGTCCTGACTATTTTTAGAAATAGACTTCACCCCTAAAGAATTTGATTCTTCTGGGGCGCCTGGGTGGCTCAGTGGGTTAAAGCCTCTGCCTTTGGCTCGGGTCATGATCTCAGGGTCCTGGGATCGAGCCCCACATTGGGCTCTCTGCTCAGCAGGGAGCCTGCTTCCCCCTCTCCCTCTGCCTGCCTCTCTGCCTACTTGTGATCTCATTCTCTCTCTGTCGAATAAATAAACAAAATCTTAAAAAAAAAAAAAGAATTTGATTCTTCTATGGATGTTAGTAAGTATTCTTCCAGCGTGAGAATATGAAATTGTTATGTGTAGTGCTGAAGAAGAATGGAATAAAGTTGTTAACAATGCTCTTTTCTTGTTAGTGGACAACATTTTAAAAGTTGCTTATCAGGATATGCAACACAATCTTGAAAAAGGCAAAAGCAAGTTGTGCCATTAAAATAGTGTTAGGTGTCATATTGTACCTACACTTAGGCTGAGCATAGCCTAATGTATAAACTGGTTGAATCACTATGTATACTTGAAACGAATGTAACATTGTGTGTCAACTGTACTTCCCTAAAAAAGTAGTATGTGCTTCAACAAATCAAACTGAAAATCAACTGAGTTAATTTTATGCTAGCAAGTGTTCAGTATACCAGTGTATAATGCTAATGCTCAGTGTGCTTTCCCATTAATGAATGTTCAATGGATCAAATAACAAAAGAAGTTGGCTATGATGATTGTAGGAGCTATGTTTCAATGAAATCTGATAAGCAATTATGCAAAACAAGAAACTGTTAGATAAAGCCAAATCATCTGGGAAATACAGTTGAAAAAAGAAGTATGCAATTCAAATACTTATAATTTATTGTACATAAATTAGAAATAATTTTTTAGTTATAGATATGCCTCTCACAAATTTTTTTATCTCAAGGTAATACTTAAAGCTAATTAGAAATAATTCAATATTTAAGTGAGCATCTTGTATTTTTTTTTAAAGGTTTTATTTATTTGACAGAGAGAGACACATTGAGAGAGGGAGAAGCAGGCTAGGAGCTCAATGCAGGGCTCATCCCAGGACTCTGGGATCATTACCTGAGCCAAAGCAGACGCTTAACGAATGAGCCTCCCAGGTGTCCCGCATCTTGTATTATTTTGAAAGGTTTTATTTATTTGAGAGAGAGAGAGAGAACAAGCGGGGGAGGGGAGAAGGAGAGGGAGAAGCACATTCCCCACTGAGCAGGAAGCCTGATGTGGAACTTGATCCTAGGGCCTTGGGATAATGACCTGAGTTGAAGGCAGATGATTAACCAACTGAGTCACCCAGGCGCCCCAGCATCTTGTATTTTTATTAACTAAGTTATGGTTATGTCCACAAATAACAAAACCTCAATGCCATGAATTTGTGAATGTGAATTGTGAGTTTGTAGGTCAGTCGGATGGTGCTACTGATCTTGGCCAGACTTGGCTAATCTAAAGTGGGTTTTCTTCAGTATCTGTATTCAGTTGATGGGAAGGCTAAGGTCTGGGTGTTAGAAGATGGCCTCACTCATTTGTCTAGTTAGTGGTTTGCTAACTGTTGACGGAAGCTATTGGGGTGGCTGGGACATATGACTCTCATCATTCTGTAGCATGGCCTTGACTTGTTCTCAGTAGCTACAAAGGTTTCAGAAAGAAACAGTGGAAACACATGGTCTCATATCTGACACATTATCAATTCTACTGCATTATACTGAGCAAACCAAATCCTAAGTTTAATACAAACTCACAGAGTAAAGATATAGACTTTACTCCTTGAACCTACTGAAATACACTGTAAAAGGCAATAAATATAGGAATAAATGGAGAATCGTGGCCAATAAACTTACCACACAGGAATTCAAGCAGTGTAGCTCAAAAAATTGTCTTTTTTTTCTGAGTAAGTCAGCACATTTGCTAATTTTGAGATGTTCTTGATTTAAAAGGTGAATTGGATATAAATTAATATTTAAGAAAATTGACTTGACTATAAATCACTGATTTTGACCACATTTCTTAATTAGCATGTTTTTTATCATTAATTATGTTAAAGACTAAATAATATAAATATTTTCACTGTAAGTAATATGGGGCCCCTGGGTGGCTCAGTCAGTTAAGCATCTGACTCTTGATTTTGGCTCAGGTCATGATCTCAGAGGCCTGGGATTAAGCCCCTTGTTTGGTCCCAGTCCAGGATCCCCCCTCAGGAATCTGCTTGTCTCCCTCTAACTCTGCCCCTCCCCCAGCTCACATGTACTCTCTCTCTCTCAAATAAATAAATCTTAAACCATAAGTAATATGATTTAAGTTTAATATGTTTGTTATTCTCTTACCAATTATTTTCCCACATACCTTTTTCAATCTAGATAAATCCAATCCTCATATATTTTCCTTTTTGGACCTTTCCCTATAGCTTCCATGAAAGTTTCTCCATTTTAAAATAGGATAAATATAAATAATATTATTAATAAAATACATCATCTCTCTAGAAATGTTTCATTTGTCTCTAGATCTCTTGACTTGCTAGATAAATATAGGAAAATTATATGAAAAGAGTATCTTTTGTGAAATAATGAAATCAGCAGAAAGAAGTAAGCAGAGCATAGAAAAATATAGAGCTGGCCTTTTATATTTGACTCTCTGGTAGCAAGAAAGTTTCATAGATCATTTAGTTTGAGAATAACTAACTATTGTTCACATGCACACAAAAATAATTGATAACTAAAATTAGAAGGAAAATAAATTTTTTCTATATATGTTATGAGCACTACCATTCCCAAAAAACAAAAGTTATACAACTTGTAATCGCATTTTCTTTTAAATCACTATCTCTGATGATACATTTCCAGCATTCCATGCATTGTCTTAACTTGTTTGTATTTTCTTCCACAATTAAATGCAATATCAATAAGATTAGGCCCCACAAGCATCCAAGAGAATCCAAGACTAAAAATCTGCAATTTCTGGTACACTTAATTTCAGGTTTTATTTCACGCACATAAAATTATGAGAATTCTGTTTCAATAAGTAGTATCAGTACTTTGGTGTTTATGTTTTGCACTCTTTCTGTATAAAAGCAAGTAAAAAGAAATTCAACAACTACTATCTACTATCATAGTAGTGTATCAGAGTAGAGTCAGACTATCAGAGTAGAGTCAGCTACTACCTAAGTGCATTCATTCTGAAATATGAATGAAATATAACATGAAAATTAAGATACACATATAATTTAGTAGATTGACATTCCTTTAGAAAGGCATATAATTTCCTATAAAACAATGTTTCCCAGTCTTTAGCCTGAATCAGAAGGACATGGAGGACAGGCTAAAACACAGATTGCTGGGCTCATCCCAGTTTTTTAAGTCTGGGGTGTGCTTGAGAATTTGCATTTTTAACAAATTTCCAGGTAATGGTGATGCTGCTGGTCCAGAAACCAAACTCTGAAAATTACTGATTCCAGAGAGACTAAAGAAAGAGTATAAAAATTAATTCTCAGTATTCTTGAGTCTCCAGTCTACCACTTCTTTGGATAAATTATTCTATTTTCTAAACCTTGATAAAACTAGTTATCAATCCTGCTAATTAGAAAACAAATGCTGCAATTAAGGATTATATAACTAAGAAAAGTTTACACTTTTCCTACATAGAGTGTTGAAATCATGTTCCTAACTCATTCCTACTTGACGGTTTCACAACTTAGGCTGTCCTTTAAACTGCTTTATTTATAGAATATTTGTGTTATAATTTATTTTAGGTTTTATTTTTCATTAATAAACTATTTTAAATACAGTATAAAGAGGGACACCTGGGTGGCTCAGTCAGTTGAGCAGCCAATTCTGGATTTTGGCTCAGGTCATGATCCCAGGGTCCTGGGATGGAGCCTAGAGTCAGGCTCCCTGCTCAGAAGGAGGGAGTCAGGCTAGAGTCAGGCTCCCTCTTCCTCTGCCCCTCTCCTCCATTCTCTTTCTACAATAAATAAGTAAATCTTTAGAAAAAAATAAAAATAAATCAGTATAAAGAGATATTTATGAGTCCTCTTGCTACCTGTGTATATCTATTCATATCAGGGGTCCTCACTGCTCAATTTGGGAGAAGTATGATAGTTTGCTGTTTTAGCTAATGTAATATCTTCTGTTTACTCAACATAGGAATGTAGTTTCTGAATATTAGACTCTTCTCAATGGTCTCAGTATTTGACTCATTTAATTTATGATTTGGGGGATCGAAAATGCCCATGCCACCAAGCTTAATAAAATTTGTGTCACCATGAGAGGTCTTCTTGCAGAAAAATTAGTGGTATCCTTCCTACCGCCCATCAGTAACTTCAGTCTTTCATTACATCTCACCAGTCTGAAAGTTATTAGCATATGAGCTTGCTTGACTTCAAAAACCACAAGTTAGAGCGCCTGGATGGCTGAGTCATTTAAGCTGATGTCTTCGGCTCAGGTCATGATCCCAGAGTCCTGGGATCCAGTCCCACATGGGGCTTCCTGCTCAGCGGAGAGCCTGCTTCTCCCTCTCCCTCTGCCTGCTGCTCTGCCTGCTTGTACTCTCTATCTCTCTGTCAAATAAATAAATAAAATCTTAAAAAAAAAAAGAATTTCCTTTAAAAAAAAACCCACGAGTTATATAGCATGTGTGTTTGTCTAAAATTTATTTTTAAAAATCAGTTTCTTTTGTAGTTGATGATTTCTCCAACAAGAATGTTCTCCTTTTCCCTAGGAGGGACAAACTAAAGAGCTAAAGCATAAGAAGCCTCCTGATTATCTCCTGTATCAAAGTCAGATTGTTTTCTCAGTGAAAATGTTCAATAAAAAATGTAAGTTGATTTGATTCCATAAGTGCATACAAAATTTATATTGATTCGCTATTTATTCCCACAGAGAAGTAGTTTGTTGGATATCTAGAATGTTTGGTGAGGATAAAGGTCATTAATAAAATGGTCTCGTCCAAAATGTTCCTTCCTCTCTTTTTTTTTAAAGGAGAAGAAAAGTCAAGGGCAGCAGGAAGCTGACCCAGTGGCAGCAGGCTCCACCCTCAGCGAATGTTTGATCTGCAGGCTCTTTGCCAAGCTTTCTACTGACAAAGAAGCCCTGAAATGGGAACCTTTAAGTCAATTCATCAGAAAACAAATATTACATATGAAATTAGTTTGAGGAAAAGAAAATTGTACCCGTTCTTTAACTTCTTTATTTTGAAACAAAATAAACCCCCCCTATCTCTGCTGAAGTGGGGGCAAACACCCGTAACTAGCTACATTTTAAGCCTTAAGGTTGAGTTTATAGTTCTAGATTAGTTTCAATTCACTTTTGTGTTGTTCAAGTTTTCTAGGTTTATTTTTTGTAATTTTAAAAGTACATTTTCAAAGACTGTGCATTTAGTTTCCCAAAGCTTTTGATTACGACAAAGGAAATTTTAAAATACTAGTGTAGAAACAGCGATACTTATCCCAGAGCGACATCTTGAAAATATAATGAAAAACCAATAAAATTTTCAAGGGCTACTGGCATCGAGAGCTTGAAGTTTTAAGGGTTTTTCTTTTTTTTCAGTTTTAAAATTAATAATAAATGAAACAGTTTCCTTGGAAACATTCCAATTGGCAGAAAACCTAAATGTACAGAACAATTATTAGACCGATACAACCTGTGAGGATTTTAACCTCTCCGAATGCAGGGATGTATATTACTATTTTATAATCATGAATATTCATGCAGTGGTCACTGCAATACACTGAATATTCTAAGCACTTTTACGTGTATTAATTTTCAACAATCTTGTATATAGATGTGCCCGTTTTAAAAAATGAAGAAACTAAAGCGCATGGACGTCAATTGGCCAAAGATCAAGTACTGTTGTTTATATTATTTAGTGTGTTGCTATTTAAACTCATAAAATGCTATATACGTGGCAGACAAGGAGATCTGCCATCCAAATTCTCCCAATGAAGCGTTTATAGCCTCAGCTGCTAGAAATGCTGTTGGCAAAAAGCCTTCAGCTGACGGTGCGTGCAAAGACCGCCGCAGCTGCAGAGAGCTGACCCCACCTTCCCAGAGTGGCCTACCTCCAATGGCCAATGGAGGTGCCATTCAAAGACTTGGCCATCCCATCCAAGATGGGTCACCTCTGGCAGGCCATATTAGCTTGAGGGACTATTGTCAGGCTTACGTTGCACCCTGACCACCCTCTCCACCCAATCCTGCTTTTCTTTCTTTCCTTCCACAGATGTTGGCTGCAAGGACACTTACTAATAAATATCGCATGCCCTCAACTCCTTCTCAGGATCCACTTCTCAGAGACCCTAACATAGAACACTGTGTCTGCATAATAAAACACACTTGTGTCTAAGACATACATGTCTATTTGTTCAGTATAATATTTCAATAAACATCCTTATACATTTTTGTAGGTATTGGCAAAAATTCATATTCAAATGGATAGGATTATTTTTTTTAAAGATTTTATTTATTTATTTAGTTATTAGGAAAGAGAGAGAGTGAGAGAGAGCAGGTCAGAGTGAGAAGCGGACTCCCCACGGAGCTGGGAGCCCGATTTGGGACTCGATCTCGGGACTCCGGCCGGGATCATGACCTGAGCCGAAGGCAGTCGCTCAACCAACTGCACCACCCAGGGGCCCGGATAGGATTATTTTTTATTTCATCATTGATTTTGCTTCAGTTTCATATTCTATCTTAAAGACTTATTATCCCATCTTGATTTAGAAAAGTCACAATCAGGGGCACCCGGGTGGTTCATTTAAGCCACCTAAGCCTTTGGCTCAGATCATGATCCCAGTGTCCTGGGATCGAGCCCCACACCCAGCTCCCTGCTCCTTGGGAAGCCTGCTTCTTCCTCTCCCACACCCCCTGCTTGTGTTCCCTCTCTTGCTGTGGCTCATCAAATAAATAAATAAAATCTTAAAAAAAGTCACAATCACTCTTAAATTGTAAATCTTCCCACCAACTCTAACAGTAAATCTTTTAAGAGAGGTGACTGCCTTATCAATTCTGTATGGTGCCAGCTTCTGCAGTAATGAGTGACCCGGGTTCCCACGGTAGCAATCCTCTCAATCCTTCCCCAAGCTCCTGATTTAAAAATCCATCCCAAATGTTGTACTATATTTTTTCATAAGTCATTCCTATTATATAAACTTGGGATTGTGTTTTCATCAATATCCATTTGTACTTTGCAATTTTCCTCTAACAACATAACAATGTGGTACCACTTTCACTGCTTACTTTTTTTGAAACAGATGAAATAATATCAGGTCTTCATTTTATAATTTTCTTGTTGGGTACATTGAAAAGGTATAGGTTATTGAAGGGCCAGTTATCTAGTACAAAGGTCATCTTTCCATATACCTTCTGTTGCTGCTTTTTGAATATTTTATTGCTCTGTAAAGCCAAGGTTTCATGGTAAGTTAAGAGAGGAAGTAGGGAAATAAGAAACTAGAATTCAAGCTACTGAATGAAGTTTATCTCTCTGATTAAAGCTTTGGTTGAAATATATTACAATTAGAACAAAAATGAAATAGCTAGGTGATTTTTTTTCATATACATAACATATCTCCAAAGTTGGGGCCAATAGCCCATTAAAGTTATGTAGAAAAAAATATTTTTTTATTTTCTATATCTAATGGACTACCTCACGCTTATAAAAACAAACTAAGAGCCATGAACTTTCACAATCAGTTAGTGGCAGAGACATGATGTGAACCCAGGTATCTTGGACTTCTGGTCCAATACTCTTCCATTGTCCAGTCAGTGTTTCATAGTCTTCTTAACATACAGTCCTTCATTTTATCTTCTCTACAGTACAAACTAATTGCTACACAAATTTTTCTGAGAATTTTTAAACAAATGTCCTAAAAAAGGATAATCTATATTTCTATGTCAAAAGAGGAACAAGGCCTAGGTATAAGGTATACCTTTAAAAGGTATAAAGGCCTAGCCTCTCAGCTCATTTGGGGACAATGTCAAAGGTCAATCTAGCACCAGAGTTCCCTGTGGGGTCAGCTGTGACTGTCACTAAGCCTGACTTTTCCTTCTACTCATGCTTGCTTTGTTTCTCGGGTGTTGATCCCAAAAATATTTCTTAACAAATATCCTGCATTCTAAACTCCACCTCAAAAATCAGCTTTTTTCAGTCTCCGAAATAAGAGATAAGAGTCTGCGAAATCTAGTTCTACCTCTGTCATTAAATACTTGGGAGATGAAGAGAAAGTAAACCTTCCTGCCCTTCTAATTCAAACTTCTACACTCACATGACAAATAATAATATTTAGGGATGCTTGGGTGGTTCAGTCATTAAGAGTCTGCCTTCGGCTCAGGGAGTGATCCCAGGGTCCAGGGATTGAGCCCTGCATTGGGATCCCTGCTCAGCGGGAAGACTGTTTCTCCCTCTCCCACTTCCCCTGCTTGTGTTCCCTTTCTCACTGTGTCTCTCTTTGTCAAATAATAAATAAAATCTTAAATAATAATAACAATATTTAAAATATACTTGCTTTTTTAAACACAGCTAATACTAGTCCCTCTTCCCAGTAGACCAAAACCATTTTCTGTCTTCTTCGTATACATTTGTTTACATTTATTTTAGTAGACATATGATGATATAAATCTTGGCATTATCCCCAGTTTTCTCAATTATTGTAGAGTTTGTCCTACTCTACACCATTTCCTAGGTCAACTAGAATCTACTGCTACCACTTAACTTCTGATCTTCTTTCAAAATACTTATAGCATAACTTGTAATATTTCCTTCATGGGACACCATTACATTGGTACAGTTACATATATCATCTTTAAAGAAAGTCAACACCCTGCCCTTGTCAGAGATAAATTCTAAGTTTACTGATGAATAAGTCAGGGGCTCCAGAGAAGTTTGTGGATGTTTAGTTTTTCCCTTGTCCCATTCCAGACTGAAAGGAAACCCTACTGACATTTACACTTCTCTGCTAGAGAATCCAACATTCTTCAGATAAAGGTACTGAAAATGAAAAAGAATTTAAACGAGGACTCCAAGCTATCTCAGACCCAAGAAAGTTTATTTTAGGGTAGCCACGAAGACCAGTAAAATAATTGCATTGAAATAAAGAATAGAAAAAGAAAAAAAAATCATCATGGTAAGATAACTCGTCTTTTCTTACTTTTAAAAAAATTCAATGCATCTATGAAAATTAAGGAAAAATAATTGTCTTCCTTCTAGTCTCACCTAAAATCATTTCTGAAACTCACACTGTGAAAACCCTAGAGTATTATAAATCTCCTTCTTAAAGTTGCATTTAAGCATGGCAAAATGTACTAATGTTTCTGTTTTAGTGAACAAAATATATTATATTCTGACAAATAGCAAGTATTGATAAATATTGATATGGCTTTAATAAGTCATAGTGTTTCAAATATCCACATTTCTCCTTGCTATTTTTTAAATTATTTATGTGAAGCTATCAGTGCCCTTATAAGAAGAGATAAGATATTTTCTCCCCTCCATCTCCCTCTGTCTCTCTCTGTCTCTCTCTCTCTCTCTCCTTCTTTCTGATATATGCTTAGGATCTGGGAAGAAGGCAGCTGTCTGCAAACCAGGAAAATGACCTTTGCCAGATACCAAATCTGCTATCACCTTGATCCTGGACTTACCAGACTCCAGAATTATGAAAAATAAGTATCTGTTGCTTACAACACCCAGTCTATGTTATTTTGTCACAGCAGTCCATGTTGACTAAGACACCATAATTTTAAAATATTTTATTATATGAGCTAATTCTAATCACATGCCATCTAATAATCTTTCTAGTTCATTAAGTTCCTTCTTCTGATTAATTTGAGATTTGGAGATATCTATGGGTTTTATATTTTTGTTGTTGTTGTTAAACCACTTTGGCCTAAAATAAGTGTGGGTTTTATTACTTTCCAGTTCTATAGATTACTAAGTATATAAGCCTTTAATCTTAAAAGTATAACTATAAATTTAACATTTAATCTTAAAAGCATAACTACAAACCTTCAGGAATATTTACAATAAAAAATCCATATCCTTCAATCTAAGCAACAGCAACAAGTATCCCCACATATGGTCAGTTTCTCTAATAAATGTTAGATGGGAAAATGTATGCTACCTTCTAATGAATGAACTTACTCATAGAAATAATAATCATGAATGATATTTTCTTGCCATTTACCAAGACCACATTTCATCTTGGATTGGCTCTTAGTATAAATAGATGGTGGTTTTCTAACACCAGGTTATATGTAAATGTTTAGTAATTGCATGATTGTAAAAGAAAAAAGAAAAACCATGTTTACCTCCTCTACTCCTTCCTAAAAATATTACAATATAGTTAAACCTACAAAAACAAGAAAGAACAAATGGGCAGAAGACATGAACAGACACTTCTCCAAAGAAGACATACGAATGGCTAACAGACACATGAAAAAATGTTCATCATCTTTAGCCATAAGAGAGATTCAAAGCAAAACCACACTGAGATACCACCTTACACGAGTTATAATGGCCAAAATCTACAAGACAGTAAACAACAAATGCTGGAGAGGATGTGGAGAAAGGGGAACCCTCCTCCACTGTTGGTGGGAATGCAAGTTGGTGCAGCCACTTTGGAAAACAGTGTGGAGATTCCTCAAGAAATTAAAAATAGAGCTACCCTATGACCCAGCAATTGCACTACTGGGTATTTACCCCAAAGAAGCAGATGCAGTACAAAGAAGGGCCACATGCACCCCAC
>CM052802.1:86593745-86673526 GCA_028533885.1 Nasua narica | reverse complement strand
AAAGAACCAAAATGCCCTTCAACAGATGAGTGGATAAGGAAGATGTGATACATCTATACAATGGAATATTATGCCTCCATCAGAAAGGATGAATGTTCACCATTTGTATCAACATGGACGGGACTAGAAGAGATTATGCGGAGTGAAATAAGTCAAGCAGAGAGAGTCAGTTATCTTATGGTCTCACGTGTGGAATATAAAGAAAATCATGGAGGACATTGTGAGAAGGAAGGGAAGGGTGAATAGGGGGAAATCAGAGAGGGGCGATGAACCAGGAGAGACTGTGGACTCTGAGCAACAAACTGAGGGTTTTGGAGGGGCGGGGGTGGGGGGTTGGGCAAGCCTAGTGGCTGGTATTGAGAAGGGCACGTACTGCATGGAGCACTGGGTGTGGTGCATGAACAATCAATCTTGTAACACGGAAAAAATAAAGATATTTGGGGGAAAGAAAAACAAAACAAACAACAACAACAAAAAAAAAAAAAACAAGAAAGAACATGATAGCAAAAAGTGTTGAAATCTGAAAAGCATACAGCTGAAGGATAACTGGCTCACCACACCATCAAAAGTAAATCCAAAGCCAGCATTTGGAGCAGTTTGCAAAAAATAGTAAGGCATCTGGTACCTCTAGAAAGTTTGTATACAGGTAGAGAGGAGGTGAGGTTTGGAGGAAATCTTAAGACTTTATGGGCACCTGGGTGGCTCAGTTGGTGAAATATCTGACTCTTGATTTTGGTTCAGGTCATGTTCTCTGGTTTGTGAGAGGGAGCACCACGTCAGGCTCCAGGCGGGGCATAGGGCCTACTTAAGATTCTCTCTCTCTTCCTCTAGGGACACCTAGGTGGCTCAGTCAGTTGAGCACCTGCATTTGGTTTGGGTCATGATCCCAGGGTCCTGGGATGGAGTCCCATGTTGGTCTCCTTGCTCAGCAGGAAGCCTGCTTCTCCTCTGCCTGCTGCTTCCCCTGCTTGTACTTTCTCTTTGACAAATAAATACATAAAAATCTTAAAAAAAAAAAAAAAAGGTTCTCTTCCTCTGGTCTTCCCCCACTTTCAAAAAAGAAAAAGAAAAAAATAAAAAAGATTTTCCAACTCAATTACCAGATCTAATGTACTAATGATGGCAAGACCTTTGTAGAATGTTTTAGACTTGACATGTTCGGTAAATGGAATGTACAACATTTGAAATTTGTACATCAGGGAAAGATGTGTCCATAGACTATTTCCAAAAAATAGTACCAGGTAAGTCCTGCTTAAAAGCCACTTCATTGCTGACCGTTAACTTGCATCATAGGCATATTTTTTTTCCATTTAATATTTGCCTATAGGCTACACTCCCACACAACTCCTTCCCCACATTAACAAAAGTGTGAAAGCTTACTCTCTGAGGAGACTAAACCCGAGAATGTCTTGATTCAGAGTTAATAAGCAAAAATGAGCTTAGGATACTAAAATGACAAGAAATTTAGGGGAAAATTGGCATGGTGACTGACCCTTTCAGCCTATCCCCCTACTTAAAACAGCACGAGTTAGACTTATATTCCCTTGAAAATTTATTTCTGGGTAAAATTTTAAAAGATTTACAGAACTTGAGATTTGAAAACACCCAGTAAAACAGCCGAGAACCATTCTGTTGTAGATTATAAAAGTAGCCACTTATTCTTTTTATTTTTGTGCTGTGCGTGTTTGCTTGATATACTGAAAATCCCAAGACCACCTGTGAACCAACTCATTTATTCTAGTCTGCTGGAAGATGAGTGGAAGAGAACAGACATAACCCACCCAACGGCCCACCAACCATCGCATATGAGATTCTCGTTCATTCAGGTGCCAGTCAACATAGCCCTTAGTCAAAAAAACATGAACTTCCCCGGAGAAACCAGCTGGGCCAGTCCAGACTCCACCTAAACCACAGAATCATGAGCTAAATAAATGGTTATTAGTTTAAGTTAATCATTTTGAGGTTAATTTGTTTCATAGCAAAAACTGACTGGCACACTAGCTGATCAAGTTATTATAAAACCTCCATGAAATAAGACCCATTTTTGAACATGGAAATTCCTACCAGCTTTAAAGGACAAATTCTTAACTAGGAAAAAGAAAGTCAAGTACGGTCTTAACCCACATATGAAGAAAATACTTAACTAGAGAACTGAGACCAAAACAGATATAATTTTTTTTTTTCGAGAAAGAAGAGAAAACAAAACCGGTGAAGATAAAGGAATAAAGCAACATTAAAATTTATTTAATGTCTTTAGAGAGATGAAAGATGGTATTTCACCATGTAAGAAGAAGGTAAGTTTATAGAAATAAAATCTTTAAGAACAAAAGGCACTATTAGAAATTGAAAACTGAATAGAAACACTGGATGAAAAATTGAGAAAATATGCCAGAATAAAAAACAATGAGACAAAAAAAAAGAAAATGGGAGGAAAAGGATAACAAAATATGAATCAGTTTAAGCATCCAAATATGAATACACATTTAAGAGAGTAAATAGAGAATAAATTATAAAATAAATGATTTAAGTTTGTTTTTATAAGTTAAGCACATTAATATTCCATATTACTGTACAATAATTTTAAAAAGACAGACACAGGAGGTATAACTTGAAATCTTACACCTCTAGAAATACTGTGTAGAAATACAGAGGAGAGGAAAGGAGGAAAAAAAGTTCATGTACAAAGAATCTAGAGTAAGAATGTCATAGAACTGCTAAATCAGTAACTTTTTACTTTTTAATAATTTTATTAACTAAAGTAGTTTTTTAATTCACTGGTGATTAAAAAGTTGAAGATCATTGAAAGTTAAAAATCACTGAAGGCTAAACCCCTTATGAATGCTGACGGGACATAATTCTTAACTAGAATGCTACACCCAGTAAAATTTACATCAAGTGTGAGAAGAAGCTAATGACATTATCAGGCGTGCAAGGTTTTAAACATTTTACTGCCCATGCAACTTCTCTCAGGAAATTACTGGATGAGGTGTTTCCTCCAAAGAGAAGATAAAGCAGAGAGGGGGAAATGTGGATTCCAGGGTGAGGGAGACCATCAGCGGTCTCCAGAGCGGGCTGACAAAGTGCGGTGGGAGGATGCAGGATGTGAAGAGGGGTGTGGCAAGAAGATGAAATTGGAAGAATACTGGGTGCATTTGGAACATGCGGAGGGGCATGGTAAAGACCTTTTTCTTGCTTCTGTACTTACATCTTATGAGGTTGAATACACATAGCATTCATAACCAAAAATGTTTTAATTTCGAAGGACTGTGCTCAAATGCATTATATGTACACTTCCTATAAAATGGTTATCTCCTAAAAAGTGATTTTGTTTCTAACACAACATGTAAATTCTATCTTTGAGGAGTTAATAAGGCTACTGATTCTAATAGCTTTTCACATATTTCAAATTCAAACAGAATTGAAAGAGTGGGGGCTTCTGTGAGCTATCTGTATTTAAACTTGGTCACTGACATGCATTTGATTCCTCCACGAATCATGGCGTAAATAGATATTTTATAATGAATTATCCATACCACTATAACCATGAGCATTTCCCTAGGAAAAAATTAAGTTATCAGGACACTAAGATCACGGTTGTCTGCCAAAAGCCAAGGTAGGAGAGTGTCTGGGTGGCTCAGTCAGTTGAGCGACCAACGGCTGGTTTTGGCTGGGGTCATGGTCTCAGGGTCATGAGAACGAGCCCTGCCTTGGGCTCAGTGCTGGGCGTGGAGTCACCTTGGGGTTCTTTCCCTCTCCCTCTACCCCTTCCCTTGTTTGCTCTCTCTCACTCTCTGTCGCTCTCTGTAAAATAAACAAAACAAAATCTTAAAAAAAAAAAAAAAAAAGCCAAGATGTTGGGACAGCCTTTCAGAAGTTTCGCTCTTCTAGGGACCTTGGGACCCTGCTCTGGTGCCCACCCCTCTCTAACTCCTCAACATAGTGCATTTCTCATTAAGTCCCTGATTCAAACTAGAACTTGAGACTGTTAGAACAATTGTTTTAGGGGCGCCTGCATTCCTTACTTGGTTCAGCGTCCAACTCTTGATTTGGGCTGAGGTCATGATTTCAAGGTCATGGGATTGAGCCCCATACCTGGTTCCACACTGAGTGAGGATTCTGCTTGAGATTCTCTCTCCCCCTCTCCTTCTGCCCCTCTCCCCTATGTCAGCATGTTCTCTCTCTCTCTAAAGTAAATAAATAAATCTTAAAAAAAAAAAAAAAAGATTCTCTCTCTGCCCCTCCCCATTCGTGCATGCTCTCTCAAAAAAAATTGTTTTATAAATTTAAAAATGCACCAATTTACTGATTTCCTCTGTACCATTACTGGGCACGACCTCACAATTCATTCTGGGACTGTTACATGTGTTCTAAGTATATCATAATAAATAAATGAATACATTTTAAAATATATGTAAATTAAGTTTGGTATAATAATGTTTACAGGCCACACCCTCCTATGTCAGGTCTGATGCTGAGTAATTTGGAAGCTCTGAAGCTCCTGTGTAATTTGGAAGCTCTGAAGAATCAAGAAGGAAAAGGGCAGAATGCTTTAGGGAAAGGTATTCTACTAGTCTTACCTAGTTTTTCATGCTCTTCACCTATTTTCTCATGCGCTGGTACAGGTTCCCTGAGATTAGCCTCTATGAACTCTCATGTTTCCAAAACATTGAGGTTTTGTTTATTTTTAAAATTTTTAACCAAAGCCACGAGTAAAATAGATCAGTACTTCCCAGAGGCCCCCCAGAAAAGAAGCAGTGAAGGCCTAACAACTCTGAGCCAAGATGAAGATGAAAAGATGCACTTAAAATAAAATAATAATTTTTTTAAAAAGCCTAGAGGACCGTTTCCAGTTGCTTCACATTTCACCTTAGTAAAAGCATACAACATACTGGCAATTCAAAACAGACTAAATAAACTTCTAGTCAGTTATTTTTAAGAATTCTCATAATGAGAGAAAAATACAGCTAACCAAAATAAGCTAAAATAATCTGTGCATGGTATGGCATTTTTATTAATTGAATGAACACATTTTAATAGGTTTTGGTATAACAGTTGATTGTTAATAATAATTACTTAAATTTCATAGAAAGTTATGTGTCATTTATTATATGCAATATATATTCCAAAATTTGTTATTCTTGTATATAAAAATATTAAAAAATGTCCAAGCCTAACATTTTGGTTTGACCTACTGAATTTCTTGTTCTTTTGACTTTTTAATCAAAATCATATTCAACTTTTTTAGAAGTACTCATTCTTTTAAGGAACCTATCCATCACATCAATTGAGAGACAGTGAATTTTGTACATATTTATATTATGGCATCTATCATATTCTAGTGGACAGTGAGCTCCTGAGAGGGAGTAAAAAATTCACAGTAACAAGTAGGATGCCTGATAGGTGATCATATACTTTGATTCAATAAAGGCATAAACATAATCTTCTTTGGGCTCTGCTAGAAAGTTGTTAGGATAAAATATCTCAGTGAATTCATAGTTCTCCTGTGAATGTTATTGACTATCAGGAAAGACCACATAGCTATAAATGAAGCAATGAAGAAACATAAAGTACATAGGCTTCTGAAATCTCTGTGAGTCATCTAGGATCCTGTCTGACTCACTTTATTGGCAAGGATTTGCATTTGTGATGGATGTTATTTTTCACATGAAATAAAAATGGTAGTACTTTACAAAAGACTGCAAATGTGAATGTAAAACAGGGACAACAGTGTTGGCCAGTTTGCTCACTAGTAAGTGACTCACTAGCCCACACCAGCCTCAAGGCATGTGTGAATCAAATTTCTGCCTCACCAAATTACAGAGAGAAATTACATGGCTTTTTTTGATTTTGTAAAGGTCAAAACCACAAACATAAATATGAAAATGCCTATGGTCTAATATATGGTCAAGTGTGCCCTTGAGTTACAGGAATCAAAAAAAGGGGTAAACCAATATTGGTTGGTCTAGTCATTAGTTGCTCATGGAAGAGATAAATGTTCAGTAGTCTCAGAGGAAGGGTATGTTTGAGTAGGCAAAGAGAGTATTTCAAGCAAATAAAGTAGCATAATTCAGGAATAAAGACCGAAATGAGAATGCTGTATTCATGGAACAATGGAGAAACTAATTTAATGCAAATAGAAAGTAGATATATGAAAAACAAATGGAAAATAAGATCAGAAAACCTTAGTTTCTCAGATATAGAGGAAGTGTAGCATGCAAAAACAAAACAAGACATTAAAGGTAATGTGAGAAATTCAACCTTGATACAGTACACATCAGGGAACAATTGTTGGTTTTCCAACAAGATAAAGTGATTTAAGCAAATAAAATTTTAGAAAGAATAAGTCAGTGTTGGTGAGCAGAACAGATTAAAAAGATTAGAAATGTACAATAGCAATAATCTTCAGAAAGCTCAGAAATGACTAAACAGTGGACATGGGATGCCTGGGTAGTTCAGCTGGTTGAGCGTCTGGTGCCACGTCATGATGCCAGGGTCCTGGGATTAAGTTCCGCATCTGGCTCCTTGCTTAGTGGGAAGCCCGTTTTTACCTCTGTCTACTGCCCCCGCCCCCCTGTTTGTGTTCTCTCTCTCTCTTTCTTTCTGAAAAATAAATAAAATCTTAAAAAAAGACAAAAAAATAAGCAGTGGGCAGTAAGAAGTGAAGAGTAATGTACAAATCTAAAAGAAATTGAAATGATATTAGAGCCCAACCTTGGTGACTGGATACTAAGGAGAGGTAAAAGTGGAAAAAAAAATGTGTTTAAACTAGGTTCCTCAGGTGTTGGCAATACCTTCTGAATAAATTTGCACATATCACACACCTCATTTTAAGAACTGCTTCAGCCTATCTTTTAGCAAATATTCCACTCAAATCAATTCTATATTCTCATATCTTATTCCTGTCAACCCTTTCACACTTATTAAAGAATTATATTTGAACATTTTTGGTCATACTTTTACCATCTTTCTTTATTAGCTGAAAGATGAAATTGTTGTTAAAAATAACACCAAAGCCCCATCTCAAGGATAGAAAGTAAAGTAAATGTGTCAAGAATAGAAGTGATTCCAAATGGTGCCCTGGATTCAAAGTGTCATCCAGCACTAGAGAGTAGGGAGACAGATATTAATCAAACTGATAGATTTAGACCTTTACTGAAATTGTGCGTGTGTGTATAGTGTTTGCTAAAACATCTGCTCAGCCACCTCTAGCAAAGGTTACAGAAATAATGAAAAGGAAAGGGACATTAAAGAGAAACTATGTGTCTGAAACCTCAAAATGTTTGAGTAAGCTTTTGCTACCTGACTTTAGCACTCTGCCTTTACAATTACTACTGTGAACCCAGCAGGAATTCAAGACAAAGAGGAATTGGGGAAATTATTTGGAACATCTTAATCCATGTAGCCAGAAATAATAAATGACATTTCTAAAATGACCAAAATGCTTCTTCCCAACATTCCTGCAGTTGAACGCCCGTGATGATGAATGTAAACGCGTCACATCTCTTGTCCAAGTAGATCAATCTGTTGATACCTTTCCCAAACTCTAAAACCTTACTTGGCTGAAATAATGAGAACCCTCATGGCACACTGAGTAAATTACTCATCCATATGTGGTACGTTATTCATATCCTGGAAAGGGAAGAGTCCTCAGAGGAGAATTCTAGTCCCTGGAACATGTTTTACTTCCCTTGCTCACCACCTAATTGGACCTTTTGTGAATAAAATCAAACACTGCTTAATGTGAGGGCGGAAAAATGCATCCTACATAAGCAAATTGAAGATGAGGATTTCTAAATATTCTAAAAATAACTGAGACAGCTTATTATCTGTGAAGGCACAGACATCCTGAGTCTCCGAGTAAACAGACCTCTGAATATAAAAACTCAAAACTTCCCTAAGGGAGAATTGGATGTGCCTACAAACTAGAAATAAAGTGACCTAGACAAAACACTTAAAACTATATTGTATGAATAGACAAAATAATCTGATTCTAATAGATGTGTCTCCATGTCATTCTCAAGACCTATGCGCAATTTATAGAAAAAAAAATCATATGCCCATGACAACAAAAACAGAAAAGTTGAAATATATACGGAATCTTTTTCTAGTAAAGTTTATCTCTCTGTTCATGTCTAAGAGTAAAGTAAACAGACAACGGGGACTGAGCTTTGAATCATACATAATTATATAGCTAAGGGAAATGCTGACAAGGTAGAGCCAATCCATTAGTCTGAAACACCACAGAACGAGAGACTGTCAGGTTAGAGATGACGAAGACCGGACTGTTACGAGGCCCAGCCAAGAGTCCAGGGTGAGAAAAGAATCTCTTCATTTTAGTGGAATATACAGCTGAAAACAGAGAACTAAATTTCATGTATTGTATTATATTCAATTTTCTGCGGTTGAATTGATTACTGTATCAAGTTACTAAGACTATGTACTTCTTTCCCAAAACGTGTGCTGGTTGTCACTTAGATGTCATCCCTAAAGAGAGTCGGTTTTCACTTTGGCTTAAGTTTATGGAAAAGGTATACCATTTTGACTTCTTTTTTGTCAAACAGCTACAGTAGGATTTCTTCTTTATTGGATCACTCGAGGAATGGGGGAAGGGAGAGAGTTAAGGGAATGCAAGAGCTAGGACCGAAACTCTGAAAAAAAAAATCTTTGTCCTAGCTTCATTGACCCTGGCCATAGCTGAACACAAAGAATGGTGATGTTTAATAAAAACCAGAGAAGTAGAGATAAAGTCTGGGGAATTGCTAACAGTCAAGAGAACTGATCACAGAAGCTACTGTGGGAACCCAGCCTGTTTGCTAGCACTGTCTACAAGGGACCCAAACACAGGTCTGATAGGAGGCAATCAGAAGTCCTCCAATTGTGCATTGCACCCCTGCACAGAACAACAACTCCACTTGGAAACGTTGAGACTATAAAACTCACAGGTAGCGCACTCACGTTTAGGATACTTGTTTCATTTTCACAACACGATGCATCAGTGATAGGACTCAGGCCGTTACACAGAGCCCACTCACACTTTGATAAGACCTAGACCGTCTCGAAGGGGACTGCAAGTGATGAGTGATCAAAAACATTTTAAATTAAAAATAAACATTTTTAAGCATTTTAAAACATTGATGTGTCAAAAAAATCTATAAATATTATGCACAGGATATCCATAAACATCCAGATAGAAATCATGATAGAACTTAGTGGAACTTTGGAGGATCATACAAATAATGAGTAAACTGTACAGTAACATGTTCTCACTAAGAACAAAGGGTCTCAGTGTCCTGGCTCTGCCAGTAGTAGCTCATTCATATTTCCATATGTCCTTATTACTATAAATGCTTTGTTTCCAGTGTTACAGCTGTACTCACAACTTAAATCCTTTAAATTCAATTGCTGGTAAGCTAAATAGCTTATGGCTTAGTGTAAGGATTCGTATTTCTTAACTTTAAGCAATGAGTTGTTGCCTGTGGGGATGTGTTAAACCAACATATGAGTAATATGCGTCTAGAGAGTTCAAACAAAGGAGGTGCCTAGCATTCACACCAGGTCCCCCGTGTATTTTTCTCATTACAATTACAGACAGAATAGTATCATTTTAAAATCTGGACAGTAATAAGGAAAAAAAAAAAGTTTAAAGACCAAAGTAATGAGATATTTCACAAATTTAATAAAAGGAAACAAACTCTGTAAAACAAGTGGCTTGAAAAGGGTCCCTCATAGCGTTATTTACTTCTGACAGACCCATGTGGGGTGAAAGATCATATAAGGATTTTCCTGCAGGGATACAAACTTCAAAACCCCGATTCAATTGCTCCTCAAAAGTTGAAAGAAGTGTGGCAATAAAATTACTTCTCTCACAAAAACACATCAAAAATTGCCTTTAAAAAAGTCAATTGAAAAATAAAAAGATAATTCTCTTTTCAAAATATGCATATTTAAGACATTTCTTCTATTTTCTGAACATCTTTATTAATACTCACTTAAATGTTTCAGCCAAAGAACTCGTATACATCCCTCTGAGTAGAGACGACATCTGACCATACAGCTAGACCAAGAGCTGTATTCTGCTAGACTAATGAATGCTCAGGATGAGTATGAAAAGACACATTTGTTCCCTTGTCTCTTTAACATAGAGACATATGGGGCTTTCCCCACATAAGCCCATAGAATTCATTGTGCAATTTCATATGGGTGTATGTGTGCATACACACACATACATACAACATAATTGACTTAATTATATAGTAGTGAATTGGGACAAAATCATTTGTCATGACAGTAGCTTTGTGAATCCAAGGCAAAGGGCGGTAAAAAGACATACCAGGAAGAGTGCACAGTGGCTTAAGTCTGCAAAGCATAATTTGTTTTATCCATATTACTGCCAAAAGTTGAAACTATAAAACTCACCTTAAACATGTTTTATATAACTTTAACCTAGAACTCAATGCTTAAAAGTGATACAATTATGTCACTATTGCCATCCTGATCATTTTACTCCATTTTTGCTAGGACTATAGACAAAAACATCTGAGTAGGGCAGAGTGATACCAGAAATTAGAAACAAAAAGTAATATAGAAATAGGGATTTTTCCACATTCAAAAAGTTTACCAATGTTTGGTTTCCCAAACTACCTTGAATGACAAAAAGCAGCTTGATACTAGAAAAATAAACTCAAAAACAAAACAAGAAAGTAAAAAAAAAAAAATCAATCTGAATTGAGTTCTGAATTTTTCATTTCCACTCTATACTACCTTGTGAAATTCACATTAACATCTTGAAAACCCAATTTCTTCATTTGTAAAATGTAGATGATAAATCGGCCTAATCTGCAGGTTTCTTGTATAAATAACAGGAAATAGTACAAGAGAAAAATTTATTTTGCTGTGTCCCTGACTTTGTTTGGTTTTAAGTAGCTTGGTAGCTTTCAAAAATATATACAATAAAAGAGATAAATTAAATAGCTTAGGGAATTAGGATAAATGGAAAGCAGAAACAAGGAAACAAAGCCAGGAGCAAAATAAACACTAAATTTATACCATATGGTCCTAAATATTGTTAAGGTAAGCTGAGATGTTAAATCTATGTTTTCTAGCAGCCCAAGGAAAGACTGTGGAGAATGATGGTATATGCAACACCTGAAAGATACACCAGTTTTTGAAGTTAATGTGTAATCACTCCGTAAATTCTAATTATAATCAGTAATAATTATTTAAGCGTTCTTTGCTTCAGTTTTTTTATTCTTGAAAAGGAAATTACACCTTGTGCAAAAATTGTTCAGTGATCCAATTAAATAATTCACGTGTGTGAATATAGTACAATTTCAAGTAAGCATTAGCTACTATTATTACTAATAGCAACTGTCATTAACATGGGCACTACCACCACCTCTACTTTACTGATAATATTTTTACTACTACTATTACCACCACCAGCAGGACGATGACTTACTAGCAAACATTTAATAGGCATTTACTCTGTGCCAGGCACCTTGCTTAGATTTTTCCAGTTACGATATTGTTATTTAATTCATTCTGTAAATATTTATTGAGTAGCTACTAGATGAGAGCACAGGATTCTAGACACCAAAAATATAATGGTGAACCAACTCTCGTATTTCTGTTTTTTGTTTTTATTTTTTTCTGGAGCTAAAGTTCTACTGGAGGAGATAGGCACAATGAGGTTTTCCTAAGTTACTGATAGGGAAAGGAGATCAATAACTCATGCAAAAATACACAGCAAGGACTGGCAGAGCAGATCTCAAACTCAGATCTACTGCTTTCCCCACATAAGCCCATAGAGTTTATGCTCATTTTTAAGAATGGTTCAAATGTTTTAAGATTTAGACATCAAAGGAATTGTGAAGTACCAATTCAGTGAAGTTAAAGATTATCACAAAATCTTTCCCTGCTCTATTTTTCCTTCCAATTTTCCATCACCAGTTGTCTAAGTCAGGTTAAAGGGAAACAATGACAACACCCGCAAAGGGGAAGAAAGAGAAGGAAAAGAAGGAGGGAGGAGGAAAGAAAGAGGAAAAATAGCACAGTATCTCACAAAGCTGAAGATGCTCAGACCATGTAGTCAGGCAACTTCCCTCTGTGGTACATACAAATAGTAAAGAATGTAAATTTGCATCAACAGGAGAATAGGTCAATTTACTATACGTTATTACTCAATGGAACACTATGCCAAAAACCAAAATGAAGAAACTACAGACTTGCCTATTAACATGAGTTGTATAAATGTAATGTATAACAAAAAAGCAAGGCATAAAAGAGTGTATAAAGCACTGTTTTTGTATATAAAGCCATAAACCTTGGGCTATTTAAAGACATATACATATATATGTATATATCTTATAAATTTATATATATATATATTAAGAAAAATGAAAAACTTTGCACTCAAGATAATATCTATCAGTGGTAATGTAAGGAGGTGGAAGAAAGAAAGGTATAAACTACAATCAGGACTAGAGAAGGGCTTTCCAGTGCCTTGGTGATTTGCCTCACTACGGTAGGCACATCCTGCTCTTCGAACCTTTATCACATCATATATTTTTGTGTATTATATATGTATTATGCGTTATATATTTCACAATACATCATATCACATAATTCACATTTTATGTATTGCACACATTATTGAATAAAATATTTTAAAATTTTACTTCCATGAAATAAACTTTGTTTACCTTTTAGTTGTATAATGGGAATTCCAATCCAAAGTTATGATTAAATGAAAAAGTTTTTTTTTTTTTTAAAGATCTTACTTATTTATTTGAGAGAGAGAGACAGAGATAGCAAGAGAGAGCATGAGCAGGGAGGAGAGGGAGAAGTAGGCACCCCGAAGAGCAGGGAGCCTGATGTGGGACTTGACCCCAGGACCGCAGGATCATGACCCGAGTCAAAGGCAGATCCCCAACTGACCTAGCCACCCAGGCACCCCTGAAAAAGATTATTTTTTTTAAAGCTCAGTTAAGTAATGTTAAAGAAGTATATGTTATAACCTTTATATCATTGTTTATAAAGCAAGACAAGAATAAATGAATTCTTATTAATGGACGAATGGTTGAAAGAATTAAAGACTATGTCGTGAAGTATCATAAAGTCATTAAAAATAAATCAGAGCCATACCAATTTATTTGGAGAGGTTTTCATAAGATATTGAGCAAAAAACAAGATAAAGAAAATTTGAGAAGTTGTGGTTACAAACTGAAAAATCTATACACTTATATTTGTGCACATTTTGTTATTGAGAAGATAGGAAGGAAAGAGGGGAAACAAACAATAAAAAGACTCAATATCTTTTTAAAGCTAGCATGTGGCGTATAATCGCTTATGTATAATTATTTTTTTATGTTGACATGCATTAATAAATTAGAATGTCAAAACAATAAAGTTAGAACTACTGATATACAAGAAGGACCAATACACTGAGTAAAAAGGAAACGGCAGAATAACAGGTATATTAAAGGTAATATCTATATATAATAACAAATTATGAAAATGTTTTATATATGTGTATAATATATACTCAAAGTGTGTATGTATATATAATTTGCACTCTCATAATGCATATGCTTTTCTGATCAAAGAATGAAATAGTAGGATAACCTCTGTGGTTAATCTTGGTTACCTGAGAAAAATAAAATTGGGGTAGAGATTAGAGAGGAAGAGGAGATACGGCTAAATGTATTTCTGTACATCTTTGAATAATTTAACCTATTATAATAAATATGCACAATTCCATACCTTAAAAACCACCAAATGGAAAAATACAATTTTTCTCAAAAGAAAAAAAGAATGTTTCACTTGCAATTACATTTCTGTTACAATGACTAAAACAAGGGGCAGCACCTGGGTGGCTCAGTGGGTTAAAGCCTCTGCCTTCGGCTCAGGTTGTGATCTCTGGGTCCTGGGATTGAGCCTCACATCGGGCTCTCTGCTCAGCGGGGAGCCTGCTTCCTTCTCTCTCTGCCTGCCTCTCTGCCTACTCGTGGTCCCTCTCTCTGTCAAATAAATAAATAAAATCTTAAAAAAAAAACAATGACTAAAACAATCCTTTGTAATTGTAAAAATGTAAATGTAAAATATAGAAATGTACATTTTTATTTTTATGTATTATATGTATACATTTTATTTTATGTATTATTTATAATACATTTAAATAATGTATACATTTTATGTATTATTTACATAAAAAATGTAAAAAATACTTTCACATTCCACTATCATTTTCTTAAGAAAATTGCGTCAGAATGAGGAAAAGATATAGTGTTCTTAATGAATTGGCTAACAGTAGGTAATATAAAATTAATGGCCAATCTGCATGAATTTTTTTTTTTGCATGAATTTTTGATCAGTCAGATTTGTGATGCTTCTAACGGATTGTCCATTCTGTGTGACTTTTCCCGTCTATCTCTTATGAAATCTCTTTTAGAGAAGAAGTCCTCCATGTTGTCATACCAATATTAGGACATCATTGTCAAAACTCAATGGAGGCTGGTAGGCATTTGAAGGTAAATAAAAACTGACTTTGAATCTATAATGCTTCACATTGAAAATTCTGGATTTACACAAAATTTGAACACTGCAGTTCATTATGCAATAAATAAATAAATAGATAGATGATTTAAAAGAATAAGCTGTTTTAAGAATAAAGAATACAATGTTCTTCACCAGATAGAAAACAGGAATTAAGTGTTTGTGGTGAGGGATTCTTGAATGGTTCAGCAGGTGTTTCTGCAATTAGGTTTGTCAACTCACCACCATGGTCTGCAGTTCGTCTATCATTGTTTCTGTCTTACAGAACTTGAACTCAAAGAGCTGATGGTCAGGGAAATCTCATGGCCTTCAGAAATCATATTCAAGTCAGTCTTTTCTGCAAACTCTGTCTATTTGGAGAAGCAGAGAATGTCTTTGTCTTTCTTTCTAAACATTCTATAACTATCCTAAAAACAAGAAATAGCCATGAGGAAATGGCTGAGGACAAAAATTAAGAGTAGATTTGGATCATTACGTTCCAGAACAGATTTTACACATATCTTCTTAAATAGCTTCTTCCATTTATTTGCATGCAAACTTGTTACTGTTGTTCATCTAATAAAACAACTACCACATTCCATATTTCTCTTTTACTTACTTACTTTAAGTAACTGTGGCTTTATTCTCTAATTTCCATTTGAGAGACTTGTGGAGAAAAACTCATGATTCTAGAGGAAAGAATGACATTCATATCCAACTTGATTTCTGAAGTTCAATTCCATACTATTACTTTTCCGTCCCTGTGTGAAAAAAGGAAGGAAGGAAGGGATGAAGGGAGGGAAGATGGAAGGAAAGAATGGGGAAAGAAAAAAAAAAGAAAGGAAAGGAAAAAAAGAAGAAAAATCTATTTTCCTAAAGCTCATACTACTTAGCTTCTTCATTTCTAATCGGGCAAAATACATTTTTAGCTAATAAATATTTTTCTCCCCTGAATTTTTCTTGTTGTATAGCAATATATACTCCTAAGCTAAAGATTTTTTTTTTAACTGTAGGACAAGAACAAACAAAGGAACTCAAAGAATTTAATAAGCCAAGTGAATTTTAAATAGATTTTTTTAAGTCCAGAGCAGAAACAACCTTTTTGAAACCTGCAAGAGTGTGGACTTTTTTTTTTTTTTAAGATTTTATTTATTTATTTGACAGAGAGAGAAAGATCACAAGTAGGCAGAGAGGCAGGCAGAGGGAGAGGGGGAAGCAGGCTCCCAGCTGAGCAGAGAGCCCGATGCGGGGCTCGATCTCAGGACCCTGAGATCATGACCTGAGCCAAAGGCAGAGGCTTAACCCACTGAGCCACCCAGGCACCCAAGAGTGTGGACTTTTAAGAGCCGGATCTTAGAAAGATTTTTTTTCTTATCACTAAAAAATGTATCTTCAAATAATGATAAAAAGCTCAAAGGGCTCTCCCTACAGGTGGAATTTAAGTAATAAAAACAGGACCACAAAAACACACAACACCTAAAATAGATAAAGATTCAGCTTGGGGAAAGAAAAAACGTTAGGGAAGATGAACAATAAAAATAAGTAAACATTGTTGAGGGTCTCTATATAAGGTAGGTACCTCATGTCAAATCCCAGATACAGGCAAAGCAATTGACATGGAACCCAGTGGGAATCAGTATGAGGGTGAAGGAAACCCAGAGCAGAGCAAACCTTCCCAGTGTGTATTCTGGAAGCCCATTAGGTAGACCTGACGTCTTAGAGAGGTTCCATTTTCAACATGGCACCAGAGTATATAATTAGAAATGAAACACAACATATTTAGGCCAAGAGACATGTATTAGCTCTCAATTATAAAGGAACATTTGAGATTTTTTCATGTCTCAAAATAATTATGTTGAATTGACAGAGATAGCCAGCAAGCATGAAGATTCCTGATGATAAGGAGAAGCACGCCAGTATCTTAATAGTGAGCATGGCAGGACAAAGGTCAGTCATTTGAGTGTAAGATAGAGAGGTCAAATGCCAACAACATAACAGCAGAAAGCCACCCACTCAGGTTGTACATTTCAGCAAAACCCAACATGAAAAAGTCCTAATAGCCAAGTACAAGGAATATCTTTCCCAGATACCAAACAATACACAAACCTATGAAGGAGAAGAGGAAGGGAAGAGACAGAACTTTGAATTTGACTTAGTTTGTAATAAAATTTTTTTGAGTATTTGAATTACTGTTTCATAATAATTATATAAGTACATGTCACATAATTTTTATCATATTAAATTTTATGATTCAAACCCAATAGAGTCTCAAAGTTAAATCTTATTTATAAATATAAATTATGTTTTGCACAAAGAGTAAGTTGGCTATGAGCATGTGTCCACTGTGATGTCATCTACTAACTTGAAGACTTTAGCATAGGGTTCAATATCTTTCTCTTCACTAAATGCTCTACCACCATTAGATTATCTCAATGCCAATGAGGATGATTCACCCAACAGCATAGCTTCCTAGTTCGCTGACTTCCCATTGCCAGGAATCTTGACCATACTCTATTTAATCTTATGGTCAAAACTGATATCTCAGAAATACCCAGGACAGCTCCATCTCTGAAATATTAAACGTCTAATTTGATCATCACAAGTTCCCATCCTCTGGCTTGCTATTATTTTGTTTTAAAATTCTTTATGATCTCAAATATTTTAATGCCTCAAATTTCTTCCTCTCTATCAACACATCACAGGATTCACTTCCTACAATACCAACTTCAAACTCTATGGTTAATCACATCAACTCCTCTTGTCCTCATAACCTTAAATCAGGCATTTTATGGCCTTGCATTGGTCCCATATGCAAATGCCAAACTTGAATCAAATGGTTCAACATTTTTGCATCTGCAAACATAACTGCTGTGCACTTTTTAGGGAAATTTTGAAAACCACATAGATTAGGTTTATTACAAATTTATGTTCTCCAGCCTAAATTGAGTTTTATTAGGCTGAGATATTTCTATATTTCCCTAATAAGCTATGTTTTCAATTCTCTATGACATATTTTCAACCTACTGTACTTTTACCAGTATATTTTTACTTTCCACTTATTTCATTAGGTTAGATGATACGTTTTTCTCCTATTTATCAGAGAAAATATAATTTGCCCATCAGAGGTTGAGACAATTTACTCACAAAACCTATACAATTTACTTTAATAAGTTTGCATCTTTTCACTTTATTCTGGTTATGATTAGAGAAAATTTCTCACTCTAAGCTAAATCCCTTCACCCATACCCTGGATCTCATGTCCTCTCTTTTATAGTCTGTTTCTCCTGGCTTCTTCCCACCAATATTTACATATGCTGCAATAGTTTTTCATCAAAATAGATAAATGATCCATATATTAATAGAGTAATAGATGATTTCCTCCCGAGACCTCAGGTTTCCTGACAAATATCACCATAACACATTGAAAAAAATATATCATAATGTTTTTTTCAGTTACCTCAATTTTTTCCTCAATTCACTGAAATCTGCTACTTGAAGAATTATCAAAACTTACCCACAATATGCTATTTAAAAAGTTATCAATAGCCTATTTTGCTACATCACTGAATTATTCTCAGTTGTTATTTTAGGGGACCTCTCAACCACATTTGAAATTTTTTACAATTTCCTCTTTTCAGAATGATCTACTCCTATAACACCACCCTCTCCTGGTTTAACTCCTGTTAACTTGCTCCTGGTTATTCTTTGGCCACCTATTAAAATTTGCTGTTACTTAGTTCAGTTCAAGACATCATCCTTCTTAATCTTCTTAATCTCATATATGCTCTTGATTTAAATTCCTATCCTTATACTTATAAATCCCAAATAAGTGAAGGTCCACATGCGGAAGAATGAAATTGGATCCTTATGTCACATCATTTACAAAAACCAATTCAAAATGGATTAAAGACTTGAATGCAGGACCTGAAACTATAAAACTACTACAGGAAAGTATAGGGGAAAATTTCCTTAATGTTGGTCTGGGCAATGAATTTTTGGAAATGACCCCCGAAGCACAGACAACAAAAGAAAAATAGACAAGTGAGATTGCACTAAACGAAAAAGCTTCTGCACAGCAAAGGAAACAATCAACGGAGTTAAGAAACAACCAATGAAACAGGAGAAAATATTTGCAGATCATGTATCTGACAAGAGGTTAATATCCAAAATACACAAAGAAGTTAAACGACTCAATAGCAATAAAACAACTTGATTTAAACAAGGGCAAAGGACTTGAACAGACATTTCTCAACAAACAAACAAGACACACAGAGCACCAATAGGTATAGGAAAAATTGTATAGTATCACTAATGATCAGAGAAATGCAAATCAAAACCACAATGAGACATCACCTCACATCTGTTAGACTGATTATTACCCAAGAGAAAAATGATAAGCATCGATGAGGATGTGACAAAAGGGAAATTGTATATGGTTGGTGGAAAGGTGTATTGGCACAGCCATTATGGAGAGAAGTATGGATTTTTGTCAAGAAACTAAAAGTGGAACAGCCATATGATCCAGTGATCTCTCTTCTGGGTTTATACACAAAGGAAATGAAATCAGAATTTTGAAAAGATATTTGTATTCCCATATTCATTGCAGAATTATTCACAATAACCAAGTTATTGAATATGAATATATGCAATGGAATAAGCAGAGGTTGATGGTAGTTTGATCTTGAGTGATACCAGGAGAAATGAAGTGGACAAATACAAAGGATATTTGGAAGAAATCATCTTTCACATGGGGGTGCTTATAGGTTGTGTGTGTGAGAGAGAGCAAGGGTTAATTCTAAATTGTGACTTAATTAATTAAGTGGAAAGGGATGTCATTCCTTGAGAGAGAAAATAAAGAGGAAAAAAAAGCAAGGAAGAACAAATGACTATTTGTTAAATGAATAATATAATGGAATTATATGACACGGCCCCTAACTCAAACAGTTTATGACTTCACAGGATATTGTTTCAGCTATAGTCTCCATGACTGTAAAAGTTGAAAAAGCAAGTTTATTCCTCTCTTTCTCTTTCCTTCCTTTCCCTTCCCTTTCCTCTCCCCCTCTCCCTTCCCTTCACTCCATCCCCACCCCTGCATGCATGCTCCCTCTCCCTCCTCCTCCCCAATCCACTCTACAGAGATAGAATCAGAAACATATGTCTTAGATGTCAAAATGAATGCTGAAGAAAACAGCTGGTGTAATTGCTTAATTGGATGTTGTCAAGTAATTGTAGAGGGAAGGAAATGAAATTAGAAATAGGTGATTTTTCCAGACCTCTCAAATATCTATCATATTCTTCCTTCGTCTGTTCAAGAGGTGTACATGAAGTATAATTTTTCATTGATGAGTTTACTTGTATATTTAAATTCTTCACATTTTCTGAGATATTGAAGTTCCACAGACAAATATTTTTATTCACTTTAGGCTAGATAATCCCTTCTTCAATTCAGCTGGGAAGTAAATTACCCTATAACAGCCTCTAAACATAAAGTTACCAAAGCATTTCCCCCTAGAGGTGGCAGTTTATAATGTAGCTGCAAGATCAAATAGTTACTAATCTCCTCTGATCTCCTTCACATTTTTAGAAATACCACTCTCTGACAACATGCCAGAGGACTGCAGAATTAGTCATTTCCTTAATTCACTACTTTCAAAGGTTATTGTAATGCCCAATGGCACGGGGGTGGGGGCAATTCTATTTCAAAAATAAATGTACCCATTAGCATTTTCATCCAGGCTAGACGCTCCCACAGTTTAGAAAAGAGTCAGTTGAATAATTGTTTACTGACTTGAATTATCTCTTTAATGCACCTGCCATCTCTGTAGGACTAACAAATATTTAATAAGTAGTTATGTAATTTTCGTTACATAATTAACAAGTAGTTCAGGAGTCTCCACAGTTTCAGAAAGTCAGGGTCAAAGCCAGGTATACTGAATGAACTCTCACTTAGCTTTTTCTTTTTTCTATTTTTTAATGTGCTATCAGTTGCCTTCCTTTGCCCTCACCCTCTATTGAACATTTTAATCTTTGTAATGGTTGTGATTATTTCTCAAAATTAAATACTAACTACAGCACCTGCATGAAGTCTTTCCTAAGGCCATACGCAGTGATATTACCAAAAGAAAGGAAGCAATCCTTACTCATTGGTATATCCTTTTTGCAGACACTTAAAAAATGTTAACTGATCTAAGTACAGCTTAATTTCCATTAACCAAGTTTTGTTGACTGATCTATTTCTCTCAGTATTCTGTCTATACACCCATAAAATATAAAACAAATGACCAACTTGGGTAAAAATTTTGAACATATATAGTAGACAAAATGTTAATTTCCTTATCTGTGAAATGTTTCTCTAAATCACAAGGAAAATGATCAATGATCCAATAAAACAAAATGTCTGAAGGGTATATATACACAGCTCATAGGAAAGGAAATACAAATGGCTTTTAAATATCCTAAGAAATGGTCAACCTCACCTCTAAGTAACATTAGACTGAAGGAATATCAAGGCCAGAATGAACTATTTATTTTTTAGTGTATGAGATTAACAAAGATACAAAGTTTGAAAACCATGTTAATAAAAGTGTGGGAAAGTGAATACTATCTTAACTTGTCCTGGGAGTGTAAATTAAAGCAAAGTTTAGAGAGGAAAACTGAGCAATATCTTAATCAAAATTCCAAAAAAAAAAAATCTTTAAAGATAGCACATCCATCGGGACGCCTGGGTGGCTCAGTTGGTTGAGCGGCTGCCTTTGGTTCAGGTCATGATCCCAGCGTCCTGGGAAAGAGTCCCGCACCGGGCTCCTTGCTCCGCAGGAAGCCTGCTCCTCTCTCTGTCTCTGCCTGCCTCTCTGCCTGCTTGTGTTCTCTCTCTGTTAAATAAATAAATAAAATCTTTAAAAAAAAAAAAAAAGATAGGACTTCCATCAAAAGTTATCCTATAGGAAAAAAAAAAAGTTATCCTATAGGTATATATACAAGATATTTATTTTAGCATTGTCTGTGATGACAAAATATTATAAATCAAATGTTCATGAATTGGGGATTTGATAGATAATTATGGCATGTAGCCATTAAAACAACAAGGTTCCTAATAACTCAATTCAAAAACATGTCAGGAAATTAAAAATGCAACATGTATAATAGTTATGTGGATGGCTATCATGTATTTTTTAAAGATGTTTAATCATATCTACTCGTATATGTATTGACTGTCTCTAGAGAGATACATGAAACAGTAACAGTGGTTACCTCTGGGAAAGCAGACAAGACAATGGGGAGCATGGTTGAGAGAGAAACTTATTTTTCAGAAATATACAGAGATAAATTATATATAATTATGTATATATGCATTAGTGAATATATGATTAAAACTATGTCTATAAAGTAAAATGCTTAATCTTCAAACAACCAACGTATTTCTTTTAAAGAATTTTTTATCTATTTACTTGACTGAGAGAGAGCGCACGCGGGGGAAACAGCAGAGGGGGAGGGGAGGCAGAGAAGCAGACTCCCTGCTCAGGGGCTCCATCCCAGGACCCTGACCTGAGCCCAAGGCAGACACTCAACCAAATGAGCCACCTAGGTGCTCCAACCAATTACAGTATTCTGATTCAGCTATACATTGCCATGTAACAATTTACCTTAAAGGTAATTTAAGGTAACTTACCTTAAAACTTAAGGCCTTAAAACAATAACCATTTATTTTATAATTTCTGTGGGTCAGGAATCTAGATAAGGCTTAGCTAAGTACCCCTGGCTCAAGGCTTTTTATGAGATGTGTTCAAACTGTAGCCAGCCTGAAGTCATCCCACAATTTCATTATGGTGAAAGGATCCACTTCCAAGCTCCCTCACAGAATTGGTGGCAGCCCTCAGTCTTTTGAATATAATTGACCTCTCCACACACAACTTCTCACTGACTAAGTGATCAGATGTAAAACAAGAATGGTGTGTGTGTGAGAGAGAGAGAGAGAGAGAAAGTCAGAGTGATAAAGCAAGAGAGAAAAAGCCATAGTCTTTTTATATGATAAACTAGGAAGTGATATCTATCACTTCTACCATACACAATTCTCTAGAAGTGAGCTAGCTAATAGATTCAGAACACACTCAAGGGGCTGGGGGAGGTGGGTGGTATATAAGACTGTGAATACAAAAAAATGGGAATCATTGGGGGCTCCTTAGAAGCTGCCTGCTATATATTTTTAAATTTTTATGGTAAGGGGGTAGACATATCTCAATCACACAGGAAAAAGTTAATTTTGCCTTCACAATCTTCTTGACATTTTTGGTTTGATATTTGAAAGCAGACAAGTATCTTTTTAAGTAGAATCTGAAGAATATGGTGTATAATTAAGTTAGGAAATTGGATTTATTGCAAAAAAGGCATGACCATGACATGAGAATACACACCCCTCGAGTCATTTACGAGTTTTCATTCATCGGAGTAGCCACAAGATAATTTTTAAGTACTCACATTTTTTTTATGATTTTATTATTCATTTCACAGAGAGGGATACAGAGAGAGAGAGAACACAAGCAGGGAGTGTGGGACAGGGAGAAGCAGGCTTCCCACTAAGCAGGGAGCCAGATGTGGGGCCTGATCCCAGCACCCTGGGATCACGACCCGAGCCGAAGACAGACACCCAACAACTGAGCCACCCAGGCGCCCCAAGTATTCACATTTTCTTAATTAGACTGTTGCTTTCTATTTTGGACAGGGAAAGTTTAGATTAGAGTTGACTGGGGAATATAAGATTTAGAAGGAGTTTCCAATGTTCAAACAAGCGGTGCCCCCGTCTCTTGGTAATTTCTCTAGCACATTATCTGCTTCCTTCCCCCACGTGATAACTTTGCAGCTGTTGAAGTTACTTCCTCATCCCAGGCCAGCTCGAAACTTTTCCTTTTATTCTGGTTGGGAAATACTCTTGGGCTTTTAACTGGAATTAAAACATTATCGAAAAATCATCTGTCTCAAATCTCGGCTGCAGTGCAAAAGCTCTTCATGTTAAATAAAGTAGTTACATGAGGAAGTTATCTAAATCACTGTTAAAAAAAGCCCTCATTGTAGCCCATTCTAAAATTTCTCAAGGTAAATAGATGCATGTCATTGAAATGTTTCTTTTCTGAGCTGTAAGTCTATTTTATTATGAAGACAAAATAATACAAAATACCTGTTATAAAGTTGGAGAAATTGGTAAATTATTAGTTATACAATTGAAACCTATGGGAAGGGCTGCAGTTTGCTGCACAATAACCATAGAAGAAACTACTGCTCCCTTTACTAGAACATAAGCTTCTGAGAATAAAGTAACATAAAGAGGCAGAGGGGGAAAAAGTCCCTGTGCTCATAACTTTTCAGCTCACAAGCTTTCCCCCTACAGGAATGCACTTTTATAAACCCTCTGTTTTGGTTCTGAATCAAGCGTAGACTCTGCAGTCCCAATTGTACGCTAAAAAGTAATGGAACCAACATGACCCAGCCATGCAAATAACTTTTTGCAAATAGGGCCTAAAAACAGCATTAATTGAAAATGTACAATACGCCAGAAATAGGATCCCCTTTCAAGAATTAACCCACAGGGTACTCAGTAATAAATTAACCCTCTTCATGGAAAACCACATTTTTATCCACTCAAAGTATCAGAAATCAGTTATTGTACTTTGGGAAGTTCCTGAGTTATTCAGGGCAGGCACTTTTTGTAAGGCCTTAAGTAAAAGCAGCTATATTCTCTTTTCTCACTTCTTGCCCCATGTGAAGAAAGAAAAGGAAAAAAAAAATCTTACATGTTATTATATCTAATATTACATGTTAAAGCCTTGTAAAGATTCAAGTTTTTATTTTTTTGTTATGGGAGACCAGGTCACAAATTATCATAGATGCATAACAGGACTCATTCATTTTACTTTAATATTTTCTAACTAACAGAGCATGAAGGACTCACACAGATATTCTTTCTAAAGCAATAAAACGCAAATTATTTTCTCTGAGCTATCATCTTAAATGTTTGATTTATACCAAAAGGAAACAAATCCTACTGCATGGGTAGCAGCCAATTGAGAAAGCTGCACCAGTTAAACATCTCAAAATTTTTGGAAACATCATCTGCCAAAACTTTGGACTTTTGTATATCATGTGCTTACACAGACTAGGTTATAAAAATCATGGGCTGGATTTCCATTGACTTTTGCCTTGTCTTCCTAACTTCAAAGAGCTTTGTGACTTGTGTTTGAAGATACACGTAAGTGGGCTTCTAGTAGAGATATTCCCATTTCTAGTCACCAGCTAAGACCACTATATACAAGAAGGTGGGCATGTTTAACATTGAGAAGCCTTTAAATTTACTAATCACTTATACCAGAATGCATCGTGAATAAGAAAATAGTCCCTAGCTGTAAACAGGTAGATTTCTTTTTAGTCAACATTGAAGATATCTTTGAGTGTCTCAGAAGATAATGTGAATAAATGCTACTATCATAGTAAAGAAAGAATATCAATAATACTAAGCATAACTAAAACTTACTGAGCATTTACTATGTACCAGGCTTTACCTTTACCTTGTACAATCCTCAGTAATCCCAGGAGCTTGGAACCCAAATCATCACCCTCATGTTATGGACAGGCAGCCCAAATGTAGAGAAGCCAAGTACTTGTCCAAGGCTACTCAGCTTTTAAGTAACAGGAAAGGGTACAGAGAAGGCTTTTTTACTTCAGTGTTTGTGTTCTTAACCACTCCATGTTTTGTTTAGTTTTGTTCTGTTTTTTAAAGATTTTATTTATTTATTTGACAGAAAGAGAGATGACAAGTAGGCAGAGAGGCAGGCAGAGAGAGAAGGGGAAGCAGGCTCCCTACTGAGCAGAGAGCCTGATGCGGGGCTCGATCCCAGGACCCTGAGATCATGATCTGAGCCGAAGGCAGAGGCTTTAACCCACTGAGCCACCCAGGCGCCCCTTAACCACTCCGTGTTAACACATAAATACTTCAGAGGGCAAGAATCCAGTTTGTATTTTGTTCTTATAGCTTGTTGGCATGTTTATAGCACAGAATCCTAAAAAGAAAACATATATGGTATTTTGACTTCTAAGAGCAAGTACAGACATCAGTCTCTATGTGTTTTTCTTGTCCACCTTTGTTCACTGCTGTAATAAAAACACTTAAAAATAGTTGATTTCATTACACCTCCTAGATATATAAAACAAACTAGTACTTTTACTAGCATAATTGATTATACATTATTAGTAAATAAAGCAAGACCAAAATTGCTTTTGTCTTCTACAATGTTTTCTAAGCACAATGAGCATCGCCACGTTTTCTGGTTGCCCAGCACCCTTTGAACATTCTAGTTATGCTCGGGGTTTTTCCCTCAATGAGGTACAACCCATACAACTGACTTCTCTGGGCTCTCAGTGTTAAAAATACAGGCATGTGGCTTGATTTGCATAAATTAGATTCACCTGTGAGAGACCGCTTTCGAGGTGTGTAACAATGTGCAAGCAAGCATTTGGTGCTGTGATGAATACCAATTGGTTTGAGCTCGGGTTTGGAGACGGACTCCCTCCTGACAGTGGTAGAAGTTATGGAAAATGTGAGTTTCTGGATAAGTGCTACCTCTTGTGGTTATGGCAGCTACTCCCTGGTCAAGCAGGTTCTAGGACAGGATGAGCAGCCTTATTCCTGAAGCATGGCCTCCATCCTGATTCAACATTCTCAACAATTCTATAACTTACCCAATAATTTTTAAGAACAAAAACAAAAACCTGTTTTTCTTCTTTATCAGCCTGAGTCAGCTTCTACCGTATATGTTTAAGAATTCCAAATTGGGGGTTCTGGGTCTGGGGAAAGTGGGAATAAACACAGACCACCCTGTCTTTTTCACTGGCCCAAACTAGAAAATCTGGACAGACTGAACGTGCCACACTGAGGATTCTGAAAAGTAGATAGCATTTCCTCTACGTGGGTAGAGGAAATGCACAAAAATTCAAAATATCACCAAAGCTGTGGTGAATTACATTTGTTTCCCCTCTCTTTTGAACCAAGAAGGGTCCTCCTAGACTCCTGACCTATAAACTGCAAGGTAACAAATGGAGGTTGATTTAAGCAACTAAGTTTGTGGTACTTCATTGTGCAGCAATAGAAAACCCATACAAACAACATAACAAAAGAGCTTTGGCATAAAGCAAAAATTGACAGAACTGGAAGGAGAATTGGAAACTTTAACCTCTAGTTGAAAGTTGAAAACTTCAACACTCCTCTCTCAGTAATAGATAAAGCTAGTAGACAGAAAACCAACAAAGGTATCCACGAACTTGACCTAGACATTTTCACTTATTCAAATTGAAATGGGGGACGCTTTCATCTCCAGCCTTTGAGGAAGAACTATACGGAGTCAGGTACCAGAGAACAAACAATAAACACAGAGCATGAGTGAAAAATAAACTTTTGTTACATAAACAGCTGAGACCTCGGACAGTTGCTATAGTAATAACTGCAGCAATAACTAACTTCTTCTGGGCAATACAGTCCATCAACAGGATGTGTGTGTGTGTGTGTGTGTGTGTGTGTGTGTGTATTACAAACAATCATGTAATAAAATTCCACAAAATTCTTGTGGAAGAATTCCACAAGAATTTTGTGGAATTTTATTCTCTACATAATGAGAACGCTTTCAATATAGGAAATGGAATGATCTTTAAGATACAGTGTTAGTTGAAAAAGGTATCGTGGAGAAAAAAATGAAATATGTGGATTTTGTGTGGATCAGTGCTTGTGTTTGCATATGCTCTTGATTAGCCCAGGAGGGGGCAAAAACTGATAATACTGATTACTTTGGGAGACAGAACTGGGTGCCAGGGGATTGAGTTGAGAGGGAGATTTTTCAGTGTACTTTTTGAATTTCAAACCTCTTCAAATATCAGAAATTAATCTTAAATTTAAAAAATCTATATGATCCTAGTCATATTTAAAAATATTCTTATAGAAAAGAGTAAAGAGAAATAAACTGGTATACTACTTTTTAAGTTTTCTGGTACCTTAAAATTCAGTCTACATGCTTTTCTGTGTCTTCCAGAGCAGAGAGCCCGATGTGGGGCTCAGTCCCAGGACCCTGGGATCATGACCTGAGCCAAAGGCAGAGGCTTTAACCCACTGAGCCACCCAGGCACCCCTAGTTCAAGGGTTTATAATTAAAAAAAGAACAACAAAGCCAAGTTGGGATGTAGACACTTCACAATTAACTCTAACCTGCCTTCTTATTGAACATCAGCTTTGAATATGAGAAGTACTATTGAAATATATGAATACCTCACTAAAACTGCTATCATATGTCACTGTATAGTACTATAAGAGTCTGTAAAACCTCCTTATAGGAACCTATATCAATTTTCCATTTGGGGTTAATAATTAGTATTTTTGCATATTAAAAGTAAATAATTGACTTAGCTCTAAGAACTATTTGATCACAAATGCATATAACACATTAGCCTGGAACACTTTCAAGAACACAAACATGGTAATTAAAAAAAATTTCTGTGGAATTAACATTTCTAATTTTCCCAACTGACAATCATTATTGACAACTTAGTTTATCTACTAGATGACCCTACCAGCTCTTCCTTGGAGATCTAGAAAAAAGGTGGTTTGGCAGGGTAAGTTTTAAGGTCCCCAGTTGACATAAATGTTAATATGCAAGCTTCCTTTAAAGAGTCACTGTCCAAATATAAAGTGATTCTCATGCCAGAAAGAACTTAAAGTCAACTTAAAAGTTCAGAATTTTCCAATTCGGTTGGGTGAGGATCTGCCTCCTCACAGGTCCAATATAAATATCAAAGGAAGCAGGAAACTGGGGGTCTCCCTCTTAGTGGGGAACCCAGCTCTATGCAACCCTAGTGTATTTTTTAGAAGCAAAGTAGATATTTTGTGGAGAGCTCTGTGTATCCTGCCAGCCTCTGTGAGTTTCACTGAGCCTGTATTATGTATTTTATATGGTGATTATCCTCTCCCAATGTTCCACAATTATAAAACTTAAAGGGAAAAAAAAGGAAACAAATCCAAAAATGATCCACATAAAGTCAAATTATGCAATACAAAATCAGCATGAAAAATGTTCACTCAAGCCAGAAATAATGTTTCAAATCTTTTTAAGTACAAAGAAATTGTTGTGGGAAGATAGTAACCAGCCATTAAGAGAATTAAACAAGCAAATAAACAACAACAAGAAAAAGGTAGGATTGGAAAGCAATAATTTTAAAATATTCCTAAGGTTAATAATATGCTACAAATTGGAGATGGGTAATGTATACCAGAGAACTCTATTTTGGTGGTGATACCACTTAAGAGATGATGAAAATAATAAAAATAATAATATAATTTCAGTACTAGTCATAATATTTATTGTAAGCTCCTTGTAGGTCACCCATTTTACAAAGTATTTCAAATGTATCATCCTGTTTAATTCTCACAATCTCCCTCTGATGATGTGGTCAGGTTTTTGTTTTGCTTTTTGGTTTCAAGTTTTTATTTAAATTCCAGTTAGTTAACACATAGTGTAATATTGATTTCAGAAGTAGAACCTAGTGATTCATCACTTACATATAACATTCAATGCTCATCACGGCAAGTGCCCTCCTTACTACCCAACACCCTGTTACCCCATCCTCCCACTCAACTCTCCCCCAGCAACCATCAGTTTGTTCTCTCTAGTTACGAGTCTCATGGTTTCCCTCCCTTTTATTTTTTTTCCATTCCTCTATGTTCACCTGTTTTGTTTCTTAAAGACCAATATGAGTGAAATCATACGGTATTTGTTTTTCCCTGATTGACTTTTTTCACTTAGCTAAATACCTTCTAGTTCCATCCGTGTTGTTGGAAATGGCAAGATTTCATTCTTTTTGATGGCTGAACAATGTTCTAGTCTCTCTATATAAATATAGATGTGGTCTATATATAAATACAGATGCGTGCATATATATGCGGATATATATACACACACACATATATATACACACACACATATATGAACATAGATAGTTGGCTGTTTTATAGATGAAGAAATTGAAGTTTGAAAGTATTCAGAATTTTCACATGTATCAGAGAGGGAATCAATTCCAAAGGTAAAATTTAAAACCCATCCTTTTTTTTAAATTAACATATAATGTGTTATTTGCCTCAGGGGTACATGTCTGTGAATCATCAGGCTTACACATTTGACAGTACTCACCATAGCACATACCCTCTCCAGTATCCATAACCTAGCCACCCTATCCTACCCCCCACCCCCCAGCCACCCTCAGTTTGTTTCCTGAGATTAAGAGTCTCTTATGGTTTGTCTCCCTCCCCAGTCCCATCTTGTTTCAATTTTTCCCTCCTTGCCCCCCATGACCCCCCCACCCTGCCTCTCAAATTCCTCATATCAGAGAGATCATATGATAATTGTCTTTCTCTGATTGAGTTATTTCTCTTAGCATAATACCCTCTAGTTCCATCCATGTTGTTGCAAATGGCATGATTTGGGTTTTAGATGGTGGCATGGTATTTCATTGTATATATATACCACATCTTCTTTATCCATTCATCTGCCAATAGACATCTAGGTGCTTTCCATACTTTGGCTATTGTGGACATTGCTGCTATAAACATTCAGGTACACGTGCCCCTTCGGATCACTACATTTGTATTGTTAGGGTAAATATCCAGTAGTGCGAATGCTGGGTCGTAGGGTAGCTCTATTTTCAACTTTTTGAGGAACCTCCATACTGTGTTCCAGAATGGCTGCACCAGCTTGCATTTCCACCAACAGTGTAGGAGGGTTCCCCTTTCTCCGTATCCTCACCAATATCTGTCATTTCCTGACTTGCTAATTTCAGCCATTCTGACTGGTGTGAGGTGGTATCTCATTGAGGCTTTGATTTGTATTTCTCTGATACCAAGTGATATTGAGCACTTTTTCATGTGTCTGTTGGCCATCTGAATGTCTTCTTTGCAGAAATGTCTGTTCATGTCTTCTGCCCATTTCTTGATCGTATTGTTTGTTCTTTGGGTGTTGAGTTTTAATAAGTTCTTTATAGATTTTGGTTACTAGCCCTTTATCTGATATGTCATTTGCAAATATCATCTCCCATTCTGTCACTTATCTTTTGGTTTTGTTGACAGTTTCCTTTGCTGTGCAAAAGCTTTTGATCTTGGTGAAGTCCCAACAGTTCATTTTTGCCCTTGATTCACTTGCCTTTGGCGATGTTTCTAGGAAGAAGTTGCTGTGGCTGAGGCCGAAGTGGTTGCTGCCTGTGTTCTCCTCAAGGATTTTGATGGAGTCCTGTCTCACATTGCGGTCTTTCATCCATTTTGAGTCTATTTTTGTGTGTGGTGTAAGGAAATGGTCCAGTTTCATTCTTCTGCATGTGGCTATCCAATTTTCCCAATACCAGTTGTAGAAGAGACTATCTTTGTTCATTGGACATTCTTTCCTGCTCTGTTGAAGATTAACTGACCACAGAGTTGAGGGTTCATTTGTGGGCTCTCCATTCTGTTCCATTGATCTATGTGTCTGTTTTTGTGCCAGTACCATACTGTCTTGATGATTACAACTTTGTAATAGAGCTTGAAGTCTGGAATTGTGATGCCACCAGCTTTGGTTTTCTTTTTCAACATTCTTCTGGCTACTCAGAGTCTTTCTGGTTCTATATAAATTTTAGGATTATTTGATCCATTTCTTTGAAATAAATGGATGGTATTTTGATAGGGATTGCATTAAATGTATAGATCGCTTTAGGTAGCATAGACATTTTCACAATATTTGTTCTTCCAATCCATGAGCATGGAATGTTTTTCCATTTCTTTGTGTCTTCCTCAATTTCTTTCATGAGTACTTTGTAGTTTGCTGAGTACAGATTCTTTGCCTCTTTGGTTAGGTTTATTCCTAGGTATCTTATGGTCAAAACCCATCCTCTTAATGACTATAGTATATCTATCTATATCTATCTATTTACATCTGTAAATACAAATAGAATAATAGTGAAATCCTGAAGTTTGAGAGTTAGAGAGGAAATAGAGATTGCTTCAGAAGTTACTAGTATTTCATAATGTCTGTAGATGAAAATGCTGTAGCCTCATGTCACCATTATCCAATTATTCTTAAAAGGCCATGTTTTATATATCCTGACTCCTACCATGAATTTAATGAATCAATAAGTATATGTGCTGCCTAAGCGAGCACTAATGAATCAATAAGAAATGCTGTCATGTTATGTAAAGGAAAATCAGATAGTTCTATGACAATTATGACTTCTACTTACAAAAGAGATACCTAATCTAAAATAACAGGAATGCTTTGAAAAATATTTAAATTAATTTAGGAAAGAATAACTATTTTAACCATTTGCAATACAAAATTACAAAGTCATGAAAAAGAATAAAAGGATCACACAGAATCTATAAAATTACTTTTGCTTCATGTTATTATCATAATTACTGAAATGTTGTGCAGATGAGCTAGGCCATCATACCTTTGTAATAGAGTATGGTCTTCTTGAGACTCCTCTTCCCAACTTGGAGCTCCACATGTGTGGGGCAGAGGTAATGTGACCAGAGGCTTGCATCCAATTTTAACAAGTATAATAGGACCTATGAGGAAAAATTCAGAGCTTGGGTTTTTAAAATGAACTGAAAATGAGAAAGTTAAGGAGGGACTTATTATTGTAAAGGGGTGACATCCAGCAGGTGTTCATTTTTTCTCATCTTTCAAGTGGAAGAGGAGACAAGCTTCAATGGTGGCAAGAGAAATTTAGACTTGACATCTGCTGAGTTGACATAATGACTTCTTTTTTTGGGAAATAGAGAAAAAAAGAAATCCATGAGTTAGTGTGTGAAAACTTTCTTAAAACAATTTCATAAAGCCGAAAATCCAATCACGCCAATACATTCTGTAGGAAGGAAACAAAAACATTTACTTGTGCCTAACAAGTATTTTTTTATTACATCATCTGATAATACACTAAATAAGTACTTTTGATTAAAGTATTAAAATCAAAAGTTCCATGTAAACATAGGCATAAAGTAGAACTTAATCACTGGAACTAGTACAGGATGTACAGAATACTATTTAAAGGGAGTTTCAAAAATAAGTTTTAGGCTTGTAAACAAACAGAAAAAAGTTCTAGGGAAATTCATATATTTTTATCTAGCCTATTCTTACCCTTTCTGAATATACTAACACTGCCTGTGACAATAAAACATTTTCTATTCTTAAAATAAATTATGAATCTTCTCAGGCATCAGTGGCAATGCTCAAATTGACTAAAATATCAATGACCCCTCATTTTCTAAGGGCTGTGATGACTAGCTTTCTTATCTTGGAATCCTAGGCTCTGGAGGCATTTGAAAGTACAATCATATGAAATAGTAAGTAGTAAATGAATTTAGGCAGGAAACATAGTAGCAATGGTCACTGGTCCTTTCTTCTGTCGTGCATCACTCTTTTTGAAACTCTTAAGATTAATTGAGATGACTTACATCATTCTTGTTCGTATATATGTCCTAATTTTTATTGTATCGGAATACAAAATAAAATGTCTTTATTTTATCAATCACTTTAGAATTGTTAGTAGTATGATCATTCCCATTTACATATCAAAGTCTCCAACTCCTGAACTGCAATCCTTGGAATCAAGGACTGGAAGCTTATGCCCCCTACAGCCAATTTTGCCTAAAGGTTGATCTTCTGTGTTTGATTACTTCTCCATATTTAAGGCATATGCGTTTTGAGAAGGCACACTGCATATTTTCAGAATTTCATCACTCAAGGCCACAGCTGGTTAATACCAAACACCACTCATTTCCAAACTTTTAATGACCATCAAAGTATAATTCTCCACATCACAGAAACAGATATTCTTATGCTCAGTTAATGTAAAACAGGCAAAGATAAACAGGCACAAACAGGAAGAAAAATAAGCAAAGATAAACAAAAAACAAGGTGCTACATCTCAACTACTGTAAAATACTAGCAATAGAGGTACAACAAATATTCCTCCAATTCTCTTCTTCCTATCCTTTTATATAAGAAACAGCATAGCAAAACAGTGTGAATCTCCAAACATATGCCTTCCAAAATTTCAACACTGCTAAAAACCTGTGGAGGCTAAGTTCCTTAAATAGCCTAGCACTGAGGAAGTGCTGATAGCAAGAGGGTAACCTAAATTCCTCCCTTTTCCTCACTCCTTCTCCAAGGCCCATTTCCCTCACTAGTACACATTTGCCTAAACCTAATCATGTCACTGAGGGGACAGCATGGGAACTAATTTTGAGACTAATCTTCACAGTGCTTGAAATAACCAAAGTAGTAATAATCCCCATAGACTTTCTTTCAGAAACGCTTGGAACAAACACTGCATACTAAAACTCTCCAGTTTGCAAATGTTTTAGTTGTCCACAGTTTTCATACAAGAGCCGAAAGTGAAGGCTTGGTTTTAAGAATAAAAATAGTTTCTTAACAAAGGAACTACAGAAGCAATTCAAACTGCCTATCTCAGTGGAAGTTAAGTTCATAAGAGATGGTTCCCATATGCAGGGGAAAATGCTTTGCCTGCTTTTATATTTGTGTGGCACTTGGGGCCTATTTATTACTTCATATACCTCGATACAATGGCAGTTAGCACATAGTTACAATGGTGGAGAGAGGTAGTATTGTGATGGATATAATCTGAGTGTTAGCAAATGTCATATAATTGTTATTTTCTAGGATTTATCAAGCCTAGATAGCAGGAAAATTAAAGGATATGACTTTACAAAGTATATCCTATTTAATACTCTTTACAGCCTCAGATACAATGTGAGGAAAATCTATTCCATTAAAATTCACACTTCTAACACCCAAGACTGTTTTTCTTATAATACTAAAAGTTGCTTTATACATATGGGCTCCTATTTTAGCATCAAAGGCATTTCCTGAAATTTCTTTGGTTGGGGATTCCACTACAGTAATTCTTCGATTAAAATATGCCTTAAATGTGTGACACGATGCTATAATTCCTACTTTAGATTATATCTGCTATATATGTGATTACAAAGATCATCAAATGATTACATAGAGATAAGAACATAATCACATCTACTTAAGCTCAATCTTACAGTCCATTGAGAGTGTGAAGTAAAACAACCTTTATAATAATACCACAGGGGCATATGTTCTCTTTTGAAAGGCCATTCACATTTATCTCATTTCATTTTCACATTTATTCGGTGAGGTGACTATTTTTATGGAACCGTGCTTTATGCATTTTGGCTGACTCATGCCATCTGTCATGTGTAAAAACAATGTTAGTGTCTGACAATGATGATTCTATCGATGCTGATGATGACTTACCCCTAAGCACTCATTAAGACTATGTCCTCATGAACTAGATTCATGTACACACCTTGGCCTTCAGACTTTTCCCATGATACCATGCTGAATACGCCTACAGGGGTATGTTAATAGCCAGAAAGCTACCACATGAGAATTAGTATCCACTCCAGGTCAGGGTGTTGGCTCATGGATGGCTTACATTTTGAGAAACCAGAGCTATGGCAGAGGTCATATTCAGTTGGGATTTAAACACTTGACATGTCCAAAATGATAAAAGATTATTCTGAGTCCATCTTTGCCTTTCTTGTCCAAATTCTTTATCATTACTCCTTGTTTGAATTAAAAATGGAGATATAGTCACCTGGGTGGCTCAGTCAGTTAAGTGTCAGACTCTTGATTTTGGCACAGGTCATCATCTCAGGGTCGTGAGATCAAGCTCTACTTCAGGCACTGTGCTCAGCGGGGAGTCTGCTTGAAGATTTTCTCCCTCTGCCCCTCCCCCCACTCACATGCGCTCTCTCTTTCAAATAAATGAATAAATCTTTAAAAAATGTAGATAAAGCTGCAAAGACTGAATTTATAAGGACAGAGAAAGGTCAATAGCATAACCTTTAGAGTCTCAGTGCCTATTATCCTACAACCAAAATAACCAGGAAATGGAATGAAAGGAAATAGAGGGAATATATAAAAAATAAATTACTAATAAATCTGATTTATGGTCTTAAGGGGGCCAACCTATGTGCAATGACTAGAAGGGATCTAATAGTAAAATGGCATCTAGGTTGTTAGGTACAGTGCCTATGAAATCTGATACATCTAGTGCTCTCCAGTGAGAAAGAAGAGAAACCATGAAGAGAAGGTGGCTGTTTATATAGTATGCTATCTCATTAACTCAGTGGTTTTTCTGAAAAAGGAAAAAACTAGGGATGCTTTGGTAGCTTAGTTGGTTAAGAACCTACCTTCAGCTAAGATCATCATCTTGGGGTCCTGGGATTGAGCTCCACGTGGGGAGAAGGGTTCCCAGCTCAGCAGGGAGTCTGCCTCTGTCTCTCTCTCTCTCTCTCTCTCTTTCCCTCCCTCTGCCCCTCCTCCTTGCTCATCCTCTCTCAATAAAATCTTTAAAAAAAAAAAAAGGAAAAACTAATTATACATAATTTAGAAAAACAATAATCTTATTGACATTCCAATTTGTTACTGTCATTAGACATAGCCTGAGAAAAGAAACAGGGTTTTAATAGAATTATCTTTATTAACTAGTTAAAAAAAAAACAAACAGGAGGGTGGAGAAAGGAGAAAAGGAAGAGTACAGACAGATTCCCCGGCACAGAAGCATTATTCAATATTTACCGGTATTTCCCACCAATAGCCTGCATGTAGTTTCTCCTACTGATATCGAGATGCTCAGTGCATGGCCATGAAGCTTACCGCCTGGATGCAGGTGCCCATGTGCTCTCTAGAGCGGTGCCCATCAGACTGTCACGGGCCCATGATCACGTGGGCATCATTAACATGAAGGTTCAGAGCAGGATGTCTGGGCTGCCGGGAACTGCCTACACTGCTGATCAAGGGACCACGCTGAGTGGCACTGCCTGGGGGCTCCGTGTCAGCTTTACTGAAATTTTACTAGCACTTTTCTTCCTTCCTCACAATAGATTATAGTGAAGAGGTTGGATATTCTCCTTAATTAAACTTCTAATGAGGACTTACATTCTCCAAGAGTAAGATCCCCAAAATAAGCAGATAATATCAAAATGACTTACGCCAAAATGAAACTACGCTCTAACGAGCTGTGTCCCAGTGGTATCTACAAGACAGACATTAAAAAGAATGAAAGGCTGTTTCATAATGGACTCTTTGAACAAAAGTGATGAAATCATGGAACTGAAGGCTTTCTCCTGGCACACTGCAGGTCTATAGAAGTGCCAAATTTTCAAATGAGTTTTAGCAGCAACCAGTTTGCAAGCAAAACCTCTTGTCCCTCTCTATAGCCAATAACCAAATACATGAAACAATTCAGTGGGAAAGAGAACCCCTTTCCTCAAACTTGGCCCATTCGTAATGATGCCAGGAACTCTGGGTACCTCTGGGAAAGCCCTCTGGTAGGAAAACAGCTTTTCCTGGAGAAATGTCCTTTCACCTGAAACCAAATCTGAGACTAAGCCTCACACGGCAAGCAAACCACAAAATGAGTCTTTGTTCATCAATACTGGTTTTCAGCTCAATTAACTCTGTCCCTTCTAGCCCACTGACCACATTGCCAACAGTGCTTTTGCGTAAATATCACATTTCTGATGTTACCCTCTTGCCCAATAAAACCTTAAGTGCTTTCTACTGCTTTAGAAAACAGCATTCTTATGAACACAACATTCAAGATCTGAAATTAAGCACACGTTCTAATTTGCTCTGTGATCCAAATCTCTTTAGTTCTCCAAGTACAAAATATGGACGTACAATTAGGTGGAAAGAAGTTTAGAAGAAACGAGTTAAATAAGATGAGGTTTTTGTCAGAATGATTATTTGGTAAGAAACGAATCTTAAGTCACTTTTTTTCTCATAACCTAGTTACTTTGAACCATCACTGAGGAGTTTTATAATCTCTGTTACCTTTTAGTTCAGATTTTTTTGTGGATTTTATACTTGCTCGATTTTTTTCAGTTTCATTTTTATTCAAATATTGCTTTCCTTCTTTATATTAGTCATATTAGTTTGTAAATCAATATCTTATTACATGCGAGAATTATAAAAACTCATTCACAGTAATTAAGTAGAACAAAAATACATAAATTTAAAAAATATTAACATATTATCAAAGCATGTACAATAGGTTCAAAAAAATTGTGGAAGATGGAAAGAAGTGTTGTTTAAGACAATCCTTCTAAACAGACCCTTTTCTCTAATCTTATTTTTTATTAATTTCATTCAATCACTCTTATCATTGCAATTGCAAAAATATAAAATGAATAAAATAAAATATCATGGTTCTATTATGAGAAAATTGGCAAATAGAAGAAAAATAATAGAAGTTGTAAAGCTGATCTTACAAAGTCACTCATAATCTATACCTACTTATATTATATACTTCCAAATATATTTCTATACATATACATGTGTACCTGTAAAATGGAGGGCTGCTTTGTCCCAGACACTGTGCTAACTACTTCACTTATATAAACTTATATAATCATCGCAATAACTTCAAGGGGTTGGTATTATCTCCATTTTTCAGACGAAAGAACTAAGGTTTAAAGAAGCTGCAAATTGTCCCACTGTATTTATTGTAATTTATATAGCTAATTCTCTAATTTGGGGAGATTCATATTTTTTTTAAAAAATCATGACTACAAACAGCTCAGAGTAAACATAATTGTCTCCCAAATAATTTTAAGTAAAAAATTAACAAGAACAAACTAAAACTTATTATTCAGTTTTACAAGTTCTTGGATCAATGCTCACATTTCTATTTTTTCAGCCTCATTTTGTCCCGCACAATATTGCAGCTTTAATATTACAACCAACCACTCTGTTTTCTTATTTAGTTGCCACAATTCGGTAAGACAGATTTATTATCCCCATTTTACAGAGAAGAAAACTATAGGTCAGTGAGGTTAAGTAACATGTCTAAGATCATAGCGCCGGTATCAAATGCACTCAGAATACAAACCCATATCTGTCCTACTGCACAGCTATCAACCAGCATGTCAAACTGCTGTCTCACTCTACTGGAGTCTTTAAAGAACAGAAACAGAAAACATCAGAAAAGTGCTGTGCCTCCTTCATTTTGACCTCCAATCCCTTTAATGTGCCTAGCAAGATAATGTCTTATGTCCTCCAAACACTGAAGGCAACCTATCACCTATAACTATTATTCGAACTTAGTTATTAATTTTGTTTTAATTTTCTCTCATCTATAGGATCGATAATCATTCAAGTAGCCATGAAGATGAAGGAATTAATGAAATTCACTATTACTCTTAAATTGTTTTGATCATAAAAATGCAGATCTCATGCCTTTAAGAATTTAATTTTCTTTTTTTTTTTTTAAAGATTTTATTTATTTATTTATTAGGAAAGAGAGAGAGTGAAAGAGAGCAGGTCAGAGTGAGAAGCGGACTCCCCATGGAGCTGGGAGCCCGATGTGGGACTCGATCCCGGGACTGAGGGATCATGACCTGAGCCGAAGGCAGTCGCTCAACCAACTGCGCCACCCAGGGGCCCAGAATTTAATTTTCTTTTAAGTAAAAATATGGCTGTGAGGTAATTTCATTAATAAAATTTATTTTCCTACTGAATTTTATGTTACTTGTTAAGTAGCAACTACCTTTATGTCTGTCTTAAAAGATTTTGGGGGGACACCTGGGTGGTTCAGTCAGTTAAGCATCTGCTTTTGGCTTGGATCATGATACTAGGGTCCTGGGATCGAGTCCCACTTTGGGCTCTTTGCTCAGCAGTGAGCCTGCTTCTCCCTCTGCCTGCAGCTCCCCCTGCTTTTGCTCTCTCTCTCTCTCTCTGACAAATAAATAAATAAATGAAATCTAAAAATTTTTTTTTCCTCAAAAATTAATTTTGCCACCAGACTTTGGTTGGTATTTTTTCTTACTCTTTACTTACAAACAACCTGTAAAGTGCCTTCTGGAGGTACCTCTGTAAAAAAAAAATAACAAGAATCTTTTTATGGGCCATTCTATTTACTGTTTATGTTTTTATATTTTAAAAATTTGTGGCAAAATATTATAAAAGGACATTTTTAATTCTTTTACATTTTTGTTTTGGGATATTTCAACCACATACAAAAATAAAGAGAATAATATAATTTAATTAATCTTCATTAACACTGAGTTCCAACTAGTATCAACAATGGGTTAGGGAAGAGTTAAGATGGCTGAAGAGTAGGCAACTCTAATTTCATCTGGTCCCTGGAATTCAGCTAAATAGTTAGCAAATCATTCTGAACACCTGCAAAATCAATTGGAGATCTGAGAAAAGAATTGCTGCAATCCTACAAATTCTACAAATAGAACCACCCCACTCACAGCCATGGACACATCCTCTAAGCAGAAGATCAACAAGGAAACAAGGGCTTTGAATGATACACTGGACCAGATGGACTTCACAGATATATCCAGAGCATTTCATCCTAAAGCAACAGAATACACATTCTTCTCAAGTACACATGGAACATTCTCCAGAATAGATCACATACTGGATCACAAATCAGTTCTCAACCCATACCAAAGGACTGAGATTATACCATGCATATTTTTAGACCACAATGCTTTGAAACTTGAACTGGATCACAAACGAAAATTTGGAAGGGCACGAATACATGGAGGTTAAAGAGCATTCTACTGAAGAATGAATGAGTCAACCAGGAAATTAAAGAATTAAAAAAATACATGGAAACAAATGAAAATGAAAACATGACAGTTAAAAATGTTTGGGATGCAGCATAGCAGTCCTAAGAGGGAAATATGTAGCAATACAGGCCTTTCTCAAGAAACAAGTAAAGTCTCAAATATACAACCTAACCTTACACTTAAAGGAGCTGGAAAAACAACAGCAAATAAAACCTAAATGCAGCAGGAGAAGAAAACTAATAAAGATTAGAGTAGAAATCAGTAATATAGAAATCAAAACAGTAGAACAGACCAACAAAACTGGGAGCTAGTTCTTTGAAAGAATTAATAAGATCAATAAAACCCCTAGCAGATTTCTCATCAAGAAAAGAGAAAGGACTCAAATTAATAAAATCATAAATGAAAGAGGAAAGATCACAACCAATACCGAAGAAATACAAACAATTATAAGAACATATTATGAGCAAGTATATGCCAACAAATTGGGCATTCTGGGAGAAATGGATGCATTCCTAGAAATATATAAACCACCAAAACTCATACAGAAAGAAACAGAAAACCTGAACAGACTCACAGCCAGCAAAGAAATTGAAGCACTAACCAAAAATCTAAAAACAAACAGGAGTCCAGAGCCAGATGTCCTCCCAACGCAATTCTACTAAACATTTAAAGAAATAATACCTACTCTTCTGAAGCTGTTTCAAAAAATCGAAATGGAAGGAAAACTTCCAAACTCATTCTATGAGGCCAGCATTACCTTGATCCCAAAACCAGACAAAGACCGCACCAAAAAGAATTACAGACCAATATCCTTGATGAACATGAAAGCCAAAAGTTTAACCAAGATACTAGCCAATAGGCTCCAACAGTACATTAGAAGGATTATTCACCATGACCAAGTGCTGTTTATTCCTGGGCTGCAAGGATGGTTCAACATCCGCAAATCAGTCAATGTGATACATTACATAAATAAAAGAACGGACAAGAACCATATGATCCTCTCAATGGTTGCACAAAAAGCATTTGACAAAACTCAGTAAATATCATCCTCAACAGGGAAAAACTGAGAGCTTTTCCCCTAAGGTCAGGAACATGACAGGAATGGCCACTCTCACCATTTGTGTTCAACACAGTACTAGAAGTCCTAGCCTCAGCAATTATTTATTTGAGAGAAAGAGAGAAAGAGAGAGAGAGAAAGAGAGAGAGAGAGAGAGAGAACAAGCGGTGGGGAAAGACAAAGAGAGAGAGAGAGGCAGACTCCCCACTGAGAAGGGAGCCCAATGAGGAGCTCAACCCCAGGACCTGGAGATCATGACCAGAGCTGAAGGTAGACAACCTACTGAGCCACCCAGGTGCCCCTGAAGAGACTTTTTTCCTTTGGGTATTCTTTCTTGCTTCGTTAAAGATTAGTTGACCATAGAGTTAAGGGTACACTTCTGGGGGCTCTATTCTGTTCCATTGATCTATGTGTCTGTTTTTATGCCAGTATCATACTGTCTTGATGATTATAGCTTTGTGTTATAGCTTGAAGTCCAAAATTGTGATGTCTCCAGCTTCGTTTTTCTTTTCAAAACCAAAAGAAAATTCCTTTGGCTATTCAGGGTTTTTCTGTTCCATACAAATTTTAGAATTCCAGCTCTGTGAAAAATGCTGATGGTATTTTGATAGCCATTGCATTGAATGTATAGATTACTTTAGGTAGCACAGACATTTTAACAGTATTTGTTCTTCCAATCTGTGAGCATGAAAGGTTTTTCCATTTCTTTGAGTCTTCCTCAATTTCTTTCATGAGTGTTCTATATTTTTCAGAGTACCAATCCTTTACCACTTTGGGTAGGTTTTTTGGTGCAATTATAAATGGGATCAACTCCTTAATTTCTCTTTCTTCTGTTTCATTCTTAGTGTATAGAAACACAAATGACTTCTGTGCATTGATTTTGTATCCTGCCATGTTGCTGAATTCCTGTATGAATTATAGAGATTTGGGGTTGGGTCTTTTGGGTTTTCCACATAGAGCATCATGTCATCTGCAAAGAATGAGTTTGACTTTGCCAAATTGAATGCGTTTTCTTTTTGTTGTCTGATTGCTGAGTTTAGGGCTTCTAGTACTATGTTAAATAGCAGTGGTCAGAGTGGCCATCCCTGTCATGTTCCTGATCTTAGGGGAAAAGCTCTCTTTTTCCCCACTGAGAATGACATTCGCTGTGGGCTTTTGTATATGGCTTTTATGATATTGAGCTATGTTCCCTCTATCCCTACACTGTGAAGAGTTTTAATCAGAAAGGATGCTGTACTTTGTCAAATGTCTTTTCTGCATTATTAGAGAGGATCGTACTCACTCTTAAATGATAGCTTAACTAGGCATAGACTTCTGTTTCCAGTTTTGTTCCCTTTTTGAAATATGAAAATATAATAACACTGTGTTCTGGACTGTGAAAGTGTCACTACAAAAATCACTTGGGACTTGCTTTTACTAAAAGCCTCAAGAATTTCCATGGTGCAGAAAGAGATTTTACAGTAAATTCTTATAGTTTTGATTCTATGTAGTTGAAAATGTCACTCTACAGTTTCATATAATGCAAGTCTGTAATTTTGATTTCTTACAGATGACACTTCCACTACCAAAGTTCCAATATGCTTTCCTAATTTTCTCTAGTGGGTGGCCAAAATTCCTCACCACAGCAAGACCCAGAGTGAGTCTCCTATAGTGAAATGGCTACCAGAACCTCCATCCCAATGGCCTTATCTGATTTGAAACCCGGAGGGGCTACTGCATTCTGACAAATTTCCCTAAGCACTCTAGCCTTAATTTCTCTGTACTTTTTGACATGCAGAGATTTATCTTCTTTCCTTGTTTGCATTTAGCTATGGATTTTTTTAACAGCTTTATCGAGAGAACTGAAATTCTACCAACTGCACATATTCAATGCATACAATTTCATGTGTATATATATATTTGTGCATCTGTGCACATGCATTCATATGTGCGTATAGTGGTATCTCAATGTGGGATTATTTTTTAGTTTTTTAAAATAACTTAAGATATGACTGACATATAATAAACTACACATGTTTACAGGGTATGATTACCCATGAAAACATCCATCACCATCAAAATCATGAACATATCCATCATCCCCCAAATTTCTTCTCTCCCTTTGTAATCACTTCCACCAGGGCCTCCCACCAGGGCCTGAGCAATCACTGATCTGTTTCATGTTAGTTTAGGTTAGTTTGAATGCTATAAAATTTGATATAAATTTAGTGATATACTGTGTTTCTTTCCTGTCTGGATTCTTTCATTCAGCATAATTATTTTGAGATTCATTCTTACCGTAGCTTGAATAATCCAGCACTTTATTACTTTTTATTGCTTAGTAGTATTATATTACATGATATACCACAATGTGTTTATCCAGGCACCTGCTGATGGATGTTTGAGTTATTTCCAATCTTTCTTCCTATTACCAATAAAGCTTCTGTGAACATCCATGTATTAGTCTTTGCATGCTTTCTTGATTCTTTGGTAGATACCTAAGAGTGCAATGACTCTATCATGGAGTATTTGATGTAGTATTTCTACATCATTGCCAACAGGAGGTATGATCAAATTTTAAATTTTATTGATTCTAAAAGGGATGTAGTATTAACTCATTATGGTTTTAGTTTACATTTACCTAATGGTTAATGATGTTGACCATTTTTCACAGGCTTAGTTGCCATCCATATGTCTTCTTTGGTACAAAGTGTCACTTCAGATCTTCTGCATATTTCTTTATTAGATTGTTTTCTTATTATTGATCTTCTATATCTGGGCCTGACTCCTTTATCAGATATTTTCTGTCAGTTTACAGCAAGTCTTTTTATTGTTTGGAGAAGTGACTTTGCCAGGACAAAAGTTTTTAATTTTTGATAAAGTACAACTTATCAATCTTTTTTTTCTTTTGTGGATCAAACTCTTGGTGTCATATTTAAGATATAATTGCCAAATCCAAGGTCACAAAGACTTTTGTCTAATAAAGTCATATTATTTTAGGTTTTTATTTGTTATACAATGAATTATTTTACATATGAGTATACAGTTGTGCATTTGTTGAAAATATTATCTGTTTTTCATGAATTTCATGAATTTCCAAACTGATTTTGGATTGCCCAAAATCAGTTATCTGTGTATGTATGGATCTATTTCTGGACTGCATTCTGTCCTCTTGATCCATTTGCCTATCTTGATGCCAACAACACCTGTATGATTTCTACAGCTTAGAAGTCTTGAAATCAGAAAATGTGAACCCTCCAACTTTGTTCTTTTTCAAAGTTGTTTTTGTTATTTTACTCCTTTATATTTCCATATGAAATTTATAATCAACTTGTCAATTTCTATTTCTATTGTCAAATTCTATTACAACTTCTGCAAAGATTTTGGGAGGGCTTGTATTGAATCTATAAAACAATTTGGTAAAAATGACATTTTAACAATGTCAAGCCTTCCAAGCCATGAACAAGGTATAAATTTCTATCGTTAAATTTAAATTTCTCTCTGCAATGTTTTGTAGTGTTCAGTTTACAGAATTTGCTTTAACTACTTTTGTTTTGTTTTGATATTAGACTAATGCTGGCCTTATTGAACGAATTAGGGATCTTGAAAAGTCTATGTATAATTGGTATTATTTTGTCCTTAAATGTTTGGTAGAGTTCTCGTCTAAAGCCATGCTGGTTTGAAATTTCCCATGGAAATTAATTTCTTTAAAAAACATAGTACTGGGGATGCGTGGGTGGCTCAGTCAGTTAGGCATCTGCCTTTTCTCAGGTCCTAATCCCAAGGTCCTGGGATCGAGCCCCATATCAGGTTTTCTGATCGAAGGGAACCCTGCTTCTCCTTCTCCCTCCTCCTGCTGCTCCCCCGGCTTGCGCTCTCTTTGTCAAATAAATGAATAAAATCTTAAAAAAATATATTAAAAGATATGGCACTATTAAAGTGATCCATTTTTCGAGTCAACATTTGTAGTTTGTGCCATCAGAACAATTGTCTATTTCATCTGAATTGACAAATCCATTGGTGTAAAGTCATTCATAATAAATATACGCTTAATGTTCCTTCAATATCTGTAGAATCTCTAGTGTGCTACCTCTCCATTCCAGAGATTGATAATTGGTGTTCGCTCTCCTTCTCTTCTGATTAGTCTGTCTGGAGGTTGAACAATTTCAATGACAGTCTCAAATATTTGATATTCTCAAAGAAGTTTTTGGTTATCCTGATTTACACTATTGTTTTTGTTTTCTGTTACATTGATGTTGCCTGCAGGATTTATTTCCTTTCTTATATTTTATTTGTTTGTATCTTATGCTGGAAACTGAGGTCATTAATTTGAGAACTTTCGTGCCATGAATTTCCATTTAGTATTGTTTTCCATTTTGTAGCAGTATTCCATAAATGTTCACATTTTATGTTTTCAGTTTTCATAGTTAAATATAATTTCTGGGGCACTTGGGTGGCATAGTCAATTAAGCATACTACTCCTGATTTTCGCTCAGGTCATGTCTCAGGTCATCAACTCAGGGTCACAGAAGCTGCTTGGGATTCTCTCTCCCTTCCCCTCTTACCCTCCTCCTGCCCATGCACTCTCAATCTCAAATCAATCAATCAATCAATCAATCTTTAAAAAGACTTCGAATCAGCTTATGTTTTCATTTTTTAGTTAAAAAATAATTTCCAATTCTTCTTTCCACTTCTGTGACACATCAGTTATTCAGAAGTATGGTATTTAATTTCCTCAAATTTGGGAATTTTCCATATTTCTTTCCAATTTAATTTATTCTAATTTATTTCTAATTTAATTCCACCATGGTCAGAGAACATACTTTGTATGAGCTCAATACTTTTATATTTACTGAGAATTGTTTTATGTACCAGATGTGGTCTATCTTAGTAAGTATCCCTTGTTCACAGAAAATGTGTATTCTGTTGTTAATAGGTAAACTGTTTTATAAATATCAGTTAAGTCAAGTTGGTTGATGGTGTTATTCAAGTCCCTTACAAGTTCAGAGGGAGAGAAAAGGGAGCAAGAGAAAGAATATAAGTAAACCACTTAGTGTTTCAAAATGTTATTGAGAATGAAAACTTCAAAAATAATTCCTAAACAAAAGAAATGTAGAACTTTTGAAAAATAAATGCAACTGTTAAAAATAAATAACATAGTAGTCTATATGACAAATATAGATAATAACAGATTTATAAGTTATATTTAAAGTCTTTTTTTAATGATCCCATTACTGGTAGCATTCAAAATGGGTTCTCTTTGGAAAAAATGGCAATGATTATGTTTAAAACAGTATTACAAACATGTTTTGATATTATATTTATTATACCATTTTTCTATTAGCATAACCTATGTTTATTTAGGCCACAGGTGGCATTACTTAAAAGCAAGGTCCAACTAAGTTTAAATGCTACAAGAAAATGCCATCTTAAAAAAAATGCCATATTCTCTTACCTATGGTTACTCCATCTGTGATTACTATTTGGTGTTTAGATAACTATTAGCATTTTATAGGGCTCCAAAGGAGTGATACCTTTCCTTTATGAATTACTTGCCACATCTTAAATAATGTTGGCTTGATTTAAACAATTATATCTCAAACCTACACATATATATGCAAAATGCTTCAGGTATTTTATTAATCAAACATATTTTATTTCAACATATAAGCACAGAATTATATACAAATTTTCTATTTTAATATGAAGACAACATATATGAAAAAAACAATAAAGATATATTTTATGCATTATGTCAATACTTTTGCTAGTGCTTAGTATAAGCTGTTTACTCAATTTCTCATGGGCAACGCACCAAATCTTCCTATATACATCCCCACTAGTTTTACTGCTCTTAAAATATTTTAAAATCAACTATTTGGCAAGTTCCTTCAATAATATCCTTCTCTTTGTGTTCTTAACATATTCTAGATTGCAGTATTATACATCATTCCCTTCACTTCTGTTGCTGCCTACAATTTCTCTTCTTCAAGTATAAAATTTCTAGGTTTATAGACTAATAACATCTCAGCCTTTGCAGCCCAGTCTTTACACACTTGGGTGACTGACTCTGTTGACAGAAACGTTGAAGAAACAAAATTGAAACAGTCTGCGGATATTAATAATGTCAAGATTTATATTTTTGGTATGGCTCATACTATTTGCCAATTAAAATGAGGAGCATTATCTTCATGAAAGAACAAACGATCTGTTAATGATTTTCGGCAAGAAGAAATTTATTTTATCTTAATCCAGAATTTCCTTTTCTTTTATGTGGCCCGAATTAAGTAAAAACATCATACTGCAAGGAGAGAAATCATGGACTAGCCCCTCTCGCTATTGTGTGCTGATGTTAACATAGAAGAGGGACTTCATGACTGGAAGGCATCCATGATATTAAACAGGCCATGGGGCTGTGAAGTGCTGAGAGTGGTCATGCCGAGCAACAGGCCACAGGAATGCAAATCATCCACAAAGCCAGGAGTGGAGCTAGCAGGTGGCCTTGCCCATTCATCTGATGTCAACACAGTGTTCAGCTCAGGCCCTTTTAACATCTGGGGAGGCCCTCTATGGCTTTTAATTAAGTAGAATCCAGGCCATACAGTGTTCCTTCATAGAAGAAAACCACAGTCAAAAAAAGAGGCATCTTCTATACACGAGGGTCACACTCGTTATATAAACAAATATAGGCATTTAACTTAGATTGTGCAGTGGTTTTAGTTTCACATATTTTCCAGATATTATTTCAGCATTTTACAGAACATATTTCTTTGGCTTTTTCATGACCCACCCAAATTTTCATAAGGTAGAAATGTGTGCTTAGAGTTCTCTTATGATTAACCTCTTATACTTTCGAAATATTTCTACTTTAAGGAGCTTTGGAATAACCATAACATGTCTTTTCAAAATGAGTTTATAGAAGATTAACCTATAACAGTGGAAAGTGTCAGGGTATGGGATTGACTGAATCTGAAGCCAAAACCATTTGTAACTAGAATTCCGCCTGAAAGTATATACATACTTATAGCAGCCCACATACTGAATATATCAAGTTATGCAGAACAAGTCGCTGTCAAAAACTACTTCAACCACCACTTTTTAAGAGCCTATGAAGAGTGACATTTCTTAAGGGTAGTCATCATGTATAGTAAATATTTAAATTAGAAAGTCCAACCAGTACAATGAGATATCACCTTACACCTGTCAGAATGGCTAAAACTAACAACACAGGAAACAACAGGTGTTGGTGAGGATGCGGACAAAGGGGAACTCTCTTACTCTGCTGGTGGGAATGCAAACTGGTGTGGCCACTCTGGAAAAAAAGTATGAAGGTTCCTCAAAAAGTTAAAAATAGAATTACCCTATGATCCAGTAATTTCACTACATGGTATTTATCCAAAGGATACAAAAATACTGATTCAAAGGGACACCTGCACTCCGATGTTTATAGCAGCATTATCAACAATAATAATAAGAGATCAAATGTCCATCGATTGGTGAATGGCTAAAGAAGATGTGGTATATATAAACAAAGGAATATTACTCAATCATCAAAAAGAATGAAATCTTGCCATTTGTAATGATGTGGACAGAGCGATAGAGTATTATGCTAAACAAAATAAGTCAGTCAGAAAAAGACAAGTACCATATGATTTCACTCATATGTGCAATTTAAGAAACAAAACAGATGAATAAGGGGAAAACAAAAAGAGAGAGGCAAATCATAAAATAGACTTACCAATAGAACAAATTAAGGTTTGCTGGAGGGAAGGTGGGTGAGGAGATGGGTTAAATGGCTGATGGGTATTGAGGGCCCTTGTAATTACATTGAGTGTACTGTATAAGTGATGAATCACAAAATTCTACTACTGCAACTAATATTACACTATATGTTAACTAACTGGAATTTATTTTTTTATTCTTTTTAAGATTTTATTTATTTATTTGACAGAGAGAGATGACAAGTAGGCAGAGAGGCAGGCAGAGAGAGAGGGGGAAGCAGGATCCCCGCTGAGCAGAGAGCCCGATGCGGGGCTCGATCCCAGGACCCTGAGCTCATGACCTGAGTCTAAGGCAGAGGCTTTAACCCAATGAGCCACCCAGGCACCCCAAACTAAAAAAGCCAACGAGGTTAGTAAAGGTTTCTGAAGGCTTATTTAGATTTTAATTACAATGATTTTCTTATTAGATTACTACTTTCCTCCTTTAAAGGCAGAATTTTGCTTTCAGAGGTGAAAGTGTTCAATGTCTTTGTGGAAAAATACTTTTTCTTACTGGAAATTTACTAAGCTACCCTATACAAGTAACTGGTTCATATAAATTATAAATTGCTAACCTATGGTAAAATTTTTCAAAGAGTGTAGTTAAGTATTAAGAGAACCATACTCATTATGAACTTCCTAAAATTAGAGATCATATCTTTAACATCCATATGTATACATCTGTGTCTAAGGTGTTTAATACGTACTTGATAAATTAATGAAAGAATGAAGAAAGGAAAGGAGGATGTGGGTCACTTTTGATAAATGCTAAACATGAAAAACACATAAAATACAAAAATTGCACAGACCCAAATAATAAGATATAATGTAATACATAGAGAAAGATGGGACTCCCTGCATCCAAAGTTCAAACTTCTCAGCAAGTTGTTCAATATCCTTCAAAACCCAGTTCTATCTAGATTTTAGCTAAAGTCCCATTATTCTTTCCTGCTAATTCACCCTTCTATCCACTATGCTCTTCACCTTTCTGAGTGCATCAGGTACATCTGCAAAACTTTTTCACAATCCACATAATAGATGCCATTCCAGACCTATTGATTCAGACTATCTTAGTTAGGTCTCCGAGTATGATATTTGTACCATATTTGAAAATATTGTAGCTTTTTTCCCATGCCTCACAAATATTGGTAAGCACTTATCAAACTGTTTTTCTTCCAGCACAGATGTTCTTCCTCAAATGCTCTTTTCTTCCTTTATTTCTAACCAAAGTTAAGAGTTTTCTTCTAAGTTGTATATCCCTCCCTCCAACACTAAAGTCCTTGGGGGGAAAAAATCAATTTTTCTCTGCCCTCTCCTAAATCAATGCATGAATGCTTAATGAGCTTGTGTTTTTCTGGAACACTTTACAGCATGTTAAATTTCATTTTGTCAAGCCCTTGACTGCCAGGAGATCCCAATGAAAACCATTTCTGGAGTACTACTGAGGTTATTAAAGGCTTGTAGGGACTTAAGCTGGGCAGACAAAGGTCATCTGGTCCTCACTGAGAAGTCCAGGCCCTCGGGACCACTCCTTCCAACTGAGAAGTCTCGAGCTCTCCAGCTGTAGCAGAGTATCCACCCTCCTCAGGTACAGTACACAGCTGTCCTCCCTAACCCTGAGAGACAAGAGTCCAGGATTTCCCTCCTGCATGAAGCACCTTCCACTTAACTCCTAGAATGAGTTTCTCAGGGGCCTTCAACCTCCAAGATGCAACCTGTGTAGGGATTATTATCAAGAAGTTTCAAGAAACACAAAGGAGGGGAGCCCGGGTGGCTCAGTGGGTTAAAGCCTCTGCTTTTGGCTCAGGGCATGATCTCAGGGTCCTGGGATGGAGCCCAGAGTTGGGCTCTCTGCTCAGCAGGGAGCCTGTTTCCCCCTCTCTCTCTGCCTGACTCTCTGCCTACTTGCCATCTCTCTCTGTCAAAAATTAAAAAAAAATAAAAAAAAACCACAAAGGAGCTCTTATTTCTTTCCCCACTAAAAAGGAAATTAGAACTAAGAACACAGGTCCATACATATACTTCAAGGCTCTTTCATGAAGGCAAATGTACCTTTCATGCTTTTCTGTCCCATGGCAACAAATATAAACCACACAGTAACCCTCTCAGCATATTATCCTGCCACACAATTTTTAACCAGTTACACAGATGCAGATATGTTTCTCTCTCCAAATGCTAAATATCTCATTATGAGATTTATAACTCATTCATTCAAAAATATATATTAAGCAACTACTCTAAAAGTGCCAGTGATGTACATGTAAGGTACACTGTGCTAAATGCTGGTGATAAGGGAGAAAAAAGAATCTATAAAGTCCCACCCTTATGTTGCATATAATTTGATGGAAAATGCATACAAGTAAACCATCGATTGCAATGTGGCTTCCTCAGTGTTGTCCTAAGAAGTACAGGAGGCTGTGATGTACATAGAACATAGAATGTACATTTCACACGTACATGGGCATGAAACATAGAATGTACATACACATTTCACCTTTAGAACACAGTGCCTGTAGATAACTAGTGCTTAATATTCTTTTTATAAACTGAATACTTTTTCAAAGGCTTAAAGATTTACATTATAAACGTCCATCATGACCCATTTCTCAAAGTGAATAAACCTCTACTCTCAGAGAGACACTTTAAAAATTATGAAGCAGTTACAAAGATAAATTTTTTTCTACCCTGTGGAATTAAACTCTACTGCTTTGAGAATTAATACTTTACTTTAGGAGAGGGGGTGGTTGTTTTCTAGCCTATGGGGAGAAGAAACGCACTGGTATCAGAATTTTATCCAGGTCTCCCGGTGAGATTTAGGACAAAGCCCTGCATGTACAGCACCATTTAGGTGGATTTGGGTTTTTAAAGACCAATCACACGGAACTTTGGAATCATTAGTCTCCACATTAGTTCAAGTTTGGTGGTGGGAAAATGGTAAATTTGAAGCAATAAATCCTGTGAAAAAGAAAGAGGGATATCCGAAGAGCCCTGTGTGGCTCAGCCAGTTGAAGTGTCGAACTCTTGATTTCGGCTCAGGTCATGATCTCAGGGTCATGAGATCGAGCCCTGAGTTGGGTTGCTTGCTGAGCATAGAGCCTGTTTAAGATTCTCTCTCTCAAATGAAACAAGATGGGATGGGGAAGGAGACAAACCATAAGAGACTCCTAAACTCACGAAACAAACTAAGGGTGGCTGGGAGGTGGGGGGGTAGGGTTATAGACATTGGGGAGGGTATGTGCTATGGCAAATGCCGTGAAATGTGTAAGCCTGATGACTCACAAACATGTACCCTGGGGCAAATAATACATTATACGTTAATAAATAAATAAATTTTAAAAAATGAATAAACTTAAACTTAATGTTTAAATAAAAAAAAAGATTCTCTCTCTCTCCCTCTAACCCTCCCCCCCAACTCTCATGCACATGCTCTCTCTCCAAAATAAATAAATGACTAAATAAATGGATAACTAAGGTGGGGTATCCTAAATGGTAGTGGATATTTGCATAGGAGAAAAACAAAAACAACATTTGGCGGGGTTGGGAAGAGGGTAATTGGTTGGCAGTGGAGAAAGCCTAATTTTAAAAAATGGGTACCCTAAAAAGTAGACTCATTGGTGTCTGGGGAAGTACAATTTAACAATAAAGTTAAATTCTATGTTTTCTTGCTTTCCTATGTATCTATTCCTGATAATTACCACCAAATTTTGAGAAAAGTCTGGCAAAAGCATAGGTTGATTAGTAGTGATGTGGAAGAAAAGACAAGGTAGCAAATTAAATGCACTGTATCTGACAACAAATTCCCTGCTGGTTCTCCTGGAGAAGAGTTGAATTTTTTAGGGAAGTGGGTCTAGAAATTGCAGGCAGTGACCAGTAATAAAGTGAAACATTTTCCATAATGCAGCTAAAAGCAGTATGGATGGGCCTGTGAGACAGAGTGGTTTTGTACCATACAACAAAGAAAGGAAAAGAAACAGCCACCCCCCACCCACCCCTAATAAACCCTAAAGAAAGGTGGAGAAGAAGATAATTGGTTATTCTAATTTACCTTAAGCAAAATTCACTTTTCTGTCTCTCTGCTTCCTATTTATTCTTACAATTGACTCTGTCTGTTTAACTCCTACATTAGCCATGGTCGGTAGGTCATATGTACTTATGAAAGAGGCTATCCATTAAGAATATTAGAGAATAAACTGAGGGTTTTGGAGGGGAGGGAGTGGGGGGTTGGGCGAGCCTGGTGGTGGGTATTGAGAAGGGCACATATTGCATGGAGCACTGGGTGTGGTGCATGAACAATCAATCTTGTAACACTGAAAAAATAAAATAAACATATTTGGGGAAAAAAAGAATATTAGAGAACATAAAGACTTAAGGGTATTAAAGATGATATTCATAAAGGGTATAACAGATTCTATTCTGAGTAAGTATAGCAATAATTATTCTCTAATTTACTATTATAGAACTAAAGTGTCTACTTCAAGTTTTAAGTATTTCTCTAGAAATATTTTCTAGCTAATACCAGTGGAATTTCTTTACTTCCACTCACTGAAAGTGGAATCTATATCATTTATTTACCAGTTTATATTACTATTGTTGAGACAAAATAAGAAGGTAGGCACTTAACTACATCTTTAACTAGAAACTCGTTCTGTGTTTAGAAAATTTATTATTCCAATGTGCTAACAAAAACTGCACCAAGCAAAATAGAAAAGAGAAAATTTGACTCAAGTTTTGTAAAAAGGGTATAATAGTATCTTTAGTTTATATTAGTACTTAATGGATGACTCAGACTCTTTGGGGCAAAGGCAATCTTTCAAATACTCTCTCCTACCCCTGACATCTCTCCATTTTTTTGTCTGAATCTCTACAAGAACTAAGGGGCTTGAGTCATCTCAATATGGTGAAGAAGTAAGCCTTGTGGCCACATAGTCCCCTCTGAATCCATGATGGTTTCTCTTGCAGATTTAGAGGTCTGATCTGGTGCCTGGACAATGACCACTAAGATTCAATTAAAATACAGTACAAAAAGGAAGCATTTCTGGAATTGAGCAATTATCTGGGGAGAGGGACTCAGATTGAGTGAATACCTATAACATTGGCCTTTCATAGAACAAGAACAGGACATCCATGGGATGCCTGGGTGGCTCAGTTGTTTAGCAGCTGCCTTGGGCTCAGGTCATGATCCCAGAGTCCTAGGATCGAGTCCCACATCAGGCTCCCTGCTCAATGGGAGCCTGCTTCTCCCTCTCACTGTGCCTGCTGCCCCCCACTCCCTGCTTGTGCTCTCTATCTCTGGCAAATGAATAAAAGCTTAAAAAAAAAAAACAGGACTGGACAAGACATCCATAGGAACAGAGGTCTGGCAAAGTGTCCCTTGCCTATACACATAGGTTGGCAGGTGAGATAGTGGGAAATGTGGATCCTCTATTGATTACTTTTATCTCTTTAGCAAAAAAGGAAACAAGGCCATTAGCTGATTGTTTGGAGAAGAGAAGGCTGTTAACAGTTTAGGGAACTGTGATATGTGCAGCAAAAAGGCTCAGATGTGGTTAGCGGTTGTTGATTTACTGGGAAGCCAGGTAATATGGTTGTGTTCTTATCCTATTAGACTGAGTCACATAGCAAACAGTCTAGAGCTGAATCTGATCAAGATCAGGTTTTTATTGAATAGGCGAGAGGTAGAATAAGACGGTTAAGGGAGTTTAGGATATTTTAGGGATTTATTGTCTTGATGGGCTTTTTGTTGGGTAAAAAGGGAAATCAAGACTTGAAGGAGAGCAAATGTAATGGGGTTGATGGGTGGAGGGACCTGTAGGAAAGGAGGTACTGGAGTGGGTGTATTAAAGGGAGGAAGCTGGAAAGTTGAAGAAGGAAAGTATGTCTGAAATTAGATTTATGCAGATATTGTAGTTATAATAATAATGCCTAAATATGACAATGGGTATTGATGACTATAGTAAATGAAGAAAAAATGTGATAATTTGAATACACATAAACCTAAAGTTATTATATATCAAAAACATCACAAATTTATAATGCAAGGGACACAATGACAAATGTGTTTGCAAGATATATGATAAAATGTTAATAAATTAACCAAACAAGTATCTCTTTTAAATCCATAAGGAAAAGAAAAGCATGCCAATGAAAATTGGCAAACGTAGGCTTAGGCAATTCTCAAAATAAGATGTGCAAATAAATAATGAACACACGAAGAACTATTCAAATGAGCAAATTAAAGCATCTGTCCAATTTGCAAAAAAAATTGCAAAATAGAATATCCAATGTCAGCAGATTTATAGTAATAAAATACAAATATATATAAATCCTGCTGAAATTTTAAATCAGAACAACATTCTCAAAGTGACTTCTGATTCTCAAAAAGGTACATATCCTTTGACTCACTAATTCTGTATCTAGGAATTTATCCTAGGACAGAATAAAAAATGTGTTTCTGATTATTTTTATTTGGGCATTTATTTAGCATTATATTAGTGGAAAATTGAAATCATATTACAATTAGAAACACCATGCAGGAAATGGTTGTATAGAAGTAGACAGAAGGAAACACTGGGCAATCTTTGAGTATCATTTTCAAATAAAACTTAGTAACAAGGAAATCTTAATTAAAGAGTGCTAAGTAAAAAACAAAACAAAAAGTGCTAAATAACCAAAGCAGTCTACAAAACTTTACATATCCAATTTTCTCCCCAAATAATTATGTATACTTGTGTATGTGTGTTCAGGGATGTTATGTATGCTTACAATTACATAAAGTACGGAAGGAAAACTTTTGGTACTGCTTATCTTTGGATACTGGATGACTTAAAAATATTTTTTCACAGTACTCATGCTCTACCTTAGATGAGGATACTCGCTACAATGTGAGTGAAGTCAACATAAAAGAAATAAGGATAGGATATAAAGATAGAACAAGGGAGTCTTGACATAATTTGGATTTCCGCATGCAGTCATGTGCAAGTCCAATTACCTGGTGTCCTTTTCCACAATCTTGTTGAATATACAGACATACTACTTGTACTCTGCTTTTTGCTTGTTTCGTTTTCTTTTTTTTCCATATGTAGATTTAACTAGGTTTTGATCATTTGAATCAGAATAGTAGAAAGAGATTAATATAATCTTTTATGAATTATATAGCAATGAATCCTCAGTACATAATCTTTGTCCTAATATCTGTTTCCTCATTAGATTCCTAGAAGAGACTGAATTTGTCAAATCATACTGGCTATTATTAAAGTTAAAGGAACTATGGCACAGAGTTATCCAGGATGGCCAGCCAGTCATATAGGCAGGGTTTCAAAGGGTGACCATACATGGGTGTGTTCACCATTTCTAGGTTCTGGCCCCCAGTTCTGAAAGTCAAGAAACTGGACTTTCATTGGTAAAGATAAGGTTCAGAGAGAATATCAACTCTAAAAGGAATGCTAATTTATGGAATCAGAACTATTACATTCATGCCAAATGAAATGTCAATGGCATTGATCAGTGAACTCTCTCTATAGGGGGGCTAAAGTCTTCCACCCCTACACCTCCCCCCACCCCGGCCATTGGGCAATATGAAGACATTTTTGGTTGTCACAACTGAAGAGGACTCCTTGCATCTAGGCAGTAAAGACCAGGGATGGAGAGCTAACTATTCTACATTGCACAAGACATAGTCCCCCATGACAAGGAATTATTCAGCCCAAATGTCCATAGAGCTAAGATTGAAAAAGCCTGCAAGGGAGGCATATACCAGCCCAGTGATTCAGACAATTTATCCCAAATGACCCTCTATCATCTTTCATAGGAAGCAATAGAGTTACATTAATGTTTTTTAATCTTTGTATTCTCTATTCCCAGCCTCCACGCTGACCATTTACTATCTCTTAGTTCAGAAGCCTCCTAACAGCCTACAACACCGTTAATTAGCATTCAACTTTCTTTGTTCCAAGCACATTCCATTCCTGTCTCCCTAGGATTATAACCCAGTCAGATTAACTGGAGCCTTAAGGTGTAACCAGAGGGTTTCATTTGCATAGACAAAGTGAATCATAGAAATACATATTTCAGCTTTACTAGAAATTGTCAGATTAGTTGTATTAATATACACTCTCTCCAACAGAGTTTTACTCCATATCCCAACCCATGTTTGACATTTCCAGACTTTAAATAGTCTGGAAAGTACTGTAAGGGACCTTTCCCTACAGGAAATGTCAATCTTGATGTAAAAAGGCATTTAAATATTGTTTTAATAAGGATTTTTCTGAGTTCTATGTCAATGAGAATCTATTGATACGTTATCAATTGTTCTGGTTTCTTGTACAATATGCCCATGATCTTCATTCACTTTTCTCTTAGCTTTTTTTTTCTTAGTGTTTCTTATTGACTTACAAAAATCTTTGTATTTGTCCTTCCGTTCTTTTTTCTGATATTACATATTGCAATATCATTCAATAACACCTATTAATGATAGCAATTCTTATGATTGAAGACATTTCAAATCATTTTTTAGAATTTTTAAAAAGATTTTATTTATCTATTTGACAGAGAGAGAGAGAGGGAGAGAGAGACAGTGAAAGAGCACAAGCAGGGAGAGCCTCAGGCAGAGTGAGAAGCAGGCTCTCTGCTGAGCAAGAAGCCCATTGCAGGGCTTGATTCCAGGACTCTGAGACCACAACCTGAGCTGAAAGGAGCCGTTTAACTGACTAAGCCCCCAGGAGCTTCCAGATCATATATAATTTTAAAAAATGTGTACATGAATGTTAGCTCTAAAAAGTGCTACCCCCAATAGTTTACAATCTCAGAGAAGCAGAGATAACTACTGTGTCTTATGTTTGAAAATATTTTTCTCTTTTAATACATGTGAAATAATAATTTTAACACTATTTCTAGTTTTATTCCATTGTTATAAATATAAATGATAATATTATAATGCCATTTCTAGCTTTACATATATATTCCAAGGTACCTTAATCTATTATTTTACCCTTGAATTTCCTTCAAAATATAGACCCTTTAATAAGGTCATTGATTATTACTTATATTTATGCCTTTAAGGTAGTCATTAATAGTTTCACCTCATGATTTTAAAATAGACTAGATGTAATTTACTAGTGTTTCTCCTTTTTATGAGAAAACTACAGTAGAGATTTATTTTACTTTATACAGAGCTGAATGGCATCTCTCTCATTTGCTTTTTCGACAAATATTTACTGTATTCCTACTGTGTGACAGTGGTGTTTTAAGCACACAGAATATACTAGGATACAAAATAAACTTAGGGGTACCTGGATGGCTCAGTGAGTTAAGTGTCTGACTTTGGCTCAGGTCACGATCTCAAGGTCCTGGGATGGAACCCTGGGTAGGGCTCCCTGATGAGTAGGGAGTCTGCTTCTCTCTGTCTCTTTCCTTCTGTCCCTCCCCAGGTAAGCCCCCTCCCCCCACAAACAGATAAAATCTTAAAAAAATAAATAAACAAACTTAATTCCTACCTTTATGAAGCTAACATTATGGAGAGGACAATCAATAGCCTAAATAAATATGTAAACTATGCTGGCTACTGATAAGTGCCTAGAACAAAATTTAAGTCCGAAAAGTGAGGATCTGTGTGGGAGGTGAGGAAGGGGAGCATGATTTTCCAGAGTAGACCCCCAAAAAACCCTCACTGATATGCCATTCCGGGCAAGTTGGAAATATGTGGATATATGAAAAAAGAGCATTTCCACTAAATGGCAGAACAAGAACAAAGTCACTAAAGCACGAGACTTCAGGAATAAAGTAAGGAGAACAAGAGGTAAGGGAACGAGGGAGAAAGGAGTAGGGAATAAGGTCAGAAAGATAATGGAGGGGCCAGATAAAAGGATTTTAGCTTTTATTCTCAGTAAGATGGGGAAGGCTGTAGTAGAGAGTAACAACATCTGACTTCAGTTTTAAAGGGATCCCAGTAGCTTTCATTTTGAGGAAAGCCTGCCAGGAGACAGGGGCATAAACAAGATCAGTTAAAAGATGGAATTGCCTCCACTTGTTTTTCCTCCAGCTCCTTTTTAAATCCAGCTCAATTTAGTATTTTTGCCTTTTTCCTATTAAGAGTAATATGACCTCCACATAGGTACATCAGTGCCAGGTCAATGCCAGGTCCTTATCTTACTTGACCTCTCAGAACCACTTGGTTTCTCTGATATACTTTTCCACTTAACTTCCAAAATAGCACAATCTCTTCGTTTCCCTCCTAATTTACAGGCTCTTCCTTCTCAGCTTCCTTTGCTGATTTCACCTCACATCCCCAGACACTTAATACAGAATCCCAGGGCTCATTCTTCCTTTTCTCTTCTCTACATTGTCGCCTTTGCTGATCTCATAGAGTTTCCCGGCTATAAATACCATGTAAATGCTGACAGCTCCCCATTGCTGTTTCTACTGAGACTTTGCCATTGAACTTAACCTCATATATCTAGTTATCGGTGACGTTCATCTTCAGAACCGCTCCATCTGCAGCCTTCTTCGTCTCAGTGATAACGATTCCATTCTTCGTTCTTAACACACTGGAATCAGAAATTAGGGCTGGAAAACTAGTCTAGAGATACAAATGTTAGGGTTATCAGCATACAGATGATGTTCAAGGAATTTCCCTAGAAATTGTGTTTTGCGTTGTCTTTAACAGGATAGTTCTACAAGGGATCCCTTTTGTTTGTAAATGGCACTCTTCAGGAAAAATGTATTTCTTACCTACATCATAACTACAACCTATAATTTTCAGTTAATTAAGTAAATAATAATAATTATAAAATAATATTAATAAATTAGTAATTAATGAGATCCTGGACTAAATAATTTATATGAATTACCAAATAATAACCATGCTAAACATGGATTTTCTGAGGTGTTCTGACTTGTTGGTAACTAACAAGTAACTAAGGTGTTCTGTTTGAAGGTAACTAACCTAACCATTTGTTTTACTTGTCCCCACCTTTCTTCCAGGCCATGCAATCAATCCCTTGATTATCTCTGTTAAAGGGGAATTTTCCAAAAAGAAGAAAAATCAAGACTTTAAAAAAGATATACAATGAATATCTATGTTTTTTTAACTCTGTATTAATGAGGTAAATAGGCAATGTTAAACTTATTCAGAGAAACCAAATACATACATTTATATATGGAGAACATTGGAATGATTTTTTTTTTTTCCATTGGAATGATTTTATGAATAGATGCATTACCGACAAGCAGGCCAAGGAGCAGAGCACCTACAGAAGTAGAAGCAGATAATCCAAAAGAGGATGCTATGCTATGAACAATGCTTAGTTTTCATTGAAAATAACCACTGATTTTTTTATTTATTCTAACTTCACTTACTGATAGAAGTATTTGTATTTATTACTTGTCGTATAAGAGAAGAATTGAAAAACTAGAGTCACAAATAAAGTAGAAGCGGGAAATTATTTTTCCACTACTTCAAACACACTTAGATTTCTATATTTTCTGTAAAGAAATGTTAAATACAATAAACGTGTTCTAGTTACAGTCACTCTTCAATTATTTGCTATAGGATATAAAATTATGTTTCTAGTTCTCTATTCAAATTTTCTGCTTCATTATGAAGATAATTCAATTATAATAATTCTAGAAGACCCACTAGAAAACTATTATTCTCTCTTTGCAACAACTTAGCACTTGAGAAAAAACTGTCGTGAAAACATCAGTCAGATAACTTTCCACTAAACATATATGTGTGGTATAATAAAGAAATTCTGGTCTTTGTCTTTTGTTCCTGGCACAGAGTTTCCAAAAACCTGGAATTTCCTGGGAAAAACTTTCTGCAGAGGATTGTCTTTGTTACATTAATTAGTTGACTTTGGGTGGGCCCCCAGATACCTTCAGGTTGGGGGCTGGTCTCTAGAATGACTAACCACATGGTTAGAGCACTTGAACTTTGGGTTAGCCTAAACTCTGGCAAGGGAAAGGGAACTGGAGTTTGAGTTCATCACCTTGTAAATGATTTATTCAACCATGCCTACATAATAAAACCCCAATTAAAACTCTGGACAATAGCCTCCATGGAACTTCTGGGTTGGTGGACCCACTGATATCCCGAGAGGGTGACATGCCTAGATTCCAAAAAAAGAGGACTTGGAAGCTCTGCATCCCCCATGCTCTACCCTAGACCTTGCCTATGTGTCTCTTACATTTAGCTGTTCCTGATCTGTATACTTTCTAATAAGATGGTAAGCATATATACAGTGCTTTATGTAAGTTCTGTTAGTCATTCCAGCAAATTATCTAACCTGAATGAGGGTCCTAACCCTCATTTAAAAACCTCTGACCTTTTTTTTTTTTGGTCAGTCAGAAACACTGGTGGCTCTGAGTCTCAAAGAGAGCATCTGGCATGGGACAGTCTTGTGAAGAATTTTGTCTTTACCTGTGGGATCTGCACAATCCCCGGCGAGTCAGCATCAGAGTTAAATTGAATTGCAGGACACCTAGCTGCCAGAGAACTGGTGTCAGAACAGAATATGTAAATACTGATCAGTGTAGAAAAATATGTGTCAGCAGTAATGGTGAAAATATGCATAAATGAAATACCTAAGCAGTGACCAAATTTGTTACCGGTTTGCCCATGTGATATTTAGTTATCATTTCAATTCAGGCTTTATAAATTTATAAAACAAATTAAATTTTTCTATCTGTATTAGATTTTTCCATCTATGAGTAGTGAGAAATCATAACTTTTCCTAAAGTTTTCCAGAGGATTTCCTTTCCCACCCACATAAATATATAAAGAGGAAACTTCTGGGCCAGTTCCTCCTACTGCAAAGTAGAAACATGGCAGATATCCAATGTATGTGAGCAGTGTAAGTGGTAAGTCTGGATGATGTAGGAACAAAACCTATTTTTTAAGTCATCATATTTCATGGCTTACACATCTTTTTGGCATCAGTGCATCTTGATTTCATTTAACCAATTTTTTCAGCCACTTACAAAATAAAAATGCAAGGCTTTTACCAAAAATATTGGGAAAAATAAATCCAGATATAAACATTACGTCTACAGGATTGTTATAGCAGCTTCGATTACAATGAAAGCAATGTTTTTAAGTTTTCTTGCATTATGAGCATAATGCCCCCAGTATTTCAGAAGCCATGGGTCTATTTATAATGGTTTTGGCCTCTCTGTGCCAAATGCTTAGTGTACAAACTGAAGCCAGAAAATCAAGGATCCAAATTACACCATGTAGAATGCCAATGAAAGTTTTTTTTTCTATTTCCCAAAGCATAATAACACTAAGAATTTAAAACCCAGCTAAAAATACACTTACTCTTGAATCTTCAAATGTGTGAAATAAAAAAAACGAGCATTTGCCCTCTATTTCTTGTTTCAAATCTACACAAAGCAGCATTAAAATTATTTGAAACTGATTTTTATGGCCAGGAGAAAGCATCACAAGAAATTTAAACTATACAAAGAAATTAAGGCAACAGAAGACCTCACCTCTTTCTTATAAGACATTGTAAAAGAAAGCTTACTGGTTTCAAAAGAAGATGTTACTATTATGTTGAAAGATCTAAGTATAAAACTGCCAGAAAACAAAATACTATGATTACACCTTCGATTTGTAAATCTCAGATAGTGAAGGAAATAAAATGGCTAGATGGTGGATGATAATCACTGGAAAACTATGATCTGTTATCTAGTAAAATTAGTTCACTGGAACCTTCATTTCCACACAAGTCATTATGAGAATTCTGGTTTTTCTACCTGCATGGTATTAGGCCACTCTACAAAGTGAAACACCCAAATCCTGGAACTTGAGCTGTTTTTATTCTGTTTTCCATTTCAAGTACTGAGGTAGTACCAAACCACCACAACTTCTCCTTATTATTATCCAGGTTAAGAGCTATGACGTCCTGAATGTTTCCATTATAGAATTATCTTTCTTTCTAACAGTACTAAAACTTTCATTGGCCTGGGTATTTCCAAAGTTTGTTCTAATCCGAAATGAATTCCAAACTCTTGAATTCCATATTTTCAATTTGGAAACAATAAATTAATAAACATTCTGGTTAGCAGACATTGGCTTTTTAAAATTATAATTCAAGGGAGACATTAATGTACCATCTTCCCCCACTCAGCAGGTGTTGCAACGATAAAGCATAACACCCTTTCAGTCTCATGACCAGTTCCAGATTTCCCATACCTACAAGCAGCAGTGATCCTAGTCAAAACTTCACAGCAAATAACATGCCTCCTTGGAACTCCCGTGGTCCCCTCAGACTATACCACTTCAGAATCCCTAGTGTTGTGTCAGGAATCCCTCTTTACCAAGGACTTGTCAGGACTAATTATGACTTAAAGGACAGTGTTTAAAGATGAGAATGCTTAACGAAAAGATGTAAACTACATTAGTGGTGTTTCAAGTATTTCACATTCTTGTTCAGCTTCCACATTAGGCTCTTCCTGCCATGTGCAATGAAGGACATGACACATTTCCTCTACAACCGTGAAACTCATTGGCTTTAAAAATTCTTGAGATTGGTCAATGAATTCCAGAAATATTTAGATGACATGGAAATTCATTCTTTATGAAAGCCTTCTTTCTAAAGCTAGAACGTTTAAATTACTTCCTTCTTCAAATCGTCTCTTATCTATTCCCCTTGCCCTTGATGTAATCTTTTCTCTACAGTTCCACACGAATACTTAACCAAAATCCCTACTTCTAAAAAATATTTTTGTAGTTTTCATAGATCTAAAATTCTTTAGGAAGTTGCATGAGAAGACAATAGGCATTCTCATTCATAAAATGAAAACTTCAAAACTTACTTATTTTAGAAGCTACAGTAAACAGCATATCCAAATTCGTCTTTTCTTATTACAGCACTTGACTTGGTTTAGTCCCAATAAATTCAGAAGTCTCAAAGTGATCTAATATATTCCATCTATTTGAATTGCATTTTACTCCTGACTACAAGAGTTTTATTTTTTGATCTATTAAATAATCTGTTATCTTTTTAAATTTACCATTATTTTTGTAGTACACTTCCATGTAATTCATTTCCTCATAAGTAAATAAAATTCATTTTAACACAGCTTTGCTTTATTTTTATCATTTGAAATATTTACAATGTGTTTAAGAACAGGAATGCAGGCTAGATTTTTAAAATAAAGATAAAGGAAAGATAAGAAAAGGCATGCTTATACCATAGCCTTAAAATTTTTAAGTGGTTACCTGAGCAAGATGGTGGTAAAAAGCTCAGGAAACAAGAGACAAGGTTTTTCATATTATAAAGTAGTAATGGAAAGAAACTTCCTCTACATTTTTTCCATTTTAAAGGTCTACTTATTTTGTCTTATGTAGAATTTATGAAGTCCTGGCATAAAATGAATCGGAAAAGTAATTCACTACCATGTTTAAAGAAACTGGAAAACATAACATGTGTGAATTACCCATCTTCTCTTTAGTGAGAAGAAACATACATGGATTCTTGAAAAAGAGCCACAATTAAAGTGCTTAGAGCAAGACCTTTCTGAAATCTAACACTGGACCATTCCATATCCTCACAGTGCTGCTCCCATTCTGCTCGACTGCAATGACACAGCCAAGCTCATGCTTCTTATTTTGAAAATTCTGTGTTTTTCAGGAGTTTGATCAAAGCCTTCTACCCATTAAGTTAGCAAAAATTATTTTGCTGAGCTAGTTAAAGAAATGAGGTAAAGATAAGAAGGGAGGGAAGGAGGACTTGGAAGGAGGTGGGAGATGTCATGCAAATGGGAGGAAAGAGTGAGAAAGTGCTCCCACAGCAACTCAGAGAAGCATACACACTGCTAGGCTCAGGTTAGCTGAACAAGGAAGTAAAGAAGTAAAGACGACCCCATAAACTTCTAATTCCCCAAATCTCATAGGTAGTTGTCAAGCTCACTTCATAATCGCACACACACCCACACACACAATCATATGATTTTAATTCACTTCCATGCTGTTTGTAAGAGTTCTTAAGGATGTTTTAGTCTCCTTTGAAATTAGTTTAAATTGATGCTGAATTTTACAACTTTTTTTATGGTCCCTTCTTAGGATATTCTGCTTGTTTGAACTTTGCCTTTATGCTGTACCCCAGGTATAAAGGCATTTCTCTAAGAAGCGCTCAACTTAAACTCATAAGTGCACACAAGACTCAGGGCACTTTTTAGTAGGTAAAGTGGTTTCTAACAGACCTTTTTTAAATTAAGAAATGAGATAGTATTTTTCAGATTCTCTGATACTTAACTGTTGTGCATATTTTTCAAAAATATGGTAAACATTGGTCCAGGAGGAAGTTTAAATAAGTTCCATGGTATGAAGTTTGGGGATAATAGTACACTATCCACTTGAAAAGTACTTAGCTCATTTCTAGGAGGAAATGCTGACAATTACTTGAGAGCATTCTTCAAATTTGCTTGGAACCATCACCAATCTTCTTCTGATGACTCTCGGATCCAGAAGCCTTTGGCAATAAAAACTTTTGATTCTATCTACCTTTAGACTATATATATATTTTTAAAAACTAGATAGTGGAAAAAAAGGTATCAGGTAACATTTTGTCTAATGCCTTAAAAACATACAAGTTGAGCAACCTTTGTTTTGTCTTGTTTTCTTTTGCTTTGTTTTCCTAGAAGGGTGCAATGTATAGGAGATTTTGGCAATCCCAGTAAAGAAAGGAAAGGTTGGATCAAGATTAAATTTCACAATATATTGAATATGTAAAATGTCTAATATAGCACCCTGCATATCACAGACTCTCAAGAAATGATAATAGTTTTAAGCACTTAGCTCCTCTTATGTGCCTATCTACACATTTTCTTTTATAATCCTCATACTCTGAAGTAAATGGGGATTTCCTTATCTTCATTTTGCAGACAGGAAACTGAAGCACAGAGAAGTTAGGCAATCTGCTCAGGGACACACAGCTGATAGACTAGAGGGAGCTTTGAATCTAGCAATCTGCTAGAATGATAAATAATACAGTGGATTGAAAGGGCATGTATGTCAACGGCAGGATACATGGTACCAGATAAGGCTAGCAAGGTATGAAGGGAGAAGATCATGGCGGCTTATCAGCCATCTAAGGGAGTTTTCTCTTTATCTTAAGAATAATGGAAAGTCATGGAAAGGTTTTTAAGCAGGGAAGTACCTGAACAGTTATGCCAGATTATTACTTGGCTGTGGGAGAAAACAGGTATCAAGAGACAAAAGCAGATCTCAAACAACCAAGTAAAACGCTATTACACTGTGTAGGCAGGAGAGTGTTATCTGATTCTAGAAAGGTGGTGTGGGGGGTGAAGACATGCTTTGTGGAGGCATTTCATATCCTAAAAGCATTTACATTCCTCTAATTAAAATCTCCAACCCACTGAAGTTCTATTATCTGCTGAGGCTACTTAAATCAACTGAACACTGCAGTACAAAAAACAAATTTATGGGGCACCTGGGTGGTTCAGTCAGTTAAGCCTCTGCCTTTGGCTCTGGTCATGATCCCAGGGTCCTGGGGTCGAGTCCTGTGTCCAGCTCCCTGCTCAGCAGGGAGTCTGCTTCTCCTTGTGTACCTTCACCCCTCTACCCCTCACCCCACTCATGCTCTCTCTCTTAAATAAATACATCAAATCTTAAAAAAGACAAACAACAAATTTAATCGGTTTCAAAATTCAGTTTCAACATGACTTTCTCCAAGAAGTTTTCCTTCAGTGATAATCCTGGGTCAGATGCCCTTGCTAAATCCTCCAATTATCACCTGTCATAGCATTTTAAAAATTACATGTTTTAATAGTCTTTACTACTCTGTTTCCTCTGTGGAATCACCAGCTCTTTGAGAGCTCTGAACAATTCTTTGTGGAATCCCCAGAATCTGGCACAGAATCTGTCAGTAGTTACTAACAAGTATTCAATGAGTTTTGAATGGAAAGAGAGGAGAGCAGAGCTGCTTCCCACCAGAATAGTAGCACAAGTAAATTTGTATCTGGGAAATTCTGTGGTATAAATCCATTTGGATAAGGAGATTTGTGGTGTGTGGATGTATATATGTGCGTGATGGGAGGAGGGGAGATAAGATGCCTTACTTCTTTAAGAAGCCATCTCATACCACTTACTTAGTAAATCATTACACTGGGCAATGCGTTCTTTGGTAAAAACATTGTGTTTTGTTTTGTTTTGTTTTCCTCATGCAGCCTCTCTTCTACCTAAATCAAGTGTCCCCTACTTTTACCAATCTTACAAACCCTTTTCTCAAGCAATATATGTCCACATTTTCAAAGAAGATTCTGTATTTCAGTGGACTTAATAAATTCAAAGAAATGCACATGGAGAAAGTCCTTGAAAGAACAATTTTAAATTATGAATTATAGAGTGAAAAATAAAATCTTGTGTCCATATATACTCATTCTGTGTAAACAATTAGAAATATTTCAGGAGAACCTAGGTGGCTCAGTCAGTTAAAGTCTGCCTTCAGCTCAGGTCAAGCCTGGCATCAGGCTCCCTGCTCAGCGGGTAGTCTGCTACCTTCCCTCCGCCCCTCCCCTGGCTCATGCTTGCTCTCTCTCTCTCTCTCTCTCAAACTAATAAAATCTTTTTTAAAAACTAGTTCATGGAAAAAATCAAATTTTTTTAACTATTTTTAAAGTCAACTGGAATTAGTTGTTATACAAACATTTGTTGAATTTTTTAAGTGCCGGTTGTATTTCTGTGACACTATGAAAGCTATACAAACATATATATTCAAAATAAATAATGTCCCCTAAGAAGATGAAATTCATATGTAAGCTTATATAAATCAATTCCATATTCTAATGATTTGAAGAAAAATATAACTACCCACGCAAGTCATAACCTTCATGGAATGTTCCCGATCACGAAACAATAATTACGTCAAAACAAACAAAAAACCAAAAGATTCACCAAAGAGCAGACTAGATTTTCTAATTCAGTATAACTATAGAATTAAGTATTGAAATTATCATTGACTTTGTTAGAGACCATATTGTCTAGTTTATAAAGGACTTATTTTGAATCATACTGGATGTAGACTTTAATCCCTCCTTTACTCATCATTTGGGATCTCAATTTACTTATCTATAAATAAGGACAACAAGGCCCACCTTGAGTCGTAGGAATCGAAGGAAATATTGTACATTAAATGTCTAGCCTAGTGCTTAACATGATAACAATTAGCCATAATTAACAGATCAATAGGCAGATTCCAAACTAAATCTGTATCTGAGACCTCAGCTACAAATCCTTCAGAGTAAGCAATGTCACACATTAGTTGGATACAGGATTTCAGGGAAATATATCAGAAATGGTAGAGAAATAAGAGTGGGGATGGGCATGGGCTGCATTTTTACGAGTGTGGTGTCCTGTGTGAGATTTCTTTCTTGGGTGGAAGAAGGAGTGAGAGAGGAGATGATATCCTCTGTGAAGTCTGAAAGATTAAGTGTACCTGTTAGACCTTATCAGATACATATAAGGGCTGAATATGAACAGATTATTTCATAGGCCAACTGATACTGATTCACTCCATGGTACATGGAATCAATTATAGGCATTTTAGAAACAGGCTGGCCATATGCAGCCATGATGAGTGCCTGGCTTCCTCAGGTATGTGCTAATTCACATAACACCCTGACAAATATAACTGAGCCCTGGGAGCTGTATCACTTCTCTCTTTGTCTCTTACCTCTCCCTTTCATCTGGAAAAGAGAATAGCCTCCCTCATTTGTCATCACAAGTGTCTACTTGATAACATTTATGATAATACGTCTGAGAGGCTAATAAATCTCTGGAAGTGGAAAACAGGCGATGGTGAGAACATAGAGTAAGAAACCCAACAAATGAAGATCAGCTGTAGTCACGACATTTTGCCTCTTAAATATAATCAACTGATACATTAAAATGAAATTCAAATATTTTTTGAGACTAATGTGATCATTAAGGATACAAAAAGCAGGTTCATGAGCCAAATCTGGATTGTAGAACACATGTTACATTTATTACTGAGTTTCTTGTCTGAAGAGGACCAATATATTTCAGATCCTCCATCGCGAACCACACCAAGGGGAATGCTGAAGGGAGACTGGCCACCTAGACATATTTGAGTTTCCATTCAAAGAAAATGTTTCAATGTTTCAGTGAATATTAGCAATGTATGCTAATATTTATATAAATGCTAGCCATTAAAATTTAAACCACTAATAAGAAATCTGGGATCCTTAATAACTTGACTGCCAATGAGCAAAATAAAGAACTTGTGAGACATGTCAAGCTTTCACAACAATTGAAAGTCCATAATATGAGTGTTTAAGTAATTTTCAGTATCTTCAGCTTAAAAAAAACTCCAAGAAAAATAAATGCCAAATATATCCTAATGAGTTCTTGAAAAATAAATGCTTAACTATCCATTTACCTGATACTGCTTTGCCAAACAACAGCCCCAGAAGCCAAAATGCTTGAAAGTATATAGAAATCTTTATGACACTATAAATCTCAGCTTTTCTTGGGGCAAATGTTATGGCTGAAATGATGAACACAGAGAACTAACTGTGTGGCCATCTCACTTTTCTCTTACCTACTTCATCAACAAATGATGTTTCAGTCAAAATAATAAAGCTAGCAAGACTGATAAATTACCAATAGAGAGGAGAGAACTTTTAGATGAGTTCTGTAATTCTAGTAATATTAAGTAGATGAGAAACACCCAATCCAGGGGTTGTTATGTTGAATATGTTACAGATACCAAGATAGTATGGGAATGCTTTATTTCAAAGAAGAATAATAGGAGATAGAGCCTTTATGAGAAATAAATACTATTGGCACTATTTCTAGGATGGTTAAATACAGATATTTTAAATATATACACATAAGAGTATATTCACTATTGTATAAAAGAAGTTTTTAAATAATACACAATACAAATTTGGGGAAAATAGATTGTCAAATTAAAATACAAATGTATCAATGCAATTTATTCAAGTGAAAATAATTCCTATTAAGTATGGCACATGCCTCTATCTCTATGTCCTCGTGTTTACTTAGGCTCCAACATTCCCCATGAAGTTAACTGGAGTTTGCTGTGTACAGAAAAAGTATACACTCTTAAAATTTAGATATTTTTGTTCTTAGTTATAAAATTATTTTCCTGTTGTATATGTAATGTTAAAATAATTTTGAAAAGACATATGTATATCTTTAAAATATGCATGTTACGTGTATATATTTACAAATGTGCCCCCAAACAGAGCAGAACCTTGATAAATACTTTATTATGTTTCATTAAAGCATTCCCTTTCATGATGGTCTGGCTTGGCATCAGGGAACATATAGAAAATATAGACACATCCAAACTCACTGCAAAGAATAATACACTTTGTCATGAAAAAATAAGATGGCAAGCTTAACATCTTTAAGATTTCTCATGTATTTACCAGTAGAATTAGACTGTGTTCACCTGTGGAAGTTATTTAATTACTTTAAATTTTCTATATACAAAGATTTTAATGAGGACATGTTCACAGAAAGTTCGAATAGTAGCAAGGATTTAGAGAGTTACATGCTTTCTTTGAAAAGAGTGACGTAGTTGCTGTAGACTTTCCTAACATTTGGGGTCAGAATACAAAGTCAGGCAAAGGGCAAAGATGATTCAAAACCAGTAGATTAATTTACGTTTAGCCAATTATAATTAATATCACATCAAAGCTGTTTACATTTCTGCTGTCATCCATATGCATTAGCACCAGGTTAATGCCCAAGGCATGAACCGAATGATAGCTTGCATAAACCTCCACTGCTCTTAGACAGTGAAGTCCATTGCCCTATCCCTACTTCCCGGGAATAACCTTTGATCTTCAGATCAACAGTAAAAATAATTACTGACTTTGGCTGAACTGGGATTCGTCATTTCAGTTCTGAGTAGCTGCACAGCTGGAGACAGATGTGCAGGTCTCCTGCCTAGATCCTAAAGAATCTTCCCCAAGCGTTTATATCGTACTTGTCATTCGTTTATCAGAAGCCAAATATTTCTCTTTTGTAAACGTGTGTAAAACATTCTCAGAATTTCAAACAATAACAAATCAGAGCTGGATGTGACCAAAATGAAAAAAAAAGAAAAAGAAATCTCCCATTTGTCCAAACGGTTATATTATTAGAAAATAAGAGCTAAAAACAGCACACAGGCACTCACACATACACAATTATTTTAATATAGATTTTAAATAATTTGCTCAAAGATAGAATGATAGAGAAAATGTCAAAAGTTTAAACAAGGGAAAATTACTAGAGAAAATATTTTTTTTTTAAAGATTTTATTTATTCATTTAACAGAGAGAGAACACAAGCAGGAAGAGAGGCAGGCAGAGGCAGAGAGAGGAGCGGGCTCCCTGCGGAGCAAGGAGCCCGATGTGGGACTCGATCCCAAGACGCTGGGATCATGACCTGAGCCAAAGGCAGTTGTTTAACCAACTGAACCACCCAGGCGTCCCGAGAAAATATTTTTTAATTATGAAAATATTTTTAGTGTGCTAACTCTTGAAGTCAATTTTTATTGTTAATTTTTTTCTTCTTTCCCTTTTTATGCATCAATATTATTAACTTTTTTTAGGAAAAGTAATCTACATTAGCATTATCCCATGTGAAATTTTATATTTGCGGTTGATGCCTTTATATGTCATTTGTTCAGAGAAGATTATTCATTCGTTTATTCAATAAACATTATTTAGAGTCTATTAAGTATTGGATACAGTTCTAAGCATTGGGAATACAAAGGTGATAAGACAGAACGTGATCTATAGGCTCAGACAGAATATAAATTCTACCAAGAAGAGACAAACAGTAAATGAATGAATAAGTGAATTTCAAGTAATGAATGGTGGCAGGATCAGAATTCAACGAAACAGAATATGATGACTGACAGTAGCGGGGGGGGGGGGGCGGGGCGGGGAGGTTCACAGCCTGCTTAAATGAGGCACTTAGTCAGGGAACCCTTCCCTGAAATTTGTGTCTCCTGGTATAACACTTAATGATAAAGAGTCAATCCTAGAAGAATCTGGGATCAAAAACTGTCTCAGCAGAATGAGCAGCAAGTGCAAGGATCCTGGGTGAGACTGATCTTGATGCGTTCGAGGAGCACAGAGGGAGACAGCATAGTCCGGGCACAGGAGCTCGAGCAACTTGGCGGGTACTAATGCCCACTTGGCCCTGGAGGCTATGGTAAGGAGATCAGATTTTATTTTACACCTATTTTGGGTTTTTCCTAAACATGTTTTCAATCTTTGCTCCTAAGGAACAGTGATAGCATGGGAAAGCTAGACCTTACTCTTTCTAAATTAACGAATAAGAAAGAAAAATAGGTACAACGAGGCTTATTCTAACATTAAAAAAGAATCACATAACAGGCTCCTCTTGTTCTTTAAAGGAAATATATAATCCCAGCCAAATTATGGTTTTGCCTTTCTCTTTAGGCTATTGTCAAACACGAGGAAATAAGGGAAATTTCAAGTTAGATTTTCACTACTGTCAAAAACGTCTTGGGGCTGATATTTAATTTTATTGATTTTGGCTCATGGATTGTCTAAATTGACAGAACTGACTTTATTAGGGCATCACACAGACACAGAATAAATAAATAAGCAGTATTTCAGGAAATCTATTGTTTTTATTTCAGGTGTTCATTAACCCCCTTCTTGCTCACTTAAGAAAGGACCATCCAGAGGTTACACCGCACTTGAAACCAGCTCAGGATTCACATATTTTTTAAAGCTAAGCAATACGTTCCCAAAGAAATTAACAGCTTTTTTCTAAAGAAGTCATTAAGTAAATATTATTTTAATTTAGCTTCCCAAAGTCAATAATTTTATTCCATTAAAATCTAATACATGACTTGTCAAGGCCACTAGAAAAATACAAAGAAAACCTCATAGGTAATTCCACCATTAAGAGATAGCTCTAGTTAATACTTTGGTTTCTACTTTCCAGATATTAAGACTTTTTAAGTCTACTTACGCTCTTATTTCCTGTTTGATTATTTTTCAACTTAATTTATGGGGTTTCATATTCTTCTGAGATATTGAATTACTGATGATAATTGATAGTATCATCTATTTGCTATCAAACCTTTAAATGGTTCTAAATGTTCCATTTCATTAAAAAGAAAAAAAAGGTTTTCTGAAACCATAAAACTCCTAGAAGAAAACCTAAATGGTAAGCTCTTTGACACTGGTCTTTTTGGATTTGACACAAAAAGCAAAAGCAACAAAAGCAAAATTAAACAATAGGGACTACATCAAACTAAAATCTTCTGCACAACAAAGGAAACTATCAATAAAATCAAAAGACAGCCTATGAAAGATAATATTTGCAAATTACATAATTGATAAGGTGTTAAAATCCAATATATATATATATATATATATATGTATACATATATACTTACACAATAGCTACCAATTCATTTGAAAAATGGGGATATACTCTAAACTGACATTTTTCAAAAGGCATAGGGAGCGTCAATAGACCAATGATAAGGTGTTCAACACCAGTAATCATCAGGGAAAAGCAAATCAAAACCACAATGAGATATTACCTCGTACTTGTCAGAACAGCTATTATCAAAGAGAAGAAATAGCATGTGTTGGCAAGGATGCAGAGAAAATATGTGTGCTGTTGGTGAGAATGTGAATTGGTGGAGCCACTATACAAAACAATATGGAAATTTCTCAAAAAATTAAAAATAGAAATACCATATGATCCAGTTATTCTTCTTCTGGGTATTTATCCAAAGGTAATGGAAACACTAACTCAAAAAGACATTTGCACATTCCCCTCTATGTTCATTGCAACATTATTTATAGTAGCCAAGACCAGGAAGTAACCTAAGTGTTTATCAATAGAAGAATGGATAAAGAAAATGTAATATATATACAAAGGAATGAATGGAATACTATTCAGCTGTAAAAAAGGAAATCCTGTCATTTTCAACAAAATGGAAGAATCTGGAGGTCATTATGATAAGTGAAATAAATTAGACAGAGAAATACAAATACCATATTATTTCACAGATTTGTGGAATCAAAAACAAAAACAAAAACAAACAAAAATTCATAGGTACAAAGGACAGATTGGTGGTTGCCAGAAGTGGAGGGGTAGGTAGTTGGAGAAATGGATGAAGGTGGTCAAAAGTTACAAGCTTCCAGTTATAAAGTAAATAAGTCCTAGGAAGTAATGTACAGCATGGTGACTACAGAGAATAATACTGTAACATATATTTGAATATTGCTAAGAGAGAAAATATTTTGGTAAGGAAATATTTGTAAGGATTTGTAAGGAAATATTCGTAAGGATTTGTAAGGAAAAAACTGTGTGGTGATAGATGTTAACTAAGCATATTATGGTGATCATTTCACAATATATCCAATAATTTTGAATCATTGTGTTATACACCTGAAAGTAATATAGTGATATAGATTAACTATGTCTCAATTGAAAAAAAAAAAGATGATCAGGTCCAAATGTTGATAGCTCCAAGGTTGAAAAACCCTAGCTTCAGGTAAGAAATGTATAACCTTTGGAATTGGAATGAGATATGTGTTCTTTGTGAACTGGAGAGGAAAGTAGCTGGTCAACAGAGGAGAAGGAAAAAAAAAAAAAAAAGCTCAAGAGAAGTACACACAGGGAAACTAATGGCTTCCTTGTTCTGGGCCTATCTCTGGTTCTGTGAGGTATTCCACAGTATCCTTACACCAATTTTTACTTAAACTAGATGCAATTGGTTTCTTCTATGTGGTCTTGCTTTGCACCTGTGCTCTAGGAAGTGGTTCCAAGAAAATTTACTTTTTGTGAAGAAAACAAATAAAGGTTTATAGAAAAATGCACAAGGAAAAAAAATGCAAGGAGAAAAACTCACCCCAAGATCAAAATAATCTATATTGTGAAGTGGGAGAAACAAATTATTAATGAATAGTAAATGTGAAAAAAACAAGTTTATTTACAATAGATTTAAATTTGTAATAGTGTAATTGGAGTAAATTTAAATTTAAATAAAGTTACGGAGTCAAATATTTATTCCTCTTTATTTCCCGAGCTCAGTTTCCTCATATGAAAAACTAGAGAGTACAAGAACAATATGAATTACTCTTTCACTTATATGAAAGAAAACCAGCTCTGTTTTATGAATAATTTGTGACACAATCCTAGTGTCTTCTGAATCATTAAAGCCCTTAAACCTTAAATACATCTAAAATAAACCACTTTGTTATCAGACCTCTCTTTACCTTCCTTCTTCCCCCTGCTCCAAAATCTCTCCTTCATTCGTTTCTTAAAATAAGCTCTTATAAGATATAATTTATATGCCATAAAGTTTAGGGTTTTTTTTTTTAAGTGTATAATTCACATTTTTCCAGTTAGGTTTTCTCAGGCAAGAGAAACAAAAGCAAAAATATCCCACTACTGGGATTCCGTCAATATAAAAATCTTTTTCCACAGCTAAGGAAACCATTAACAAAACAAAAAAAAGCAATCTTCTGAATGGGAGAGAATATTTGCAAATAATAAGGGGTTAATATCCAAATATATAGAGAGAACTTCTAAAAGCCAACACCAAATCCCCCCCCCCAAATAATCTGACTTAAAATTGGCAGAGGAGAGTGCCTGGGTAGCTCAGTCGGTTAAGCGTCTGCCTTCAACTGGGATCATGATCCCAAGATCCTGGGACCAAGTCCTGCATGAGGCTCCCTGCTCAGCTCAGCTCTCTTTCTCTCTCAAAAATAAATAAGATAAAATCTTAAAAATAAGTAAGTAAAATGGGCAGAGGAACTGAAAAGACATTTTTTTCCAAAGAAGACATACAGACGGCCAACAGAAACATGAAAAGATGCTCAACATCACTAATCACTGGGGTCAATGCAAATCAAAACCATAATGTGATATCACCTTGCACCTGTCAGAATGGCTAGTATCTTATCCAAAAGACAAGAAACAAGTTTTGTGAGAATGTGAAGATAAAAGAAGCCTTGTGCACTACTGGTGGGAATGTAAGTTGGTGCAACCACTGTGGGAAATAGTATGAATGTTTTAATTTTAAGGAAATTAAAAATAAAATACCATGTGATCCAGTAATTATTCACCTAAAGAAATGAGAACACCAATTCTAGAGGCTACATGCCCCCTTATGTTTGTTGCTGCATTATTTATAATAGCCAAGCTATGGAAGCAACCTAAGTGTTCACCAATAGATGAATGGATAAAGAAGATAAGGCGTGTGTGCATGCGCGTGCACACACACATACACACACACACACATTGGAATATCATTCAGCCATAAAAAGAATGAAATCTTCACATTTGCAACAACATGGATGGAGCCAGAAAGCATTATGCTAAATGAAATAAGTCGAACAGAAAAAGATAAATGTCATATGATTTCACTTATATGTGGAATCTAAAAAAACAAAATAAGTGAATAAAGAAACAAATAAATGAAAAGCAGAAATAGACCCACAAATGTGACAACAAACTGATGGCTGATGGAGGGGGAATGGGCAAAAATGAGAGAAGAAAAATAGGAGCACAGGCTTTCAGTTATGGAATGAATAAGTCAGGGGGATGGCAGGTAGAGCGTTGGGAATATAGTTAACGGTACTGCAATAGCTTTGTATGGTGACGGATGACTTCACTTGTGAGAACAGTATAAAGTATAGACTTGTTTAATCCTTATGTTGTACTCCTGAAGCTAACGTTGTGTGTCATCTATATTTCAATAAAAAAATTAACTTGATCCAATGTAAAAATAAACAAAGTGTATAACTCACAAGGTTGTACAACCTATCACCACGATATAATTCCAGAACACTTTAATCACCCCAAAAAGAAACCCCATACCTATTAGCAGTCACTCCCCCTTCTCCCTTGGTCCAGCCCTCCTCATCCCCCAATCTACTTTCTGTCTCTATGTATTTGCGTGCCCTGGATATTTTATATTAATGGAATCATATAAACGTGACTTTTTGTGTCTGGCTTCTTTAACTTAACACAATGTTTTCAAGGTTCATCCACGTTGTAACACATACCAAAACTTTGTTCTTTTCATCTTGTTTCACTGCTTCCTTTTTCCGATTCTGCCTGGACTGACTGGCCTCACCGACTACAGTGTGGAAGGAAACATGGCTGCGAACAAGTCTGGACCTTAACTTCTTCCAGATTCACTCACTGATGGGAAAAGCGCTCTACTGTGTGAGACCCAAAGTTGGAGAGAAGAGCTCTTGTCCGTTAAATGTTGTAAGGCTTATCTTTAAACCAATTATGTGAGGCTAAGGGCTGAGTAGTGTACCTTAGGTCCCTCTTTTGTACCAATAAGGTGTATCAGAGGAACAGTACCAGGTTATAAAAATGTCTGATTTGAGAAGGCCATATGGAATTGTATATGAGAGTTGCATTTCCCAGAATACCTCGGGATGGATGAGAGAAGAGATGAAATAAATGTGTTCAATACAATTCATATTTGTCAGACTAATTAAAATATGAAAAGAAATTTAAGCATATACAAGTATAAAGCCTCATTTGTCAATTGGATCTATCTAAGAAAAACATGACATTCCGGAGAAACCATTGAAAGATAATGTAGAAAACTGGTTGCTGGGGTTTGATTAGTGGATACCTATAAGCATTTCCCCTTAATGAGCACTAGTAACAACTTAAAACTGCATTTTTTCGAAAAGTATGTTTTGTGGGATGGAGTAGAAATGCAGGTGAGATGAATAGATTAATACAACTTTGTTACATTACTAATTTCTAATTTCCTCTGAATTGAAATAAATGTGAAAGACAAATATTAAAATAACCTTTTACAGATTTATTTTGGCAACTCAGGCCCCTACTATAAACTCCCTAAAAACAGAGGTGATTCTGAACACCTCACGCTGATTGCTTTTAAATATTGATTGACTTATTTACTTGATTGCTTTGTCTTCAATATTTTGTTGGCACACCCGATAAAATGCTTGAAAAAAATCTTGCATATTGTTAAGTTGATATCTTTGGGTTTTTATCAATCATTGAAATAGTTGCAAATCAGGTAAAATTTGATGTTTTGTCAGTTTAAAGACTGACACTTGTTTAAATATTTAAATTTTTAAATTAAATTGTTTAAATATTAAACGAATATTTAAATTAAACGAACCTAATTAAATATAAATATCATAGCTAGTTGGTACCCATGTCATGCATTTTAAAAGTACATGAAAAGACAATCCAGAATTTTACATCATCCATTTATCTTTAATATCACACTGCTATTCTAATTCTTCCAAAGAATATGATTTAAATGGTAGGATATTATCTTAAGATGATAAATATGGAACATCTTATCATATCTATAATTATAGCACATATGTAATTTAAAATCTAAAAATATTTTATATGACTGTAACACTCCACTGTAAAAGTTTTCTTCCAGATGAAGTTACTTAGATTATTAATGTGTAATTATCTACCAAATATACATTTTAATTTTATAACTATTAAACATAAAAATAAAATTTCATTGGAAGTGACAATGAAATTGGTGTGATTCTAAAGTTAGTTAACATATTGATGAATACCTTTCCTGGTCCGAGAACAGGATTCAGCATAAATTATATAACTAGTTTTAATATTTGAGGTTATAAATTATATGTAACCACTTTAGTTAACCATAAATATATAGATAGGGATAAAAGAAGTCTAGCTATAATAATATCACTTAATTTTTTGTACTTTTTCAAAGTTTGTACTAAAATTACAAAGTAACATGCATAAAAATGTTTTGGCAATGTATCAGGTTATAATCCTTCAAGTTCTTTTTTTTATTTTGATCCAGAAAAGTCAGCTGCCTGAATTATAAAAAGTTTTGTTGGGGCGCCTAGGTGGCTCAGTGGGTTAAGCCTCTGCCTTTGGCTCAGGTCATTATCTGGGTCCTGGGACTGAGCCCAGCGCGGGCTCTCTGCTCAGTGGGGAGCCTACTTCTTTCTCTCTGCCTGCCTCTCTGCCTAAAATCAATACATATATACATACATACATAATATCTTTTAAAAAATAAAATAAAATAAAAAGTTTTGTTATCCAATCATAAGAATAATTATATTTTTAGTTCCTAACCCCCACGTACAAATATTCCTTAATTTGGTGTCTAAAGGGAGGTTTTAAGTTTAAAAGCAATGTGTCATAGTAAGATTTAGGATGGGTAGAAGGGCTATCTTTCTTTTCATTGTGGGTCAAGGGCAAATGTGAATGGGGTAGTTGGAAAGGAGTAATAGCAAGATTTGTTCTCCTTCACAATAATCAAATGGAATCTGACGATATGGATATTGATTCCTTTAAAACTTCTGGGTCTACATAAACCAATGCTCAGAGGTCAGAGTAGCCCAGTTTTAAGATGAGTGGTCTTGAACAGTTCACTCACTCCAAAGTGAGTGCGTGAACCCAAAAAAGATATACAAGATCCTCCGTATGAGCCGAGATGAGGCAATAAACTAGCAGTATATTTATATTTTGATCTCAAAATAGAAAGGAAATGTACTTTCTTACAATATTCAATGTAGGCACCGACATATACCTTTTTTTTTTTTTTTTTAAATTTGTCTAGAAAGATCTGGTTGGATCTTCTTTTTTTTTTTTTTTTAATTTTTTTATTAACATATAATGTATTATTTACCCCAGGGTACAAGTCTGTGAATCATCAGGCTTACACATTTCAGAGCATTTGCCATAGCACATACCCTCCCC
>CM052802.1:86560946-86593245 GCA_028533885.1 Nasua narica | reverse complement strand
AAGACTTTTAAGTTTTACTATTAGATGATGGGGTGTAGACCTATTTTTATTGATTTTGAGGGGGTTTCTCTGTGCCTCCTGGATTTTGATGTTTGTTCCCCTCAGCAGATTAGGGAAATTCTCTACAATAATTTGTTCCAATATACCTTCCACTCCTTTCTCTTTTTCTTCTTCTTCTAGAATCCCAATTATTCTAATATTGTTTTGTCTTATGGTATCACTTATCTCTTGAAGTCTTCCCTCGTGGTCCAATAGTTGTTTGTCTCTCTTTTTCTCAGCTTCTTTATTCTTTGTCATTTGGTCTTCTATGTCGCTAATTCTTTCTTCTGTCTCATTTATGCTAGCATTAAGAGCCTCCATTTTTGTATGAATCTCATTAATAGCTTTTTTGATTTCGTCTTGGTTAGATTTTATTTCTTTTATTTCTCCCGAAAGGGATTTTATTTCTCCCGAAAGGGATTCTTTGATCTCTTCCATGTTTTTTTTGAGTCCAGCTAGCATCTTGATAACTGTCATTTTGAGCTCTATTTCTGACATATTACTGATGTCTGTATTAACTAGTTCTCTAGCCGTCGTTACTGTCTCTTGTTCTTTTTTTTGTCGTGAGTTTTTCTGCCTTGTCATTTTATTGAGCTAAGAATATATGAGAGAGAGAGAAAAGTACTCTGGAGTTCCATAGTTCTCACTGATTGATGAACTTGGGCTTGGCTGGATATTCTCACTGATCTTCTGGGGACGGGCCTTTTGAACTTGGTACTCAGATGTCTTTGCCTGAGGAGGAATTGCCCCACCCTTGCCCAAGCAAGGGGCCTATCAATTCACTCAGGTTCACTCTCAGGAGTCTTTGTTCCCTTAGTGCTTTCCACACTGCCCTGGAGGCCAGGAATGCAAATGGCGGCTCCCAGTCTCCGCCAGAGGAGCTGAGAGCTGGAGTCCCTGAGCGCTGGAGTCCCTCCTCTTCAGCACGCCCTCAGAGGAAAGCAGTCAATCACTCCCATCTCTGGGGTCCCCGCCCAAGCTCCGAGCCCAGCCACCTGTGGTGGCGCGTTTCTATTTTTGGCTTGCAGCCCCATCTGGAGTCTCCAAACCCAGCAGATTCCTGCTGCGCGCTCCCAGGCCGCTCCTCCCTGAGGGGGAAGAAGGGGGTCTCTCCGGAATGTCTTATGTGGTCCCGCTCGAAGGGCTGCAACCACGGTCTAGGGTAAGCCCCAGTTGAAAACGCACTGTGTGGCTCTTTCTCTGCCGCCGGCTTCTCCACCCCGATATCTGGGAGCTCTGCCGCACTCAGACACCCTCGGTCTCTTTATGATCTCGCGGGTCCTGAAACCACTCTGTTCCCACGAGGGCCAGACCTCCGGCCTAGCCTCTGGAGCAATGTCCCTCAGCAGAGTAGACTCTAAAAGTTCTGATTTTGTGCTCCGCGGCTCTGCAGCTGCAGGGAGCCGGCCCCTCCCCCCACGGTCTCTCTTCCCGTCACTTTGGATTCACTTTTCCAAATGTCCTACCTTTCGGAAAGTGGTCGATTTTCTGCTCCTAGGATTGCTCGTCTTCCTCTCTTCTCCCTCCTGTTGAGTATGCTGGCTTTTAGAATGATTTAATAACTATCTAGATGAACTTCTGGGATCCGACTCTATCTCAACCTCCTACTTCTCCGCCGTCCTGCTCCTCCTCTATACTTTGACATTTAAATGTCAGTCTCATCCCTTTATATAGTTGTCATGGTAGAAATACTTCTATATGAACTTACTAATGAATATGTTCATTACTTGGGATATTTATAAGATCACATTTCATTAATTCAAAGAGATTATTTTTCAAAAATACCTTTCAGGTGAATAAAATACTGAAATAAATAGCAAACAATAAGTCATCTTTATTCCTTCACAGGTATTGGTTATCTATAAAACTAACCAGACTGAAGGTCAGTGAAAGATTCTTTTCTTTTTCTGAATATTATTTATTTATTCGAGAGTGAGTGAGAGAGAGAGAGAGAGAGCATAAGAGGGAGGAGGGTCAGAGGGAGAAGCAGACTTCCCGCTGAGCAGGGAGCCCAATGTGGGACTTGATTCCAGGACTCCAGGATCATGACCTGAGCTGAAAGCAGTTGGTTAACTGACTGAGCCACCCAGGGCACCCACGTGCCCTGACATAAGTTCTTATAATATATGTGTGGAAAGCAAACCTGCTTGAAGTTTGATTTTTTTTTTTTTTTTTTTTAGTACCAGAAAAGATTTGATGGGTGTTTCTTCACATGGAAAATGATTAATTTCATTCAATCTCAACCATTTGATTTACTGGAGGTGAGGGGGACAGAAATAAACACAAAAATCATAAGAATTGGACCAGTAATGTTTTAGAATTTTATGCTCCTGATTGGGACCGAGTCCAAATGTGTTAACATAAATTCTTCAAACTCTTAACCCTTTACCCTCATTCAATATTATGAAGGGAGGAAGTAACTTTGAATTTTCTGTATATCTTATTTTGTTCCTTGGGAGAAGAGATCAAAAGAAGAAGTCTACTTCCATTCAAAGAAACATCAAAACCAAAAAGGATATCTCTAATAATGAGCAAACAATTACATTATCCATCACTTTGATGTGATTAAACTACATGAAATCAATACAGGTATGACATATGAATGACTATGAAATCACCAAGAGTGAGAAGAAAATATTGGGCACTCTTTCACCCTGAACTATCTCTATGGAACTCTGTAATAGAGGAAAAAGGAGGAGGGGGCAAAGAAGAGATGGGACAAGAAAGAGTAAAATAACTCTGATTGAACAGATTTTTTTCACCATACACTTCACTTTTGAAAACTGCTTTCCTTCTTTCCTGGGCATGTGTTATTAATAATACAAATTATTAATATAATATACACTGGGACTAGAGTAGGATATTTAAAAAGGTGAAGTGTATGAGTGAAGAAAGGGAAAGATAAAGTTGTTTCTAAAAACTGAGAGATGCAAAGTTCTTTTCAAACATAGCAGGGTCTCACACATTTATTCGAATGCTTAGTTTGTTCACTTACTTGAATTATTTATTAATGGTATTTACTCTAGCTTTTAATAAGATCCATAACTACTTTCTATTTCTATATACACAGCATCATCATTGTGAAAATTTCTACAATTTTTAGATTTTGGCTTAAGTCCAACAAATTAGTTTTACATTTTTAAATTTGAAATCACACTACACATTCATTGCTACACATTGATACACACAGTTACAGTACTGAAATGTAGACATGCCTACATGTCTGCCAAAAGAAAATGGCCTGAAACATATACTGCAGTGTCTGTGATCTGTACAGTATGACCTATTTAAAAAATGCCAGTTGCACAAAGGAAAACATAAACCTGCCTGAGAAATACTCTATTGACTTAAAATCCCATCCTATCATCTAACCTTTCCTGATTTTAAGAATGTTGGCCATAGAGGTGCCTGGGTGGCTCAGTTGTTAAGCGTCTGCCTTTGGCTCATGTCATGATCCCAGGGTCCTGGGATCGAGTCCCACATCAAGCCCCACGTTGGAATCCCTGCTTGGTAGGAAGCCTGCTTCTCCCTCTCCCACTCCCCATGCTTGTGTTCCCTCTCTTGCTGTTAGCCATTTGTATGTCTTCTTTGGATATGTCTGTTCGTGTCTTCTGACCATTTTTTGACTTGATTATTTGTTTTTTGGGTGTTGAATTTGAGAAGTTCTTTATAGATCTTGGATACCAGCCCTTTAACTATAGTGTCATTTGCAAATATCTTCACCCATTCCAAAGGGTGTCTCTTTGTTTTGTTGACTGTTTCCTTTGCTGTGCAGAAGTTTTTATCTTGATGAAGTCCCAAAAGTTTTATTTTTGCTTTTGCTTCCCTTGCCTTTACAGACATGTCTTGAAAGAAGCTGCTGTGGCTGATGTCGAAAAGGTTACCATCTATGTTCTTCTCTAGGCTTTTGATGGATTCCTGTCTTACGCTGAGGTCTTTCATCCATTTAGAGTTTATCTTTGTGTATGGTGGAAGAAAACAGTCGCATTTCATTCTTCTGTATATAGCCATCCAATTTTCCCAGCACCATTTATGGACGAGATTGTCTTTTTCCATCGGATATTTTTTCCTGCTTTGTCGGAGATTAGTTGACCACAGCATTGAGGGTCTGTAACTGGGCTCTCTATTCTGTTCCATTGATCTACGTGTCTGTTTTTGTGCCAATACCATGCTGTCTTGGTGATCACAGCTTTGTAATACAGCTTGAAATCAGGCAACGTGATGCCCCCACTTTGTTTTTCTTTTTCAACATTTCCTTGGAGATTTGGGGTATTTCTGGTTCCAAACAAATTTTAGGATTGTTTGTTTCAACACTTTGAAAAATGCCTTGGTATTTCGATTGGGATGGCACTGAAAGTATAGATTGCTCTGGGGAGCATAGACATTTTAACAATGTTTATTCTTCTGATCCATGAGCATGGAATGTTTTTCCATCTTTTTGTGTCTTCGATTTCCTTCATAAGTGTTCTATAGTTTCTAGAGTATAGATTCTTTACCTCTTTGGCTAGGTTTATTCCAAGGTATCTTAAAGTTCTAGTGCTATTATAAATGGAATTGATTCTCTAATTCCTCTTTCTACAGTTACATTGTTAGTGTATAGGAAAGCAACTGATTTCTGTGCATTGATTTTGTATCCTGCCACATGACTGAATTGCTGTATGAGTTCTAGTAATTTGGGGGTGGAGTCTTTTGGGTTTTCCACATAAAGCATCATGTCATCTGTGAAAAGAGAGAGTTTGGCTTCTTCTTTGCCAATTTGAATACCTTTTATTTCTTTTTGTTCTCTAATTGCTGTTGCTAGGAATTCCAGTACTATGTTGAACAATAGTGGTGAGAGTAGGCATCCTTGTGTTCCTGATCTTAGGGGAAAGGTTCTCAGTTTTTCCCCATTGAGAATGATATTCATTGTGGACTTTTCATAGATGGTTTTTATGAAATCAAAGCATGTTCCCTGTATCCCTACACTCTGAAGAGTTTTAATCAGGAAAGGGCTGGCTTTAAGGAACTTATTGAGGGAGTAACCTAGAGAAAGTCTGGCATCTAAAGGACTGTTGGTTTCAACTACCTTATTTAACACTTTTTTTTTTTCAGGTGTGCAGGTGGTTTCTTTCCAGCAAACTAAATTGTAAACAATTCAAGTGACAAGACTGTTCTAATTTTTTTCCATTTCAAGAAGAACAAAAGGAGGTGTCAGAAATACTTGGCTCCAATTTTAGTTTTTTACTCCCTTTCTATTATTTTCAGAATGAATTGCCACAAAGTTAACAGTTAACACAGTACACATTTATGATCTTTGTTTTCTGTAAGTCAGAAGTCTCAATTTACTTGACTGGTTCCTCTGAGTTTCTTAGGCTATTCCTTGCAGTGTGATAGTACTGATTTTCTTCCTGGCTGTCAGTTGGTGAGTATGCTCAGCCTCTAGAGGCCACCCATATTCCCTTGCCTCATGTCTGCTTTCCTCAGTCTTCAAAGTCAGCAATATTGGGCTCAGCCTTCTCACACTTTACCTCCCCTCCTGTCTCATCTCACCAGCTATCCACTTCTACTACAACCTTCTGTCTGGTTATTCTGCCTTCCTTTTCTGCTTTTGAGAGTTTCTGTAAATAGACAGGGCCCACAAAGGCGATCCAGAATGACCTCCCTACTCTAAAGTGACCTGACTAGCAACCTCAATTCCATCTACAAAGTCCCTTAACAGTAGTGCCTAGATTAGGATTTGATTAAATAACCCAGGGAAAAGAAGCTGGTGTAGACACCTTTAGAATTCTGCCTATAAAACTTTTACTACCAAAAAATTATAGTTTCTGGACAAAATAGGCATCTTTCCTCAGATATAGGATCCCATTATAAAAATTAAGAAATCAGACCAAAAAAAAAAAAAAAAAAGAAATCAGACCAAATATATGTTAACTTTCCTTTTAGCTCTTTGTCAATACCTAGAATCTCCTGATCTTAGCACATGAGAAGCCCATAGTGTCCAATGAATATTTGTTGTTAGAGATGAAATAAATGACCATAATTGCTGAATACTGACCTTATCTCAATTTTTTGTTTCATTTTATAAAATGGTTTTATTAATAAAAGTTTATATAATTTATTATATTCTATTATATATCTAAATTAAAAATGTATATAATTTTAAAATTATAAATAACTTTTTACTTAGTAAATAAATAACACTGTAGACTGGAAGTTAAAAAAAAAATTCTATGCCCCATTCCCTCCACCCAGATGCTCTCCCAGAACTGGCAAATCCTGCTGTTTACATCATCCTGCTACAGTTATGATTTTAAATAATATACTTATACTCCTCTATTTTGGTGTGAAATATAACTTTTGCTTAGCCACTATAAAAATGAGGAATTTATTAAAACTGCACTCCATCACCCTCTTCCATTTGTATCCCAAGGGCATTGGGAATCATGGCAGATTGTATTTTCCAAGGTAAGATCTCCCACCCCTCATCTTACAATGTGATGTTGACTCTCCTATCACCAAGATGTTCTCTTCCTATCCTCACATACTTGGGAAAACAGCAGATATGATGCTACTTGACTTTTAAGGGTAGGTCATGAAAGACAACACAGCTTTTTCATTGTTCTCTTGGTATATTCATTCTTGGATACCAGCCACCATGCTCTGAAGAAATCCAGATCGCAAGGAAAGGCTTTGTGTAGGTGTTGCAGCCCACAGGGCCAGCTGAGGTCCTAGCTGGCAGACAGGACCAACCACCAGACATGGGAGGAAGTCTTGGAGATGATGCTAGTCCCAGCCACCATCTGACTGTATGTAGTCACAGAGTAGTTGATCCAAGTCAATCTTCAAAATCATTAAGAGATAACATGATTATTATTGTTTTAAGCTGCTCAGTTTCAAGTCAGCAATAGGTAACTGGAACACTTACATCTATATTTTATTGTCTTGGCATTCTAGTCAACAACTCAGTTTTGTTTGATTTGATAAATGGCTTATTTTAACACCTAAAGAATAAAAACAAATGTGATGATGTGATACCAATGTAACTTAATGCACAATTAAGAAATGAGATTAAATTCCTAGAGAAGAATATGCATTCTTACCTTACTTACTAAGTCCCTAAAACCCATAGGAGAATGTGTCAACCACCATTGTCTAGTATGTTTTCTACTAAGGTTTTCAGCTTTCCTTTTGTTTTCATGGCCATACTCAGCTCTCACTCTTCCTAAAGATATCCTTTTCACATAGTTTTCTTTTTAATTTTCTTGAGTTATTTTATCTTCATTAGGGGCACATGAGCAGCAATATTCTAAGAGATATTATGAATTTTTAAATGTATTTTGCTCTTTTACTTTCTTTATAATGTGGCTTGGTATACAATTCTAAGTTGGAAATATTTTTTGAAAGGAATTGAAAGCATTGTCCTATTGTTTCCTAGTGTCCAATGTTATCTTTGAGTCACTGAAACATCTTTAACTTGTTTGCATGTAATCTGTTTTTTGTGTTTCATATATTTATCCAAAAGATTTTTTTTGGAATTCTTTCCCTCTTCATGGGTATTTTGATCTTTCACCAGGAGGCATTCATATATAGGCCTTTCTTAGTTCATCCCTTTTGGTCATTACAGGTCCTTCCAGTTTGAAGAATTGTCTTGCCATAGTTTAGGGAAATTTTCATATTTAAAAATTTTATTTTAATATTTATTTGATTGATGTCTTCCATCTTTTCATTCTTTCTCTCTCTTCTGAACATGTTTTTAAATATATTCTAGATCTACTTTCCTTGAATCTCAAGTGTTTTCACATTTGCATTTAGCTCTGCATTAAGGGAGAGCTCCTTGTTATATTATAAATCCTTAGTTTGTTTTTTCCCTTAAGTCATTTTATTCTCTGTCCCATTCATTTGATTTGTTTCAATTTTTGAAAAAAAAACTTGTTTATTATAATTTGTTTTGATTTCTAATTGTTTATTCTTTAGAAACAATCTATTCTTTATTTATATGATATTCTCTCAAATCTCTCTGAATAAACCTAGTGTTTCTCAAGTGAATTGGCCCTCAAGAAGACATTTGGCAACTTATCACAGTTATGACAGTTGCTACCGAGACCTAGTGGTTAGGGATATTGCTAAACATCCTATATTTCACAGGAAATCACCCTAGAAAAATGATCTAGTTCAAAGTGTTAGCATTACCAAATTTGAGAAACCTGAGAATATATGTTAGAAATTTTTTAATTCCCTTTATTCCATATATCACTTTTGATTTCTCAGGAGTTACTAGACATGTTTTCTTCTATTTATGGTGTGTATGTTCCAAAGATGTGTTGATCTTAGCTCCTAACTCACATTTACACAAAAAAATACAGAGTCGTTTCATGGATTTTTTTCCTTGGTTGTGTGTCAATTTCTCAAGAGCTTCACCATTGAATGAGAAAGCCAACAATTGATTTCCCTGAGATAGTGGGGCCATGTCAACAGATCAATACCATTTGTAGAGTATTGAAAATAGAGCAGTGCCAGCAAATCAGTTAGAGATTCCCTTAATTATCAAATTTACTCTGGGGATAAAGTCATTTACTGTAACCCACTACCCTAAGATGAAAATTTCTTTTTCTTCTTCTCTTTCTCTCTCTTTTAATATTTTCTCCGTGTCTGATATAAAGGTCTGGAGCTATTTCAAATCCTTCTCTACTTCTCTACAGACTCAAATTCATTCTAGAATACTCCCCAGACAGGTGTTAGGTTCTAGCCTGGAGGTAAATGCTATTGCTGTCAGTCATATCGTCTGTGTATATAGCAGAGGAAGAGGGAGAGGGATAGCTCTCCAGGCCTAGCTATTACTAAAGCATTTAATTAATTAATTAATTAATTAATTTCCCTGATGATTCCCAAAACCATCTCCTAGTCTTTGTATTGTCACTGATCTTAGAGTTTCTTTCTCATGGGCTCCATTAGGATTGATTGCTCTCACTTCTGGAATCTTGGCTTGGATTCTTCTGCTCTGTTTTCTCCATTAATTCCATCCCACCTGTTTTTTAGCTTCCAGGGTTTGTTTAAACTTTCTGGTCCACTGGTAGCTCTATTTCCTGTTTTCCAACACTACTATGTTTTGATTCTTTATTTAAAATGTTGTTCCCAATCATATCAATGAAACCATGGGTAGAAGAAAAGGTAAACATGTAAACCAGAAGCTTTCCTGAATCAGTTATAGACCTTAATTTTAATAGATATTTGTCATTTTCTTAAATTGTCAAATGCTCTGTATTTTGATCATGTTTCCCAGAAACATATCCTTAGACAAGGAGTCCTGTGTAAGTGATTTATTGAGAAAATACTTCCAGGGGAAGCTATTATATTGGGGGGGGGGCAGTAAGGGAGGATGCTAAGTGTGATAGGAGGAATAATGACACCCCCTCACAACAACAACAAAAAAAAACCCAAATGTATCACATTCTACAATAAATCTGTTATCTTTATGGCAGAAGTAGCCTTACTGCTATGATTATGTTAAGGATCTTGAAATATATTATTCTGGATTGCCCAGGTAGGCCCAATCACAAGAACCATTGAAAGTGAAAGAGGGAGGTAGGAATGTCAGAGACAGAGATTTGAAAATGCCACCTCATTGGCTTTGAAGATGAAAGAAGAGCCTACAAGTCAAGAAATGAAGACAGCTTTTAGATTCTAGAAAAGACAAAGAAATAATTCTCCCTTAAAGCCTTCAGAAGGACCCAGCACTGTCAACACTTCATTAGCCCAGAGAAACAAATTCTGGACTTCTGAATTTTCACTTTGTGTACTTTTAAGCTACTGCATTTGTGGTAATTTGTTTCAGCTGCAACAGGAAACTAATACATCAAGCATGAGTGAAATCTCAGGAAAAATCTAATAGGATCTTTATCCTGACCCTCAAGTACAAGAACCGCCTCCAAGTTGCTCCTGATGAGGCAAGGGGCCTGAAGATTCGATAATACCGTAACTGCTCCTCTTGATTGTTACAGTGAAGTTCCCAGAAATGATTCTCTGTGCCTTCAATTCTAGTTTTTTTGTTCTGTTGCTTATTTTTTAATCTAGAAAAGTCCTTTTTTGACTAAGATATAGTCATTCTATTTGTTGCAACATAAGGTTTGAACAACATAATGAATGAGTTATAGGAAAGAACTTTCAGAAAAATGTGAGGACTTTGATATTGGTCATCTGACTAAAATAGGGTAGAAGGCATGGAAAGTCTCATTAATATTTCAAGATAGGAATCAAACAGCTCTTAACATGAAGTGATAGCACCTGATAAAAGGTATTATCTAAGGTCATTAATAATCAAGTGCCCTTTGTAGGCAAAGACCTAAAATACTGTGAGTCTGGTGCTAAGGAAGTATAAATAATATAAAGAAATCAAAGACTCAGAGATGAGTAGTTCTGGATTTGGAAAATTTATAGGAAAAAATATAAAAGTCTAAGTACCACATAATAAGCTCAAGAAGTAACTCCAATAACACACACCTGCTCTTTACCTATGATATCTATACCTATGATAAGCGATAAAACCTAAATGGTATTCTTTCTTTTATCTACTTGTTAATATATATATAATATATATGTTATATATATTATATACACATATCTTTTATCTACTCGTTAATATAATATATATATTATAATATATATATACATATATATGTGTGTATATATATATATAAGATTTTATTTATTTATTTGTCAGAGTGCACACAAGCAGGGGGAGCAACAGGCAGAGAGATTCCCCACTGAGCAGGGAGCCCGATGTGGGACTCGATTCCAGTCCCCTGGGATCATGACCTGAGCTGAAGGCAGACACTTGACCAACAGAGCCACCCAGGTACTCTTACTCACTTATATTTGAGCAATGTATATAATATATTAGCACTTGGAGAGTTGCTAGAAATAACAGAGATAAGGCTACAAACATATACCATATACAATTTTTGCCTTCAGGAAGCTTACAGTCTCATACCATAGGATGGATATAAATTTAAGATACACATCCATCTAATATAAAATATTTAATACATTAAATATATTAATTAAATTCCTTGACTCTCATTAGGCAAAACCTGACAAAAACCACAATTCTGCTAATTAGATCATTAAGGATAAACTGGCTCTAGAGATACTGTGTTTGGTTAAATAATTACCTTGAAAATATGGCACAAAATATCCAGTCAAGATAACCAATTCCTTTCTACCCACACACTCTTCCTAATTTCACACAAAAAAAAGTTTCCATCGCTTTTGTGGAAAAAATTTATTATATATCCTCTTCACCATGTGAAAAAGTAATTGCTCATTTCATCAGATCGATGTGGTACTTAAACCTATAAAGATTTAACTAGCTGTTTACAATTTCACCTATGCTTTATTTAACTCACATTAACCTAATATGGAACCTGGGTAATCGCATGATGGGAATTCAAAACCGTTATTACTACAGGAGATGGGTTTGAATTGATTTTTCATGTTGACACTTTATACAATCTTAAAATTATTGATTCTAAAATGAAGATCTCATTGATAAAATAGAACTATTTCTCTATCCTATTACTATACTCACTTATATTCCAACTAAAAACCATCCTCAAGTTATATCTATGTAGTATGACTGAATATTTTAAAGTTACATTTCTTTGACTGCAAGAATGTCCCTTAAATACATTCAAAGTGAAACCTTCAATCCAAAGCACTTAAACTTAATTTTCCTGGAATTGAAATTGTATCCAAAGATTTTAGGGTAAAATTTTTTTTTTTAATGTTCTAACAAAATGTTTATAAATCAGTTCTAGAGCTCTGGCTTGTTAACCCAGTTAGAGAGGCTAAAATCCAGGTGAGAGAAATTATGATTATCTTAGATTGATTCCTTTTATGAGTCAGAACTACTCCATTCAAGATTCTAAAATCTTCATACATTATTTGTAAAAGATACATATTTAAATTAAACTACTAAGATGCTTGATAAGGTAGATATGGACTACTTATCATTATCTTGCTTCTCCTCTTCTATCGCTTTTAATACATTTTAGAATATATAGCATTTTCTGCTAATATAATGGCTGCTAAGGCATTTATTTTTATTGAACTCCCTTTTCATTAGTTTTCCCTGTCATACAGAAGTTGTTAAAAGATTTTATGTATTTATTTACATAAATAAATGTAAATAAATTCTCTCTTAGGAAAGAGAGAGCATGTATAGGGGAAGAGGCAGGAAGAAGGACAAGCGGACTCTGTGGTGAGCACAAGCCTCAGTGTGGGCCTCCATCAAAGGACCCTGCGATCATGACCTGAGCTAAATCCAGAGTCGGACGCCTAACTGACTGAGCCACCCACATGCCCCTGTAATACAGAATTTTTAACCAAGTTTCGATAGTTTGTCATTGCCGCTGCTGTTTGGGGGTTATTATTGTTGCTCCTAATGTTGCTTCTATCATAGAATGCACCATTAAACATGCTATTTCTTTTTTTAATTCTTTTTTTTTTATTACGTTCAGTTAGCCAACATATAGTAAAAAAATTAATATAAATAAATAAGCCATTTCTTGGACTTCTGTGAGGGACAATGTAGCCAGAGGGTCCAGGGCCAATGTTACAGGGAAGATCTTGAAAGTTGACCTCTGGACAAGGAAAGCATCAAATGACCCACTTACATAAAAGTATCTTTCTCATCATGTTGTTTAATTCCTGTTGTCCAACTAGTCCCTTTCAGATTGTAACTAGAGTTTGTACCTACAAATTTAATCTTTAATCTATTAAAACTGAAATATATTGCTTGATCTAGGATGGGACATTAACCTACTGATACCATCATTTGACTTCCCAGGCATAAGTATAAAAAGAGTAGAACCAAACAAAAATAGTGTCCAGTAGCATGTGGCATTTGGTGGTTGATCTTAAGTAGATCAGAGAAGAGATAAAAGGAGTGTCTGGCATTAGGGACCCATACAGACATGGATAATCTGGACTCAAGGTATGCAAGCCTTCCAGATACCTAGGAGAGAAGTAACCAGAATTGGAATGATATTCTAAGAGGTAAATATTCAGGAAGAGGGATGGCAACAGGTAAAAAGTAATGTAGTCTTTCTACTCTATCATATTTTCCAAGATGGGCCCTTGAAGAACATAAATAGCAAATCCTTTTTTTTTTTTTAAGTGTTTTATTTCATTTGACAGAGAGAGAGAGAGAGAGAGAGAACACAAGTGGGGGGAGTGGGAGAGGGAGAAGTAGGCTTCCCCGCAGATCAGGGAGCCCGATGTGGGACTCGATCCTAGGACTCTGGGATCATGACCTGAGCTGAAGGTAGACTCTTAATGACTAGCCACCCAGGTGCCCCAGCAAATCCTTTTCTAATGTAATTTATCCACTATAGTATGCTCCTTTAGAAAAGTTTTCAGTTATGATTTGTAAAATGATTTTTATCATCTCTTTCACCAAAAAATAATTAACTACTTTGTCAAAAAATGACCTTATTTTAATTAGGGCATAGAAGGAATGATGGCCAACAGCTATACAGAAACTGAATCAGCTGGTAGGTGGCAGTATGCCAAGTATCAGGATCCTCCTACCATGTAATTAAACTATAAATTTTCCTTTCTTTTTTTAAAGAATGTCACTAAGTAATTATTCTCTTGACACAAAAGAAGGGGGAAATTTTTTATTATTTTTGGGAAATAACTTGACCTTCAGCTTCCCAGAGCAACAATTTGAGAACTTTCAACCGAAATGCACCAGTTGTTCTTAATTGCCACGAGAACTGATGGGGAATAAAGTAGGTGATACTGGACTATATATTTACTGTCTGAAAAATTAAAGGAAAAGAAATTGTAAAATAATTTCAACTATAAGTACGTGTTGTTTGTTTAAAGGAATATAATATCACCTTTATAATTTGATAACCAAATTGAAAATTATTTGATATGTACAGCAAAAATTAACTTTGATCTCTTTCTCTTTTATCATAATGTAAGATGGGATGTGATCCAAAGAGTGAATCCTGAGTTTAATTCTCATGGAAAAATAATAAACCAATGAGAGATACTGTACATTAATATTCACTTTAGAAATAAGCTGCTTAAATCAGATCTATGCACTTGCCACAAACTAACATTCTGAGAAACCAGAGAGCATAAGGATACCCATGCTTAGGGCTTTCGTTATATAAACCAAGCATCTTTCTCCACTGAAACTAAGAAAGCCCTTGGAACAAAATTCCACCTCATGTTTATAGCTATGGATCAGTACCACAATAATGCTGGGTAATGCTAATGTAACAACCAGTCACAAAAATCTCAACAGCATACAGGAGTAAACCTTTATTTACCCAGGTTGTCTCTCAGTCAGCTAATCTAAGTGGGGCAAGGTTTGGAAGACCAGTTGAGTTTGACTGGGTTCTTGCATGTGTCTGTGGGTCTTTACCTCCAAGAATTTCTCATCCTTTTCCTTAAGTAACAGGGCAACCTAATCATATCCTCATGGTATTGCTAGTGATGCAATACAGAAAGCCTAACATGCAGATGCTTTTCCACACTTTTTTTCATTTCACACCCACCAATCTTCCATCAGACATAGTAAGTTATGTTGTCAAGTTCAAAGGCAAGGAGTGGAGAAATACTCTTCACCTTTTCAGTGAAAGGAACTTTGTCCAACAACAAAGGATATGGTACAGGAAAGGCTGAATAACTGAGTCTGTTAAGAGTCTACTATAACACTGTCTATAGGATATAGGATTCTGCTCTAGCTTCTCCTGTGTCTTCCTTCTCTAACTCTACGGAGCCCCAAGAGCTATCCACATTTGTTATTGGTAGGTTTCATTTGCTTTTAAACATACATCGTAAACCTCTCTTGATCCATAAAGATACCATTTAGATCTCTTCCTGTTTAGGAAAGTCCTTTAGAGGAATGTGGTACCTTAGTTTCATTCTTTAGAGAAAGTTTGATGCCATGGGCCAGTACTTCAGCTCTTCTTTTAGGGAGGGGCTCTAGTAGACACTAATTCACAACAGTGTGAATGTAATAATGATATAGCAAAAGATAACAAAGAATGTGGAGAATGGACTTTCTGCCCCCGGGCTTCCTTCCTGCCTCCCATCCATTCTCTAAATTGCAGCTAAGATAATCTTTCTATTTGATCTTTTCTTGCTAAATTGTCCTTTTTATTGCATCACCCCATTTGCTTTTAAATTCTTTGTTATGAGCCATATACTTCTGATATGACAGAAGGTAAACAATGAAGATGAACAAATCTCAACAGTTTTAGCAATTACTTTTAGTTTGAAAAAATTTAGATATTTATCTGCAATTATCTAAATAATAAGCCCTTCTTCCTGACATTTAGGTTCCAATATTAGAGTTCTTATAGTCCATTTATAACTTTCACAAGGATACTTATAATCATCATGAATAAAATTACAGTATCAGGCTTTTCTGATTTCCTACCATTTCATATATCATTGTATGCAATGTTTGGTGAAGCACACGTTCTGGGTCTTTAAGCAATATTTATTTCTCACAGATCAGGTAGGTTCATCTTAAGGAAATAAAGAACCATATTCATGTTCTTTTCACTGGCCTATTTAACATGTATGTGGGCTCTGAGGAACACAGGAAGAAAGATCTAAGGACATGTTCAGGATACAGGATAAAGACTTAAGAGTATCATTATATCCTGATAAGTGCAGCAACTCCAAACTTGATCAGATTCTTGATTCAGAAATCATCTTAAAGATACTGTGCTCTTTAAAACAGGTTTTACTTTATTGTCTATGATGACAATAACTCTCAAGAAGGACAGTTTGTATGCAGTGAACTCTGTGAGCTAATCTGTTTGTCTTTCTAGCTTACTTCCTACAGTCATACCCCATAGTAATTTTTGATGGAGTCTGCTCAGGACTCTCTTGCCACAAGAATTACATAGCAACCACTTACTAATTTCTCTCTTTGTGCCAAGAACAATACTATGTGAGTTGAAGATACTGTTACCAATATTCATAAGAACCATTAGAGACTTACTCTTATTCCCAAATAAACATCAGGAAACAGACTCCAGTATATTGAGTCTTGTATATGTGCTAAAGACCTAAGATAGTATTCTACAGGAGATGGGGAGTAATTGAATGGTTTTAAACAAGAGAAAAACATGATAAGAATTATATTTTGGAGAATTTACCTAATCCTTAGCTGACTGGCCACAGACAAGAGTGGAGAGGGAGGCTTAGTGAGAGGTAATCATAGGAGGTGCTGAGAAATAAGCACTGAGATGCAGCACTGAGGTGCTGAGAACTAAGGCAGTGACACTGTTAATGAATTTCATCCCCCTCCTTTTTTTTTAAACCATGTATAAACTCAATCTAAGACCTTCCTCAACAAATAGTCTTCTAGGCAGCTTTTACCAATATATGAGAAATATGAAATCCTTTTTGCTATTCTTTCTTGCCAAAATTTTGTATTAACCCTCAAGACCACCATACTTTCTTTCACACTGCTGCCTGATAGCTTGCATTAATTACAACCATGGCTAACTTCTGTAACTGAGAGAACTCAAAACAAAAACAAAGCCCCCTCTCTCTGGAATCTGGTGGAAAAACCTCACATTCTAACATTCCAGTTCAAGCATAAGGAAGAAGACAGAGTCCAGACCTATCAATTTCCTTGATTCAAGTGAGGAAAATGTTGCACCCATCACTTCCTCTATTTCTTGGTGAGAACTTTGTTATGAAAATAGAACTAGTCTGTCTCAATTTGGTCTCAGAAATATGGTTTCCAGTCACACAGTTAGTTATGTGTCTACGATGAAGAGGAAAGGGGATTGGGAGGAGAGACAAAATTCTTAAGTTTTTTAGTTTTTGTTGTTTTTTTTTTTAAAGTCATTCTCTCAATTATTTTTTTTATCCAACATGTAAGTTTCACATCATTCCTCCTAACATCCAAGTCCTTGTGTTACCTGATGCCTTTCTATAGGTAGACTTTTATATTTCCAACTACTGTCATTTAAACCTGTTGTTTCAATAAAAATTAATAAACAAATCCCGCTTCAGTCTTTCCTTTTATTCCTTCAAGACTATTTATTGTTATAGACTGTAACACATTATCACTCCCCAAAACTTATCCCTGCATATTTATCAAGTCTTGTATCAAATGCTTCCTTTGCTTAGAGTCTGACTTGAGTGCTTCATCCACAATTACCTTTCTTCCATTAAGCATCCTGAACTCTACCTATATCTCTCTCTAGGTGCTAGTCATTTTCTTTTTTTTTTTAACTTAAGACTGTTGTGATACAATATTGAATGTATGCAAAGTAATATGCAATGTGAAAATGAATGTGATAGATCGTTACAGTAATAACAGTAATAAAGTAATAACCCCCAATTTGTTCATGCCTATCCGTAGTCATGATCTTACGTATTTCCCTCCCCACATGGACTCTGGGTTTGGTTCACAGGACTTGCTTGGGCTAATGGGATAATAGAAAATGTGAATACAAGATCCTGAATGGACTTACACATCGGACTGTGCTCTCTACCTTCTTCTAGGAATTCTGTAATGACTAGCATGGAAATAAGCCTACTGGAGACATGTGGCCTACCCACCCCTATCACTCCTAGCTGAAACAGCACCAATCAGCAGCCTACACTAACTGCCAGACATGAATAATGCTACCTAAGCCCCAGCAGATGCAAAAACTGACTACAGCATCAGGAAGGAGTCCAGATAAGATCAGTAGAACAAGGATAGCTGAGTCTTGTCCAAGTTGCTGATCCACCAAATTGTGAGTAAATCACTGTTGTAACTCACTAAGATGTAAAGGTGTTCTTTAATAAATAAAAGTTAAGACATATTTATATGTATATATATATTCTTTTTTTAAATACTAATAAACTCTGTTATTTATACTACCATTTGAAAAAAGAAATAGCATTATGAATAGCTCCATTCTCAATTAAAATCACTTTCACATCCCTTTGGGCTAACCATTATCTTGAATTTTTATTTTTTTTTATCATTCCCTTGCTATTCGTTAATGTACACATACATACATATGCCTACAGATATATTATTTAGTTTTGCTTTATTTTGAGATTTATAAAAATTACATCATCCCATGTATAATCTGCAATGTACTTTATTTTTCCAATATTATGCTTGTGAGATTTATCCAGAGTTGTGGTTTGCTCATATCAGTGTTATATTATATGACATATTTGACCATTTTCTATAGATGAACATCTGTGTCATGTCTGACTTTTTAGTTGTAACATACATATATTTGTTAGTTTTTTATTGTTTCCTCAGATGAACACTTCTGTCATAAACCTTGTATAATTTTCCAGTTCAGATCTTCAGAAGTGTTTCTACTGGTGAATATTTAGAAGAGGAATCATTAGGTGGTAAAGTCTGTGAATATTCTTTACAGGATTATGCTAAATTTTTTTCAGAATTATTTTACCAATTTATACTCCCATTAGCAGCATAGTGATCCAAATTCTCTACAACAGTCAATATTTCTGTAATAAAAACTACTTGCCAATCTGGTGTGAAATGCTATCTCATTGCTGCCTTTCCTTGGCTTTTTATAAATGTTAGTGAGGCTGAACATTATTCAAGTATTACTTGGCTATTATATCCTTCTTTGGGAAACGCCTCCTCAAATTTTTACTCATTATTCTACTGGATTGTTCCTATACCTTTCCTCACTCATTGTTTTAATTTTTTTGTCTTCTTATCTTAATGTATGTCTCATGTACATTTAGTTAAAAAGTAGGAACTCAAACTCTACACCAAGGAAAGCTACACAACAGAGAGTTAGGCACATGTCAATTTACACAGCTTTTTCATGACAAGCCTTTTTTTTTACTTCATTTTCTTTTTCACAGGTATAACAGTAAACTGCTTTAGTACACTTATTTTGAAACAGATTAAGCATCTGTCTTCCTGATTTGATTGTTTGGCACTCTCTACATCCTTGTGAGGAGATGCTTAAAAAGAAAAGTAAGAAAACAGACTTCTTCAAAATGTTCACTGTAGTTAAACATGCCACAGACTTAGGCTAAGCTCTTCTAAATCAACTCCCAGAACATCATCTAGCCTACAGCACGCCCTCAGAGAGCTGTTAGAAGCCTTGAATAATAAAACAAATAAAATACAGAGCACACGTAAAAGACTTCTTCAGGCTCTAGAGACAAAATTTGAGGCACTGATCTTTAAAGCTAGTAAAATTAAAAATAAGAGCAAGCAGCACACATTAAACAAAGGTATCGGCAAAACATAAACCATATATTCTATTTTTGTAATTAGTATGGAAACATGATACATGGTTATGTCTAATGGTAAGTAAACCGTCTTAACCCCTTAATAATATTGTGCACTTGTGAAACAGTGACACTAATACTACATGTCTACAAAATTTTGGTCTCATATTTACATTGTTTCCTTGAGATATAAAGTCTTCTGTATCAGTATATACAGTTCTCCTGAAAACAAACTTTCTTACTCACTAGGTCCTAATGCCAAAAAAAAAAAAGTTTCAGTTTTACAAACAGAAAATAGCTCTAATTTTGACTCAACATAAAGCTGTGTGCATGAAAGAAAATAATATGCTAGGGAACTTGCAATTAAAAGTTTCAAGACCGAGGGGTCTGGGTGGCTCAGTTGGTTAAGCGACTGCCTTCAGCTCAAGTCATGATCCCGAAGTCCCAGGATCCAGTCCACATTGGGCTCCCTGCTCAGGGGCAACTATGCTTCTAACTCTGGCTCTCCCCCATCTTGTGCTCTCATTCTCCCTCAAATAAATAAATAAAAATCTTTTAAAAAAAGAAAATTAAAAAAAAAAGTTTCAAGGTGGAATTGGCCCTTGCCAATGCTACGAGATAGGGCTGATCAAAATTCAGCAGCGCTTTGATGAAGGGTTTTCAGTCTTTTCTTGAAGAGCCATTTTAATGTTCAGTAAAATTTTAAATTAGAGGTATCTTCACTATGTTTCTCCTGAACCTTTTATACTACCTTTAAAGGTATTACCCCCCTTAATACATGTATAGATTTGATGGAAAATAATGTATTACTTTTTTGTAATTACTTTTTTTTCATGAAGAACCTGTACGCATATAACATTTATGCCAATGATATTTGATACAAAAGTTCCCAGATATTTAGCTTTATTCTTTTTTTTTTTCTCACTGCCACCTTCACTCACCCGAAACCCCTTTGACTCTCTTAAAAGTACACCAAGCATTATTATTACAAAATGATAGTTATTTAGTAAACTAATATGTAAATTTTATTTTCTACAATACCCATAGGGAGTTCCAACTGAGTTTTCTCAATAAACAGACAACCTGATTCACAAAGCCCTGTGGCAGACAGGAGCACAACTAAGTTGATTTTCTTCAGGTCAACGCCTGTTTCCCATAGGTAGTCCTTGGGCATGAGTAAGCAGGGGGTAATAAAAGCTGAGACGCATTCTCACTTAACGGCTATTACTTGCAGCTGTGATCTCATTGATTGCTTGGGCTTTACGTATCACCTATTTACTAATATTTTTACAGATTTATATCTCTGCCTGAGACCTCCCCTGAAATCTCAGGGCTCATATTTCTAACCACTTTTTGGAACTTTCACTCAGAAGTGAACATACCCCGAATCAAACTCTCAACTCCTCGGGGCAATCCCGCCCCGTCCTATGCTGGAGCTCCGTAAATGATTTTTCCTCCATTTACTCAGGTCATAGCAATGGGAGTCACCTTTAACTCACTCTTCTGTCATATCCCACTAGCAAATCCTATCTACCTCCCTCTGAAGGATTTCCAGATTCCAACGACTTCTCACCACTTCCACAATTTACCACATTGGTCCAAGTCACCATAGTCTCTAAGACTGGATGATTTCAAAATAAAAAATTGAGTCCCCTCACTCAGCTTCGGCAGTATTCCTTTTATGTTTGCTTTTTATTTTCCACTAAAATAATAAATTAAGCCACCTTCTATTCATTTCCAAATTATTTATAAAGCATCAACTATACAAAGATCTTTATGATACTATTTAGGGAATTAATAAATGAGTGAACACCGTAGGAATTCTTCACCTTACCACGTAGAAGAAATATAAGATTTTCCAAATAACTGTAATAGCTGGAATAATGTGGTACATGTCTCAGAAGCAGGAGTGTTTCAGTGGTTTATTAGAGGGATTAAACACATCTGGTTTGGTGTATTAGGTCTTTTTGAAGGAAATAGCAAATGAGAAGTCACTCCAGGAATCAGTAGAATATCAGCAGGCAGAATTTAAGGAGGGTATTTCTGGTGAACAGAAAAATGTTATCAAGGCCCAGAAGCTATATGAGTGTATTGGGAAATATTTCACTTTCATTTAATAATAGCCCTAGGAGGTGGGTGTGAAAGGAGATTCATTGGATCCATTATGTTCAACAGCCAAGATTTTTCAAATCTCCTTCCTTCTCATCATAATATCTTTGGAAAAGTGCTTATTCTGTCATATAAGCTTTATTTCATTTTCTAAGTTGAATCACCTTAGAGATTCTCAATGACATCAACATGCATTGTTGAATACAATACTGTGAACTTTTGTCTTAAAGACAAGTAATTTTCAAATCTCCAGAGTCTTGAAGCATCTGGGTGGCTCAGTCAGTTGAGCGTCTGGCTCCCGATTTTGGCTCACGTCCTAATTTCCGTGTTAGAAAATCAAGCCCCACCGTGGGCTCCGTGCTGAGCATGGAGCCTGCTTAAGATTCTCCCTCCCTCGCCCTCTGCCCCTTCCCCACCCCACCTTCCATCACATGCACACACACTCTCTCTCTCTCTAAAAAATAAATAGGTGCAAATCACCAGAGTCTTAATAACCTTAAGAAGAGAATAACATTGTATGCCAAAATAAGATCCTTTTTTATTAATTTTAAACATGTCATTAAAAAGAAGAAGCTATCCTAGGAACAATTTTATGAGAAGATATGCCAAAAGTCAATAGACAACAGCATGTCCTTATGTTCAAAACAGTAATGGCTGGTTTATATTAAAGTGTAAATATACTTTATTAATATAATTAACCCAGTTTTCCTGTGGCGGGTATTGTCCAGGTATACATTTCACCTTCCTTTTACTTTCAACCTTCCTGTGATTTAAAGCTTTAGATGTACCTCTTTTGAACAGAAAATTACTAGCTATTGAAGTTATCTTAAATCCAATCTGGCAGTAGTGATCTTTTCAGTCTGTTTACATGTAATATTATGTGACTATGCATGGATTTACTACTCTCATTTTATTATACGCAATATTTCCCCTTTGCTATGTTTTTTAAAACCCTTTTCTTCTTTTTTATCTTGTTGAATTGGTTGTATGTTACCACATTGCTATTATCCCTCCTACAAGTTTAGAACATGGGTTAGCAAAATACAGACTGTGGGCCAAACCTCACCCACCACATTTTTATAAGTAAAATCTTATTCGAAGACAGCTATGCATATTAGCGTGCCTACCCTCTATGGCCACTTTCATGCTCCTACAGCAGAGTTGAGGAGTTGGGACAGAAACGCCAAGACTAAAATTTGATTATCACACGTTTTACAGAAAAATGTTGTCAATCCTGATTTAAAATATGCACACTACTTTGCGCTCTGAAGTTAATGAGTTTAACCATCATTAAGTAAAAGGCAAAGCCTCTTATTTCCAACCACCCGCCTTCTACTACTGTAGTTTACTCTCTTCAACCTGATTTGATACTGTTTAATTCTCTTGATTTTCAAAACCACAATGAGGAGACATTATTATTTATTTTAGCCTAGCCCCCATGTCTCCCCTCTTCTTGCTCGTCATTATTGTATGTATTTACTTTCGGGGTTGTCTTTCTTCCTGAGGTAAAACCTTTAGCAATGCCTTTGCTGTTGATGATAAATTCTCTCCGTTTTACTCATGTAAGAATGTTTTTGTTTTGCCCTAAAGTTTGAAACAGTTTTGCTAGTTATAGGATTCCACATGACAGTTACTTTTCTGTAGCATTCTGAAGATAGGCCTTACCTGTTGACTGACTTCCAGATGGAGGAGCCAGCTCTGATACTGAGGTCAGCTGTTAGCCCAAAAGTTGTCTCCGGTTTTCCAGAATATAAATGGACTTTCGAACTCCCTTTAATCATCATATACTTTACGTTCTCTCAAATTTCCCATTGTATTATATTTTTCTTTCCCCAAAGTCCTATCGGTTCACTTAAAATATTTTGTATTCGTGTTTTTATTCCCTCTTCTTTAAAACATATAAAAATACACTTAGTTATAAGTGCGTGTATGTATGTGGGTCTATGTGAATTATTGAAGAAAATATGAAGATACAGAATCTAAGACATCTTATGGGCCTTGTGGCTCGAAGTAGAGAATTATTTGCCTAGTTTGGGCTCTTTCTACAGGTATCTGCAGGAAAATAAACACAGTCCAGCTTTTTAAGTAGGTTCTATTATATTTCACCGTGTAGTAGTAGCCACAGTGAACTGGGGAGAAAAGTATTGCTCACTTCACTAATGCCTCAGCTTAGGTTCTGTTTCCAAACTGGCTGGGTCCAGGGGCTGTTTATGCAGTATTTTGTCTTTCATCCTTCTATACAAAACTTCCAGCAGCTGTAACGCATCTACCTATCCTCTCTCCATCTCTCTCTCTCTTTCTCTCTCTCTCTCTCCATTGACCTTGGAGGAATGATGGGAGACTGGCTGCATCTGCAAAGTGGAAACTGAGATGCAAAGGTTAGGGTGCATGGTTTAAAACTTCTGAAATGTCTGTCTTTCTTTTTTTTTTTTTAAAGCTATATCTGATCCAGTTTCTTCTGTCTTTGAAAGACCCATGTCCCAAACAGGCATTAACAAATATTATAAGGGACATTGAGGTAATTTTGCAGAACCTTTGCTCTTTTTAAATTGTTAACTTGGATATAGTGTCCCTTTTCTGCCTAAATAAAAATAAATACTGGTATTGATTCTTACTTTTCCTACTTTCTTCTCAATTATGATCTTAACCAAACTTGATAAATTACAGACTTAGATATGGATATGTAGCAACATATATGTTTCATCGGCAAAGGCATCTTCACTTCTAACTTCTAACTTACCAGGCTGAAAAAATAAAATAAAATAAAAATAAAATAAAATGCAAAGGAGAAAACCTAGAACTGCAGATAATCTGAAGTGGAAATTGGATGACAGACAGAGCACTTGACTGAGTAGTTATGAGACAGTGACTTGTGTTTGGGAAAGAGGATTTCTTCTGCCTTGAATGGAACTGCATCAAAAACGTTACTTGTTATAAATTTCTTGGGAGGTGATATTTGCCAGACTGTAGAGTAGCCAGTAGACTCTGGCTCAGATTCGATGATGGTGATATAGGGATTATAAAATGACAGGCCTGGAGAAAAAAATAATTTTGGATTTTCCTTTCCTGTGTTTTTCTTATTTCTTTAGTTCACTGTAGGTGATTTATTTTTGCCTGCGTTTAAAGAACTTGATATTTGTGACTTATGCCCTTCTACTTTCAAAAAGAATTAGGGCCACTTTACAAAACAAAACACATATAAAGCAAGAAATTTAAAAACAAACACACAAACAAAAAGCCAATACCTAACTAGCTTAAAAAAAAAAAAAAAAACCTGAGTTGTTTGGATCCTGTTAAAATAAGCTAAATTTTTCTGATTTCTGAGAGTAGCTTAAGTATTACGAACGTAATACTACAAATTTACTCTAATAGCAACTTGAGAATAATTTAACTGAGCATATATGCATATATGTATATATATATTCATGTATCTAATCTGAGAAATTGTGGAAAATACTGATGCCAATTACCTCCTCTCAAGTGAAAAAGAACAAGTGAGATATTTTTTCATCCCTACGTTTTTTTTCTATTTTAAAAATGTCTTTATTGTTTGGGCAGATTAAGAAGATATTTAATTCATGGAATTGTTGCTTTGTCCATTTAACAGTGGATTATTTATTAAAAACACAAAAAAAACAGTTTTGGCAATTAAAAAGAACTTAAGGAATCATGTAATCCATCAACATTTTACAGCTAATAATCTTAGTGTCTCAGCTTATGACATACTTACATTTTTGTACCCCTCTTAAATAAAGAGCCAAATCAGTAGAAACTAGCATCACAAGTTTAATATATTTTAATATATTTAAACAGCACATTTAAAGAATATAATAGACTTCCATTTCTTATTCTTACAATGGCACACTATTTATTTAAAAATATATTACTTAATGTACCCCCAATATAGTTATTATCAAATTTTCTTTGAGATAAACTGTATTTTTAAACAACATTGTAATATACCTGAATTACAAACAAACCCATAGTATTTCTGAAGCTATTTCTGATACAAGTTTTATTTGAAAGGTCCAAAAAGGTGATTAATAAATGGTGCTTTATGAATATTTTAGATGAGCTGTAAACAAGTTTAACTGTGGAGCCACCATAAATAGCGAGTAATCCATCTAAACGTCATTCTTCCGAAAGTTGGTGTGTGTTAAAGAAAAGCCTTAGAAGGCAAAGAAAGAAAATAAATTAATTTCAGAGGGAAGACTACACGTGCACATGCACACATCAGAACCTTTCCATTTGGAATTATTTGTGCTTGGAGGAAGGTTTAACAAATCCCCTCACAAAATAAGGTTTTCATTGAGCTCGTTCTCAAAGATATGAAAAATGGATTTCAGCTGTTTCTTTCGAAATGGCAATTCTGTCAAAGCCATTCTGGGATTTTTGGTGATTTCCTTCAGTTTAGTTACAGTGCTTTTACCCTAAATAAAATCCCTTGCATCACATCCATCAGCGAACTCAGTTATAAAGGAGAGCTAAGGAAAATGGCTCTGTCGGCATCTTTGCTCCGCTGTGTTTTATGTATGCAATGACTCTTGTCTGTGGGGAGGGAAGTGAAGTGCATTTAAATGTTTCTTTATTTTGGACTGTTTTTAAATCTGAAAAAAAAATCTGCAGCAGTAGTGTTCTAGATAATAGGCAGACATGATTTATTTGAGGTAAGAAGGTTGTACTACAATTTTTTAGTGTTAACTTGGAAAGTTATGGACACAGGCTCAAGCCTGTCTCCACAGAATTCCTAAAGCTTTGAGCGCTTTGCAAAATCTACAATCCACAAGCCAAAAAGGAACACTCTCCTCCAGTTACACCAATTCCGTTAAAGCAAACAGTTACAACAATTATGTGTAATCTTTCAGCTTCTATGTTCTGCCTACCGCTTGTTTATCCAAATCCAGTTCAACATTTCACTTTATCTAATGAAGCAGAAACTTTGAAGGAAAAATTGTGTTGATCCAATCATTTTTGTTTGGGTTGTTATTTTATTTTTTTTTTTTAGTTTCATTTCTAAATAAATATCCTATCAGTTTTCACTGGCACTCCATAACCAAATGCATTCAATTTCCTTTACCAGTGATTAACATGCAAAGGAGTTCTGTCTAATTTCAGAAAATTGTATAAAAATCATATTAGAAAAAATGTTGAAGTGGAATTGAGTTGGACTTAGCATATCCCATTGAAAGTTACACTGGACTATCTATTGTGTAATAGACCTCTAGAATAGATTTTATTGATAAGGCATCCACAAAGGAGAATATATACCTTTAAATAAATAAAAGTGACTATATACATAATATTGTACATAGGTACAGAGATGAAATGAGCCAGGCTAATTTTATGAAATTCCCTTCTTGTTTGAAAACATATTTTTTATAAGAGTCATAAACCTTAATACAGATCTATTTCTTATTACCATCATTATTTAATATCAGTGGCAGCCACACGAACGCACTACCATATTTCTGTATTTTTTCAAAATGACATTGGAGCTGTCATCAAAGTACAGCACAGAGATGGCATTTAATTTGGTTGGAGCACAACAAGGCTTCGGTACATGGTCAGGAAACATCAGATGAACCTAGGAAAGAAAACAATGTTTTTTTTTAAGAAACAAGATAGACATTTTGTCCAGGGCTTTCAAATAATATTCTTGTTTTGTTACACAATCAGGCACCCCGTTAAGCTATCACTCTTCTATTTATGTTCAATGGCTGGGGTGGAGGTTGGAGACTGGGAGCGAGGGACGTAATTTTACGCATTAACACCTAGAGTCAACTCACCAGTTCTAATTATGTGTTGGGATGTTCAAAAATATTCTACCAAGTAAGAGAAACTCCTTCTATGGAATGAATATTCAATGGAACTTTCCCGGGGGGAAAGAACACAGCAACTAGCACTGAGTTGCTTTGGGTTAAAACAACTACTTCTATCTACTTCATGAGAAATGCAGACGTTATAAGAGCAAATCCATGAAGGGACACAATTAGACCGTAGAAAGATTTGAATCTAATAATTTTTTTTAAAGGACAATCAGGGGTGCCTGGGTGGCTCAATAGGTTAAAGCCTCTTCCTTCGGCTCAGGTCATGATCTCAAGATCCTGGGATCGAGCCCCACATTGGGCTCTCTAATCAGTGGGGAGCCTGCTTCCCCCTCTCTGTCTGCCTGTTTCTCTGCAGACTTGTGATCTCTCTCTGTCAAATAAATAAATAAAATCTTTAATAAATAAATAAATAAAGAGACAAATAAAGGACAATTAAACAACAAATCATAAACGTCATGCCCACTCTTAATTTTCCACAGTAAAGGAAACATAAAAGTCACAGCAAAGTGAACTCCAGGTAAAATCCAAAACTTGTTTTAAAGCAATGATTTCAACTCTTCTCTACAGAAATTTTTACCAGACTGGCTGGAGTTTAATATCCTTTTACTTTCCTTCTCTCCTAGATAAGTGCCAAAAGCACGTTCAGCTAAGTCGAAAGCAAGGAGCCTAGATGTTTTACAAATTGAATATCCGTCTCCTCCATGAGCCTCAAAAGGTAGCTGTACACCATAAGGGAAATGCTTAAGCAAAGGGTTTGTTTCCATTTTGATCAGACTGGCAGTCTGCCTGTGACTTGCAATCATTGAGCAAGGGAGCCAGAACACGGTTCCCCCTTTCCCACCCACCTACCCTGGCCCTTCCCCCAAAGGAGTTTATGGGAAGTCCCACTGATGAGTCCTAAGGGATCCACAAAAAGTAAATACAGCCTCTTAGAGTTTTGACTGCACAGTGTCCTGGCCGAAATGATATAGGAGCCCTGCATGTGGACAGAAACAGCAGGAAAAATGAGGTGATCTGACATGAACGTGAAATTTCCTAAGATCTCACAAAACTAAAAGTTGGATAGTTTCAACAAATTTTAGAAGCAGCTTGTGTCCCTCATCTGCTTGATCTTCTATAACGCACACATACATGATTGATAACTCCTTGTTTCAATGGCCTTGGCAGCCTCGCAAAGCAATCATTCCAGAAAAAAAAAATGGATTGTTCTTGAATGGTTTCTCAGATATATTAGTCACAAATATGCTTTCCTTTAGCAACAAACATGCCTGTCTTCTTGTTTCATGTCCTTCACAGAACAAGCGTACAGAGGGCACAATGCCAGGAAAAAAAAAATCAAACTTCCCATGTATGCTTCAAGTTTTGCAATGACTTATGTCCCATGTCCCAGGACAGTGAGGCAGAGCAGGGACTTGTTCCAAGTTCATGTCAGATTTTTTTTTAAATGTTTGTTTTTTGACACTGCCTTCTAGACTATAGCTCTAAAAGCTGACAATACGCAGTTATATATTCATAAGAAAAAAGAAAAAGAAAAATGAGAGGGAGAGTATTTTGACAGAGTTTTTTCCAATAATTCAGCATTGCTTAGTCTGAGGCAAGCTTTGATACATTAGATACATATTTAATAAATCAGAAGTCTGCTTTCTGAGTCATTGAGGTGACAATATAAAGAGGCAAAGAATTTTCTGAGAAATGAAGTGTCATTCCTCTATAAGCTAATAGTGGCTATTGCTTTGACCCTACAGAAAGACAGGCATCATGGCGATTCTTCCAAGGCTTGAAATAGCAGCATTTCTCTCTATGTGATTGCATTTTGGGTCATCATGAATTCTTATAGGCAAGGATAGACAGCTAGGGTTCAGAGATTCTTTTTCCCAACCCCCAGAAATGAGATCCTGTAACAAGAAGCACTTCTTTTGGGGCGCCTGGGTGGCTCAGTGGGTTGGAGCCTCTGCCTTCGGTTTGGGTCGTGGTCTCGGGGTCCTGGAATCGAGACCCGCATGGGGCTCTCTGCTCAGTGGGGAGCCTGCTTCCCCCTCTCTCTCTGCCTGCCTCTTTGCCTACTTGTGATCTCTCTGTCAAGTGAATGGATAAAATCTTAAAAAAAAAGCACTTCTTTTGTAGATATAGCAAATATGAAAGCATAACAGATCTCAAAATTTCCCCAGGAATTTCCTCTATGCTTTGCATATGGCACAGAAGTAGGCAATCTTATCGGTCAATAATAAAAAGAATATTTATAAATGACCGCCTTTTAAAATGCGTATTTGTTTTATCTCTGTTTCTCTTTACTCCAAGGTTATTCCCAAAGTCTTTGACAACACCCACACTCTAGTTGCCATAGATGTGCCTCTTTGGTGTCTAACTCTTCTCCAATACCTACGATGTCCAGACCAGAAAACGTCAAGTCATTCAAAGATTTAATCTGCCAATTTATATATACCATTCCTTATTCAGAAGAAAACTGGCATGGTCTTTCCATCAGCTTTAAATTTTAAATAAATTCCAAAAAAAAAATAACTTTCTCAAGAGTCCACTCACAAATTCTAATAGTTCTGTTTTTTTGTTGATCATAAACAAGACTCAGCCATAAAGACAGATTATTTTTACCTCATGGCTACTGCTCTCCTATTGCCACCTGCAACTAGTGTCACTAAGTCTTGAATCTAAAACAACTTATCCGATCTTCCTTCTCTTTCGATGACATATGGTTAAAATGTCCCTATTAACCCAAACATTAATTCAGAATTTTATCACATGGTCTATTGCACCTTTTAGGAGGCTCTCACTTAGTCTTCCAGAGACTGTGACCCAGTAAGTCACACACCACAACGCAGGTGTGTCAGGTGCTCAAGAGGTTTCATGAGCTCATTAGATACAGTACAACGATTTAGAGACCACAAAATCAACATTTCATTATTGTTTTCACAAAAATAAGCCCAGGTTATTAGAGATTAAATCATTGCAAACTGCTTGAGTGAGGAAAGAAAAAATGAAGATGAAATTCCACCTTAAAGATTATAAAAAAAATAAGGATCATGAAATAGAAATATATCTTCTACTTATATTCTACTTGAAGAAGTTTCATAATACCAAAGTACTGTGGTGGAACATTCTTTAATAATTAGAGTAAAAGCCCTCAGATGAAATTCAGTAAGGCTATTATTCAATGTTTTTGCAATGGTTACTAATGAATTGCTAGGTTAGAAACAGTCCCTGGGAACCTGTGTGGTTAGTCATATTGCAAAGTGAAGAAATTGGTGCAGAGTGACCACTTCATGTGGTTACTCCAATTTTCCTAGTTGAAGCCGTTCCTATTCTGGAATCAGAACTATTCTTTAAACCAGTCTGAATTTCCTGACTATACCCACAATTGTAACTTTGGCTCAAAAAAAAAAAGCACCAAGGGAATTTTAAAGAAAAAATAATGCATTTATAGCTATAAATGGACGCTATCCTTTAAAATAACATTTATATGATGCTTGCATCATAAACCATTTTCAATTCTACAAAAACAAAGGCATACCAGAGTCTGAACTATGGCATGGTTGGTGGCATTCATGTGGGCATTGAGTGGAAAAGAACATTCTCCATCACAATAAAATGCAGCATATCCTTCTGGTGCTATAATCCAGTCCTAGAATGCACACACACAAAAAGAAAAAGAAAGAAAGAAGAAGAGAAGTAATAAAAGAAATCACCAAAATGAAAATAAAGTCATTCTTAAATAATACCCACATTTAGTCTGGCTAGTTTTCTCTTCTTCATCCAATAATTTTTCTAACAAGACAGCTACCCTCAAGCCTTTGATTTATTTTTAAGTTGAAGTTTACAATACAAGTATAAGTATTTTCACAAGAAATTGCCCTCTGTAATTTCTCCCAAGAGATTGCTATGTAGGATATTCATAGTATGCATTAATCCATGTATTCATGAATAAAACTATAATCATTAAGTAGCATTGTAAATATTATTTAAACAGGAAATGATGAACTCTGGAAAGTTCAAGGGAACCAGAAAGGAAAAGAAGAATAAACTTACTTGAGATAATTCCCATTATTTCTTAATAACTCATTCCTGGTTTTAGAAGCCTGACAACCTCCGAAAGCTTTAATATTTGTTCCTTTTCCTGTTTTTCTTTCCATTCATATGTTAACTTTATAGTCTCTTTAGAAGAAATGAATTGGAGCAAATTCTTTAGGACGGGCATGAAATTTTTGGGGAAGCCAAAAAATTGGCATATGGAATGGTTGCCCTGATTTTTTTTCCCCACGAAGTAAAACTTGGTTCAAATGCAAACTTACTGAATGGATCAGGTTGAAGGTTTACCATAAAATTTTAAAATACTTACAGTTTAATATTACTTTTCAATGAGATAGCCCAAATTCAATTCTGCGAATCCATTGTAATGGGATAATGTAATCTAAAGACTTTAAACTATCAATACATAGGGACATTAAAAACTATTTTGAGGGGTGCCTGGGTGGCTCAATGGGTTAAAGCCTCTGCCTTCGGCTCAGGTCATAATCCCAGGGTACTGGGATTGAGCCGCCCTGCATTGGGCTCTCTGCTCAGCAGGGAGCCTGCTTGCCCCTCTCTCTCTGCCTGCCTCTCTGCCTACTTGTGATCTCTCTCAGTCAATTAAATAAATAAAATCTTTAAAAAAATTTAAAAAATATGATGCCCCCAGCTTTGTTTTTCTTTTTCAACATTTCCTTAGCAATTCGGGGTCTTTTCTGGTTCCATACAAATTTTAGGATTGTTTGTTCCAGCTCTTTGAAAAAAACTGGTGGAATTTTGATCAGGATGGCATTGAAAGTATAGATTGCTCTGGGCAGTATAGACATTTTAACAATGTTTATTTTTCCGATCCATCTATACAATGGTATATTATGCCTCCATCAGAAAGGATGAATATCCAACTTTTGTATCAACATGGACAGGACTAGAAGAGATTATGCGGAGTGAAATAAGTCAAGCAGAGAGAGTCAATTATCTTAGGGTCTCACTTACATGTGGGTATAAAGAAAATCATGGAGGGCATTGTGAGAAGGAAGGGAAGGGTAAATGGGGGGAAA
>CM052802.1:86513920-86560846 GCA_028533885.1 Nasua narica | reverse complement strand
GAAAAAATAAATATATTTGGGGAGAAAAAAACAATAAAAAAATAAAAAATAAAAACTATTTTGATTAAATCCTCTTTCTCACCATGTTTGTGAAGCATGTGGAAAAGACAACGATAAAACCTTTAGATTCAGGGAAAAAAACATTTTTTTTCTGTAGTTCTACTTTATGACAGACATTATTGTCAAGGATTCTATTTCCTAGCCCTGGAGTTTGAGCCCTGGGGGGCAAATGGTGTTGCTCAAGTTAATCTGAAAAACTGGCATTAAAATTAAAACTTTGGGATATTTAAACAACAGCATATTTTCCCACCTTCTAAAATATCATAGGGTTACATATCTTCTTCAGCATAGTTGTTTTTTATTGTAAAGCCTGATAATAATGTTTCAGTGGTGGGAGGATAATGGAAAAATAAAAATGTGGATAAACCATGTACTGAACAGTCATATTAAAAATAATTGGTTAGTGTATTGGAAAAATTACTACCAAAGTTTATGAGTAACTCCAGATTTATAATAAAACAGAAAAAGAAACACCTAAGTTCTTACCTGCCATCCAAGATCCCGGAAACTCACATAGAGTTCATGCTTCTTACAGGCTTGTTTTTGTTCACTTGTGTTATAATCTGAAGATAAAAATCAGAAGACATCCAAATGGCCAATAGACACATGAAAAATGCTCAACATCACTCAGCATCAGGGAAATACAAATCAAAACCACAATGAGATACCACCTCACACCAGTTAGAACGGCTAAAATTAACAAGTCGGGAAACGACACATGTTGGCGAAGATGCAGAGAAAGGGGAACCCTCCTGCACTGTTGGTGGGAATGCAAGCTGGTACAGCCACTCTGGAAAACAGTATGGAGGTTCCTCAAAATGTTGAAAATAGAGCTACCCTACAACCCAGCAATCGCACTAGTGGGTATTTACCCTAAAGATACAGATGTAGTGATCCAAAGGGGTACGTGTATCCAAATGTTTATAGCAGCAATGTCCACCATAGCCAAACTATGGAACGAACCTAGAAGTCCATCAGCATATGAATGGATAAAGAAGTAGTGGTATATATATACAATGGAATACTATGCAGCCATCAAGAGAAATGAAATCTTGCCATTTGCAACGACGTGGATGGAACTAGAGGGTATCATGCTGAGCGAAATAACTCAATCAGAGAAAGACAATTATCATATGATCTCTCTGATATGAGGAATTTGACAGGCAGGGCAGGGGGTTGTAGGGGGCAAGGAGGGAAAAAATGAAACAAGATGGGACCGGGGAGGGAGATAAACCATAAAAGACTCTTAATTTCAGGAAACAAACTGAGGGCTGCTGGGCGTGGTGGGGGAGGGATAGGGTAGCTGGGTGATGGACATTGGGGAGGGTATGTGCTATGGTGAGTGCTGTGAATTTTTTAAGACTGATGATTCACAGACCTGTACCCCTGAAGCAAATAATACATTATATGTTAATTAAAAAATCAGATTTTAAACAAATGGCACCTTATCAGGTATCTTATTATTTCTTTTGTGAGATCACTGATAAAATTAAAAGGAAGCTGTCTTTGACACTGTAAAATATGAGTTTGAATCTTAAAACTTAGAGCCACTTAACTAACCATGTGAACTGTAGGTAAATCACTTGTCCTGAGTTTCTTCTTCTGTAAAGTGGAGTCAATACCATCTACCTTGTGAGGTTCCAACAAGAATTTGGTTAGACTCCCTGTTTTATGATGCACAAATCTGATGCCTACCATTCATTGAGTACTAGCTGCTCAATGAATGCTTATTTATTAAGTAATTCATACTATGGGGTACTTAATATATTTATATATATTAAAAACTCATACAATGTTTTTTAACGTCTTCCATGAGGCAGACACTGGGAAAGTACCAACCGGGTTCTTACAGAGTTGATTTTATTTTAGTAAATAATTAAACTCAGAATACTTGAAGTAGAAGTTTTGATTTTTCCTCCAAAACCTGTCCAACATGTAGACCCTTCTATTTTTGACTGATGGCAGCTTTTCCAGCAAAGACAGAGAAACAGAGAGAGAGAAAGTCAAAATATGCTCTGTTTTTTTCTCTTACTCTCACATCCAATCTATTAAGAAATCTTACACACTCTACCTTCAAATAGGTCCAAAACCCACCTATTCTTACCAACTCCATGACTAGTCCTGGCCCAAGCCACCATCATCTTTCCCCTGAATCACTGCAATATTGTCATTGCTAATTCTCCTTGCTTCTGCTCTTGCTCATCTACAACAAAGCAATCAAGTAGGCCTTCTAACAAGTAACTCAAATTTTATCACTCCCCAGCAAGAAGTCCCACTGGGTCTCCCCGCATCACTAAGAGTGAATTCTCTGCGGTTTACCAGGCCCTATCAGATTTGATCCCATTACCTCTGATACATTTCCTACTATTCTTCCTTTCCTTCACCCCATTCTGGCCATGACATCTCCTTACTGTTTTCCACCCAGGTAGCCTCCTCCCACCCTAGGGCCTTCACTCTCACTCTTCCCTCTCCCTGAAATGGTTTTCCCTTGGAGATATATATATATATATATATATATATATATATATATATATATATATAGTTTCTTCAACTTTTCACTTAAGCTCCATCTTGTCAATGAAGCCTTCACTAACTACCCTATTTAAGACCATAGCTCCCACTATGGTATTCCTGATCTCCCTTACCTTGCTCTTATTTTTTTCCATTTCACTTATTTTGTAATATGCTATGCCTTTTATTCATTTATTATGTGCATTGCTTCTTGTCTTTTTCCTCTCCCTAGAGTGTCAGCACTACAAGGTCAAAAATCTTATTTGGTTCTGTTTGGTCGACTGATAATATCCCAAGTTTCAGAAATAGTCTCTGATCAGTGTGTTCCACAAATGACTTGAAGGAAAGGAAATACATTATTTCCTATATTTTAGAATATAATCTGAAAAACCCGTAACCTTTTATAATTGTTTAAAAGAATTAAGGATAGGGGAACCTGGGATGCACAGTGGGTTAAGAGCCCAACTCTTAGTTCCAGCTCAGGTGGTGATCTCAGGATCATGAAATCAAGGCCTGTGTCAGGCTCTGTGCCGTGTGCAGCCTGCTTAAACTTCTCTCCTTCTCCCTCTCTCTCTGTCCTTCCCCCACCCACTCATGCTCTTGCTTGCTCTAAAAAAAAAAAAAAAAAAGAATTAAGGATTAATGGAGTGTCTCAATGTGTATCTGAACTAAAGTAATACCAAAGAAACACAGAGCTTTATAGAAAGTCTCTGTTGTCTTCTTTGGCATTTGTTCATACTTTATAAAAATAGCATTCTAAAAACTAACCCATTTTTATTATTTCCAATATGAAAGAGGAAAAAATATAGGGTAAGGGAGTTAGCAAAATAACTTATTTTCAAAGACAACTAATATTTTTCTTTTAGGAATAACTGCTACATTCACTCTGACAGTCATTTTGTCAAATCCTTGTAGTAGTTTACTAGGCAGAGTAGTGTGCCCTAAGATGTCACCTTCCAGTTTAATTTCCTCAACCTCCAATGAAAATGTAGATGTAATCAAAAATCCATGGAGCCTGCCTTAGAGGCTCTTGCCATCTACCTTTCACAGTTACTTCAAGTAATTCTTTATTTAATTTCTGTCTAGAAAACAAAATAATGATTAAATATTGAACTCAGACTTTTTTACTTCTAGGTCAGAGTTATTCCTGCTGTGCAACTAGCGTCATTAAAACAAATTAAATATGTAGCTAATGATGGAACATGGAGAAAGAGAATTTATTTGGAGTGTGGCACTCTTATTCTTTGGGCAAACTTTTTCCTTGATCAGAATAGCACAAGTAGTTAATTTTGCCCAGGCAATGGACAAGCATATTGTAACAATTATGCATATTGTGTTAATTGTAACACGAAATGGACAAGTTCCCTGTATCATTTTTAGGGAAAAGAAATTATTGAATCTGGTGTTAGTTTGATTATGTAAACTTTTTCAATTGAGGGGGAAAAGAAGTCAGCTATGCATTAGACCAGGGGTCAGGAAACTTTTTTTTTTTTTAAGATAGTAAGTATTTTAGTCCATGGAGTCTTCCCTTACAATGACTCAACTCTGCCACTATGGCATGAAAGCAGTCGTAGACTATGTAAATGGATGGATATGGCCATATTCTAATAAAACTTTACTTCTGGATGCTAAAATTTGAATTTCATATGATTTCTACGGGAAACAAAATGTTATCCTTCTTCTGAGTCTTTTTCAAACATTTAAAAATGTAAAAACCGGGCCCCTGGGTGGCGTAGTTGGTTGAGCGACTGCCTTCGGCTTGGGTCATGATCCCGGAGTCCCGGGATCGAGTCCCACATCGGGCTCCCACCTCCATGGGGAGTCCGCTTCTCACTCTGACCTTCTCTCTCTCACTCTCTCTCTTTCCTAATAAATAAATAAATAAAATCTTTAAAAAAAAAATGTAAAAACCATTCTTAGCAACTGGGTCATACAAAAATAGGCCACGGGCCCTTGCTTCACCAGCCCCTACATTAGACAATAATGGGGATATTTATTCATTCGTCTTTGTCTTAATTAAAAACACTGAACATGAATAAAGACATTGTATCCAATAACACATACAAATATATATGAAAAGCCATAAACTATGTATATGGTTATATGAATTCCATGTTTATAAAAAAAAAAGAAAGTACAACTTAAAAGTCAAAATAGATCTGCTCCATCTATGCAGCTTTTCGTACAGGCTAAGTGATGTATATAATGTAACATCACATAAAGGTAACGAGCAATGAAATTTATAACAGAATCTGATTCCAAGAGTCTGATTTCATAGAGCGTTAGGACCATATGCTTATTCTGTCAGAAATAAAAATTAATGGATGAGTGAAGTAAATGTACCCAAACCAGCAAAGTCTGCAGTTAGGTTTACTATAAATGGTTGGCAGAATAAACTAAAGGAGGAAGGGCAAGGAACATAGTGATTGATAGCCCTTTGAAAATTAACATGAAATGGACATAATACCACCCACCGTAGATTAACCTGCCTACAAATGAAGAATTCTAACAGAAATTACTAAAATGTTCTGGTGCTACAAGCACACTAGACAACCATGCTGACATTGCTCAACCAAAATGCACGTGTTCTAAATGCAGCATTTCTTTGTTTTGTCTTTTAATGGTAACACTATTGGGAAACCAGGGACAAAATATTGAAAGTTTTGCTACATACTTTATGCAAACTTCTTTATGATCAATTTCTGTAAACAGTGCAAATTAAATCCTTTTCTTAAACTCTTATGACGTTATTTTGTCGTAGAAAAAATTGTTTAAAAAAATACATAGAGGTTAAAAATGCCAAAAAAAAGTCTGAACTCTACATAGGAGTTCAAAGGTCTGTCCACCAGCTTCTGAAAGACAGACAACCAAATAAATAGACATGGGTTAGCTTAGCAAGGAAGTGGGAGAAAAAAATTAAATCCAGACAACTCCACATACTAATAATATGGGTTTCATTTTTATTTTTTAATTCTAGGATTGGTTTCTTTAAGAGATGAAATATCTCTAAATAAATCTAGAAAAGAAAAGAAAAAAAATCCAAAATAGAATGACATGTCAAAAGCTTAAACAAGCCAAATATGATGAGATACTGTGTTTCAAAACAATAGAAGTGTTAGCATTCTCATGATCAGTTCCCAAAACAAAAGGGAGACAAATGAAGTCAGCACCTAAGCATGGGGATTTTCGCTAATTTATAGAAAATGGAAATGACAAATGGATGAAGGTATAAGTGGTAAAGAAGCAGGAATAATGCTATAATAGACTATTTAATAATGTAAATTTTGATATGGTTCTGGGGGCAGAAAAATTCATGATAAACCCCAACCACCTAACAATCCCTTCAAAGACGAGGGACTTGGGGCACCTGCGTGGCTCAGCGGGTTAAGCATCTGCCTTCAGCTCATATCATGATCTCAGGATCCTGGGATCAAGCCCCACTTTGGGCTTCCCTCTTCTAGGTGAAGAGTCTGTTCTCCCTCTTCACCTTCCCCTCCCCACTGCTTGTGTTCTCTCTCTAGCTCTTAAAGAATGAAATAAAATTGTGTAGAGGTGCCTTGGTGGCTCAGTCGGTTGGGCATCTGCTTCGGCTCAGGTCATTGTCCAAGGTCCTGGGATTGAGCCCCACATCAGGTTGTCGGGCTCCCTACTCCATGGGGAGCCTGCTTCTCCCTCTCCTACTCCCCCTGATTGTGTTCCTCTCTCACTGTGTCTCTCTCTGTCAAGTAAATAAAATCTTTAAAAAAAAAAAGACAGAGAGAAAGAGAGAGAGATCACAAGTAGACAGAGAGGCAGGCAGAGAGTGAAGGGGAAGCAGGCTCCCCGCTGAGCAAAGAGCCCCATGTGGGGCTCGAGACCCTGAGATCATGACCTGAACTGAAGGCAGAGGCTTTAACCCACTGAGCCACCCAGGTGCCCCTCAAGTAAATAAAATCTTAAAAAAAAAAAAAGATGAGGGACTTAAAAATGCTACTACTATTCTATCTTAATCACCATCTTCCATATCCAGTGAATTCCTTGCTTGAATTTATGTACAACCCACTGGGAATTACTGTTATTGATGTGTATAAGAATAACTATACTTGTCTATGTGTAGAAATGTCTAACACAGAACTGTCACCACAAAATAATAACTATCTGGGATGTTTACTTAACTCTGGTTAGCAAAGTGTCTACGAGGATAATCCAACTAATATCCTCATCTTTGAGCTTACTGACAAAAACTGTCCACAAATCTGAGTTTCCAGCTGCCCACCAGACATCTCTAAATGAAAACTTCCATGATGCCTCCTACTCACTATTTTTACTTCTGACCCTATACTCTTTAGATGCTCACTACTTTGGTTAACAGGATCACCTGTCATCTAGTGACCCAAGTAAGAACATTTGGTAAGTTTCTTGACTTTCTTTCTCCCTCATGTCCTACCATTAAATCGGTCCACATAGCCTACTGACTGACCCATTTCTAGTTTAGCTAACCTGTTGGAAGCCCTTTGCTCTCTTGGTTACCTCATAGTTCCCCAACATCTTCTTCCAGTAACTTTGTCCTAGGATAACAGTTCACCCTTGCTTTCCCTCCTCCATCTCTGACCATAAGTCTTTGTCTCTTTTATGGAATTGCTTTTTCTCCTTGCCTATACTTAAAGGACTAAATCTCCATGGGAGGCTCCATTTCTGATTTCTTTTTATTTTATATGGTACTGTCAAGTCCTATGCTTCATCTAAGCTCATGTCCATATTTTTTCCCTATGCCATCCACTTATTCTTGACACTCCAAATCCAGAGTCTTGTCTTATCACCCCCTGCTGGTCTCATCCCACATGTTTTGGTTTCCATTTTCCCTTTCTCCAATTTATAATCTTCGCTGCTTAGAGTGCTGGATTAGATTCCTAATGATTATTTGGGCTTTCAATTTCCTCCCATGGTATCCCATCCTTCACTTTGATGTCAAATTTAACTTTTTAAAATGCATATCTGATTATGGCACTCTTTTTTCCAATTGCCTACATGAAGACACCATTGTTCCTTACTATGCGTACTCTAGTCTTTATAATTTGGTTCTTGCATACTTCTCTAGATTTTCTCACACCTCTCACACAAGAAAACTTGCATGCCCAGCCATTGAACATGGGTACATGGCTCTGGAACTGTACACCAGTCTGGAATGGCTTCACCCACCCCTCTATTTCTGAAAAATGTCTATTCTTTCTAAGTTTCTCATGAAGTCTTTGGAGTCATAAATAGAGCTGCTTAGGTGCTCTATCCTTCCTACTATTCAGTACTCTATACCTACTCTAATAGAATTGACCTCTTAATAATTACAAACACTCTTTCCTATTGTCTATGGGAGTACTTTTTAAGAAGACAGACACTTAGCTATCCATCTTTTATCAGCATATAGTTAATACTGTGAATGTCACACAAGGAGTGCTTATTTAATATCAAATAAATCTATTTTACAATAAATCATGCCCAGATATATTCTAAGGATTCTCTCTAGACAGAGAGACTTGGCAACGACACAATGTATTAATGTCTATTGACACATTCATTTTATATTATATAATTAATTGTTCAGGTAGATTGGCCAAATTAGTTAAAAGTTCTAAAATCCTTCTTGCTTCTGAAGTCTCAAAGGCCAAGAAATTCCAGTAAGTGACCAGGATTATTGGTACTTTTTAGGAAGAGAAGTTCTACTTTTCTCTGATGTAAGAGTCTGAACTCTTTATGTACCAGTTCTGAAAAACCAAACCATATGAACTCATTTAAGAAATAATGATAATGCCGAACACTAAATAAACATGCACCATTGTTCTTAGTTCTTTACACATATTAATTCATTTAATCCTCACAACTCATGTAATCTTATCCTAGGGAGCAGATACTATTAACATTCTCACTTTGCAGATGAAGATATGGAGGCAGGGAAAGGTGATGTGTTGTCCAAGATTATACAAATAGTAGGTAGTATACCCAGGATTAAATGACAAAATGATAAATAGATGATAGGTAAATAAATGTATAGATAGATAATATAGACACCAAAATTGCTGTTTTAGGAGGGATTTCCAAAACTCTTGTGTGATTCAAGGCACAAATAACAGTTTTATAGAAATCAAGTAGATCAGAAACATTCTCACACATGCCATCTTGTAAGATTTTCACTGCAGCTTTGATCTTGAGAGTCCCAATTTGGAAACAACCAAATGTCTTTTAAAAGTGGCATGACCAAATAAACTCTGATACAAGCACTGTTGACTATATTGCAACAGTTAAAAAGAATGAGGTCACTCAATTTGAAAGATGGCTGAGACATATTATTTAAAAAAATTCAAAAAACCAACTCTATTATATTCTAGAAAAGTCAAAACTGTGAGGATAATAAAAAGATCAGAGGTTGCTAAGGAGAAGGAGGGATGAATAGTCAGAGGATAGAGAATTTTGAGGGCAGTGAAAGTACTCTGTATGATACCACAATGATGGATACATGTCATTAAACATTTGTCCAAACCCACAGAATGTACAACACCAAGAGTGAACCCTAATGTAAACTATGAACTTTGGACAATTATATATTCATCCTTGTGATTCATCCTTAGTAAGAAAGCACCATTCTCATGAGTAATGTTGATAATGGGGGAGGCTAGGCATTGTGGGACAGGGGTATTTGGGAAATCTTTTTACCTTCCTCTCAATTTTGTTGAGAACCTACAATTGCTCTAAAAAATACATACAGTCCTTAAAAATACATACAGAATATCACTTATGTGATTAAACACATATAATAAAATATATTCTCCAAAAGAGATGCATATATGGAGGAAAGATTTGCAAGTATAGGTACCACTTGATATAAGTGTATCTGAGTAATCTATCTCAAAAGGATTTAGGTGTTCAAGAGAGAACATTAGTTTTATTGATAATTTGATTATCTTTAAATAATGACATATATTAATTATATGATACAAAACATTCTAAAGAAATAATTGTAATTAATTGTTCTTTCTGATTTTGATTAACATCTGTTTGTCCAAGAGGCATGAGGTTATGTTGTATATATTAGGCTAAAGATACAACCTATCAGAGTCGAGAGTAAGTAGAGGATGTTTCCATTTCAATAACTCTTTGAAAGACTTGGCCTAAGAAATCACCCTGGTTTCAGGTAAGGTCACTAAGGATTGGATTCACTTTCAAAAATCCCTAGTATCCAGCATACAAATCAGCAATCTTTGCAAGCAGTTCTCCAGCAAACCAGGACTTGCCATTTGTCTTATTAATTCTTCCAAAGTCTTAATACTCTATTCTTTTCACACTCATATAGTCCTTAGAAGAGCATCTTGCTCTCAGCAGATTCTTTTAAGACATTATCAATCTTATATCTAAAGCCTTTTTAAGCTAACTGAAAAATTAGCTATTACCTCCATTTCCTTTCCTCCACACCCAAATTCAAATAAACATCCACTGTGCTGCCACCTTATGAAAGAGGCAATATCTTACACAATGTGTTTGCTCAACCTCCTTGCCAAAAGTCTGAAGAGGAACAAAGAGGGACCATTTCTGCAGAAAATCTGGGGGCAGTGTTTCTGTGCATATTCACCTGAAAGAGGTATTTAGTTTTTTCCATTCTAGTGGACATCTTAATTTATTTAACAGGTTCCTATTTTGTGCTAGATATTGTCCTAAGCTTTTCCATAAGAGTATAGAAGAACAAAGGATCATTGAGAAGTTGGAAGGCAAGACTCTTTGAAATAGGAAAGAAATTGGGTAAAGAAAGCAAGAATGACCTGGATTTTAACTCTCCTGAACTGAGACTTTCGACATTTGACACATGCTTTGGAGAAAAAATTGCAATCAAGCAAACATCTAATACAACTCTCTTCCCCCCCCCTCCATTGGCTTCTCTCTTAGCCATGTAGTCTTCAAACAGTATTTTATTGTAAAAGCTTAGTACTATTACAGCATTTATTATTTGTATTTGAATAATTTTAAAATTTCACTGGCATTTCAAGTTTCCTAAGTATCAAATTTTGTGTTTATATTAGCATTCCCTTTCCTTAAACCCCTGTCTGTTAGGCCAACTCCTAGGAGACTTTTTCCCGTCTGCTTGATTACTACCTATTGAAAGGTTACGTCTCATAGACACAAACCAGCTACTTTCTTTCTTATTATCAAAATATGAACATGCTCCAAAACTATCTACCACCTATTTCACAGAAATGGCTGCCAATGACAAACTTTTTAAAAAGAAAATATTGGTCTATATTAGAATAATTTTGTACTCCAAATGGTGTTAGGAAACTGGTGAAAAGTTACATGATTTGTGCTCCATGTGTTTTATTCATCTCTAGTTATACAAGTACATTTGTTACTTGTGGTCAGAAAGAGAAGATAAATAGAGTTCACCAATGGGGAAAAGGACTTTGATGATTTCAGTCTCTGGAACACCTCTGCCACAGTCCTTATGAGCTCCAATAATAAGTATGCAACTTACACTTTTCCCTTTGTAATTTCCTCAAAAATTATTCATTCTTCTATTCACGGTTTAACAAACCTTTTTCTTAATGCAGTCTGTTACATCAAATTAAAAACATTTCAACCAATTTCAGAACCATTCTACATGAGAAGAAAAATATACAACTTTGACAGGCTAGTATTTACAAGGAAGAAAAGGTCTTAGAAAGTTATTTTTCTCCATCTTTCATATTAAGCAATTATAATTTTTGCCAAGCTAAATACCTTGTGAAGATCTTTATAAAATAGCTTTGTAACAAGGCACTAATATCATGTTTTACTTTCACTTGAAAAATACGGTTAAACTTATTTGTTCGGGAAAACTACAACACTACTCTATATATAGCATGTAATTCAGTATAATGTAATTTCATATACAAATCTTCCCCATTTCTGTTACTAAATAAATCAAATAGACTTCTATCTAACATGATTGTCCTAGTGCCCATATTTTAGGAAGATTCCAATGAATTCCAGTTCAGCATTTTTGTTGAGAGTCCCAGGTGCACGCAAAATATATGTAATATCTATCTATCTATCTATACACACACACACACAACATATCTATATCTATATCTATATCTATATCTATATCTATATTTATTTATTTATTTATTTATAATCATTCTTACCTAACACTCGTAAACATTTGAGTAATGAAAAAATTATAGCATGATGTGTCAGTTTCAAGTGACATGGGGAAATGAAGATTTCAGGAATAATGGCAAATACTGTCTGAATATGTCTTTTTGGAAGAGTAAAACATTCTAATTTGCTTGAATACCATATGCAGGGATCATGTCTGTTTTGTTCACCAGATCATCCATTGGGCCTGGCAAGTACACTGCATATGGTGGCCATTAACACAGAACACATATTTTTCAAATGAACAAACATATTGCACTAAGTTGGGATGTTCTAGGATAAATTTTCCCTTTCAAACAGATTTATTTTTTAGAGATAAAGAAAATTTCTTGGAATAAAATAGCCATCATTTTCATCTAAAAACAGCTTATGAAAGTCTGTTTGCAACCTGGACTAAACAAGGTACTTACTGGTATAAATAAAATGATTCAATAACTTCAGATTTTGGCAGTTAGATTCACTCAGATCGACTGTACTTTTATCTCCTTTTCTATCAATTGATGGATTAAATTGCAAGCATGTTGGGATCATTGTCCATCTGTAATATTTTGTTACTAGGTTTTATACATATGTGTATACGTATATACACACACATAAAGCACATTATCTAGATAACGGTCTCCCAAATAATTGATACAAATGTAAATATTACCTCAATTTCCATATAATCTCTGCTGCTTTTATTGTCAGAGAGAATGGAAACTGCATGCCTCACGTGTGTTGTCTTAAGTACTAAAGAAATCTTTTTCTGTTGAGTTTACCTGGTTGCCCATCCACGTCTGACAGTCCCCAGGGAAGTCAACTTAACCAGTTGTGTAGTTGAGTTTTGGCTAGACTTTGTTGACGTAGCCATTTCATAATTTTATGACTGCCAGCTTGATTTTAATTTGAACTGAATCTTTCAACATACAAAGGCAAGTCAGACTTACTTCAAAATGAATTACTGAGTGATTCACTGATGAAACATTCTGAGGATGTTTGAAACATTGCCGGATGATTTAATAGACCAAACGAAGGTATATCCAGAGGGTGGATTTACTGTGGCTACTTGATTTGCAACATATGACCCCATAACTCTCTGTGCACAACCGCTGCTCCAGCTTTATCTTACCTCCAACACTGGACATTCTGGAGGAGTCCTGATGAGAGCTGGATTTATTGCGGTTTTGATTTTTCCGTTTGTTTGCTGCTCTCACGGATCGAAGAAGTACCTCGCTTGCCTTGAAGAAGGCCACCATGAATGGTTGTTTGGACTGAGGCCCATGTCTTCCCACAAGACCCGCAGATTTCACATTGATACTGCGTCCTGGAACAGAAAACACAAGCACTTGGTTTACAAGGAAGAAAGAAGGTTTACCTGACGTGAATGAATTCTGAGGGTGCTTTGAAAAAAGGAACATTACTTTTGAAAACATTATCAGAATGTTTTCCTTGCGGGCCAGAGATTTTTATAAACATGGAAAGTTTGCTGGTGCACACAATTATCCATGCTGGGTCCTACATTTTGCATCATTCTTCACCACAGAACGCCCTCGGGCTGCCTTCACTAACTGATCCTTCTCAGACCTGGAAGTCAGCGATATTTCAAATGGAAAGGCTTGACTACCATCAGCCTGGAAATGCCCACATTAAATAACAACTTCAAAAATATTAGCTATGGGCTCTTCTGCATTAAATGCCCTATAATTTTCCTCTAAGTGATAAAAGCTGAATGGCTGCCTGGGTGTTTCTACTTTCTCCAGCTTTTTCAAGCCTTTCAAGTGTTAATTAGCGCTGAGAGCCTTCCCCCTTCACCTCTGGCCTGTGCCCAGCAAACTTCACAAAGCTATGCTCTACTTAAAGCTCTTCACAGGTCATTCTAGAAGCCCTGCTGTAGATGGAGTTTTGCTTTAAATTTCAGTTCTTGGGGCACCTGGGTGGCTCAGTGGGTTAAAGCCTCTGCCTTTGGCTCAGGTCATGATCTCAGGGTCCTGGGATGGAGGGTCCCAGCATCAGGCTCTCTGCTCAGCAGGAAGCCTGCTCCCCCGCCTGCATCTCTGCCTACTTGTGATCTCTCTCTCTCTGTCAAATAAATAAAATCTTTTAAAAATAAATAAATGAATTTCAGTTCTTTCTCAACGCAAGGTATTTTGAAGTTATCGGGGCAATTTCAGAGTTCCTCCCTCTCTGAGTTTTGGACACACCTGAATGTTTACTGAAGGGATTTCAAAACTTGTTAACCAAGCCTGGAGACTGTAAGAAAGAAAAGTTCCAGGTGAGTTTGGAGACTCCCTTTGTCTCTAAACCAGTCCCATCCCAGACCCTTCTGAGCCCGTTGGCATGGTCGTGTATCAGAGAATGATTGCAACCAGAGCCTGTACAGGAATGTGTTAGAGGTCAAGGCCTCCTAGAGACTAGAAGTAGATGTTGATAAAGAACCTCTCCCATTGGGTAGTAATAATAATAATAATAATAACAATAATGCCAAAGTATTTGGAGAACTTGTTATGTACGTGCTAGGTATTTTTCTAAGTGTTTTCCATGCGATATTTAATTTGGTTCCACAAATACTCTAGGAGTTACGTATTACTATTTTCCCCTTTCTAAAATTCACTCCCATTATGCTTTTGTAATTAAAAAAATCACTGAATTGTGTGTGTGTGTATATATATATATATATATCTCAGTGGCTGATATCTAGTTCCATGAAAATCATCCAAGGAGGATGAACTATTTAACCTTAGGTTGTCAATTTAGTTGAGAATTACTAAAAACTCACGCAAAGTTTCTACTCTAGATACAGAAGTTACCAATCTTTTAAGAGCCATATATATAATGTGGTTTGAAATCTGTGCATGATTGACTCTGCCTTGCCCCCTGAGAGAGGTGCATGTTTTCTTAAAATATTTATTCAGTAAAGACTGTGGAGTAACCTCAGTCCATTATAAGACCTGACCCACCTTAGAAGAAAGAAAAGGAAAACAAGTCCTTGAAACGGCATCAATGGCATTTTAGCAAATAAACTCTTGCTCTTAACAAAATTTATTTTGGCAGCATAAACACTTTTGTGTATACTTGTATTGTGCAGAGACCTTCTACCGTCAGAAAATGAGACCGTGTCATGTGAGGCTGTGCAGCTGTTGGGAGGGACACAGAGGTCCTTTAAATGTGGAGGTATTGGTTAAAAAAAGGAAAAAAAAAAAAGAAGTGTGTGAGCTGATCCAAGCAGCATCCGTGGCCTCATCAATTGTTCTAAGATGTATTGGGAAAACTCGTTCGGTTCCCATCGTTATTGAAACGGAATCTGCCTAACAAATGCCACTACACTCAGTCCTACCGAAGAAAGAACTTCCAAATAATCAAGGCAGTAAACCTTAAACAAATAAGCATATAGGTTTCTCTTTTAAATGCAAACTTACAGTGGCTCTCTGCCAGAGTCTATATTTCTTAGAAAAACTCTATCATTGGCATAAATGAAAGAGGCAGTTTGATTTGAGGTCAGAGCAGTTTCCATTCTACTTCCACTGTAACAAATGTATTAATTCAGCTCAGACTTCCTCCTTCTGGCAGCCCTTTTGCTGTAAAAAGAGAAATTAGAAGTTCCAGCCAAATACCATACCTTGAACTGACCCACTTCAATACATAAACACTTTTACAACATGTTTATTCAGGTGTAGCACTTGAAATTGGTTTAAGATGTTTCCAGTGACAGAGAGCTCAGCGAAAGAAAAAAAAAAAAGAACTGAGAAACTTGACTGTTATGGAATAGAATAACTGGCAATCTGTTCTTCGAAAAATTTTTTTTTCTCTCAGTACAACATAAAATGTATTTGTTGAGCTTTTATTTTGGGTTTTTTAATGAAGTGTTAATTTAACAGGAACTAAATTTTTACTTGTGTCCATCGATGACTGCAGAAATCATTTTTAATATACGATCTCTCTAATACTAAAATAGGTTGCCACAAGATGTTCACAAATGGAATAGAGGTAGAATCAGTTTTCCATCCATTACAACGCACACTGCCCCTTTTACAGTTAAACAAGCACTGAACGCCAAGTTCCCGGTTTCCCTGGGTTTGCAAGAGTTTCTTTTTTTATCATTCTAAAGACTTTCAGTATTGTAATTTTTATCTGTGGAGAAATAATACTGCTCTAAAAGATTTATATTCTGAAAACTGTAAAGATGTGTGTATGTTACAAATATGGGTTTCTTGGGCTTTACAAAGGTGGACATTGTGTGTGAAGCAAAGTGGTCTTCAAACCAACGTGAACTCCCTTTAAAATAACTTTTGATATTATTAAGTTTCCTTTTGGTTTCCTTTTTACCTCAGCAATGAGGTGACTATTAAGATTCCATAAGTTAATGCTTGCTCAGTTACTCTTGGTAACTGAGCTCCACCAATTGAACATGAACCATGTGACGGGCTCCTTCACACACAATATACCTGTACTGATATGTGCACCAAGCCTTTTGAAAGGCTGAGCAGTTGTTTTTTGCTAAAAGTGTTAATAGGAAGACTATATTGCATGTGCTGACAATAGCGAGTCTTCAATAAAATAGACTCAAAATATGTTGAATTTTATTATTAAATGTACAGTATGCTTTAGATATCGCAAATATATATTTAAAAAAGCCTTTCCTAAAACATTTTGATTTAGGGACACTATAGGTAGGTGCGTATCACCATGGTTTTATTTTTCAAAGGGGATCCTTACGTTTGATTTCTAATTAAAACCTGTAGATATATGAGGATTAAAGATCGAATATAAAAAAGATAAATAAAGATCGAATATATGGTGAAAATGGAAATGGGGTCGAGTAATGAAAAGAATATTAAATAGAAGGGTGATGAAACTGGGCCCAGGATTCATCCCTTTAGGATTTAGACATGCCTAGCCATAGCTAGGACATTGCTAGGTTTAATTCACCAAGCACAGAGCATAGAACAACATCACGGGAAAGAATGCATCCTAAGAGAAAGGTGAATCCAGAAAGTGTAAATTCAGAACAATGCACCAGAGTGTATAAGGAAAAGAAACAATTTGAGCAGCAAATATATGGGTATATTATTTCTCAGTTTCATTAACTATAGAGTGAGTAAACATGGGTTTAGGATGATATCTTTTGAAGAAATGATTATACTTTTCACACAGAAATCAAGAGGGAAATATCTGAGGCTGAGGCCCTAACTTGCTCAATTTTGCCATAACTGAAGCTGGAGATTGGAGACTTCCAGACCTGCCACTCTGACCCTCATGCCTTTGTGTAAGCAAGGGGGTCAGGATATTGTATTCACATGTGCCTAAGGGCACAACTATTTGAAATTTACAGTCATTGAGAAGGTAGAGTGGCAAACAAAAGATCTATCCCAAACCTACTGGTTTTGCATTTCAGACCATTCTTTTTGGAAAATGTGACTTTCAAAATGTTTATTTCTTTAAAAAGAAGGTTATTAAAGGAGGCTCTGACATAAAACAGCTCTTCAGAGGCATGTTGATACTATAAGGATAAGTGGTTCCAAATATGAGCATTTCGTTTCCCTGCAGAATACACAGTTTGAAAAACATTCATTTGAGGATTTATCAGTCTAAACGTTGATATCGCTCTGAGATGTTTGCATAAATTCCAGTTTGTTTTTTTCTCCTATAAACCCACAGTAATTGACTGCTTAACCCAAAACACCTGGGATGGAACTTGTGCCTAAATTACCTTTCCTTAATTTTGAAAAAGACTCTCACAGCATCCTTTATGGACTATTTCATAGCAGACAAACCAGTGCATTGTTTCCAATTCACATATCCTTCTGATCTGCATTTATTTTCAATCTGTGATTAAATTTGATTCTGGTGCTCTTAAATTATAGTTTCTATGACTCTAAATTATACTGGAATTTTACCCTTTTTAGAAACAGATGATTTAAAATGTGCAGAATTCTCTACCCAGCATACAGACTAAATCATCTTTATATCAGATTTTAAGGAATGTAGGGAAGACAGAATTTTGTCTAAATTCCATATACATTTTAACTCAAATTAACTTAAATTAAGCATGTTGTAATATAGCTATAAATTTCAACTCTGTTATAATTTGATAACATTTCCATAGTTTCTAGTTTTACAGTAAAAACACTGGCGTATTGCCAGATATAAGCACATAGATTTGAAGTATCACAAACAGAATTTTATGTTTGTGCTCCAAACTTTCTTATTTTCAAGATGGTTTCCATTGCTTATAACCTCAAACAAAAGCAAGGAAAAGCTAGGATTATAAACTATTTCAGGGATACTGGAAACTCATAGTTAACAAGTTTCTGGAAAAGCTTTTGAATTTTAGAATGAATGCAACGTAGTGTGATCTTTCATTCTTCAAAGTAATTCTGGGACTCTATTTAACAAGCTGGGCTTTTCATACAATGCCTCTGCTAGATATCTTCATTCTCTTTTTTATACTGACATTTAAAAGAGTAAATTAAAAATAACCGCTTTATTTTCTATTAAATATTATATATTTATAATTACACATTCATTATAAAAAAGTGTGAAAAACAAAAGAAAGGACAAATGTCATAATTTCTGTGAATAGGATAGGACTCTGGCTGATAGTAAAAAGACACATCAGAGGTCTGAAAACCCACTGAGGACAATTGGGAACTGTATTCTGACACAGTGACATAAACTAGGAGTTGAGAATTATCCGTGGACAAGAAACGCGGTTATAATTCCTGGTAAACCCACAGTGGAAGAATTCCATTTTCCTCTATGACTGGGATGCATGAAAGTTAAAGAAGTTTAAAGAAGGAAGATATTTTTTAAAGAGCTGAAATTTGGGAGGTGCCTGGGTGGCTCAGTCAGTTAAGCCTCTGACTTGTTTCAGCTCAGGTCATGCTCTTAGGGTCTGAGATCAAGGCTGGTGGCAGGTTCTAAATTGGGCATGGAGCCTGCTTCAGGTTCTCTCTCTCCCTCTCCCTCAGCTCTTCCACCCAACCCCCTCCCTTTCTTAAAAAAAAAAAAAAAAAACCTTTAAAGACTTGAAATTTTTTCTAAACATTTTGTTGAAGGCACTATAATGCCTCACAGTTAGAGAAAGTGGTGGGGATTAGAAGAAAAAAACAGATTATTTCATCAGAAACATTGGCACAATGAGTCGAGGCGTGATGGGTGGGGGAGGGGGGTGCAAAAACTGGAGAACTGCAGCTCATGAGACTTCAGGAAGGAGGGCCTAGGGAAAGAAAGACCAAGAACCATAATGGATCAGGGCCAGGTTTGTGCCTAGTTGTGGAAGCTGTCCAGAACACTCAAGTGTTTTATTGCACCAAGAGTGGAACTGAGGTGATGGAAACGATCGGTCTCCTTCCATGGGACATGTTATGAGATGAGGAGGCTTACTGTCTCAGGCCTGACGAGCCCAACAAATGTCTCTGACTCAGGCCTTATTTTCAGCTGGTGGAAATATGAATCTCAAACTAGGAACTGCAGTTTACCTTCACATAAGCACTTACTTTTTAATAGCTCTTTGCTTTATATATAGCGCCTTTCCCCTGAGACCCTACAAGCTTTACAGACATCATCTGTCACATGCTCCCAAAAGATTGGTTAGCAGTTGGTCTTACAGTCCTCATTTATTTTAAGAAAGCAGAAACATTCTTTTCACAAAACCATGAAAAGAGTGAATTATTTTTAGCCTTTTTCCAGTTATTATGTGACTTTTAAAAATAAAAAAGTGCACACACACACACACACGTCTTTCCTTGAAAAATCAGATTTAAGTAAAACTCTAACAAGGCAGAGTTTCAGCAGCAATCAACCCAAAAGTCTTTAAAAACTTTTTTGATGTGTTAAGATATCAGTGAAAAAAGCTTTTGGATTCCAAAATGGTTTTAGTTTGTTTGATAGCAGGGAAATTAATTTAATTTCACACTTCATTTTATCTCTAGGAGGTGAAAGTGTCTAAAGGAAACGCTCTTTTTTACCAGCGTATAGTAAGATAACAAAAAGAATTGTTATCATACAGAAAAGCATGGCTCATTAATGTTTGATCTTTCTTTTCAGTTCGATAAATTGAACCTGTGAAATGATCACAAGCAACTTCTAGAATCTTTAGACTAGTCCATATCCCCAGAATGAAAGAGAATTTTATTTTGACACCTAATAAACGAGAGTGAAGAGAGTAAAAGATATTTCCAAAATCTGCAGTGAAGAACTGATAATGAGATACCTAATACATATGCCATGATCAGTGTCTACTTTTGGCGGGGAAAAGAAAGGAGTTAAGATATTTGGGATTTAATTCTTCCCTTCATAAATATAACTGGTACCCAAAAGTAGTAATAAGAACGCCCTCCCAAAGGATCAAGGAAAATTGGGAATCGAGAACCTTAGCTCATTCAATACTTGTAACAACAAAACAGCTGTCGTCTATTGAAGTAGATTCATATGCCTCATATTTACGCTGTACAATAAGACACAGGTTACATTTTAAAAAAGAATAAAATAAGACTCAGAGAAGGATTGGGTTTTTAACTCAGCCCTGTGAACCCTAAAATAGTAAGCTATTCCTTTAAGTACGTAATGTACCCCTTTGTTAAAGATTGGTTGGGGCTGTTGCTTTGTCTTGAGTCTCGGCTTTCCACCTTGAGAAGACTGGAGGAAAACCATCCATCTCCAATCTGTCAGTGATACACACATGGTATCTAGAAGAACAGTGCTATATATTGTTAAGTTCAAGGTTGGACTTTCCTTAGTAAGCAAGAAAATAAGGATTCGACAGGACTTGCCAGCCATGGAAGGGCAGGTGATGTCCTCAGTTTCCATTCCATTCAAATAGAAACTTGTCACACTACAGAGAAATTAGCATGCATTTTTAAAGAGCGGGAATATGTCATCTCCCTCTCAAAGTATTTTCCTCTACATTCAAATTTTGGTCACCTCTTGTGACACAACGATGGGCCCTGGTTGTCATACGCTTTTGTGTCTCTTGGTTTTCCTGTCTCACACATGAGTTCACGCCAGGTGTGCCAAAGTTGAATTCTCAGCAGCACAGAACACGGTGACTGCACATGCCTTATAGGGACTAAAGCTTCTCTTTTCTTCCCACGATGTTCTCTGCTCATGATGCAAACCCCACCCTGCTGTTATTTTTGCATATGTCTTTAAGAAATACAGATCAGCAATAAGTTAAACTCACAATGGAAAGAACAATGGCAAAGACAGAGTTAAGTCTACTGTATGGTGAGAATAAGGAGAATCTCATATTCTTCATGGCCCTAACTCAATATTACCATGAAAATATTTACCCCTCAGATCATCAGTTAAACCAGAATTAGAGTTTAGAATCAGGACTATAACAAACAACAAAAACTGGCATATGTTCCTGACATTGGCATTTGGCAAGATTGGTGATCCATGGTTACTGTTCTGAATTAGGGAAAATCAAAAACAGAAATACAGATGTAGCCAAACACTTCCATATCCCTTTTCATTAAAGGAAATCTTAAAAATGGTAAAATACATCTTTCACCAGACAATGAAGCAAGACTAACTAACTCCTGTTTGTCTCTGCTTACTTTAAATCATTGATTTCAAAACTCTTTCTCGCGTATGTTTTTGAGTTACGATGCTAAAATTTGGATAAGCAAATTATGTTTACCATGTGTCTCTCATTGAAATATATACATTCTGTAAATTAAAACAAAGAAAACTGCCATTAAAACCTAGTTTTAAAACACCGCATATATTTAATGGACATGGTAAAATAGCATATTCAAGGTTTTCCATTTATTACTGAATATATTCCATAATCAACATTTATTTATAAAAGAAAATTATTTTCTTTCTACAAATCATTATACAAGACTAAATTAGGCTACAAGAGGCCCTTTCAGGGTACTAATCAGAGAAAAAAATATATAGCTATCAAAAAAGGATGTAGATATTTTAAAAGATACCAGAATCAAGATTCTTCATTTCCAGCAGAATGAAAGGATCTATAAATTACATTCTAATCATTTTTGGTCAAAATATAAGGTTTTTAGAAAAGTACTTTACCCGATTAAGCTCAACTTATAGGGGAAAAAAACAAAACCAAACACAATGAACAATTAAAAACATGTCTCATAGCCAGAGGATTTTTTTTTCCAAATTTTTTAGGAAAGAATTACCTCAATGTGTTGCTCCCAGAACACAATTCAGTAGTCTAAGATCTACCTCTTTAGTGTTGAAACAGTACTAATTCACTGTCAGCTTTTTTGTGGGAAGGTGAGTTGGGAGAAAGGATTAACTTCACACTGACTTTTTATAAAATAATAAATTAATAAAATTTGGAAACTGCATGCTTGACTGGCTTCAGGGAGACTTTGCTGTACCCCGGCTTCAACCACAAACCTGAGCACCAGTTGGCACTTAAAAATGGTGGTGAGGGAGGTAGATATGAGGATTCCATGATGGGGAATATGGATTAAGGGAGAGAAAATGGGAAAAGAACCTATCAAAATACATTAGTGATAGTCATTGTATGTAAGGGAAAGGGTTGTTCATTATTAAATTCAAAATAAAGAAATTAAATTTGGCTAATTTAATTACATGTTGAAGTGAATCACTGGCAGAGGAAAAGTTACCTTCTCAATTTATGAATTTATCAAATTAACTATAATCATGTAAGGGGCTGAAAGAAATGCTGAAGTAGTTAGATTTAGAAAACAAAAAATATGGTTAAAATGCTGTTACCTTTTGTAGGCCAGATCACAATTCAATTCCAGACAGAAAATACAAAATCCAAAAGTAATTCCCAACAGATCCAACACAAAGTTCAACTTTGTCCCATAACAATCATTATTAATAGCATTTTTTTTTATTTGGAAATTCTAAAAATACATTTATTTTTTCAGTTTGGAATTTGTACAAAATTCATATAATTTGTGAGAGTCATAGTATATTAGAGCTGGCTCTGAAAATAAATCATCATTAGATTCATGGGCAAAATTCTTGAACTTTCTAAGGCTGAGTTTCCTCATGTACAAAATAGGATAATTGTGAAGATAAAATAGACATTCCATTTAAAGAGCTAGCGAAATGCCCGGCATTCAGTAAGCTCTCAGTAAATCTTAGTTTCCATTAGTTATTAATATTATTGCAATTGACCATCACAGCAAACAGATGGTTCGATTATTTATTTAGAATGAACTAAAGATGTATCTAGGAAGTAAAACTTAGATTAATCATAAACAACTAAAAAATATGAAATATTAGCATGGAAGAATAATTGATGTAGGTAAAAAATACTATGAAAATCAGGGTATCGGGGCACCTGAGTGGCTCAGTCGTTAAGCATCTGCCTTCAGCTCAGGTCATGATCCCAGGTTTCTGGGATCAAGCCCAGCATCAGGTTCCCTGCTCAGTGGGAAGCCTGCTTGTCCCTCTCCCACTCCCCCTGCTTGTGTTCCCTCTCTCTCTCTCACTCTATGCCAAATAAATAAATAAAATATTAAAAAAGAAAGAAAGAAAATCAGGGTATCAGCAAAGCAGATTTTTATACAGACAGAAAGTAAATTTTGATAGTGAGTTGGAAAATATAAAAAGTATAGTTTATGAAAACTATATGACTCATAAGAGAATTAATAACATCTTGGGTTGAACAAAGCACAAGTTTACCAGTGCTCCAATATTTATGTTTAGTTATTCTAGCCATGAAAGGCATATTGATTATTTTGCTAATTTTTATGCAGTGGGAAAATAGAAAAAATCTAAAGCTTAGAGGAAAGATTTATGTTCTCTGATGTGCATTAAGACATTACACGAGTTAGAAAACCCATAGGTCACAGCTTACATGGGTTTGGAAAATTAACAATGCTGATTTTAAACCCCAAGGGAAATCTATGTCATATTTATTTTCAGTAGACATCTAGTCATTTTTACCATAAAGATAGAGGAATTCTTCTTGATGGAAATGTTTCTGAATCATTCACATAAAATGACCAAGGCAGTTTTTTTTCTTTTAGCCATCTTATAAATCCCTCTCCATGGCTTGATTCATACAAAGAATGACTTTTGGAAACTAATACACTGCCACATATTAATTTATGTTTTAGTGTTTCTGAAATTCTATAGAAATATGATAGAAACAGAAGCCACTTCAAAAAATATTCTAGAAAAATTTAGATTACGTTTTATGTTTTGTTATAATCCTGAAAATGTTACTGTGGCCCTTAAATAAAAGAAAGTATAATCCTTCCCAATTCTGTCACAAGAGCACTCTGGAAATTAATAATTATAGATTATCAACTATGAACTCATATCTGATTTCTCCCATGAGTCCTTGAGAATGTGTTTATGACAATTTTCCACACACACACACACGCATACACTTACCCCAAAAGTTCATGAGATGCTAACATTTCTTGCTTCTCTTACCAGTTTCTCCATCTTTGATTTTATATATCTTGAGTGTTGGTTTGAGTGTAACTATTTAATACCAAGCTCCTTTAAGAAGGTACATTTTTATTCACTACACCCTCTCTGAATGTAATATTTATATATGTATAAAGTTTAAGTTTATGCTCATAAATTACAGTTACCTGAAAAATTATTTCATGCAATATAATGATACCGAGAGAAAAATGTCAAATAAATGGTGAATTCTTCCTGTTACATGTAGCTCATTCCCTCACAGTACAAATAATTCCATAGTCATCAACTTCCATTTATTAGGCACTTTTTTCCTTGTACCTAAATCTGCCTCTTTTTTATTCCCACATTGATTTAATTTCTGGACTATGGGGTAAAAGTTCAATTTCACTTATTTATTTATGTAAGTATTTGAAGTTAACTATTCTTCAACTATATTTCTAATTTATTCTTAAATATTCTTCTAAGGGTCAAGCAAGTATGCTCTAATTATCTTTAACATTAAACAGTATATATAGAACTACTTCATTTATACTAATATTTACCTAGAACAAATCATAGGGGTGTATGTTCCTTCTTATTTTCAGAACATTTAGTGAGATATGTGATTCTTGCAGTTTCTTGGATATGGAGACAATCTCATTTATTTATTTGAAATGAGTTGTCATCATCATAAATTCAGCAAAAGGGAGCCATATGGTTTTATGAACAAAAGTGACTTAATTGCTTTATAAGATAAAGTTCAGATAAGGGAAGAGAATATTATCAAATCTCAAAATGTTTAAAAGATCCTCTGATAAGTGGACATAATTCAACTTTTTGAACTTAGATAAATAATGGGAAACTGTAGTCAAAACAGCAGGACAAAAAGAAAAATATCACCCTTGATCTCTGAATTTCTTCTGCTACTTATTAGCACTATGTCAGCTGATATTCAGATTAACTAACCACATAGATCATCTGACCCTTGACACAGATAAATAGTCATCTGACAACACAGGGGCTTAATGTGGAGATTTTTTCCCCTGAGGTAAAAATGACTATCTTAGGAATTCTAAGAGTAACACAACAAACTTATATAACCAAATACAGCCATTTTAAGAAAACAGATTCCAGGACATTAAATTTAAGCAGATATTACACTAAGAATTCTTCATCTGTCCCACATAAACATGCTCGCATTCCATAAAGGTAAACGAATCTCAAGTTAGTACCTTGTACACTTGTTTAATATATAGTGAATGAGGATTGGGATGTATTTTTCTGATTAGGAATATATATTCTGGGTGGAACTAGAGGGTATTATGATAAGTGAAATAAGTCAATCAGAAGAAAATTATCATATGATCTCACTCATATGTGGAATTTAAGAAACAAATCAGAGGATATTGGGGAAGAGAGGAAAAAAATAAAACAAGACAAAATCAGAGAGGGAGACAAACCATAAGAGACTCTTAACTATAGGAAACAAACTATGGGTTGCTAGAGGGGTGGGGGATCAGGGGATGGGGTAACTGGGTGATGGACATTATGGAGGGCATGTGATGTAATGAGCACTGGATATTATATAAGACTGATGAATCACTGACCTCTCTACCTTTGAAACTAATAATACACTATATGTTCACTAATTGAATTTAAATTTAAAAAATAAAAAAATTGAAAGTTTGAAAAACAAAAAAAGGGAATATATATTCTGTAATTCAAAAGATGTCATGGAATTTTGGAAAAATCCAATTTTTTAACACAGTATATTTAAAAGAAATTGCAGAATACTGCAATTTTGAAGACAATTTTTATTGGTATGTTAAATTACGCTGTACCTAGTAAGGAAAATTAGCAATTAGCCCACACCTTGAGGCTGTAGAAAAAATGACTTAATTCCATTCCTTATTATTAGTGTAGATGGAGCAGCTATAATTTCCAGCAGTGAATTACAACAACAACGAAAAACCCACGAGTTAGAACTCTGGGTAATAAAAGTTCAAAAATACCCATTTCAATCTAATAGTGCTGATAACTAAAGTCAATGTGGTTTTTTTTAAGTCTGCACAACAACAGTGAAAATAATAGAAGATTAAAATATGCTTTTAGAAAAGTTCTGATATGTGTAATTTCTAAAAAGAGAACAGAGAAAACACCTGTGTAGGAGCAAGCAGAAAAAAAATGCTTTAATTTTGCCTCTTTATGATGTCTGGAAATGCAACTACTGGCCAGCATGGGACAATGGTTTGTTTCCTTGACTTTTCGGGAAGATCTTTTCTGATGTTCTTCTGATGAACTCATAAGATACATTCCATCTTCCGATTAGTTTATAGGAAATGGCATTTACATAGTGCGGACTTTATGCAATGTGTTATAAATATCAGGGTAACATATCTAGAAAAGACTCTTTTAGCAAAGACTATCAATATTTCTTTACCCATGTGTTCTACAAACATTAAAATATTGTTTGTAATTCTACATTTTTTTAAGAACCCATCTTTTTTTTTTTAAAGATTTTATTTATTTGACAGAGAGAGAGAGAGAGAGATCACAAGTAGGCAGAGAGGCAGGCAGAGAGAGGGAGAGGGGGAAGCAGGCTCCTCGCTGAGCAGAGAGCCTGACGTGGGGCTCGATCCCAGGACCCTGAGATCATGACCTGAGCTGAAGGCAGAGGCTTTAACCCACTGAGCCACCCAGGCGCCCCTTAAGAACCCATCTTGATGCTAATAGGCTTATGAAGCCAAATGCTAGTAATTTATACTGAATCATCTTTGGGTTGGAAATTTTTTTTTCTTTTTTTAAAGATTTATTTATTTATTTTAGAGAGAGAGAGTGCACGTTCATGAGCCGGGGGGAGTGGCAAGGAGAGAGGGAGAGAGAGAATCTCAAACATACTCAGTGCCAAGCACAGAGCAGGAGGTGGGACCCCATCTCAGGACCCAAGATCATGACCTGAGCTGAAATCAAGAGTCAGACACTCAACCAACTGAGCCACCTGGACACTTCTGGAAATGTTTTCTGATGGTAACATAGGCCAGCCTTTAATCAGTTATCCCTATATTTAGAAGCCTTTCAAATAACAAAAAGCTTATTTCCTTTATTTTCATTGATGTGATTAGTTATCCACCAAATATGTACATTTCCTAAGAATAAGATAATTGGGACTCAAGAAAGGTACTACATTAAGTACTAATAATTTGATAATCTCTGGTACCTATGAACAACTAATGCAAGCAATCAATCAGTTATGATGCATATCTCTAAATACTCACTTCTCTTGACTTCATATCCCAGACCAGAATATATTTAAAAGTTTCCTACCAATAATCACTTTATTAGCCAAAGTTATTAGACATGACCCTAATAACATAGCTGTCTATACACTGCGCTGCCACTCAAAGTTTAAGAAAATATCAATAATCTTGCCTTTTTCCATTGGACTATCATTTGCAAATTTATCTAAAACTCCCTTAAATCATCTAATTACCTGTACAACCTCTTTAGTTTAAAAAAAAAAGAAAAGAAAAAAGAAAATCAGTCCTCATTTAAATGAGTGCCCCCTGGAGTAAGTGCAAAGTCTCTGTGCATTCTCTGATCCTGATATTCAGCACAAACACCTTTTTTATTCCTATCTTACCATGTGCCAGGTACTATTACCTAATACAGCCTTACACTGTCCTTGGACGTAATTACTATTATACTGATTTTATTAATGCTATGGCTAAAATCTGAGCTACCTTGTCAGAGCCAAGATATGAATCTAGTTTTCCTAATGAGTTCTTCTTAGAATTTATATTTCCAGATTGGAGCTACTTATTCTCTTTATTTATCCTCCTTATTTAAATTGAATATCAAAAATATAAGAATCAAAACTTTAAATTCTGTTATTTGTAGTAATAACTATAATTTCTTTATCTTATATTTAAGCATCAATTATAATGGAATTTAAATTGAAAGTTTAATCCTTCTGAAATCTGTTTTCTTGAATTGGCTACAAAATTTAGTGAAACTTTGAAATCTCTATCAATAAATCTTAATTTTGACCTTGATATACTTGAAGATTATGCCACAACTTTGTTTGAAGAAAAATGGAGAGTAGAGTCTTATTTAAAAAAAGAACTTTATAATGTTTCTTGGACATTAAACAATACTCTGACAAAACAACATTTTGATGACTTGAATACAAATGAATCAGAAACATACGGATTGAATTTTCTTTGCCGTATAAGTGGGTTTGAATAGAAAAGAAAAAAAGTCATTGGCAAAATTCAATCTGAGTATTGCCAAACCTAAAATGTCTGAAAACATAAGATTTTTTAAAAGACATTCTAATGAACCCCAAAATACTCTCTTTGTTTTTCCATCTCTAAATTATCCTATAAACCCAAGTTTGAAAAAAGAACTAATTTACTTGGAAGGTTTAAACTATATAAAGCATCAAACAGTGGGAAATTATAGTGTTTGAAGGGAAATTCTAAGTCTTAAAAGCTCAGTTAAACTGCTCTCTGTGTAATAAACTGTGTACATATATATGTATAAAGGATAATGATACCATAGATTTATCAGCAATCTTAATAGAGGCCTAATAAGTCAGATAATATATTTTTTTATAATTTGGCAAGCTGAAAATCTTACAATAAATTATAAAGCAGACCTAAACCTACCCATTTTTTATTTAAAAAAAGAGTAACTGGGGTGCCTGGGTGGCTCAGTTGGTTAAGTGACTGCCTTCAGCTCAGGTCATGATCTTGGAGTCCAGGAATCAAGTCCCGCATTGGGCTCCCTGCTCAGCAGGGTGTCTGCTTTTCCTTCTGACCTTCCCCCTCTCATGCCCTCTTTCTCTCTCAAATAAATAAATAAATAAATAATCTTAAAAAAAAAAAGAGTACCTATCTAATCACAGAAATTTATTAACCACCATGTGAGAATGCTTGAGAACTCTGAAACTGATTTTGCACGAGTGGATCCAACCACTTGTCTGGAATCTCCAGATTTGACCGTTAAGAAGCAGCAGTGTTTCTTTTTGGTTAGCCTGCTCATATGTTTACTTTATTTTGCTGAAATAAATATGTGGAGTTTGGAGAATTATCCTGTATGAAAAAAAAAAAAAATCAAAAGAATATCCTTAAATTCTCCTGCGAAATCCACAGCAGTTCATTTGTCAAAGTTCTAAAAAGAGCCTTTCATAAACTGACATATTTTTCACAGTTCCTCTGAGAAATCATCATGCTACTTTTGATTTCAGCAATCTTCTGATTTCCAAAATATATACCACGGCCTCTTTCCTTATTCTTTTTTGTAGGAGCCGGATAATCAAAATTTAATAATATACATCACTGATTTGCTCACCTTATAATTACAACGGTTTTAATTACTGTTCTGTGAGTTCGGTACAAAATTCTGCCCCTGTGTTACACCAAACTGATTTGGTTAATAATCCCCCAGAAGTTACAGTTCAGAATGTCTTCTAGGAGTAATGTGTTTGGTGGCGTATAAAAGTCTTTTAAATCGAAAACTCATTCAGTGATCATTCAAGACACGTTTTTAATACCTGCCCACAATTTGCATTGTACCAAGCACAGAGGGTGCAACTGTGAAGGAGCAATACCCATCCTATGACCTCATGAAACTGACATCCATTCAAACACATAATCACAATGGTGTTGCCGTGATTGAGTAAAGCAGCAGGTCTGGTTCTTTTATGATGTGTGATCAAGCAACAAGACTATATTATACATAAGTGAAATTTCATTTTCCCTCTATGATTTGCCTCCAAATCACTTTCCTCATAGCATCTGCAGTCATATTTTAGACATGAAAGTTGTTCTAGCCGACTCTGAACTATTGACTTTTTCCAGACTATACCATGCCATTTTGTCATTCTCTGCATTTACTCACCTTGTTTTGTCATCCAGGAATGAATTCTCTCTTCCTGTTCTCACCAACGCTCCACATACTCCCACAACTCCCTCTCTTCTCACCTCCATTTTTAAAAATCTTATTCAACTGATCTGACTTAAAAGTGACCTGAACCACAGACCTTTTGGCTCTGTCCTATTTGGAATTAACCTTCTCTCTCCCATTTTCCTGGAGTGTTTTGATGATACCACTATTTTTAGCATTTAGGACATTTCACTTTTTCTAAAATTGGCTACCTGTGTCTGTCTCCCAGATTATATTGCCCTTTAACATGTTGTCCTCCCTGTATACTCAATAATATGTCAAACAAATGGATAAGTGGATAATCAACAAATGAATTTGAAAGCAAACTTTCCTGAGTATCATCCAGTCATGACTACCAATTACTTTTGCTGAGAAATAATCGTACACAGTATCCATTACTGCAAGTTCAAGATGGTTTGCTCTGTTTGAAGCAATATCGCCATCTCATGTGGAGAACACCAGCAGTAGTAATGAATGAAGCAATAATAAGCTGAAGCATCTGGTTATCCATATTTATAGAGAAATGTCCCAAGTTGATTCTCCATGAGGTTGCAATTAATAAAACTAAGGTGCCAGGGGGTCACTTTAGTTCTCAAAGCCAAATATGCTCCAGCTCTGGTGAAAATCTGTTTTAAGTATTGCTTAAATGCACAAAGCCAGCTTGCCTAGCATATTTCACCATTTTAATATTTTCATATTAGACAATATTAAAGAGATAAAGAAAACCAACAAAGGCTATCGATAACCTAACTCTTAAAGGATTGGGAAGTCTTTGAAAAAAGTGAAATATTTATTTTAGGTTCAAAAGCAAACATGAAGCCCCCCATAAATAATGCCAAAATAATTTAAAGTAAAATTAATATATAAGAGAAGCAAATCAGGGGGGAGGGACTCCAGAATATAAAATATTCTTGGGAAGAGATTAAAAACAAGAGAGAAATTTCAGAATTTTCAAGTGGGGTATGAGTGGGTAGGGAATGAAAAGGCTGATCATATTTCATAGATCTCTTGAGTTGTTTAGTTAGACATTTCAAGCATCTCCCCAAGGAGAAAACTGGGAGAAGCACATACCACTAATTTAATCTTTCTTGTTTGGGCCACATACCAGGAAAGAAACAACTACTTACCCCCACAGTACTAATTTCCCAGTCACATTTCTGACCATAAATGTACAGTAGTTTAACATTGTAAGAATTCTTGCAAGATTATTTAAATATGGGCTTTTCCTCTGTCTACATTTATAATGCTTGAACTCTGAAAATCCTTAATGGTAATCTCAAAACCATAATTGGAAAATAGCTTATAATTCAAAATATTTGAATCGTTCATAAAAAAATTAAAATTTAGCACTGTAATTGAAATCTATGGAAAAGTCTAGATGTAGTAGGAAAATGTCTGAAAGTCATCAATAACACTAAGAACTCTTTTTCTAGATCAAGATCTGAAGCATGAAGTCTTCACTAGATGAATTCTGTAATAAATTTAATCTGTATCTGTCAACCTCATTTCATATATTCAATCCTTAGAGTACCAACATTGGTTATAGTATTATTCTTGGGCTGTAAATCTGGTTATAGAGGTAAAACAATGCTACTGTGAGGTCCTATTACTTCTAGCAATAAACCCCTTTGCAAGAGACCCAAGTCAGACCCAACTTCTACTTAACTGTGTATTTTTTTTCAAGATTTTATTTATTTATTTGACAGAGAGAGAGGTCACAAGTAGGCAGTAGGCAGAGAGGCAGGCAGAGAGAGAGTGGGAAGCAGGCTCCCTGCTGAGCAGAGAGCCAGATGCAGGGCTCCATCCCAGGACCCTGAGATCATGACCTGAGCTGAAGGCAGAGGCGTTAACCCACTGAGCCACCCAGACGCCCCTTAACTGTGTATTTTTTTTTTAAAAAAGGCTTTAGTGTAATACAGCAGAGGACTGAGTAAGGCAAACTCTAGGGCTATTGTGTCAGCTCAGGTCCTCAGAAAACTAAAGGCAGTAAAGCTTAAATAAGGCAAGCCCTCTAATTAATCATCCCTTTATAAACTACCTTCCTGGGGCCTGGCACTCACATCACAGGATGTGGGACAAGAGCACAATGTAAGCGCACTAGGTCTACTTCTAAATATATAAAAAGTACTCACAAATCATTAAATAAATTATGTCCTATCCTCTTATCAAGAGAAATATAATTTTAAATGACTTGAAAGTCCAGATTTGGATTTAAAATTTTTGGACTCTTTGAGTGATCAAAAGACAGCAAGTCTCTGAATAAAGTGGCCTTGGCTTCCCTGGCCTCCTGCTGGAATGTGCAAAGACCCCTTTCACCACAGTCTTTGTCAATTCTGTCCCATTTGTCTGAAATGCCTGCCCCTGACTTTTTCCCTCAATCACCTCTTCCTGATCTTTTAGACTGTAGTTCAGACTCACCCACAGTTCTATACTTGTAAATCCATTGGGCTCATCTCCATATGCAGTATCACCCATTCACTAATACTACTAGGTGATCACTACTTGAGCCTCACTCAACTGGAAGTCTCACGAGGCCTCTTCTGCGCTTGCTTACCATTTTACCTCCAGCATCTAGCCAAGCACACCACACACAGGTGTGAGCACAGAAATAATTTCTGGAGCTTCTTCAAAATGAAGATTTCCTACAGACCCTTCTACCCAACAGGGGATTCTGGAGCTGTTGTCTTTGAGCAAATATTGGAATATGTTAAGACCTAACAATGTTATTTTCTGCAGGACTTTGTGCCTCTTTTGTTCTATCTCCATCTTCCCTTCTCCCCTTGTATTATTAGTAGCTCCTCTGCCTGTTTCCCTAGCACCACTGTATACACATAATATATATAATGTAATATTTTATATATGTAGCCTTATGTATACATATAAAGCTGTATATATAAAGTATACATTATATATAGCTTTGTTATTTTTAGTTATTTTGAGATATCTTTTACATATAGTAATATTTATTTCAATGTACAGCTTATAAATTCTTATAAACTATATGGTTGTATAACTATCATCATAATCAAGACATAGATCCATAGCACTTTGTATATAGCTTTCTTTGGAGTTAGTATATTACAGTAGTCCTACTTGTTTGCCTATAGGTCTTCAACACACTAGACTAAAAACTCCTTGAGAGCCAGAAACAATATCTAATTTTCTTTACCCCTCTATCCCCACTACAAAGCCTTAAAATAAATGTGTGTTGGGAAAAATATGCTTATAAATCAATTAACTAATTAATATATTACACTATCCTATGGCAGGTGCTACCTTGCACATCATAAGTATACAACATTCTATTCTATCTTGGTTAAATTGTACAGAAAGCTATAACTCTCAATGCATCAAAACTAATGCCACAAAAAATATTTAAAATTCATTGCTTACCATCTCCTGTTTCTGCACAGAGTTGTAAACCCAAATTATTCTGTGGATTAATTACCCAATGATTGCTGGTCACGGTGATATCGAAGACAAGCCAACCCACATCTAAAGCTTGGGCCTTTCTTGTATCTAACAGGAACAGATCTGCATCCCTAAGGAGAAAAAGAACAACAACAAAAAAAGTTAAAAGTGTGAAGAAAGATCATCACTTCCTATACTTAAGTAAAAACATTCCAAAAGCACTCTTTAAAATAACAAAAGTTAAAAAAAATAACAAAAGTTAATTAAAGAACAAGAGGAACAAGTGACTCAAGTAATTAGTAATAAGATACAGAAGGTTTTATTGTTGTGCCCGCAACCCAAGTCTGGTGCAGATTAGCAATATCTGAAAGTAATTTCCATTTTCCTGCTCTTCGCTGGCCCTTACAAACTGACTTCGTGGTCTAGATTTGGGCTCTGATAATCAGTGTTCCCTGAAAGCCCTGTCTGTAAGTAGCCTTTCCTGGCAAGTTCACTAGCAAGCTTCAAACTGAATAGAAATGGATGGGAAAGTGGCTACTCTAATTTGGATGAATGTGGACAGTCAAAGGAATGGGGCACGGGCAGGCAAGCATCTGCTTTAGAGATAATTTTCCCCCATTTTTCATTTTCATTATACTTGTTTTTTTCCATTATATAATATTTATTTTTATTTTTTATTTCATTTTCCATTGTGATTATATAGTTACTTTATGGATACCAGAGGCCAAGGGAGGCTCTCAGACTGCACAATTGGACTAAAGGATGAATCCCACCAATGGAGCAGCAGATATACCCTGACTTGCTTTAACATCAACTATGATTATGAACGTGTATGTTTGAGAATAGTCTCCACAGGGTCACTGTGATTAACACTTATCAATCCTAACTTTAGCATTAAATTTTCAAATGTATGAATATTTGTTGAATTATAGTGAACTGCTTAATTTATTATTTCCTTACTACAGGCAGCCTGATCTAAGAGTTACACATGTCCAATATTTAATCCTAACAGCAGTTTTTCTTCAAAATAGCATAGACATAGGCTATTACACATTTTTATGACCTTTGATACTGTGCTGAATCTGTTTAAGGACATATTATTTAATGAGGAAAGGCGAAGCTATGTCATAATCAGCCACATTAAATACTGTTCTGCATTCGCCATCCAGCCGCATCGCATAAGTCACTTCAAAGTGACTTCAAAGCTGGCTTACAAAATGTAAAAAGAAAATTTTGAATAAAAACGAATTATGTATATATGTGTACATATATACATATATATGATTTAAGAAAAATAGCATTGAAAATTCAACTGTTTTTAACAGAAGTGAAGATTCGCAATGTTTGAGAAGCTGCATCTTCATTCCCTTTATTTCAATTTGATTTATTTCATTCTTTCACTAACCTAGAGGAGTTAAAATAAAGTATTATGATTATTTAAATCATTCAGGTACCCTAATCCCAATGACGCACATTTTGTTCTCCTTCACAGCTTTTTTTTTTAAAGGTTTTATTTATTTATTTGACAGAGAAAAGGAGATCAGGAGTAGGCAGAGAGGCAGGCAGAGACAGGCAGAGAGGCAGGCAGAGAGAGAGGAGGAAGCAGGCTCCCCGCTGAGCAGAGAGCCCAATGCAGGGCTCGATCCCAGGACCCTGAGATCATGACCTGAGCCGAAGGCAGAGGCTTTAACCCACTGAGCCACTCAGGCACCCTTCCTTTATAGCTTTAACCATAATGTTTACCAAAGGAGGGGTACAGATGTCTCTTCATATCTAATATGGGACTTAGTTTGACATACCAAAGAGATACGGCAAGTATAAACTACAATGCAATGAAAACATTCCTTTAGTTCTCACTTGAATTTTCAGGGCCCATTATATTCGTATTGTGATGAGATATCAGTCAAATTGTCCCTCTTCTTCCTAATGTGGAAAAGTCATCAAGTAAACAAAACCTGAGAAAATACAAATTATCTTTACATTCTTGAGATATTTGGTTAGTATCTTTTGAAACTATAATATTGGAATAATGTAATCACATTATCGGCTTCTGAAACAGAAGGATTCATCCTGTAGCTTGGGAAATATTCAAGGGCTACCCTGCTGTCAAGCCTGTTTTCAATTTGAAATATGGCATAAATGTTCTACTAAACTCTGCAGTTTATAATGCTACCCCTTGGCCTGAAATAAACAAACACTTGAAGAACAAAAGAAACAAAGAGATAAAATTTGAGATCAATTTCCACGATGTAACAAATAGTCTTTAGGTAGTTAGCCAGGTAATATTTTCTATTATTTTGAGATTGTGCTATTTTTCCAGAAAAAAATATCCCCAAACTATCCACATCCAGGTACCCAAATTTTCAAGCACATCCGTGAAGAAAATGGTTTCAGTTTTAATGGATATATTTAGAAAAAGCGTCAGTCAGAGGATTTAAGCAAGCCCTAAATATCTGAATTTCAGAGATGAAACTTGCAATTCATCCAAAGGCAAATCTATGCATATAGTATGGTTTGAAAAATCCATACATTTCTACTTCCCCTCTGAAAAGTTTTCAATTTTCGATTACTTTCATAAGCTTCATGGTTTCTTATTCCTGGGCAAAGCTATTTTATTTTTGACCGATAAATTTTGTCCTTTAATTTTTCCTCTCTCCTCTTCCAGAAGCTCTTCTGCATTACCCACAAACACTTTGGAAGAATGAAATCTATTACTAATCAACATAATGGTAACAATTCTTCAATTTTCACTAATGTAGTTCCTTTCATAGAAGTCTCTTAAAAAAAATCCCTACCTGTTCTGTAGAAAATTAGACGTGATTCTTTTGAAATACAAAATTACTCCACTAAAAATGGAACTTACATCACTGGAAATAGTAGAAATACTATATCCAATGAACAGTATAAAATAAACCTGCTAAAGTTTCTTACTCTTACTATTTTTACCTGATTTTCTATAGAAATTCTTGAAATAGCTAATAAGTGATATTTTAAAATATGAATTCATTTAAAAGGAATGCAGTAGAGAAAAAATAGATACATAGCAAAATATATTTACTTGTAGCAGAAATAAATCCATAATAAAATTTCTGTATATTGTTTACAATGATAATAATGAAACTAAAATTAAAATCTACATTCTAGCAAAGGCAATAAAGTCCATTTATATGGATGTGTATAAGCAAATGTTTCACAGTGGTATTGCATTAGTTTGCTAAGACTGTCATAACAAAGTAACATAAACTGGGTGGCTTAAGTAACATAAATTTATTATCTTACATTTCTGGGGGCTGGAAATCCAAATCAAGGTGTTGGTAGGGCTGGTTCCTTTGAGAGCTATGAGGGGAGTATCTGTTCTAGGCCTGCCACCATCTCTTGTGGTTCATCTTTTCCTTGTGTCTTCATATCATCTTCCCTCTGTGTGTCTCTGTGTCTAAATTTCCCCTTTTTATAAGGATGCCCTAATTGCCTCATTTTAATTTAATTATCTCTTTAAAGGCCCTATCTCCAAATAAGGTCACATGCTGAGGTCCTGGAGGCTCAGACTTCAGTATATGAATTGGGGGAGAGAAGGAGCACAGTTCAACCCATGACACTATTTTAAAATACTTTTTTACAAGAAGAAATTATCCTGGATGTGAAGGTTCTGTGTTTGTTTATATTATAGCAATTATCAACATTGAAATGCTTTCAAAAACAAATATGTTAACATATACCAATTAAAATAATTCATAATTACTAAAATTTATAAATACAGAGTTATATTTAACAGATAAAGGATTCGTAGTATGCATATAGACTTCTTACATGTGAAATATATAAATATATTAAACAGTTACTTAAAGTGAATAATATGTATATATATAGACACATTTACAGTTTGGTACACATTTGCATGGATTCTACTTTAATCATGACCAAAGGCTTAACCATGTCTAGTAATGGGAAATTGGTGGACTATAGATATTGATTTGCAAGGGTGCTTTTCATTTTACTGAGAAAGGAAAGAGTTTTGCATATGTGTCTTAGGAGTCTGAAAATATTAAAAGGGTAGGAAGCATAGGGACTTCAGTAAGGACGGAACAGTAGGAGCCAAAATTCAACAAACTGAATTGTCATCATACTTACAACTCAAAAATATAGATTGATGGAACAAGAAAATGAAGGTTATATATTTAAGAATGTGACAACAGAAGAGCTAAAATTTATCTTGCCATCTTTATGTAGATATCTGTGTAATGTAATGATATAAAGGATCTGGGGATCAGACAGAGCTTGAACAATTAAGGAATTCCTCAGTCTGTTTCTACAATGTTTAGAATAAATTATGGTAACTCCTGCCTTAAAGATGTAAAAACCAAATGTAATATAATCTAAATATCTATCTAAATGAGAGGCAAATTATAGGAGAATTTTTACTTGGCATGTCATAACACAGATGGCTTTACATTGCTTAAGGATATGACCTGTGAAGTTTGGGAAAGTATTATTTGTGGAGTCACATTACCATCAAATAACCTGAGTCAAGGTTATTTGGGGATTCTTAGAGATGTTAGCAATAGAATTGGTTACAACCAAGGGAGGAAGAACAATGATAAGGGAAGGAGGAGAATGAGGGTGGGAGCAAGGAGGAGAGAATAAGGAGGCAGAGAAAAAGAAGACACACAAGGAAATTCAGTAAATCTTCCTGAGTGTGTTGTGTTGAAAAATCTAATAATTGGCTGTCTTTGTAAGTTACTCTTTTAAAAATCACTTACATAAGCATAGAGTCAGAAGTTGCTTTGTGGATATAACATCTATCCCTCTAGAAAAGCCTAAAAACAAACAATAATAACAAAAAACGTGTACATACTGGTGCTTTTGATAACATACTATTTCCAATGACAGCATCAAACACAGATGGAAAAAATGCTATTTTTCAGACAATATAGATGGACCTGAAGATGATGTGGTTTGTAGTATTGTGATACATGACTTAAAATACAGTGATAGACATGATATCAAACTGCATGTAAAAAGTTTAAAAGCTTTCACATATGTATTTTGAGGGTAAAACAAGGAATACGATGACATTAATATTTTATATGACATGATATAAAATATATACACATAATTACATGGGTAAACAGTTTTGTATTCTTTAACTGCACTCATTATATAGCTGTGTTTATAAACAAATCCATTATATAAATATTCAACTTCTCCCTCTAATTTTTTGGATCTTTTACTTGGGTAAAGCAGATATCATTTTTATATGATCATATCATGATTATATGTTCTCCATATTATCAGGCATATACAGTATGCAAACATACCTAGTATGGATGCAGTTTTGAATGTTGGAAATGTTAACTTTCTCTACTATCTAAATAGCTGACTAAAGGGAGTAATCTCATTTTAAAACTAAAAAGTTATGAAAAATGTCTGATGTGAAATTATCTTGTCTGGGATTCTACCTCTGAAGGTGACAAACATTGATCAAAGAATACTAAAACTAAGTGGAATATAAATTACTTTGCCAAACTTATTTTATTGATGAGAAAATTACAGAGAGATCAAATTAATTCTTATGGTTACTCAGCCACTTGGGAGAGCAGATCTCAGTTCTCCATATTTCATTTTCCGAACACTTTGTCTTATATAATGGCAGCTCCCTTTAGTCCCAAACTAAATTTTGACTGTTCTCCTTATACCAAAAGATCACTGGTTTTTGGATTGGAATACCAAAAGTTCGAGCAGAGCTACCAACCTAAAACAAGATGGTAGAACTGGAGCCAAGGAGTGAACTGAGACATTTTGTAAATCCATTTATCTACCCATTCATTTACTCGCTCTTTCAATTTAACATTTATTGACGCCCAGTGTGGGTTTTATACTATGTAAATTTAACTTAACCGTAACTACCCTGCAGGGTTCTGGAATAGGGTTGGTCACAAAAGAAATTTAGGTAAGATTTGGAAAGTGAAAGTGAAGCAGTAACCATATTTATGGTTGGAAGACTTCCACATGTTCGAGTGTTATTACAGCTTAGGCATACTGTCGAGATCTGCTGGTTCACCTTTTTGGTGTGGGGCAGCAGCTGAGCCTGCAGCTCCTTCAGATCCCACTGAATCTTCTTGTTCAGTTTCTCTGAATCCAGGGTCAGGCATGCGGACACATCTATGAGGAAAGATTTGGTAGCAAGGAAGTCATCTGCATCATTGAAACTGGAGGCTTAAAGATAGGTTCCAATTTGTCCTCATGGCTTCCAGATCATCCTCTCAGGTTCGATTTTGTCCTTCTTTTCTCCAACTCATCCATCTGTTCTTCCAGTCTTCTCTGAGGATCTTAAGCCAGCATCAAATGTACGGCAACAGCCTTACATAGACTGTTAACTACCTTCCATAAGGTCAAATCCCTATAAGAAATCCTTATGGTATCATTCCCCAGAGGGAGTAGACTGCCACCTTGTATTTGGTCAATTATATTGAACCACTTATATCATAGAAGGGCAGTATTTTTTCCCACTGGAATATGCACTGTGGATAAGAATTTTCCTTCTCTACCCATACGGTTTCTGCCAATATCACTATCCATGAAATTATAGAATGCCCTATTTACTGTCATGGAATTTTAATGCTGCTTTTAATCAAAAAGCTCATTTAACAGCAAATGAAGTCCAGAATGGACTCATGCTCATGAAATTCTTTTGTCTTATTATGTTACCCATTGCCTTGTAGTAGATGGCCTGATAGGACAGGGAAATGACCTCTTTGAAGACTCAGTTACGCCACCAGCTGGCCGTCAGTATCTTGAGCAAATGGACTAATATCCTCAGGAAGCTTTACATGCTCTATATCAGCAACCAGTATAGGACCATTTCTCTCATAGCCCTCTCACTGGAGTCTAGAAATCAAGGAGTGGAAATAGGAATGGTTCCTCTTACTCACTTTGCCTGATCCAATGAGCAAAATTTTTGCTGCTTGTCCCCAAAATGTTGGGCTCTGTTGGTCCAGAGCTCTTAGTTCTCAATAGTAGAATGGTATCATTAGTAGCCTTAGCGGTGGTTCCATTAAGTTAGAAATTGAGACATCCATGTGGTCACTTTGGGCTCTTCACCCCAGTGAATCAACAAGCTGATAAAGGGCTGCTACAGTATGCAGGTTGATCAATCCTAAGTATCAAGAGGAAACTAGGTTGATTCTACCACAGTATGAGAAAGGAGCATGTCTGAAATGTAAGACATCACCTGAAACACCCTTTAGTACACCCATGTCCTATGATAAAAGTCAGTGGAAAACTAAAGTCCAATGCAAGCATTACTGCTAATGGCCCAGACACTTCAGGAATGAGTATTTCATTTACCTTACTGGATAAGGACCAATGACTGGCAGTAGTGCTTGGTGAAAAACAAAAAGAATATGGATTACATAGTAGAAAAAAGGAAATTATAAATACCAGCTACAACCATGTGACCAGTTTCAGAAGTGAGGGTTGTAATAGTTATGAGTATTCCTTTCTTATCTTGATATTAATGTATTTGTACCCTATGAACCAATTCTTTTTTCCCTTCCCCATCTAATATAAGTAGTTTTGATGGTAGCTAACTTCGTATTTTGTATTGAAGTGACAGGATATCAAATGGGCAATATGACCCAGCTAGAAAAGTACTGAACAACATCCAAAGATGGATAAAAAAAATCAGAGACTGATTTGCCTATTATATTTTTTGGAAAGTATGAATGGTTATAAAATGTATGTGTCAGTATCAGTTTGACAAAGATGGACTGCTATGGCTTTATACTTTGTCAAATCAGCTAAACTGAAACCCAAGCTCCCAAAATTCTCTTCCCTGTTTGGGTCTGTGTTAAGCTTAGCCATACAAGAAATTTGTGCAGGAGCTGAAGTGAAGCAGCAGCCAAGTTTATGCTTGGAAGATTGGTAAAGTGCCAGGTTTTCCTCCTGCTCACATACGTTGCCACTGATCTGCTGGCTCACTTATTGCAGGGAGCAGCTGGGTCTGCTGCTATTCCAGCTTCCAATGGATCTCAATAACATCAGTTTCTCCAAATCCTGGCCCACAGTTCCTCCTGCAAGGTCATCCCTTTCACCTTCTCTACATCCTAAGCAAGGGGGATGTGGAGCTCATGGTGAAGTTTACCAGCTTACCCTCATTCACATCATTGAATTTGGGTCTTTCTGAGAAGTAGAATGGTTTCCAACATGTCCTTGGAGTTCTAGCTTATCCGCCCAGGTGTTAGTTCTCTTCATGCTCTCCTAGTCCATATCTATTTCCCTTCCCAGTTGCCTGTACTACAAACTTCAGAGCCATCACCAGATGCGGAAGCAACAGCCTCACATGAACTCTTAACCAGGTCCCACGAGAGCAGAAATACATATAGCTATAAGTCCTTTATTCTTTATCACATATATGATTCTATTGATCTTATCCAACACTAGCTGATATACTCCTTGGTATGCATTGAATTGTGTCCTTCAAAATGGTATGTTGAAGTCTTAATCCCAGGTACCTATAAATGTGATCTTATTTGAAAATAGGGTCTTTACAGTGTGATCAAGTTGAGATTCGGTCACTAGGGTGAGGCTAATCCAGTATGGCTGCTCTCCTTATAAGAGGAGACATAGACACACTCAGAAGGAAGATAGCTATACAAAGACAAAAGCAGAGACGGAAAGTATGCTGACACAAGCCAAAGAACATCTGGGGCTACCAGGAAAGGATCCTTTCTTAGAGGTTTTGGAAGGAATATGGCCCTAGCAGAACCTTGACTTTGGAATTCAAGCCTCCAAAACTGTTAGAAAACAAATTTCTGTTGCACTAAGCCATTCAAATTTTTGGTAAGTTGCTACAGCAGCTTTTGCAAACTAATACAGTCTCTAGTTAGGATGTTTCACATATTAACTAGGAGGTGGTATGCAGTATTAAAGAATGAAAAAAATGTCCGCAAGATTTGGTAACAAGGAGGCTGTTGGTGGATGATGCTGATGGATAATCAGTAGAATGGAAGGATGAGAATCAAATTGCAGGAGTTGAGGGGAGAATAAATATAAGAAAGTGAGAGGACTCAAAGTGAAGTTATAATGATCTTCTTTAGAAGTACACCTTTATAAAGCAAAGAATCATAGTTGTAGGTGGAATTGGTATCTGCTTAATTTCAACAATGACTTGCGATACACTGGCTTTGCCTAGAATAATTATGCCCTTTACGTCATCTTTCTGAGCTTGTTTTTTCTTCTTTAAGTAAAGATTAAAATAATATCTATCTTAAAATATACTACAGGGATTAAAGGATGCACAAATAAGAAATGCTATGCAAACTAAAATTGTTATTTTCTTTTTTTTTTACAATTACTATTTTCTTACCAAAACACATTTATCGCATGTAAGTATGTATATAATAAGTTGTATGTATTATGCCTGATGGCATAATTAGGATCAGAAGTGACTTATACAATTATTACTGTAAAAGTTCCTTAATAACTTGTACTTATAAGTTTTAGATATGGGTATTCATTCTCTTGAACTTTAGTAACATTTATTGATGCATATAATCCATAATTGACCTTTGTTCTCAAATCAGTTAGAGGGAAAAAATTAAGTTGAGAACTTATCAAAAGGAAGTAAAATTATTTATATAATCAACAATAAGGGATAATGAAAGAGAAATATTCTTCAGATCATTATGGTTTCAGTTATATTTACTTATGCATGTGTACGTGTGTATACACATATATTATAAATTATATAATAGAGAGAGAGAAGAAATAGTTAACCAAGAGGGTAACCATTCTATAATCTAACCAGCAAGCACTACACCTGGTCAAGAAAAGCTTTCAGAAATTGTCTGGAAGATACACAGATAAACTTTGGAGGAAAAGTGGCATTCCTCTATTTCCATAAGACATGAACCTTACAGTGACAGGACTTCTCAAGTCTTTCAAAAATTTCTACTGTTAAAAGTATTTCACCTCCTTCCATCACCTTTTGCCTTTTAATAGCTTATCAAGTCTAATAAAAACAAAATGATGGCCACTCAAGGACCAAGCATACATCTTTCTCTGGGCCTCTGACATAAATACCACAACACCATTTAAGGAACCAATGGACAACTCTAGTATGGAACATGTTAACAAGGGACAACAAATTAGTAAATTATATTCTCTGGAATTTTTGTCAAGAGTTTCTTTCAGGAGCAGCATTAGCTTAAAAGTGTTAGAATTTGACTCTGTCGGCTGACTGATATTTTCACCCGATTTTTTTCTACCAAAACAAATGTGAAATAATAAAGTTCTATGAATCTCACACAGCATCAAGTTTCAGGATATCTGATTCAATGCTGTATTTACATTTCAAGGGTACAGATGCAAATCAGTAAACTAATGATATTAGATGACGTTGGATGACAAGCATGGGAAAATAGAAAAACCAGTTGAATTCTCACTATGAAAATTCAATTTTCTTTCTGCGGAGTTTTGTTTTTTTAATTGCCAAGATATTGTTAATGTTTAACAGGTTTCCTGGCATTATACCATCCCATATTTTTCCCCTGCAGAGAATCTAAACATGTGCTACTGGATATATATATATATACACACAGGAGGCCCCCTCATGCAACAAGAAACAAAGACTATTGCACAGATAATCCAACCACTTTTAATCCCTCCTGATCAATGAGCCATGCACCTAGTGCTCTTAGGACTTGAAAAGCTCTTCCATGCTAGGAGTCTTAGGACGCAAAATATGAAATTAGTCAAAGAAAAACTGGCGGACCGCCACTTCGTTCCCACTTTCTAAATTTATAACTTAAACTTTTAAGTAGAACAGGGTTTCGCAACCTTAGCATTGTGGACATGAAGGGCACTCTCCATTGTGTGGAGGGGCTGTCCTGTCCATTGTAGAAGGTATAATTGCATCACCCACTACCCCAGCATGTCTACCCACTAGACTCCACTAGCGTACCATCCTCCCACCCTCACCAACTGATACAGTCAAAAATGTCTCCCGACATTGCAAAATGCTCCCTGGGGCCCACGTCGCCCTCGTTGGGAACCACGGAAAGGGAGCACAAATCCCTGTACACTGGAGAGACGCGAGCTATGCTTGTGTACTAGCCCGTATAGAGAAAAGGGCACCAGCCAAGGAGCGTCCCCTCTGCTCTCCTGCTCTCAGGAGCCCACGAAATCTTCCGGAGTGGACATTGTCAGCGTACATTCTGAGGTATGTCCACAGAAGAATCACAAATCTTAGCGAAGCAGGATGGGGGAGATGATGTAAATATGAAGCTGACTGTGAAGTGGAATGATGACAGCTTAACTAAATATATCCAAGTAGGGAAGGTGGCTAATGACATCAAGCAGGCGAGCCTACAGTGTTTTTACAATGGAGTACAAAAATTTATATTCATAGCAGAACATTAGGAAAAGGTTGAATTCTGCATTGCACCTTTCTACGTATATGTGCACATACATGTGCATATATGTCCATATACTTGTGCACAAATATTATTAAACACTGTGCATATGCGTGTATATATTTGTGAAAAATTAATTCAAGTACAGCACTCAGCAAAGTGCCAGACACATGGTGGGTGACCATTGGAAGGATAATCTCTGGCTGCTATTCTTAGTAATAGTAATATTGGCATTGATAGTGTTACTTGTATTATTTAATTCTCTATGCATTTAAACATTTTAATACTCAGGGATACTTCTTCTAGGACACACCCCTTTCTCTATTTCTCTGTCTCTCTGTGTCCCTCTCTGCCATCCTCCTTCTGAATCTCTCTTTCCCTCCAGCTATAGAAAATTCTACTCATCGTGAAAGGCCCAGCTCAAGGGTCCACTCCTCTCGGTGGCTTCCCTTAAGTTCCCTCACCTTCCCACATGAAGAATTAATTTCCCCTTCATTTGTGTTTCCACAACACTTAGTGCATACTTACATCATAGTGCTTAGCACATTGTATTATAGTTATTAAAGTCTGTGTGCGGCAGGCCCACCGCAGCCCCTAGCCCCCAGGCTATGAGCTTTTGAGATTTTATTTACTCGGCTTTATGTCCCTTGTGCTTGCTACATGGTAGGCGCTCAGCAAAAGCATGCCGACCTCAGCAGAATTATCTGGAAAATTCAATCATGTGGAAACCTCATTTCCCAATAATGCCAGATATATGAGGTGTGACTGAAGAGCAAGGCCTTCTATATAGAATCTGGGGCTGTCAGCCTTATATGAAAAGATTAAATAAGTGAAATGATGCAAAGTGTGTTAACTTTTTACCAAGAAAAATAAAAATCTGGATAAATATCAGAACGCTCCTTTAAATTGCACACATTTAAATATGAGTAGGAATAAATGGGGGAGGTGGGAGATGGTAGAGCTAGAATATATTATTTCAAGACTTTTAAGTCTCGCTAAGATAACTACGTGTGAAAGAGATGACATAATGGTCTTTTAAAAATTTTTCATTGCCTAATGCTGTCAAAAAACTCATATACTAGATGGTGAATAGATTAGACAACGTCTTGAATATAAAGCATATCTATAAAACATCAGTCTGAGTTACCTCAAGAAGCCCCGCTACAACACTCCTCGATAATAACGTTAGGGAAAGTGAGCTTTATGTATGTGAAATATTGCACTGTATTAAAGAACAGTCTGCCCTGACATTTCAATTGTTTCTGAGTTTAATTCAAAACACTAAGTAAAATAAAACCCACAAGTCTGAAGATAGAAGTTTTACATAGAAATTTTAAGAGGTGACCCTAGCTTTGAAAATGGCCAGAAGTACTAGTTTCTTTTTCTTTTCCTACTTCCATTTTAGTTCTTGATTTAAAAAATATATGAAGCTATAGACAATCAATACTAAAGAAAATATAATAATAATTGGATTTCAAAAGTACCTTTTTTTTTAGTTTTTATTTAAAGTCTAGTTAGTTAACATCAAGTGTAATATTGGTTTCAGGAGTGGAATTTAGTGATTCATCATTTACATATAACGCCCAGTTCGAAAGTACTTTTCAAAATTGAATTTTTTGCCGTTTTAACTGTGATGACATGACATATAAATGAAGTATTTTTAATCTGTTCCTCCTCACTTTTAGAGAATTGAAGTCAAGGCTCCCAGTTGGCACAATAACATCCCATAGTATAAAGGAAAGAAAAGATATATACTTACTTATCTTCATTTTCTATGGGGGAAAAGTGCCTTCTATGGCTTAATTAAAAATAAGAGAAATTACTGCTAAATGCTAATGTTTTGTTCAGTTTCATTTTGGTTTGGTTTTTGCCCACCTCTACCTCAAGAAGTTGGGAAGGTTAGTTTGCAAAGAAATCTGTGGCATACAGTTAGAATGGCCAAAATCAACAAGACAGTAAACAACAAATGCTGGAGAGGATGTGGAGAAAGGGAAACCCTCCTCCACTGTTGGTGGGGATGCAAGTTGGTGCAGCCACTTTGGAAAACAGTATGGAGATTCCTCAGCAAATT
>CM052802.1:86493084-86513420 GCA_028533885.1 Nasua narica | reverse complement strand
TAAAAATGGCTTCAAGAGGACTGACAATTTCATATTTTAACAAGGAAGACATTAATCATTGATGGAAAAAATGCTCTAATTTAATTAACACTAATTTCATGTTACTTTCTGCGATCCTTACCTTTTTCTAGAATCCAACCACCTCAGAGAGCAATTAGGCAGTTGCCTGTAGGAAAAGAACTTTCTCTACTTTCCCTGCCTCCTCTCTGTTCCCACCACTGTTCTCTACCTAAAGTGGTGGCTGGATGATAAACATTCAATAAATTCTAGCTGAATTTCTCTTTCTTCTTTCTCTGCTTCTTTTCACTTAGCATAATGTCACATAATGTGTTAGTTATTATAATTTTTATAATTATCATTGATTCTCCAAACATTCTGAAGTTATTAAATATCTAAGCTTCATAAATTAATTAGGATTTTATGACAATACAGAATATTCTGTATGACTTTGAGTAAGGAGACACACTATAGCTTCTAATTTCTGCACCATCATTAATATAGTTAATGCCACAGACTTCGTTTTATTCTTCTGAGGTTGCTGTTCTGCCTACATGTTCTGTGACATCCCTTTCTCAAATTTATTAAGAAATGAATATTAATGAGTTTGCTAATTCCTTACTCTCTCAGATGCCAGTGGCTTTTTCAAATGAGTCCCGTTAACTGTTTCCATTATCATTGTCAGCTCTCGCCAGTTTAATGACGATTCGCATCACTGTTTTCAGCTGTAACAGGTTTCCTTCAAAAGCAAAAAAGATGAAAGCTAGTTATAACTAGAAATATGCAAGCCATATCTTAGTGATAAGATGGTTTTTAAGAGCAATGTGGAGTAGGTTGCTCAGTGATGTTCATATGCCTTTAGGGTTATGCTGGATTTGCCCTTGTGATCACATATCAGGGAGTGAGAAAAAATAGAACTTGAAGAGTATTTTATGTTTCTAAACAAGAGCAATTCATGGTATACTTGGATATGATTGTAGAAATAACACTTGCATTTTGCAGAGTCTAAATATCCTGTACTGTAATCAATGCCATGAGGATTACTGAAAATGCTCCCTAGCGTTAAATATTGCAAACCACTCTGTGATTTATCTGTAAAGGAAAGACATCTGCAGGAAAAGTGAGAGATGGTAGACTTTTCGTATTAGTATGAACACTGAGGCAGAGCATAAATATAAAAGTTCAAAAATTAATTTTGTAGCTTCTTGGAATGTTTCCTAAGAGGTAACAATGGGGGCAGATCTCAGTTTGAAACTGTGCTCTACGGATTACTACTGTATACATGAACAGTATACATTATTGTTTTCTTGATTATATATTTTATATTTTATCAACTGTATTTCAGATATAAGTAAATATAAAGCCAATTGCTTTTAAAAGTAAAACAAAGCACCATGCTAGATATTTAAGTAAAATGTTTAGGTAAATGTTTCCAGAAGTTGAGCTAAACATAGCCTCTGAATAAAATTGTGGTTTAGTTTGTTTGACAGTTTTTAAAGGCCCCTTTCTGAGGAGATAGTGTTAAATATTGCAAGCCACTCTCTGATTTATCTGTAAAGGAAAGATATCCGCAGGAAAAGTGAGAGATGGTAGACTTTTCGTATTAGTATGAACACTGAGGCAGAGCATAAATATAAAAGTTCAAAAATTAATTTTGTAGCTTCTTGGAATGTTTCCTAAGAGGTAACAATGGGGACAGATCTCAGTTTGAAACTGTGCTCTACGGATTACTACTGTATACATGAACAGTATACATTATTGTTTTCTTTTTTTTTTTAAGATTTTATTTATTTATTTATTTATTAGGAAAGAGAGAGAGTGAGAGAGAGCAGGTCAGAGAGAGAAGCGGACTCCGCATGGAGCTGGGAGCCCAATGTGGGACTCGATCTCGGGACGCCGGGATCATGACCTGAGCCGAAGGCAGTCGCTCAACCAACTGCGCCACCCAGGGGCCCTTGTTTTCTTGATTATATATTTTTTATTTTATCAACTGTATTTCAGATATAAGTAAATATAAAGCCAATTGCTTTTTTTTTTTTGTAAAGATTTTATCCATTCATTTGAGAAACAGAGAAAGTGAGATGAGAGCATGAGAGGAGAGAAGGCCAGAGGAAGAAGCAGACTCCCTGCAGAGCCGGGAGCCCGATGCGGGACTCGATCCCGGAACTCAAGGATCATGACCCGAGCTGAAGGCAGTTGCTCAACCAACTGAGCCACCCAGGCGCCCCAAAGCCAATTGCTTTTAAAAGTAAAACAAAGCACCATGCTAGATATTTAAGTAAAATGTTTAGGTAAATGTTTCCAGAAGTTGAGCTAAACATAGCCTCTGAATAAAATTGTGGTTTAGTTTGTTTGACAGTTTTTAAAGGCCCCTTTCTGAGGAGACAGTGCCCTGGGAATTTGGGGGTGAGACCCAGGCAGTGGGACTTTCAGAAGAGAGCAGGAACTTTAGAAATATATGTCAAGGAAGTTACTTATAGGTACTAGTCTGGTTTGGGCTCACCTAGACTTTGTCAGTTTCAAAGAACAGTATGAATGGGAAATGCCAACTTTGTGATGTTAGCCTTCACATATCTTTCTGTTGAGTCACGCCCAAGATGGCCTGTTTGCCTCGTGCCTGGAGCACAGCTGTCATCCTGAGATCTCCCTTCAAAATCATTCTGGAAATTATCTTGGTTTCTCTTGTGTTAAACCTCCTTTTTCCTGTCCCCATGCTTTCATTTTCTTTCTGGCTTACTTCCTCATTTTGGTGGTACAACTTGGGTAGGAAATTTCCTAAGAAATGCTTTTGGAAATCAGATTTTTGATATCTTCCACGTCTTAAAGTATCCTTATTATGCCTTCATATTTGATGGCTAGTTTAGTTGAGTCTGGAATTCTAGGGTGGAAATAATTTTTCATCATGATTTTGAAGGCATTTGTCCCTTTGTCTTCTAGATTACAGTGTTGTTTTTGAGCAGTTGGCATCCATTTTGATTCCTGGGTTCCTACGTATGTGATTTGAATTTTGTCTCTGGAAGCTCGAAGAATCTTTGACATCAAAGCAGATATTTTCAGTCCAGAAACTGTTACGCTTTTGATCAGTGAATGGAATTAATCCTTCAATAGTTTCCTCCCTTCTCCCAATCTCTCTTTATGGAATCATGACTATTGGGACCAATTCTGGACTCGTCTTTTTCTTTCTCTTTCTTTCTTTGTTTAGTCTTCCTTTCCTGTTTTGTTTTGCACTCCTTTGACTTTGACTAATTGCTCTCCTTTTTGAAGAATTTTTCAACTTAATATTTGAAACTGAGATTGATTTTAGCTTTATTTACAAGAGATGTTTTAGCAATGAATATGTGTTTTTTTTTTACAGCATCTTCTTATTTCATGAATACAATATCTTCTCTTAGCTCTCAAAGGATATTATGGTAGTTTTTTAGTAGTGTGCTTTTTTTTTTAAAGTTCCTTCAAATTCCTCTTTTAAAGGGTTACTTTGTCTCTCTATTTGAAGGTAGAGAATTTTCTCAGATATCTAATGATCTTTTTATTTCTCTGCTCTTAGTTAATAGTGAGAGATTAAAAAGCTGATTAGAAGATTTTCACATATGAGTGGAACTTGTCAGTATCATTTTCTTTCTATGATATTCTTGCTTTGCCATTTTGTGGAGACTTAGTCCTTCTGGCATGGTCAGATTTCAATGAGAGGACTCTTTCATTTTCTTGTCTGCAAGGCACAAACCTGGCTGTCAAACATTGTGGGAACCAAATAGGGGAAAAAGGCCTGGGAATTCAGCTTAAGTTTGTCTAGTTTCTCTGTTTTCAGTATACTGCCATACTGTCACTATACTACCAAACTCTCACTGTGTCTGCTGATGCACCATTTCCTCTCTCCAGAAAATTTCCAGACTGAGACTCAATGGGGAAGAGCAGTTACTGAGCAGCACAGGTGTGGAGAGCAATCTCAGAGTCCACCTCCTTCTTAAACATCTAGTACTCAGGTATCCATATTTTAACCCCAAACTCATCATACTCATTTGTGGAGGTACTAGATATTATCAGTTCCTGACCTTTTAGAGTAATATGTAGTTTAAATAAGGTTGGTCTTTCGCTTTTCCTATTGCTGAATTTGGTTCTTTATGTAACAGTAATATGAGTTACTTGGATGGATTATTAAATAATATGAAGAACATGTCAAACTTTTAGCCACAAAAATATTAGGAAACAGGCATCTGATAATTGATATAAAATTGGATCGGAGACTCAGGGAGTTGTTAAATTTGAATCTAAAATGAGACAGTCTGACTTGGATCTCAGAACACTTATTGTTTCTTCCAGGTGTGCATCTTAAGAAATTTGGAGGATTTGTATAGTTTGAACTCAAAACCAGATACTGCTCAGTGATGAATTTTGCTCTGAGTTTTGTGGTTGACCCCAAATCCCAATACAAAGGAAAAACCCAGGAGTGTGAAACCAGATCAACCAAAATATGAGACTGTTCATATGAATACTCTGTGACCTGAGACCGCTAAGGATCCCTTGACTCTAATTACAGTGTGGTCTCCTTCCATAAATGTGGGAAGATCGTATGATTTCTTTATTGATTTTGGCACCTGTTACATCTTTCTTAAACCTAACACATGTTCTGAAGTACATATCCAATTGTAGAAAACATCTTTTAATACAATGTATAGATTCATCTAACACCATTTTAATAACATGCTATAAAGAAATGTTAGGCAAGTTATGTACTATCTGTAAATGTACAGACTGATGGAATGAACTTTTATTTTCAAGAGGGATATTTGAAAAACATACCAAATAAAAGCAGTTATAATATTTATTTTTTGAACAGAAAAGTAACTAACAAAAACAAAATATATTTTCAAAGGAAGCAACTATTTTCAATAGTTTAGGAAGAAGATTAAACAATTATGAACATGTTACCAAAGACTTGGTTATATATTTTATATATACATAGTGGAAGAATGAAATTCTTAAGCATTTTTATAGAGAGAAAAATCAATCAGAATATATGAATTATATTAGAAAACTGCCTAAATATTACCTTCTATAGCACATGATTAATTCTGGAAATTATTTTCAATACAATTTTATTAATAACCATAAATGAGAATAATGCTATTTAATTTTTCTATTACATTTTTCTCCTTCCCCAAGAGTAATATATCAATTTAAGAATCATAGAGATTCTATTCATCTAGCATGTATTTTTAAGGTTTAAGATAGCTAATGGAAACTAAGAAATAAATATATGACATTAAGATTCTGAGTTATCATTCTTTATTTGAATTCCTTTCAAAGAAGAAAGGAAAAGAAAGTAATATATTATTAGGAATAATACTATATTATAGTATCGGCAGGTCTCATTTAAGCATAAATGGTTGAAGGATTGCACTTTTGGCTAAGTTGGAATAACAGGGTCTACATACTCTCCCTCATGAAACAATCAACCAACCAAAAAGAGAACCAGAAACTGAATATATATTCCTGTTTTCATTCATTCCACATGTATATTGAACACATACTGTGTGCTGAAGATTGAGATAGGAATCAAGTGTACAGCAATGAGCCAAGCAAAAGCGTTGGTGTTGTCAAGTTTAAAATCTAGTGAGGGAGACAGAGAGCCAATAAACACTTCTTGGGAAACAAACATGGACCACCGAAGACTACTTACGGTCCTTGCCTAAACAGGCAGCTACATCAGCTACCCGTATATTAGAGTACATGTGTAATATATTCTTATATCGTTCTATTCTTCTTATTAAAAACCTGTGAACTATGTAGTTATGTCTCTAATAACCTTATATGTCATTAAATACAATCACCTTTCTCTGTGACCTCCTTCCATGTACGAAACTTCACTGATGCAACCCATTTGGTGGCAACAATTCAGTTTGCTTTTGTTTCGAAATGACAGACTGAACTGCAGATTGAACACAAGTGAACTCTATTAAAGGTATTGTACCAATTTAAAAGTTAAAGCACTAGGGGAGCCTGGGTGGCTGAGTGGGTTAAAAGCCTCTACCTTCAGCTCAGGTCATGATCTCGGGGTCCTGGGATTGAGCCCCACATCGGGCTCTCTGCTGAGCAGGGAGCCTGCTTCCCCCTCTCTCTCTGCCTGCCTCTCTGCCTACTTGTGATCTCTCTGCTCTCTATATCTCTCTGTCAAATAAATAAAATCTTAAAAAAAAAAAGTTAAAGCACTAAATTTGAGAAAGACATTTATATGTTCAGCTGCAAAAATTTTCATGTCCTTCATACTCTGCAAACTCTCCTTTAACCTTCTTCATTTTACCCCCATAGAGAAATTCCAAACAAGTTTCTTCTGGTTTTTCTTTCTTCCCATTAAGTATAATTCTTTTTTGCTGGATACAAGGTTTCTAAAATTCTCCAAAAGGAGTTTTGAATACATTATAAATGTGATATGAAAAAATCTTTAGTCTATAAATAAAGCCATGCAAGCCCTGACAATTGGTACACTTAGGGTGAGGGCCTTCAGTTTGACATCATGTGTACAATGACATCAAAATTATCTCTTAATTATAACCAAAGGAAGTGAGAATAGATTTCAGGCTTGGGGAAGGGCTGTTGAAGGGATAATAGACTTTTGATGTCTGTCTTGTCACAGTAGCACAATAGCTAATTCCTGTGACTCCTGACCTTTTAGTGTCTCCTAACCAAGTATTGGCATTAATCTACTGCTTATCTGTCACCCACCACATTGTATAGTTCCAGTCTCTGTTTTCAATTATCAGTCATTAGAGAAGACACGGAGCTATTTCAGAAGAAAACTCACAAAACCTTTGACCTGTTTTTGTCAGATAACCACAAGCATTCACCGTAGATAAATTATCGTTGTGTCCTACTCAAGATGTAAAGGAAGGTTCTGTGCCATGTCCTGACTTACTGTAACCTCTGTCACCTTCGGATGGCTAAAAATGGACTGTTTTATTTTACTGATGGAACAGAAGAATTCAGGAGGTCATTCAGTGAAATCTGGTCAGATTAGAATGGGTGACCTCTAGCTGCCAGGCAATCTATAAAACCCACAGATTTTTCTACTAAAGAAAACATGAGAACTAAATATTTACCAAGAGGTGATTATCAGACAGCTGTGCTTTTCTGTTGACTTCTTATGGGCAAACACAAACTTTTCTCAAATATTTGTACACAGTGTGATTGAAATCCATTATTTATATACTAAATATACACACTTATCATTAAATAATCATTTCTTATTACACAAAGTGAATTAGTCAGGTATTCTGTATTTACCCTAAACTAATTTTTGAAGTTTAATATTAATATTCAATCCACAAAAGATGAACATTTGTTTTAAATTCCAACTCATAATTTCTTGTATAAAAAACTTATGATAAAAACAATAACAAAAAAAATTTTGTGCTTTATGATGCATTGTTGTCCTCAGGGGGAAAAATAACTAAATGACTTTCAGACACCCTTAAAAAGAGGTGTCAGAATCATTAAATTTGATTAGATTATAGGTAATATGTGAACTTCAAAAGATATGCAACTGTGTTCTCTACTTTGCACATGTGAAATATCCAAGCAGGGTATCAAGTAAATACGATTGTTTTCTATCCACTCTTGTAAAAATCTAGCTGTAGCCTGAAAGTTTTTAACTCCACTATAATGAATTAAAAAAACCCATAATATTAATCCCCTTTATTAATATACCTATACTCCAGATAAACCAAGTAACATTTTGATAATCAAGAAGGCTGTGTTTTTTAGGAAAGGTAGCAATTTTCTATAATTAAACTTTTAGTGTAGTGTTTAGTATTAGAACTGGAGATTTTTTTTTTAAGATTTTTTTTTTTATTAGAGAGAGAGAGAGACTATAAGCAGGGGGAGGAGCAGACTCCCCACTGAGCAGGGAGCCAGAAACGGGGCTCCATCTGAGGACCCTGGGATCATGACCTGAGCAGAAGATAGATGCTTAACTGATAGAGCCACCCAGGCACCCTGGAACTGGGGATGTTAAGTAGAGGTAGGATTTGAAGTTCTGAAAATGAGGAAAGCATCTTAGAGAACAGTGTGAGGAAAACCAAGTTAGGAAAGGGAGAGGATTATTAAGGCATCATTAACTCTTCCAACTTTCTTTCAAAACTGAGTGTTGACTATATACTTGCCTGTGATATCGATTACAAAAATATAAGTTCCTGTCTTTAATTATTAGAATACATAATGCACTCAATGGGATGGGAAGAGTGGAGAACATTGATCCATTCCCAGGAAACTCTTACTATTCCTCAGATCCCACTGCTGACCTCCTAGACTCCATATTGTGCAATGACAATGAACTATTTATTATTCACAACTTTGGCCATGGCCTTCAAATCTCTTTCCATTGATAGGAACCACTTACTTGATGAAACTTCTTTAAGACCACGCTCAAAATGATCTCTTCCTGAAGCCTGCTACATACAATGCATTGTTCTTTACTTTTTTTATTCTTCCTTATATTACACATATCCCCGGTAGCCTCAAAACAGTTATATCAAAATTGTACTTTTCCATGTTTTTCTCATCCTGAGCTCCTATCTCTTTTCTTCTTATATCTCCTTAGCTTTTAGGATTTGGCCCAGAGAAGTTATCCAATAAATATTTCGGGATTGAATAAATGGAAAAGTAGCACAGTAGCTATTTTTAGGGTAATCAAGATGAGTATATGTGGAAGATGAGAAAAAGAAAAGCAGCCCTCTGACATCCCAGGGGATGGACTGCATCCAATAAGGCAGAAGGAAAAAAATATGAAATATATGAATTTTATCAAATAAATAATTAACTTATTGTTATTATTGTTTATTATTATGAAATATATCCATTTGCATGCCAATGCTTAATCTGTAAAGCTGTTATCATTATAGTAATCTAGATAACTACCAAGGGCTGAGTGCCGGGCCCCTCCTGTCCAAGGGCAAGTAGAACATGCATCATCTTCAGCCCAGTTCCAGTCTCTCTTTGTTCAAAATTGAATTCTTTGTGTTCCTAAGTCACTTATATTTGTTAAAGCAAAATAATATTTAGATATTGGACCCTTAGTTAAATTTTGTAAATTTCAAAATTGCATGTATTCGAAATTGATTCAGGAAACCAACCTGTTTAGCCATTTCATTAAAATATTTAAAGTATTTAACCATCTCACCTTTCTTTGAAGATTTCCTTCTCTATAAAACTGAATTCAGGAAGCATTTATGAGTACAAGTAAGAGCATTTTAACTACAGAACATGTGAAAGCCAATCAAAATTGTTCTTTGAAACAATACGTTCAGGGGACAGTTTTCCCTCCTTCAGGTCAAACATTATTGTAGTGTTAAGAGGCTCCTAGGGTTTCTGGCATCTGGAGTTTACCACACTCTCTGGAATGGTTATCCCTTCAAAGGAGCATGTGTGTGTCCGCTCACCAATCAATGAATAAGCCTTTATAGGACCAGTTTATGTTTCTCACTGGACTAGTCTGTGAAGGACATCTTGTGAAGTGATACATCTTGGTAGTCACATGTTATCTTCACTTTTTTTTCTCCCTTTTACTTTAAAATGCAACACAGATAAGTAATAATTCTATGAGTAATCGCTTAATGATTTTTTGCACTCAGCAGCAAACAATGATCTGTACTCTTTCAACAGCTGGCGAGGCTCCTGGGAGAGCGCTATCTTTGCGTTGCAGCTACTGATTCTATTTGTGCCTTCCGAGTTATAGCCCTTGTGTGGGAGATTGAGACTGATTGCCCATGAATGCATCTCCTGAAGACTGCAGATAAATCACTACAGAGATAAAACTGCAGTCCTCTGTCAATTAATTCTACTCTTCAGATACGGTAGACGTGAAAATCTTTAATCGGGACATTTCTATCCAATCTCTATTAATTGATAAAGACATTCAGAGAGGTGTCTGTTTGGGAGTGAGAGGGGCTACAATCAGTCATGAACTCCTGTTAAATTACACCCCGGCAATAAAAAGGGTCCACTGTCTGTCTTTAAACACGAGAAGCTTAATCTTTGCCAAACGTTGGCGATGTAGAGCATTTAGAATGTAGTTTGGTGCTTCTGTTTCTTTTAGCTGTTTCTTTGTACTGTCAGCACATGAATCATGGGACGTGAATCTTTTGATTCATATTTTACCTCTTGGATGCTTTGATGTTGCCACTTTTTAGAACCAAATAATAGCAATAAATTCTCTGGTTCTGTCGGCGTAGATGAGCTTCCGGTTGCTCCAGGTAGTTCACGTAGATGCAAGTATTTGGAATAGACAAAAACCTGCTTCCTACAACTGAATATTCAACACCATCGTTACGATTACCTTTTGAGTGGTAAACTATATCGATTTTGCTGAATTTTTAGTGGTTTATTTTCTCTGAGTTTGTATATATATGTAAATATATGCAAGAAAGCAATTGTCTTTGGGGCGCCTGGGTGGCTCAGTGGGTTGGAGCCTCTGCCTTGTCTGGGGTCATGGTCTCAGGTTACTGGGATCAAGCCCCAGATCGAGCTCTCTGCTTGGTGGGGAGCCTGCTTCCTCCTCTCTCTCTCTGCCTCCTCTCTCTCTGCCTACTTGTGATCTCTCTCCTCTTTGTCAAATAAATAAATAAAATCTTTAAAAAAAAAGAAAGCAATTGTCTTTAATTTTTGCAGAGCATACTGTTGGCAACCATCACCTTAGATAAGTAAACAAAATAAACAGTCCTATGTTGGTGGACGTATTTAACCTTTATGGTGACATTCATTGGCTTATACCCAGTGACCTTGCAAACAAGCATGCATCCTAACTGGCAGTAGGAGAGGAGTGGGTGGCACTCCTGTACTATGGTATGTATGGCCATTGGCAAAATATGGCCTATGGCTTTTGTAAGATACCTAAGCAGATACGGAAATAGCAGTCTGGGCAGGTCACTGTGTTCTCTTTTTAAATGCAATTTTCATAGGTGAATTGATTGCTACAGATGTCTGTTTTAAATCTACTTCTGTGTGTTCCCAAACTCTCCTTTCCACTTCACAGCAGAGAAATGGTGTCTGTGGTGTGGAATAAAGGCAGGGTCTGCACTAGAGAAAAGAGTCAACCTCCTGACCTCAGTATGTTTTAACATGTATCATTCCAATCCCTTGACCAATCTGGATCTGCTTTCAATGAGCGAAACCTCCTGCCTTCATTTTCGGTTTTTTGTTTCTTGTTTGTCCAGTGATTAAGAGAGTCTTTTCTACCATGCAACAGGATTGTACTTATGATTTTATGGAGTCACATATTTTCACCTGGCAATACAGATTTTATCAGAAATGATGATAAAGATGATTGAGGAATCTCATGGTATCTAGTGGATTTAACATTCAAATTAAAGAGTGATTTGAGAGGACTAAATATTTAACACAGTATGAATTAAAAAAACAAAAATCGTATGTTTCTGATTATTTTCTTGTTTATTTGTTTATCTTTTAAGCTTTCCAAGCCATTTATAACAGCAGTGGGTTATGGTACACTGTATATATGGTGAAACAATGCTTAATATGTACCCAAATCATCAGACATAAACATGGCAGGGATATTGCTTATAAAAAGCTTACACTTAAGGAATATAAAACATGTCTGTATGTTCTTTTCCATCTGTTTTGGGAGGGTAGTTTTGGTAGTTGGTCTGGTGGAGAAAAGATTGGAATATGGAAAGATCCAGCAGGTCATTACATTTATTTTAAAATATGGTTGTAGTAAAAGGATGACCTTGCATGCTAATATAGATGTCACATAATATTAATTCAAATTATAAATACAATCACTTGCTTATTCATAAAAATTTCCTCAGATAAGAAATGGCATCAATATTGAATAAGTGACTATAACACGATATTTACTACAATAAAGATGGGAGGGACTGAGTTCTAGAAGAAGGAGCGGAGTCCAGAAAGTATGGCATCTTCTATAAAGTAGGAGCAACATAGAGGAGAATGAAAGCTTCGAAAGATCAACTTTGCCGAGTGATAATGAGATAAAACAAACAAAACCACATCCAAGAAAAACAAACACAGTGTTATGTTGTTGAGGGCTTAGGAATTGAATTTTTTTTCTATTTAAAAAAATTTTTTTTTAATTTTATTTATTTATTTGACAGAGAGAGAGTGTGAGAGAGCATACACAAGCAGGGGGAGCAGTAGAAGGAGAAGGAGAAGCAGGATCCCCATTGAGCATGGAGCCCGATGTGGGGCTCAAACCCAAAACCCTGGGATCATGACCTAAGTCAAAGGCAGACGCTTAACACACTGAGCCACCCAGGCACTCCGGGAATTGAATTCTTCACTGTGGAATGAAATTTGTTCTCTCTCAATTATTCGTAGTAGGCTTTTGAGCAAGTTATAGAAAGTTAGAGACATAAGTAAGGTATGAGAATTAAATGAAGTCTGTGCTGAACAAATGAGAGTTAGAGAAATTATCATACCATACATATCATTATCAAATTATTATACCTTTCTCAACAGGGAATGCAGCAGGATGGTACTTAGTGAAAAGGTAGAGTCAGATTTTCATCCAGTCATACAGTCGTCCGTTCAGTATTTTTAGAAGACTTTTTTGGGTCAAACATTGTGTTAGACACTAATCAACCATTGCTGATCAAGCCCTTGATTCTCCAGCCTATTCTCTACTTTTTTGCGTACTGCTTGAGAAACGTTGTATAAATATACTAGCTATGAACTAGTCTCTAAGTACAGAACTGTAGGATGTTATTACGTAGGTGGTATGGACATTGAGCAAAGATTTATAATAAGCTTTAGAAGACAGACATCTGTTACCGCCTAGCTGTCATCACCCAATTTCTTATTCTTAAATTAGGGGTATTAATATTTGACACCTCCCTAGCCTTGCTCTTTGAGGTGACTGAGATTACCTTGTGAATATTTGTGAGCATCATTAGGAGTGCAAGGCTATATAAATACAAGTTTTATTCCATTATTCACTCCAACATGTCCCATGGAATTTACTAGTGCAATTATAATTCAAAGCAATAGGATATAGGAATTTGAGTCACTGGACAAATCTGCACTGCAACTTTATTTTGTGTGGTGTATTTAATATAAAATTTTATTAAACTCTTTGAAAATTTGCCCCCTTAAGGGGTTAGGTTAAATAGCATGGATTAGGAAACTGAAATTTTATAATAACAGCTGAAATTCTAGCTTTCCACTTTTTTATACTAACATCTCCTCAGGGATTCCAGAACAGTAGATGACTTTACATAATATGAATTCAATACTTATTTGCATCATGCAGGTGCATGCTTTAGATTGGATCCTGACAAACTCATGTCTTAGGCATTATTTTGAGGACTATAGGTTTAGTTTTTTTGGGGGGGGTGTCTAAATTTCAAATATAAAATTGATTGTTAATGAAAAATTGCACAATGACTGTTATTAAGAATTTTAAATATTGACTTTCAGAATAGAAAAACATATCTTTGATTGGCTGGTTGGTGCATTTATAATTAAATATGGAACTCCTCAAGCAGAGTCTGGACCAGGGCACTCTAGTCAAATACATGAACGTTTCTGCAGCAAAGCAATAAATATTTATATAAAGTGGGATAAATAGAGACTTAAAGTTGCCTCAAATCAGCTAATTTCCAGTTCTTCTGCCAAATTAACTTGAAGCCAAACATTCAGTTTTCAGAGCTTTTTGGATTTTGGGCTGGTGCATCTGGAATTTCAGATTTCATTCCTTGGTGGCCTCAAATGTTTGATTCCTATCTTGGGTATGTATTCTCTCTGCCTCCTCAGTTCCTTCATCTTCAATGTGAAGATAATAGTAGAACCTACCTCACTGGTGCAAAATATAATATGTTACTATTAATACAATGCTTAGAACGGGACTGGAATATAATGAAGGCTATTTAAGTACTGCCTTATACTATCATCTCCTTCATTTAAATTAGGATCAGAAAAGAGCAGGTTTGTAGTGAATTCAGTTCAGTCCACTGTAAACAAAAGTTGTGGCAGGTTTTAACATGGCAAGTTTTAAGGCAGTTTCAGTTAGTAGATAGCCAGTCTGTAGGCATTTTCTGCCCTTGTGCTCACCCTCTCCCTTGGGTGAGTCGAGAGAATGGGCAAAGAAAGCCATGGGAGTGGTGTTCATACCAGTCTATTCTATTGACCACAGAAGTTTAGACAGAAAAGAAGTTTAAACTACGGACCAAAATAGCATCCTAAAAATGAGATTACCTTCCTTATTCAGGGAAAAGTTGATGAATGATCTCCCTGGGAGCGGACCTCTCTTAGGACCAAGATAGTGATATTAAAAAAAATAATAACAAAGCATGAGTCATATGAGGTGATGCCGGTATGAGCCAGACAGCTCAAGAGCACCATCCTTGCCAAGCTCCATGGGACAAAAATGCCCCCAGGCGTAGCTTATATTTTTCTTTGCTGCCTCAGGTGTGGGAGGTAGAGATGGAGATGAGCTCCTCGCTCTCCTAAACAACCTCCTACTCCTGGGGAAAATAAACTAAGGATTGTTTTGAAGGGTGAAGGCAAGGAATCAGGCATTCCTTTGTCATGAGCTTCCTCTCAGACATGGGACCCATCTGGCCACAGAACACAGAGTTCTAGAATCCTTGGCTTCTACAGTCATTCCTGGATGGTCATGACCCTCTTCTCTCTACCTTAATCCTGATCTTTCTTCTAGTTTAAGACCCCACGTTTCAGATGTTTATAGCAGTGTTGATATGATTTTAATGAACCCCCTCAAGATATTTTCATATCTTCATGCAACTTTTTCAACTCGTGACTGCATTTATAGAACTTATACATTTTTTATCTTCTTGTAACAAATTTTTGGCAATGAAACATCACTGAGAACATGCACAAGTGTGATTATAGGCTGTAATTATGAGATATCTTGTGCATAGTGCTTTGCAGTGAGATTTTTGTGATCCTGTCCTACCGTATCCTAGACAACAGAGATCTTGAGAAAGATACCAATATTGAGAAACATAACTCCATCAAATGATAGTGCAGTACTAAAAAAATGAGTCCTTGGAATAGATGATTCCTTAAGAAGGTATTTGGTGCCCAGTGGATATAGACTATATGAAAGAATACTCTATTTTGCAAAGCCAAGTCATATAATAATATGCCTGACACTTACTGTCCTGAATTCTTCAACATCCCATAATGTTCCCAAGAGGAAAAATTCTCTGACTTCATTTAGCAGGAAGGTTGTTGAAGGGGGAAAATATGTTTCCCTGTATTTTGAGTAAGAACAGACAGAGGTCTTTGGAAGGCTTTATGCGGCATCAAGGGTAAGGAGGTTGTACTAAACAATCTATAAGAAGTAATAAAAGTGCTATTTTTTTAAATAAAAGAACATTTTATTTGCTAAATGGAGAAAAAATTCTTCTGGGGAAGGCATTTTTCGAAATAATTTTTTCTTCTGAACATGAATTTGTTTTATTTACTTGACCTTTATAATGTCATAAACATAGTCCTTATGTGCCTGCAATTTCTCAGTCCTTCCTATTTTCCTCCCTCAGGTATGCTAAATCTCATCACTGACTTCACCTGGAACCCTGGGGGTTTCTATAACGTATTCCTAATTCCTGTATGAACTCTTCTGTGTTCTGGTACCTGATACATACTAGTAATCATTTTACAATCTTTGCTTTTGAAAACAGTTTTGGATAGCCTTTCTATTTGAAATCCAGGAATTTGTATGAAACCACAGAGGTTATATTGCTTTTGAACTAAAGGTTGCTGGTTTGTGGAATTTTCTTCCACTGGAAACATGTATGGATCTGTGGTTCTAGTGTTTTCCCAGTTTTATAATATCCTACTTGTTTGTTTTCATTTTCGAAGTAGAGAATTTACCATTAATTTCCATATTTTATAAAGGACTAACTTTTTTTTCCCTTCCTTCCTTTTTTTTTTTTTTTTTGTTTTCTTCTTCAGTTGAAAGAGACAAGGATTTTTCTCACCAGCGAAGGCATTACAAAGAATTCCGGTTTGATCTGACTCAAATTCCTCATGGGGAAGCAGTGACAGCAGCTGAATTCCGAATATACAAGGACCAGAGCAATAGTCGATTTGAAAATGAAACAATTAAGATTAGCATATATCAGATCATCAAGGAATACACAAATAGGTAACGACTTTATATCTAACTTAAAATGCAAACAAAGGTTAATTGTAGTAAAAACCACTGATAACCCATGTGATCTATCAAATCATGTTTCTTTGGATGTAAAGACATTGAAAACCAGGTATAGACACATTGAAAGTAAGAGTAATTGATCTGAAATGTACCTTCCACATTCCCTAGCTTTTCCTTCCTCTCGACACCAATCTGTATACCAGATGGTCTCATGCTTCCCAGGCCCCTTGTTTCATTTTGTAAATGAGAAAACTTCCATTTTAGTATAGTATGCACACATAAAATCGGTAATTAAAATAATTTAAAAAACTTGGTGTTTTGTAAGTTAGAGAAGAGCAGCTTTATTTTTCCCTGACATAAATGTAAATTGCCTGTGTGTTTCTATGTGTATTTTGATATAAGGCATTACATTTGTAACAAATTCTGACTGTTAAACTGTATGTCTTCTGTCTGTAAAATGGTTAATTCAAAATTGTGCAAAAATGGACAGATAACCTGAGATACTAAATATATGAAAACTTTAGTTGATAATTACCGCAAATGAACCATCAAATAGAAGAGCTGAGTAGAGTTCTCTGACCTTTCCCCCAGTGAAGAAGTCTCTTGAGTAACACCTTTATAGGTGATAAGCTACTTTTGTTGGACAGTTCTTCTATTTTTGTTTTTAACTCTTAATTGATATGTCATATTCAGGTGATGTCTGTCTCCAGTAGCTTCCATTCATTAGATCTAGATCTTCCCTCTGGTGAAATGGTATGTCTTTCTTTAATGAGACAGATATTTAAAGACAGCTATCTTGTCTTTAGAGAGAAGCAAGGCTTCTCTCTCTCCTTGTTGAATATTTCTAGTCCCTGACGGTAAGATTTTTCTTCGTCTTCAAGAGTGCCAGAGTTCCCAATGAGTGCTTAATGGGACAATAGCCCCTCATTCTGCTCAGTGAAGAAAAAAGAATAAAAAGCTTCTGAGGTCAAATGCATTTGAAAATCCTACCTGTTAGACCATTCTCTAGGAGACTCACAATGCACATCAGAATATGAAATTCTTAGAAAAGCTTTAAAGAAACCTAATCTTCCTCAAAATTATTTGACAATGAAATCTTTTCCTTTGTGTGTATAATACTTAATATCCATGAAACACTGTTTCAGCCAGACAGACTTTAGTAAGGGCTGATCTTATTTTAAGAGCAGTAATTCCAAGGCATATAAATCTTGTGTTCGTTTCTCAGCTCAAACACTTACTAGCTTTGTCTATGGATGGATTTTTGTTTGTTTAAATCTCAGTCCATTGGTTTCATTTATAAAATAAGTATCGTAAGTTTTGGGTTTTTTTTTGTTTTTGTTCTAGACAGAGGCTAGAAGTATGAAGTATGGCAATACTTCATTATTTTTTAAATACTGAATAATGACGATGTCTTTAAAAATTAAGTGATGAGAGGGGGCGCCTATGTGGCTCAGTCTGTTGAGCATCTGTCTTCAGGTCCTGGGATCGAGCCCTATGTAGTCGGCTTCTGAGTGGGGAGTCTGCTTCTCCCTCTCCTTCTACCCCTCCCCCTGCTTGTTTCCTCTCTCTCTCTCTCAAATAAATAGATAAAGTTAAAAAAAATAGGATTAAGTGATGAGAAGGAGTCTGGCTTCAGCTCCAGTCATTATCTTAGAGTCCAGGGACAGCATCAACTTTTATTTAAGTCTATTATTGTATATGCTCAGGATATTTTTTTTTTAAGATTTTATTTATTTATTTGTCAGAGAGCAGAAGCACAGAAAGCTGCAGGCAGAGCAGGCAGAGCAGGCAGAGTAGGCAGAGGGAGAGGGTGAACCAGGCTCCATGCTGAGCAGGGAGCTGGATGTGGGGGTGGATCCCATGACCCTGGGATCAGCCTGAGCCAAAGGCGGATGCTTAACCGACTGAGCCACCCCGGGCTTCCCTGCTCAGGATATTTTTAAACGTTATCCACTGAGCCAGCCATCCGTTTCACTTTCTTTCACCTCTATTCTCTAAGTATGTGAACTGTATGATTTAAGACATAATAAACATGATGAAAATACAGGGCTACTAGAAGAGACTATTGATAATAATTTATAGATTGATTCCTGATGAACCCATGCTGATTTTTATGAATAATACAGTTGGGAATATTTATGGGTGTTGATGCTTAGCTTATTAGATTTCATGGTTTTGAGAATTTCAATTTCTTCAAAGAAAGAGGCATTCGTTTATCTTGAAACTTTGCTATTTCTCTAATTATACCTGGTTTGAAAAATACTGCTCTCAGTGTTTCTACAACTGCATCGGCATGCTTCTTCAGTACTCTTGAGTGTAATTTGGCTAAGTCGTTACTTATTTTAACATGTTTTTAGATCTATTCTAAGATCCAAGATTCCCCAATATCCTTGATATTTTCCCTAAATCTTTGAGAACTGATTTCTAAAAACTAAAGTACACGTATATATTTAATTGATACTCTCTTGGCTTGCCATTCTAAACTGTAGGATAGTATAGATTGAAAAGGTTGCTATCCAGTTTACTGAATAGCATTTATCAAAGTTCAATTCAGTAAATTCGATTCCATGTCAATTCAATTCTCTTAAGCTGACATTCTTGAAATCTACTATCACATATTGTTGCTGAATCATCCTGTAGGTTTATGCTCTACTTACTATTTTCTGTGGGTTTTGTTTTTGCTAATATGTATAGGCTTTTTCCCAGTTATCTTTTTCAATCTCTGAAACCTGCCAACTCACACATGTATACCCTATATTTCAATTCTTATACTATTGGTCAGTTGAGAGAATCTCTGGCAAAATGCTTTCCTTGTCTTTGAAATAGGCATTCACCCATTACTAGAGGTTCGTTAGTACAGTGTAAGAAAATGCCTTTGTCTTTGTTATATATCCAGGATTCACTTTTTGTTCCAAAGAAATATATAAATATATGTAAGAGATGGATGATATAGAAACAGCACATGTGCCCCTTAGAATATTTCAGGTTTCTAAGTGGGATTTCAGCCACCTTAGAAAATAGTGATGTAGAGCAATAAGAGCATGGACTTTGGAATTTCCCTATGGGGGAAACTGTTGTATATCTTAGGATCTCAGTTTACAAATATGAAAGGAATAAAAACAATAAGTATTTCAGAGCAGTAAAAGCATTTCAGATGATTTGAGAAGAACTAGTGCTTATCACAGTACAAAGACTGTAGTTGATACGTTTTAAATACAGTGGTCAATATATACTGGTATAGCTCAGTAGGAGTATCTATTTTGTTAGGGTTTAGAGAATTATATCCATAGGGGAACCAAAAGTAGGTGATTATTACAGTAACAATAACTACCACTTATGGATATCTGTTTTTATGTAAAGATAAAGTAGGCAATATGATGCTAGGTGTCTTTACTTAATAAAAAATCATCTGATAATCATAAAAAAGGACTTGGTACATTTTAAAGTTTAATAATGAAATGAATATCACCCAACTTAACAGCAACACCATGGAAGCTATCTCTGAACTTGACCCTGAAAGCAAATGTTAAATAATCAAACTTTTCTTTGAAATAGAGTTGAAGAGTGATGGAAATGGGAGACTAGTTACTTATGAATTATACAGAAATATCAGAGATGTGGACAAACTGGACAAAGATTCACATATAAATGTCTATTACAGTATTATTATTTACAATTGCATAAATTGAGGACATTTCAGTGTTAAACAGAAGATAAAATGTCACACTTCATTTTGTGGAAAATGGAGGTACTATACTTTATATACAAGTAGAAATTATATTTTAAAAATATTTGATAACATTGGAAGGCTTTTAGACTATAACATTAATTGATTAGAGTATGAGGCATAATTATACTATTTTAAATAAATTCATGTGGAAAACAGATCAGAGGGAAGCACTAAGTGTTTATTGCAGTCTTGTGGGTTTGAATTTTTAATTCTTACCCCTTTATGTACTTTCTAAATTTTTATAGCCAACATTATTTTTTATAATCAGAAATAGGTTTTATTATATGTGAGACAGAGATGATAATAAAACAACTTTATGCCACAGATTTCTTTTTTTTTTCTCCCCAAATTTGTTTATTTTGATTTTTCAGTGTTACAAGATTGATTGTTCATGAACCACACCCAGTGCTCCATGCAGTACGTGCCCCTCTCGATACCCACCACCAGGCTCACCCCCCC
>CM052802.1:86469574-86492584 GCA_028533885.1 Nasua narica | reverse complement strand
ATCATTGTAACTTTATACTAAATCCTGAAATTAAACAGCACAAGTCTTCCATCTTTGCTCTTCTTTTTTCCAAGATTATTTTGGATACTCCAGGTCTTTTTCATATCCACATGTATTTTAAAGATAGTTTATCAATTTAGATCTTTTTAAAAGATGGTTGGTTTGGGGGCACCTGGGTGGCTCAGTGGGTTAAAGCCTCTGCCTTCAGCTCAGGTCATGATCTCAGGGTCCTCGGATCAAGCCCTGCATCAGGCTCTCTGCTCAGTGGGTAGCCTGCTTCGCCCTCTCTTTCTGCCTGACTCTCTGCCTGCCTGTAATCGCTCTCTCTCTCTCTCTCTCTCTCTCTCTCTGTGTCAAATAAATAAACAAATAAATCTTTAAAAAAAAAAAGATGGCTGATTTTTTGTCATAACATTAAATGTATAAATCAAGTTGGGGAAGACTATCATCTTAATAATGCTGAGCTTTCTGAATCATGAAGTCAATCTATCCCTCCATTTGTTTAAATCTCTTTAATTTATTCTAGCTATGTTTTAAAATTTTTAGTATAAAGTTCTTCTGTATATTTTGTTAAATTTTTTTTTATGCTAGAGTAAACAGTGTTTCAAAATTTTATTTTCCCTTCGTTTGATGTCAGGATATAAAAATACAAATATTATTTTATAATGACCTTGTATGCTGTGACTTTGCTAAATCCACTAATTTTTGTTAGAGATTGTGTAGAATTTTTTAAAGAATTTCTTACATGTGCATATTGCCTGCAGATAGAGTGTTTTACTTCTCCTTATTAAGTCTTTGTATCTTTTATTTCTCCTGACTTATTTTACTGGCTAAGAACTCTAATACAATAGTAAGCATAGATATTCTTATCTTATTCTTATTTTCTTTTTAAAGATTTTATTTTTAAGTAATCACTACACCTAATGTGGGGCTTAAACCCGCAATCCAGAGATTAAGAGTTGTATGCTCTACCAATTGACCCAGCCAGGCGGCCCTACCTAATGCTTCATCTCAGAGTGAAGCCACTCAATATTTCATCTCCCAGTATAATGTTAACTGGACAATTTATGTACATGTCCTTTGCAAATCATTTGCCTGACTTTGAAGATTTTTTTCTACAATTTCTTAGAACGCAAGTTGCCTTGCTTTGAAATATCTCCACTTTCATTCACCTAGAATACAACATTATTTTAGCCATGATTATGAATGATATATTGTAGAGAGTTCATACATTTTAATTCTTTAAAATCTGCTGAGATTTGTTTTGAGAGACAATTACATTTCTGATTAATCCTTTTAATCTTGTCAGCCTTCGTTAATATAAAATTATTCTTTTTAAGATTTCTATTTATTTATTTATTTATTTGAGGAGAGACAGACAGACAGTCAGAACATGAGCAGGGGAGTGGCAGAGGCAGGGGGAGAAGCAGACTTCCCTCTGAGCAAGGAGCCCAATACTTTGCTCTATCCCAGGGCACTGAGATCATGACCTGAGCTGAAGGCAGACGCTTGACCAACTAAGCCACCCACGCACCCATAATATTGTGATTTTTTTTCAGAGTAGGTCTGTTTAGTTTATCTTTAGTTCTAGTTATGAGCCCTATCTTACATATCTTTGCTCCTAAGGCATGGCCTCTCTGGGGTCCTAGCTGTATGTCCAAAGACAGCAATTTCCCCACACTCCGACTGGGCTAGAGTTGGATGGGTCTCTTGCATGTCCCTTGACTTGACCATCTCTTCAACAGCCATCGCTGGAGCCACTGCTCTCTGCTAGGCCTCACAGAGTCTCAATCTGTACATGCAGAGCCCAACCCTTAACTGAGTTCACAAGGGCAGCAGTGCCTCCCGATAGTCCCCTTATCTATAGGAAGTTTCCCAACTGCCTCAGGAGCCCCAGACTCCAATCAGCTACTTCCTCAGCTCAGTGGCTGCTGCTCTTAGCTTAGGCTCTATCTTCTTGTGTATGGCCCCCCAAAATGCCTCCACCCAGAAAACCTGAACCAGTATGGGTCTCACATCATGGGTACTCATTCCACTGAAGATTATAGGCCTCTACCGCTTGCTGCTCAATGCCGAGAAAAACTGGCTCATATATTTTTTTTCCAGATTCATAGGTTATTTTGCTTGGTTTTATTCCGTTTTTTAACATTGAAAATTCAAGTCTAAGACCATTAGTCTGTCAGAGTCAGAAGAAAAAATATTACTTACTATTTTTTATTTGAGCCAAAATAATATATATCAACTTTAAAGAATTATTTTTCCTCACTCATCTAATTTTTGCTGTGAAACTAAAAAGAAATGAATTGCTTGCTCGTAACAGAGACAGTATCCTAAGAATTGACCTCATTAAATCTATGTCCTGACTATTGACATTGATTCTTAGGAAAACTTAAAGGCCAAAAATAATATAAAAATAAAGACTTTCTAGGTTTTCTTTTTTCATAGGCCTATCAAATAAAAAATACATAATGCCCATGGCTACATTCCACCGTATAAAAACACTTTATTTTCTATGTATCTTCAGTTAGGATAAATGATTTTTAGCCTTAGTGATAAATGTTTAGCTTTTAAAGCAGACTGGCTGGTTCATTAGAATGCCTGATGCAGGTATAAAATTTAAAAACTGTTTCCATCAGGTATTTAAGTATGTGGAGCAAAAACTTAAAAAAGTTGCATGTTGTCTTAATCATTTGATAATGTTTGATTTACTGTTTTTTTCTCCAAATTGAGGTCCATTTTTTTTGCAGTTCCCTAACATAAAGACCCTTGGATTTCACATTGATTAGCCTGCCTTTATCTCTTTATTTTTTAAATGATTTTATTGATTTATCTGAGAAAGAGAGAGAGAGCATGAGCTGGGAGAGGGTCAGAGGGAGAGAGAGAGAGAAAGAGAGACAGGCTCCATGCTGAGTGTGGAGATAGGCGCTGGGTTCATGGGGGCTCCTTGGAGGGCTCCCAGCAGGAGGAGGGTGCTTGACCCCAGGACCCCAATGTCATGACCTGAGCCAAAGTCAGAGTTTAACCAGCTGAGCCACCCAGGCACCCCTGCCTCCATCTCTTTAAAGAAGTAGGTGGCTCTTCTGCAAGCACAATCATTAAGAATAGTGAAAGCCAAATAAAGTGTAAATAACATTTAGATAAAAGAATCTGTAATAAGTTAAGTCACTACCTAAAGGTAATTTGAGCACAGTGATGAATTTGTTATGTTTTTTGGGTTTTATTATTTCAACTTTAATAACTGAAAAACTGAAATAAATAATAGACTAGATTCTACATGGGTGGAATTTTTTTCTTCTAATGATAAGAAAAATTAGATACGGGTGGAATTTTTTTCTTCTAATGATAAGAAAAATTAGATACTAGTTTTGAAGTGAAGCTTTATATAACCATTTTATGGGATGGAGAAAATATTACACTGTATATAGGAGTAGTCTGATAATCAGAAAAAAATTTACTGACCTAAAACAGCAGAAATGATTTATCAGGCATAGTATCCTATCAAATGCAATCTCTGGCCCATGGAATTAACTTAATAAATGGATGTTGAATGAGTTAACCAGGTTTTCCACTATAGTCTGAGCCAAGATTCAAATTCAGTTTTGCTTGACTCCAGAATTGGTCCTCTTAATATCCTGCCCTGAATAATATCCTTAATATCCTGCAAATTAATTTGCATTCTCTGAATAATTTTAAAATTCATATTATGGCACTTTTGTTTGACTGCGAAGGAAACGTCCTTAAATTTTAAATAAGTATCAGTCCTAGGGGTTCCCACAGAAAGTCAGACTTGACCATGAATAGCTCCTTTCACTTCTCTACCAACATATACGCTGAGGAAAAGAGGATGAGGGAGAAGCCCACAGATCAGTCAGTTTTGATGCTGCAGGATGAGTTGCTTTGAGTTTAATGAAGCTTCCACCACTCTTAGTATAAAGCATCTGAACACGGCAGGAGCCTGAAAGGTGATTGTTCCATCCATTCCATTCAGTCATTTCCCCCAGAAAGATTTTGCAGTCAGAAGAGGGAAAGCCGGCAGAATTCGGAGATGGCCCACTGGTAATTTATCAATTCTTTTAACTGTGCTGCTGTAATCGTGCCTCATTAATCAAATTTTGATGTGGAAAACTGAATAAAAACATTGTCAGGTTTTCTTTCCTGTATTATCAATCTAAAGATATCAAGGTTTTTTTTTTCAATTAAAAAATAAAAACTATCAGCAGAGGGAAGGTATAGGAGCATGAAGTTACACCATGTGATAGCTATAACAGATTATGCATATTCGTGAACTCACTTCTAATGTCATGTATTTAAACTGGAAGTAATTTCCTTTTCAGAATAGATTTTTTTCCTTGAGGGTTATTTTGTGAGATCTACACATTAGCAGATTATGCTATTTTTTCCCCCAAATTTCAGACTCCAAAATAGGTCACAGCAGATCACCAAAAATTCAACATGTATTCGATAAATAGAATATCAATGCTTTCCTTAATAATTTAATAAATTACACTGAAATTTTGTTTTTTGACTTTTCAAATCTAGTAAACATACAGATTAACTTTTGTATAATTTTGAAATTCTACAGAAAAGTACTTACGATTTCATAACAAATGAAATACTCAAGACAAAAAACTGATCTAAGAAAAAAGTAACAGTGCTCTTTAACACCTACCAAAATATTTTCTAAAAGACTTAGATGTTTAGCTAAAAAATGTACATCTTGAAATATTGGTTTTGACATGTTAAAGTCATTTTAAGTTCATTTCAAAAGCAAAACGTTGACACCTTGTATATATCATATAGCTTCAGTTTAATTCACCATGTACATCACTGTCAGTTGTATTTATTATTTCCTATACACACAAAAAACTATAAACAAATGCTATTCTCCAAGTTATTTAAAACATACTAAAATTTGAAATCCCCTAGAGGACATTCACCAAATTTTATGGCTAATATCTTTACACTGCACATGCACATAATAAGAAACAGAGCTGTCATATTTACTTCAATGGATATTTATAATGAGATTTATATTTTTGCCAAGAAACTTGAGTTTCACAACAAATCAGATACGCTGAGACAATAAAAAATAAACATGGAAATTTATGAATTATTCCAAGCTATGATTTTACCATACAAATTACTTGACATCTGCAAGTAACTAAATCATTCTGCAGCAAATTCACCTTAAACCTAAAATAGGTCTGTGGAGCAACCCTTGAAACAAAATTATGGTCTGGAATCTTTGATACAGTGATATAATCAAAAGGTGGTGAGATTTCCATGGAATGTGTGAATATGCAACACTTCATCTACTATAAAGATGAGTGTCTCCTACTAGCTTTAAGATTTTTTTTTTATTTACTAGGCAGATCTATGGGTGATAGTAATAGTGTTCTTTAAAATTATTAAAGAGCCAATATATTTACCCAGATTAAAATATGAGCTGAGCTATCATAAAACCACAGCAAGAAGACTTTCAGAGAAACACAGGGAAGCAAGAACCCGTTTTCTGTCATTCAGAAAGTAAGGCGTGATGCTTCGGTCCCTCCCTGACTTGGAAGATAAGCTATGAACCCTTTAGGCTCAGTTTATCAAATTTCTCCATGTCAGTCTACTTGGAAAACATATATTGTACCACAAAGCAGCTATTTTAATTACTCTTGCCCTTACTTTTATAGAACGAAGTATTTGGGAAGAAGGATACCAAATCCAATTCCCTCTCCTTCCCAACACCACTCCCCATCCCCAATGTTCTTACAGAAAATCTCAGAAGAAGCAATGCGGTTCCTCGAGAGAGCTTGAGAAATGTACAGAGCTTAGACATTTAGCAGAAAGAGCAACCCAAGGGTTTCTCACAGGGAAGAATTTTCTCAGGCCCCACGTTGCCTTTGAATGGCCACCAAATTAAACCTTCATAAATATAAACTGGTCATTCTTTAGTACTTAATAATACTAAAAGTTTTCACAAGAACTTACATGAAAATACGAGTTATTCAACAAAAGTTCAACATAGAGAGGGAAGCGTAAGTAGAATAAAGGCGCTGACTTGAAATTATTGAATTATTTACTTGATACTCTACGCTGTAGCCAATGTATAATTTAAATGTGACGTGTCCATAGTAAATAAAATGGGAAGGGAAATACCAATACTGATTGGATAACTTTCATTTTGTTAATATTTTGCTGAATGTTATCAAAGACACACAATAGTTGTTTGGGATGGTCCTCAGGATATTATTAGGGAAAAATGCTCCCCAAAGTAAGATTAGAAGAGATGGCAAACTGAAAGATTCATTATAACATTATTATACCCTAACTTATTACTCTCGTTACTTATCCTAACACAAGTTTATATGCTCAGATTCCCCTGAATGTCTGCTCTCTCATATCAATGTGTTTTTTGACTGCAATGGCTTTTGTTATTACGTGTCTTAAATTCAATATTTCATTCCTAGCAGGTACAAGCTTCTATTTTATTGTTTCATCTACTGAAGTAAAACCCAAGTCATTACATATGTAAGTATATAATATTTAAGAATAAATTATTTTTTATTCTTCCATTATACTACATTTAAGCCTTAGCTGATGTTATAATTAGGTATAGGTAGATTATATTGTTTTGATAATATTCACATCAGGAAAGCAAATATTTGTAGTTAAGAGATAGTTCCAAGGTGAAATCCCTTCCCTAAGGCAGGGAAAGGAAAAGCAACCACCAGTGCCTAACTCTGGACCAGATCTGTCCCAAGCCCTGTATAACTACAATTCCGAATTGCAATTCCTATTTTATAGACGTGGACTATGAGGTCCCAAAAGATTTACCTGCCCAAGTTTGCACTGCAAGAAAATGAGGGAACTGGGTTCAGTCAACACATTCTAAACTGCACCTGAGCCCTTGTAGTCTTCTTTAGGGGGCCCAGGATTTACATGCATGACTGCCCAGGCAGACCCAACATTTCATTTCATGCTAAATATGTTGTAATGTGTCCTTTTCTATGTTGAAATAAAACTCTTAGATATTATATCCCGCCTACCTTCATAGTTTCAAAAACATCAATATAAAGTCAATATGACACAGTAATTGATCCATCCAGTGGAAACTGTCAGAAGTGCACATCACCAGGCACGCAACAGCCTCAAATGTACGCACTGCCATCAGCCCTGGTATTTATCAAAATGGAACACGGTGCTTCTTAAAATCCCCAATGAAAACAAGCAAGCACAATCATCCTTTGATATAAAAAATACATTAATGAAGAAGCCGATCTATGTAAAAATGTAAAAGTATTTTGTATTTTGATGTTAAATGGGTTTAGAATCTAGGTTTGAGTTTTTCATCTACAGGGCAGGTCCGATAGGGAATTAGAAATTTGTGTAGGAAGCAGAAAATTCTTCTCTGTATGAAATGTTTTTTGAGTGTCTCACACTCCACTTACAAAATATCAGCAGTACATCTCAATATTGTGAATGTATGGGATGCCTGGGTGGCTCAGTCAGTTAAGCATCTGCCTTCGGCTCAGGTCATGATCCTAGAGTCTTGGGATCGAGTCCCACAATGGGCTCCCTGCTCAGTGGGGAGCCTGCTTCTCCCTCTGCCTGCTGCTCTCCCCGCTTGTGCTAGGTCTCTCTCTCTCTCTCTCTGACAAATAAATAAAATCTTAAAAAAATATATTGCGAAAGTAAAGACTGCACTCCGAAACTTGAAAAGGACTCCTAGGGCAAATCACATCACTCCTGCAATGTTTCATAGAGTTCATTAATATTCCCAATAAAGAGTGCTTTTAATTATATTCCAGTTAAGATTTTTTATAAGGATAAATGATTCAAACATATCCAGTTTGACTCTTAAACCATTATTTTTAGAACAACTTTCTAAAGACTCCTATTTACTTTCTTGGTCAAAACTGCTACATTTAGAACAACCCCGTGTAAAGGCCAAAAGTCTCTACTTTCAACCAGAATGCTTCTTGTGTATATTTCTATAACACTGCTTGTAAAACGTTCTGTTTGTTGTTCTGTTTCCTGGAAGACCACCCTAATGTATGAATAAATATCCTGCAAAAATTCAGCTGACTCCTGGTTTCTGGTTGACCAATTGCTGTCACTTTGGTATAATCATTCAAAGGCCAAAAGAATGCGAATTTGTAAACAAAGAAAGCCCTGCATCCCAGTCACTACTTTTTTATCCTCTATCTCTGTCAATTAGGAATACACAAAGTTTAGCCGATTGGCACACTACTTATGATCCAATATATTCGTGCTATTCATATATTCAATATATACACACATATATTAATACACATATACATAAGTGTAGCTTACCAGATGATGGATGGCATCACAGTGAGAAGAAAGTCCTTGTTTATCTCATTTCCTGCTATAACCCCATGGTTGAAAACAGTGCCTGGTATGTAGTTGGAGCTTAATAAATATTTTGCTAATGACTGAGGAGCTGGGACTGTATGCTATGGTCTGTGGATGACCACAGAGGGCTTGTTGGGGGTGAAGATAATATAATTTCCTAGTTTTCAACTTCATTTTCTGTAAGATCTCTAGTGTCTCATCAGCCCTAAAATGTTATGATTCTAAATTTGGGCCACACATCAAGTGGGACAAAAGATGCTGCTAGAGTCTTTTTTCTCTTCTTTTCCAGTTATGAAAGAATGCAGAGTTAAACCTGCTCTTAAAGTGCATCACCCTGCCCACGATCCCCTCTCTATCTTTACCCAGAAATTCTGTAGATGCTTTTCGAGTACCTTTGGTAACAGGGAATGAACACTACCTGTAAGAGCCTACTTTATCTCCACACGGTTGAGTTAGTTACAAGAGCTTCCTCATCTTGAGCTCAAATGTGATAACCAATAATTCAGGGCTCCTCCAGATTATGTCTAACCACACTTCTATGTAAACTCAGTTCAAGTCTGTGATGATAATAATTAGCCTTGCTCCATGTTCCCTTCTCCAGGCTAAATGGTCATCATTTATTCCCTCAGTGAATATCTATTGTGGACCTACTATGTGCCATACACAGTTCTAGGCATTGGGTGTATGGCAAGAATAAAACTGATAAAGTCCCTGTCCTTATAGAGTTCATATTCTAGCGGTAAAAACTGTAATAATAATGACTAGAGGTGATGGATGAATAATTAGGTAGTGTAAGTACATGTTATATATGTATATGCATACACACACACACGCATGCATACATACATTCATATCAGCATAAGAGGAAAGAGTAATATGGATACTATTTTGAATAACATGGTGGAGGCAGGGCTCTCTGAGAAAGCAGAAATTTTAAAAAATGAGACGAAGCCACATATATGCATTGGGGAAGAACATTTAGGCACTGTGGGCAGCAGATGCAAAGGCCCTGAGGCAGGATGGTATTGGCTTGTTTAAGGACAAGCAAGATGAGCTGACCAGACTCAACTGAGATGCAGGAAGAGTTAGGGGAAAAAATGTAGGAGAGCTAGCCAGAAACTGGATTGCTTGGAACCTTGTAGGACAGAATAAAGATTTCAGATTTGATTCTGTGTGATGGAAAGCTTATAGATTTCCTTCAAGTGCTCCTGAACTAATTAATTGATTTAGAACACCCTCACAACCTATATTCACCTCACATGAACTTGCTGAATTTTCTCTACATGTCTTTTAAATCATGGGGACTAGAAGTTAATGAAAATAGTCCTAGATTGATCTGATCAACGATAAGAATAGAACTATTTCAGGGGCACCTGGTGGCTCAGTGGGTTAAAGCCTCTGCCTTTGGCTCATGAAGGTCATGATCTCAGGGTCCTGGGATCAAGCCCCACATGGGGCTCCCTGCTCAGTGGGGAGCCTGGTTCCCCCTCTCTCTCTGCCTGCCTCTCTGCCTATTTGTGATCTCTCTCTCTGTCAAATAAATAAATAAAATCTTAAAAAAAATAGAATTATTTCCACCCTACTTTTTAAAAAAATAATTATTTTAGGAGAGAGAGAGAGAGAGTGAGCAGGGGGAGGGGTAAAAGGAGAGGGAGGGAGAATCTCAAGCAGAATCCACACTGATTGTGGAGCCCAACAGAGGGCTTGATCCCAGGACCCCGAGGTCAGGACCTGAGCCAAAATCAAGAGCTGGCCGCTTAACCGACTAGGCCACCCAAGTGCCGCCACCCTACTTTTGATAATCTTTTAATAAAGTCTAAACTTGCAATACATTTTCTGGTGGGCCTTCAACTTGTTTCCTCCTGAACTTAGGGCCAAAGAACATTTTGCAGTTTCTCACAGTACACAAAGTAATTGTCAAAATCTGCTGGTGCTGTATTTTTCTTCTAGGTTTTGACCTAGAGCAAAACATCAAGTTTATCTCTAAAACATCACCATGTTTTGGATAACCTGGATTTAAATCCCATCTGCTCTTTACTAGTTGTACAACCTTGACAAATTATTTAACCTTTGTCTTTTTTATTTTATTTACTCATAAAATGGGATTTACAATAGTACTTATACTTTTTTTTAAAGATTAAATGAGATAATAGATATAAATTGCTTAGAACATGCCTGATGAATGGCAAGCAGTATATAAAAGTTAAGTATTTTACATAATATAATTAATCAGAAATTCAACTGTCTGAGTTAATGCCTATAAAAAAAAGAACATTCAGTTGTTCACAGATTAAAGATATTTGTTAAAAACAAAAAATAAAAAATATTCACTGATGGCAAAAAAAATTAACTGTTTTCACTTTACATGAAATATATATATATATATATACGTACACACACATATACATATATATTCATTCATACATATATAGATTATATATATGCATTATTGACTTTATATATGCGTATCCAACATTCTTCCTCACAACTCTGTAACCAGAAGCTCTGGACCCCAATCATACATGCATGCTCCTATATCCTCACACTACTCAAACCGTTACCCTCTGCCACAGAGATCTGCAGTTCCAAATTCTATCCCATGTAAACCTTATCCAGGATAAACCTTATTCTGTGCACATTTTCCGCCATCCCTTGTCTCTCTGCTCATGGCAATCAAGCTGTTTTCCAACAAAAGCCCTCACAGCAATATTTTTTGATGGCAGCACCACCAATACAAGCTATATATTGGTTATCACAAATTCTTTCATTAAATACTTATGCTAAATCTTTATTTAGCATCTACTAAAGCTGGAAGCTGTCTGACATGGTGGTTGGTAGAATAAGTTCCAACTTTATCTTCTTCTTAGTTGTGTGACTTGGCACATTTATTTTGCCTCTCCTAGTCCCGACTACTTCATCCGCAGATGGGTAGTAATAAAAAGGACTCGCCTGACAGGGTATAGAGTGGTTTCAACGATAAAATGTACATCCCGCATTTTATGGAATGCAAGTAGGTACATAGTAATAGGGGGTTATTACCAGAGTTATTGTTTTAACCTTTCTAACAGACTATAAACTCCTTAAGGAGGTTTGTGACCCATACTACTGTATATTCCATAGAGTGCGTAGTGGCACGAACTGTTAGTGTTTGTTGTATCTTTGTTGTATCTTTGATAGATACAAAGTGGTTTGTTGTATCTTTGACTAGTTTTAAAAGAGTAAGGGAAAGGAAACCTGTTTATAATTTTCTTCTTAATTTTCCTTTCCCTGTTCCAAACAGCCAGATAGGTCTTTGTGCTATCTTTTCTTTCAAGGGATTATTATGTTCTCTGATAGAAAAGAGAGTTGCCTGTAGGCAACCTCACTTCCTGTTTTGTTTTGTTTTGTTTTGTTGTTTTTGGTTTGTTTGTTTTGGGGGAAATAGGAGCAAGAAGACAGAACAGAAAGATTTCCCAAGACTATGGAGGGGATCCAAAACCAGTTCATTCTTAAAGGTATGGGGTAGGAATACTTCTGGAAAGGGTATGGAAAGCAGGCTTCCAGCCCCAGGGAATATTATTAGAATATTCTGGAGAGGAGTATGGGTAGCAAAGCCATCAAACTTTAAAGGAATCTCTGGGCTTGGAAAATAGAGAGTACTTATTTTTCTTAACAAATCTTCATGTCATGATTTAAAACATATGCATGTATAATTTTGATAAAAATAAACATCAACCCAAAAGGAACAAGTATTTAAAAAAGTACTTGTTAATTTTAAACACTAGTTATGGCTGTTCGTACTCTGATCAGATGTCATAGAAAGCATCTGATAAGAAGAATTCTACCTGTTTCCTCTAGTAAATCATAGGAAATATGCCATAAAAAGAATGAAAAGCCTTCTTTTGTTTAAGTTTGGGCTATATCAGATCTTTAAGAAGTATATTTCATTGCAAAAATATCTTGAACATATAAGTCTATAAAAGAGTTGATGATTCTATTAATTTTCCAGTAAATTCAGAAAAAAAAAAGGCCTTGACCTAGATTTTCATACCTTCAACTACCAAAAAAATGTTTTTTTAGGATTTAGGATTTAGAACTTTTTTTTAATGAACCAAGCACTAAGAAAATTCAGCACATTTTTCTGTTTATTTATCTATCTACCCTCACTCTAGTGAAATTGATGAAATTCAGGAAGCATGCTACATAAAAAATCTTGATCTGTAAAGAATAGGTGCTCAATAAGAAAGAGTGGAAGGCATGCAGAAAATTCTGGAACTTATATGAAATAAAGTAAAGAAATTTGAGTGTAGGTATTTTAATAAAACTTATTTACTTCTGGTGATAAAAATATGTAATCATTATATACCACTTTGAAAAATAGTAGCAAATATAAGAAAGAAAACTAGAAAATCACTACAAATTTAATTCCCAGAGAGTAAGCTCTCCAGAGGAAGCTGGTCATTTCCTCCTGGACATTTTGTGATAGATTTTCAAAACATGTGCATAAGTAGTTATTTATTCCTTAACAGTAGTTTGGCTCCTATCTCTATTATATTCCCTGCTTTTTTATGTATTAGGGTCCTGTGCTTGTGCTAATTTATATAAGCTCATTACACATTTAATTTGTAACATTTATATTTTATTGTTTGTTATTAAATTTTTTAAACAATTGATATTGATCTTTTTTTGATATTGATCTTCTAATTCTATTCTTCTTAGGTGGAAAGACAAATGCTCATTTGTGATATAGTAAAAACTACCTTTTTCTAAGATTTTTTTCCATTTCCATTAAATGTAGAATTTTTCCCAAATGAATGCTTCAAAATAAACATTAACCTGCACCTGATGACTATAGTTGCAATACTGTACTGTATATTTAAAACTTGCTAATAGAGTAGATCTAAAAAACTCTCATAACATACACAAAAATGGGTAACTCGATGTGGTGACAGGCAAATTAAGTATACTATGGCAATCATTCACAATATTTACATATATGAAAATCATGCTATACAACTAAGATGAATACAATGTCATATGTCAAAATAAAATTAAATTAATAAATATTAATGCCATTTTATTTGTAAGTCTGCATTTATTGTATACTAGATTATTGTGCAAGGTAGCGTTTCTTTCTTAGCTATTCTGTTTCATGGATATATACCTTGTTATAACAAATATTGCATTGCTTCTACAATTACCTCATTATAATGTGCTATAATACTTGATATAATACTTGATAAGGCCTTGCAATGTATGTTAAGATTTCATAGGAAGATTCCTAAACTTCCTATTCAACTAATCTTAGCTAATTTTCATTTCAAGATGAATTTGAGTATATTTTGTTAAAATCCAAGATTCAGTTAAGAGTTTTAATTGGAATAATAGTAAATCCATATTCATTTATAAAGACAGTATTTTCCACCTCTCTTCTCACTGGAAAACAGGCATCTGAATTTAGCTTTTTTATTTATGTAAAGTTTTAGTCATAACAGTTGCCATGTTCTTGCTAAGGGTTCCAATTAAAGTTTTCATATCTATGTTAGTGTTTGATTTTACTTTTCTGCTGTCAATGGGATGTAATTTTCTCATCAGAGTTTTTTTTTTTTTTTAAAGATTTTTTTAATTTATTTATTAGAGAGCGAGAGACTGAGAATGAGAGGGGAGAAGGTCAGAGGGAGAAGCAGACTTTCCCCGCAGAGCCGGGAGTCCGATATGGGACTCGATCCCGGAACTCCGGGATCATGACCCGAGCCGAAGGCAGTTGTTCAACCAACTGAGCCACCCAGGCGCCCTTCTCATCAGAGTTTTTAACTGGTTATTTATACTCAAGAAATATGTATGTTCTTGGTTTTAAATTTATGTATGCTCGTTTAGCCAAACTGATCTATTTTAGTACATTTTCAGTTGATTCCCAAAGTAACCAAAAAGGTTAACCAAAAATAGTTGAACTTGTTGCATTTTTTTCAGGACTTCCAGACCTGTTAATTATTGATGGCAATGCTGTAGTTTTGTTGTTTAGTTTGGTTTTTTTTTAAATAGATCTTTAATGTTGAAATGTTTGCTGTCAATTTGTGATGGATTTTGCCATGTGAGTAAAATATCTTTCCATTCCTAGCTTTCTCTCTCCAGCAAAATCAAGGATTGACTTTTTATTGTGCACCATTAACTTTCTATTAAGACGACGGGTGTCCCAAGAGTAGGCAGTTGAAGCAATCTACACCAGGGCCAGGAAAGAAAGGGATTCATTAAAGACAGTAATACAACCAACCCTAAGTCATTCTGCTTTTTATTATCACCAGGCCTCCACAATTCTAAACAGTATGAGTGTTAATATATCCCTCCCAGAAATAATTTTGTGTTGATCAAAGTTCAAAAAATTTGCTATTGTTACTGTTGTATTTTCATAATATGTATGTAAACTTCAAATTAGCACATTTTTTATTATTTACCCCTTTATAAACACTGTATTATGTGGAGGTTAATATGGAGAACTGTTGGTTAGATAGTCAACCCCAGTGCACATGGGTAAGAATTTAAGCTCAGTTATATTTTTCCTTTACAATCACTGTGTTTTCATTATTTATATGTAATCTGTTTAAATGCAGAAATACGTAGTGCCACATGACTTGGTGACACAAATAGCACCCAGCAACAATTCTGAACCATTATCAACTTCAGAAGTTTTTACCAAATACAACAGAATTTTATTAAGAATTTTCTGGGGAAGATATTTCAGCAGAAATATTTCAAACATGACAACACTTGAAAGCCACTAGAAGAAGTAATCCAACAAAACACAGATGGATAGAGTTGCAATTTCTAGAAAAGTGAAATAGGATTTTTATGAATCTCAAATAGATTTAACCATATGTTTACGACTTTCCTTAACTATTTGCATATCTGTTGCTATACAAAATGGAAATGCTCAAGATTAAAACTTATAAAAATTATTCTTTGATCAAGTTGGAGCAAAAACAAATTGACAAAAATAACTATACTGCTGCCAAACATATGTAAAGATAGCTTTTTAAAAAAATCATTAGCAGAAGGCTTGAAAACAGAAACTCTAATGTTATTTGTTGTGTCTTTGACCAATGTGTTGATATTGGTCATATTTTTCTTTATTTTCATTTCAAAAAATGTATTGATATGATTTACAAATGTTAATTTAGTACCTCTGATACTGTAATTTTTAAATTATTTCATTAGCAAACATATGTATATATGAAAATGTGTGCATATATATATGTCATTCAATAAAAAAGTTTTACTGTATTTTTGTGGTTTTATTTTACTGGATTCATTTCATGATTATTATTGAAAATAATGTGTCACATAGAGAAGCAAGATGTTAAAATGATCTATTCTGATGTCTAGCTTTCTAGATATGCCATCAACTAAGATTATGCAATTTATTGAGTTCACAGATTTGCTGATACTAAATCATCCTTTCATTTCTAGGATCAAGCTCACCTGGTAAAGTTAAATGACTATTTGAAGGTATACTTAATTTCATGTTTCAAGTATTTTAATTAAGATTTTGCCACAGGATTTTTGAATTTGATTTGCAAGTAATTTTATTTTTTTAATTTTTTTGCAAGTAATTTTAATTAAGATTTCTGCCATGCTGTAAATGAGCTCTCTCTTTTTCCTAAATTTTTTTTCTTTTTCTTTTTCTTTTTTCTTTTTCCTATCTTCTTATCCAAGGGTGCTCATTTATTAAAAATTTCTAGTTAGCCATGTTTTTTAACATTCTGGGCCAGTTTATGTAGCATTCACTTTCTGTTTCATTTTTTTTTTTTCACCCCTCCACAAATGACAAAGCTTCCAACATTTGAAAAAATAATGTTTGGGTCAAACTTTTAATAATTACCAATATTGTTCACTTATTCATGTTTCTCAATCGCTGAGGTAGCTCATTAAGATTTTCAGCTGATTAGTACAGAGTTAATGTAGTGGTCTAAAGTGTGAAATCCATTTTTATAATTAGATATCATTTCTCTTTGTATTATTTTTCTTTTCTTACTATTTTGCTAATATTTGCCAGGAGCTTGTTGATTATTTGGTCTCCTGAGTTAATAGCTCATAGATGAATTACTTCTATAGTTTGTTTTCTCATTCAGTAAATTTTGTTTTTATTTCTATATGTCACCCTTTTAGGATTTATGGGGTAAATTGAATAGAATGCTTAATTTTTTTTTTTTAGATTTTATTTATTTATTTGAGATAGAGTGAGCAAGAGAGAGAGAGCAGGAGCAGGGGTAGAGGGAGAGGGAGAAGCAGATTTCCCGCTGAGCAGGGAGCCTGATGTGGGGCTCCATCTCAGGACCCTGGGATCATAACTGAGCCACTCCATGATGCTTATTAATTCATTTATCTATACATATTCCCATTTTTTTCTTTTAGGACACAAGCTCTGAAGGCATGCATTTATCACAGAGTTTAGCTTTGGCAACCACTGTTATGTTTTAATAAATTTTAATGTATTATGGCATTTTCTAAATCTTATTCCTTAAACATTTAACTTCTCTCTTAATTTAGCCAAAAGATTTATTTTTAAAAACTATATTCTATATTTCATGATTATGTAATTATAAATATGACATATGAAATGCCTTCCTCTTTGTGATTTTGTTTTAAGTAAGCTCTACACCAAACATGGGGCTTAAACTCAGGACCCTGAGATCAAGAGTCGCATGCTCTATAGACTAAGCCAGCCAGGCACCCCCTGTACTTTTACAAGTGAAGCATGCTAGTAGGTCTATGGCTTTTGGCAAATGCAGAGTTCTGTGACAGCCACCACAATCAAAATTTGAAATGGTTCCACCACTGCCTTGCAGCTCCATTAGTAGTCAATTCCTTGCCTACCTTTCATCCATGGCAAACACTCATCTGTTGCCCCCATCTCTAGAGTTTGGCTTTATCCAGAATTTCATAAAAGGAAACCATACAATATGTAGCCTTTTGAGTCTGATATATCTCACTTAGCAAAATATATTTTAGATTTATCTGTTTTAGCACATATCAATAGTTCTCTCCTTTGTGTGTTGAGAATTTCATTGAATGGATGCACTCCTATTTGTTTAACCATTCAGCTATCAAAGGACAATTAATTCTTTCTGGTAGGGGGTAATTATGAAGAGAATTTCTATTGGCATTTGTGTACAGGTTTTTCTGTGATCTAGGATAATATTGCTCTAGAGTAAATATCTAGCAGTGAGATTTCTGAGTCACAGTGGCAAGTGTATATGTAATATACAAGAAACTCACGATTTTTTTAAACGTGGTTGTACCATTTTGCATTCCTACCAACAATTTATGAGAGCTCTATATCCTTGCCAGCTCTAGTCAGTGTTTTTATTTTTTGTGGTTTTTTTTTCCTTTTTCCATCTTAGCCATTTCTATGACATGTAGTGGCATCTTACTGCAGTTTTAATTAACATTTTCCTAATGACTGATGATGCTGAACATGGTTTTATGTGCTTCTGGATATCCATAACTTTTATACTTTAGAATTTATATATCATGTGATTAGTTATTTATCTAAACATTCCTGTGATTAGTTATTTATCTAAACATTCCATGGAATCTCAAAAAAAGTGTATCTTTATACCATCTGACACATGTCAGTATGTTTCAAAGTGCAATCCTTGAGATGTGTCAATTAATGTAACTTTATTAATTATATTATTCAGGTGTATCATTATTTTATATTTGTGTATGTGTCCTACTATGCAGTTTTAAATGTGTGGTAAGAGTTCAGATTACAATTTTGTTTCTACCAACTTTTACTCATCCTTCCAGAATTGGATGTTTTACGCATTTTGATTTCTCACTTTCCTTATAAAGAACAGGGCTGAAGCTTGGTTGAGTTTTATACAGTTTGTGATCGTAGTGACTGGTTCTGCTCCATGTCATTCATTTTCCCTGGAATTCTAGCAATCATAAATTCTGACCCCTGCTTTCTTCTACTTGCACAGCCCTCAGACACTTTATTCCTGGAATCGGAATTTATCTAATTATTTGATTGTCACTTCAGTCGAGTTACTATTGCAGTTAGCACACTATCCTATCTAAATTTGGATCTCTGTTTCTGAAATGTGTTTTTAAAACTACACCATGTTACAGTATCGAAACTCAAAAAGTTATAATGTATGATTGAAAACTTTTCAAAGCTAAGCGAGGTTGATAAAATGATGAACATGTATAATGAAGAAATATGATTTAGAGACCAGATTTAGCTCTAACAAATATGCAGATGTGCCCTTGGATTTTTCCATACCCTTAGATATTGCTCTCAACCTAGAAGGTGCAAAAGAGGTCAAGGTGATGAAACTGGGGTGTGAATATCCCACAATTATTGAGATCATCTCAATAAATGCAGATGACACACACACAAAAAAAGTGATTCTGAAATATCTCAGGCTTCTTCTAAGCAACGAAGTCTTAGATTCAAAAATCACACTTGGATACTAAACTGGGCGATGTAATTTGTAGCCAAATGTTGGCAATTGCTGGTGCATTAAAACATTATATGTGCATGTACTTAGTACTCCTTCCCTCCAATCCCAAAATGGGCCTTTAAAGTAGTATAATCTATGAGATACTTAGGACACTTCAGCATTCCAATTGTTCTTAGGTCATATGTGTCTGCATGTTTTATAATTAAATTGCAGAGCATTTGGGCCTAAGTTTATTTAGATCAAATCCATTTGCTCTGCTGATTTTAATTCTCAAACTGTGTCTCCTCGAAGACCATGAATTCCCCATTCTTCTTAATTTCTATTTCAGTAATCTGCCACAGCATGCCTTCAAGCAATTCTTTCTAAAATGATATGTGGGAGATATATTTCACAAACTCTTAAGTATTTGAAAATGTTTTTATGTGACTGTTATATGCAAATGACAAATTAGAGGAAAAGTAAGAAATCAAGCATAAAAATGGGAAAAGGGTAAATAACTATTAAATATCTAGTCATAGGAGGGATTTCTAAACATAACCAACCATGAAATAAGGCAAATAAAAAAATGAACAAAAATAACATAGAACTTCCCAAAGAGAAAATATAAGTGGCTAACAGACATACAAAAAACCAATCTCAGAAGAAATACAAATTTAAAAAAAAACCAAGTTTTAGATTATTAAGAACGTAAATATATCATATTTAACTTAGGTTCCAGTTTGATAAAATAGCATTAGTATTTTCTTGCTGTTGCATCTATAAAAGAAACAATTTAGTATAAAACACAAATCAGTATGTATATGTATAAAACACAATTTAATAATAGATTTCAGGAGATTTAAAAAAATAATAATACCTTTCAATTAAATGATTCATTTTCTAAGAATATATTTTAAGGAAATGAGCAGAAAGCAGTAAAAACTGGAAAAATTATATGCCCTGTAATAAAGAATATTTATATAAATAGTGAATTATTGAGGTGAAGTAATATTTGTCATCAAAAATGTCACTCATAAAGAGCAAATGAACAAATGAGAAAAATCGTATACTAAAAAATTAAGAAAAACTAAAGGCTCAGAAATAAATCCATGCTTATGGACAAAAAGACAAAAGAGGCAAGAATATACAATGTCAAAAAGACAGTCTCTTCAATAAATGGCTCTGGGAAAACTGGATAGCTACATGTAAAAGAATGAAATTGGACCGTTTTCTTACACCATACACAAAAATAAACTCAATATGAACTAAAGACCTAAAATGTGAGACCTGAAACCATGAAACTCTTAAAAGAAAACATACACAGTAGTCTCTTGGACATAGGCCTTAGCAACGTATTTATGAATATGTTTCCTCAGGCAAGGGAAACAAAACTGAAAATAAACTATTGGGACCTCACCAAAATAAAAAGGTTTACACAGCTACAGAAACCATCCAGAAAAGAAAAAGGCAACCTACAAAATGGGAGAAGAGATTTGCAAATGATTTAGCCAATAAGAGGTTAACATTTAAAATACGTAACTGAACATAATTAAAAAATAAAAATAAAATATGTAAAGAATTTATACAACTCAACACCAAATAAATAAATAAATCCAGACAAATAATCCAAATAAAAATGGACAGATGACCTGCACAGACATTTTTCCAAAGAAGACCTACAGATGTCCAACAGATGCATGAAAAGATGCTCAACCTCACTCATCATCAGGGAAATGCAAATTAAAACCACAATGGGGGATGGGTGAGCCTAGTGGTGGGTAATAAGGGGGGCACATACTGCATGGAGCACTGGGTGTGGTGCATAAACAATGAATCTAGGAACACTGAAAAAAACTAAATTGTTAAAAATAAATAAATAAATAAATAAAATCACAATGAGGTACCACCTCACACCTGTCAGAATGGCTAGTATCAAAAAGACAAGGAATAAAACCTATTGGTGAGGATGCGGAGAAAAAGGAACCCTGGTGCACTGTTGGTGGGAATGTAAATTGGTGTAACTACTATGGAAAACAGTATGGAGGTTCCCAAAAACATTAAAAATGGAAACACCATATGATCCAGTAATTCCACACTGGGTACTTATTCAGAGAAAATGCAAACACTATTTCAAAAAAGATATAGGCACCTCTATGTTCACTGCAACATTATTTACGATAGCCAAGATATGGAAGAAGCAACCTAAGTGCCCAATGACAGACGAATGGATATAGAAGATGTGGTATATTACTCAGCCACACAAAAAAAAATGAGATCTTGCTATTTACGACAACATGGAGAGGCCTAGAGGGTATTATGCTGAGCGAAGTAAGACAAAGACAAATACCATATGGTTTCATTTATATATGGAATCTAAACAAAACAAAACAAAAAACAGATTCAGAAATATAGAAAACAAATTGGTGGTTGCCAAAGGGGTGAGGTGTGGGGGGATAGGTGAAATAGGTGAGGTGATTAAGAGGTACAAGCTACCAGTTGTGAAATAACTAAGTCAAGGGAGATGAAAAATATCGCATAGGGAACACAGTCAATAATATCGTAATAACTGTGTATGTTGACAGAAAGTAACTGCATTTATTGTAGTGACCATTGCATAATGTAAAGAATTGTAAATCACCATATCCTGTACCTAAAACTAATATAACATTATATATTCATGATACTTAAATGGTAAAAAACAAAAACAAAACTTTTAAAAAAGGGTACAATACATTATACAAACATTGTTCAACCTGATGAAAAAGTTGTATTTTTAAAGTATAGAAGGAAATATATAAAAGTATGAACAATGGTTGGTTCTAGACAGTAGTATTAAAATGTTTCTCTTGCTCCTTTTTAATTTGGATATAAAGTAACCACAGTGTCAACAAATTATATGATCTTAATGCTCTGCTTGCCCTGTCTCCAAAATGGCTTTTATGAACTGGTATTTCCACATGGAAGAACATTTCTCAGAATGAGTTCCCCATCACACTTGGCACCCATGGTGCTCTGTTGGGTGAGTCCCAGAGCATAATATGCTTGTGAAACCATATGATCACATGCTCCAGCAGAGATTCACAATGCTCATCAGCACAATAAAGATGCTGAGAGCCTCCTCTTGGAAATACCAAAATCGATTTAACTACTGTTTCTCAGCAAAGTCCAAACATATTTGACGGTAAAATTTCAGATAACAACTCTTAAGAAGACATGGCAGTGCTTTCAATGGAATGCACTTTAGGAGGGCCACCTGGATGGCTCAGTCAGTCAGGCAGCAGACTCTTGATTTTGGCTCAGATTATGAACTCACGGGTGGTGAGATCGAGCCCTGCGTGGGGCTCTGTGCACAGCAGCAAGTCTGCTTGAGGATTCTCCCCCTCTGCCCCTCCCCCCACTGGCTCACACTCTCTCTCAAATAAATAAATCTTTAAAAAAAAAAAAAGAAGTACATTTAAGGAAATACTGACAAAGAAGTCCGATTTTGATTGAAATACCAAGAGATTTAAATAATTATGAGTCAACATGTGGATTATTTAGTCACTATCCATGAAGATGAATTAAAATGAAATATGATTTTTGACCTATTCATAAGCAATCATTTTATCATAGGTCTTTCTAAGTACATCTCAGTCTAAATAATTAAAATCAAATACTGAGACCAATGATACCCTTTATATTACAATCCATAGGTTGTGTAGGTGTGGTCAGGTAAAGGGAAATAGAGAAAGAGATAAAGAAACAGAATTGTTACAGACTAGCAGGTGACATCCTAAATGCTCATCTTTACTCTGCAGCTTCCTCTTGGCTTGCTTTGCAAAGCAGAGATTAATGCTCAAGGAGTCTAGGTACAGGTTGATATGGTAGCTATGATACCTGCTTTTTACAATTCCTCTTGACTCTCCTTGCTTGGATTGACTGCTGAGGAGAGCTGAAAATGATTTGTCTTCATAAATTTTATCATTTTGCTTTGAGAAATGTTGTCAACCCAAAAATATTTCCTTTTGGAAAAAAAATTAATTATGCCAAGACCTTAGTCTCTAATTCATAATATATCCGAAGAGCAGAGAGAATGTATTTAGCCTTCACGTGGTTTGGGGGAAATGAGTGAGTTTTGTGAAAGGAGCTCACTTTACACACATTTAATATAGGGCTGTAGCTGCTACACAGATCAAGAGATACATATTAAATGTAGAGGGTTCAGTGTTGGATAGAACAC
>CM052802.1:86441334-86469074 GCA_028533885.1 Nasua narica | reverse complement strand
GAGATCTGCAAGTAGGCAGAGAAGCAGGCAGAGAGAGAGGGAAGCAGGGTCCCCGCTGAGCAGAGAGCCTGATGTGAGGCTAGATCCCAGGACCCTGAGATCATGACCTGAGCCAAAGGCAGAGGCGTAACCGACCGAGCCCCCCAGGAGCCCCAAAAAATCTTCTGATTTTGACCTGTCTCTTAGTTCTGAATCAAATCTAAATGAAACTTAGACATCTGTTTATCTTGCCTTTCTCAACCTTTTTTCTTTATTCCTAACAACTCCAGGAAAGCTGAGAAACAACAAGAACAACAAAAGTTATTTACTTCCAGAAAGAAGTAAACACACTAAGAGACAGTTTAATTAGATTCACTTATTTCTAAAATACAGAGTTGTTTCTTCTCCTGCAGGCACCAATATTTTGCTGCCTATAAAAAGAAAAATGAAAGGCCACATCATCATGAAGACAGGGATCTTCACCGTCTTAGAAATTCTAAAACTCGTTAAGTCTCTATACCAATCGAATTATTTAAAATCATACAAGGTCTTGGTTTTTAAGTTTTATATTGTAATGCTTACACAACTCACTGCCTTCCTCTCCTCAGTTATGGAGGGTTGTTGTTATTTCCCTTCTCCCAAAACCACTAGAGATCCTTCTGACTAATCAGAGATTTTTCTTCCCTTCATATTAAATATCACACACTTTAATAGATTTTGTTTTCACTTTCTTAGGTTATAATTTTACCACAATCATGTAGACGAGACTTCTACAAGTCAGGAGTGACTACCTGATTACATGCACTCTTACAGACATCTCGGAGAAAGACAGGTAAATACTCCAATTATTATTTTTATCTTCCCGTCACCACTTTAAGATCCACGACTTGATCTTACACATTCCGATCTGACATCAAAAAATCACACCACCATCCCCTTTTCCCCAAATAAATGAGCCATTTGTCGGGACTGACTGGTGCATTTTATAGGATATCTCAGCCAAGGGTATTATTTTAAGGGATGAGCAAATGGGGAAACCCCACAGCCCAGCCAACAAAATATGAACTTAAGGTGCAAAGAAGCACTCATAAATATGACTTCGAACAAGGGATTCATTGTTCGGCTCCAACCCTTTCAGTGGCTCCTCTGATCTCAGCCCCTCTCTGTGCGTCAGGGAAGCCTCTTCCTCTAACCTGTGGTTTTTTCAAGCTGAGCCACTACATTATTTATGACTGTAAATGTGAGTAGCCCGTCTGTACGCTCCTTGTACACACACACACACACACACACACACACACACACACACACACACACATAGCCCCGCTCCCTTTTCCCCACTTTGGTATTTTAGTGTGGAAGGATGAAAGGGTTTTCCCCGGAGCTGATGGGGCTGGGATGTGGAATTAGCTGCTGTGTCAGTATGAGGTAGACTGAGGGTTTCCCAACAACGTCCTCCACCTGCACGCCCAAAGACCAGCCCCCGATGACTCATTTCATTCATTTTCTTTCTCCCAGGGGCTTTTTTTAAAAAAAAATATATGTATTTTATTTATTTCTCTGTCATATCCTCATTGTTCGCTGCTCTTGATCTTTTTATCCTCCCTCATCCTCCCTCCTCAACTTAAAGAAAGGAAATAATCTCTTCTTGAATGGGACGTGAGTGTGAAATAAAAATAACGTAAGCTAAAGCATTTCATAAACTAACAGAGAATTGCATTTTTTTTAGCGTTACCTTTATTCAGTGTTGCAGTTTTTTCTTTATTTTTTTTCTTACTTTCCCTTAAGTGTCCCCTTTTAACTTTTAATTATGTAATAACATAGGGAAGGCAAAAACAATTAGGTTCTGTCAATGGGATCTTCAGGGAGAGGTGAGGAGGCAAAGAAGAATGGGATGGTGGAGAAACAATTCCAGGGGATGGCAATAGCCAGAGAAGTTCTGATGCCCTGGGGAGCTTTTCTCCTGATGGGTGGAGGCTGCAATTGGCACATCATAACCTTTTCCTTCTCAACGCCAGAGAAACAGGAGACTGTACCTAAATGATCAAGCTGTAACTAATTGATTTTCAGCTAATCTCAGCCTCCAGCTATGAAGAAACAAGGACCAAAAGCAGACCCCAGGAAGGGGTGGGGACAGAAGGAGAGGGGTGCCAAGAAAGCCTGGAGGTAGAGACCATCGCACTAAAGAGGAAAGGCCAAGTAGGGGGTGGGAGAGGGAGGCAATGTTGAAAAAAATGGAAGAATGAAAGGAGGGAACTGGAAGTGGTGGGTGAGGCAGCCCCAAGCCCTCTGAGTTTATGTTATCATACCTTCACGGTTCCAGCTGTTACTTCTGAATAAACGTTTACAACTGGCTATTTGTGAGTGACCCTTAACATGAGCAAAAAGCTTTTAATTAAACTCTATGATTATACCTATCACTACAGCCATGCCCATCATTTGACAATAGTGTGGCTTTAAAGAACTAGAATCCCTTGGGTCACAATCATGAATGACAAAGGTTGTTGAAGAAGAGAGTAAAAAGATTACCACCCTCAGCAGCTTCTTTTCTCTCCAAAAGTTAACGGTGTTAAAGAAGTATTGTTTCACCCAATATTAGCATTTGTTATTCCAGGCATATCCATGGATATGTACTATAATGGGTTTAGACCACCTTGTCAACCTTCCCACCACCACCCACTCCCCCCAAAAAATCTTGCATGTGTTTATAGGTAAGTTTATGTTACACAAGTGTTAATAACCCTGTTGGAGAGACTACACAGATAGGCATCTTTAGGTAGATCTGTGTATAAATTCCTCTCCACTGGGCACTTGAGTCAGCCAAAAGCAACAATAAATATCAATGATGTCTTTCAAACCTGTCGACCGAGAACATAAGCATTTTTTTTTTTTTCCCAGTACCAGGAGAGTTTAATGATTTGGGGAAGTAAGGGGAGAAGGGTTTAACTTAAAGTTCTGAAAGTATTTTTTTTCTATTTCATATCTTAACATGCTAAATATGTTATAAAGTATGAAAAAAACTAAGCATCACATTCATGTACTTTCATGCTTTAGAATTAATACATGTTCTTAAAATATATCTAAGAAGTTTTTGACCCCAAGTCAACTGACCAGAAACCATTAAACAAAAACAAACTCCATCTTTATCAGAGAAATTCATGTAGACGTGGAATACTCTGAAAGTAAATTTCCTGTGTTCACTGTTTCTTGTACTTTCCTCTCGAACATCCACAACGTGGTATCATTTTAATTGTACTATCACCAAGTAGTCAAACAAAATTGCTTTCTAACTAAAAGATATTAGAAATATACTACGTGTTTATCTTAATGTAAACAGAAGATTTACTTAAAAATTGCAAGCAAGTTCCCTAACCTCGCCTTTTATTTGCATAGATATCTGATATATAAACTAACCCTTAACATTTTTGAAAAAGATTGTTAAAAAAGAAAAGATTTACCAGAAAGCTATTTTTGTTCTCAACAAAATAACGTGGTATTGACTGAGCAAAGACGCCTGGGATGGTCAACAGTTTTAGGGACAAAGCGGAAGAGTCAACCTGTAAAAACTGGACACTAGGAGACTGACAAAAATTGGCCTAAAAATAATGAATCCAATGGAGTGGAAAGTTTCTCTTCGCACCATAATTAATATTTGTCTCTTCAAAGTGCCCAAATCACTTAAACAACTTAAGGGTCAAAATAAGGTGCTTGTTTTCATGTTTAGTTGTTTACATCAGCCTTAAGGCAATTTATTCACATTTTATTTTTTCTTTGAGGAAATTCTCATCTATTTTTATTTATGAAAAAAATTAATCTCATCTGAAATTTTTAAAAATAGGTATTTTGTTAAATGATTCAGAGTTTAAATTGTTCTTGATGAGCACAGCTAATGTTAGCAAAAATGTCTTTCTGAATGACAAGATAATTATAGAATATCCATCATTTGACTGGAAAATGACACAGATTTGTGTTAATACAAAGGATACATCCTTTTAGTGTAATTCAGCTTATTATGGGAACTGTCAACAGATTCTTTTCACATATTTAAATATCCAGGTGACTTCCTCAATACAAATCCCTTGCCTATTGCTAATTTGATCATTTGCCCTTAGTCCCCACACTATGCATATCTTTTAAGATACTAACATAAATAAGTAAAATCCTCCTGAGTCTTCTAAGAACATAAAAAAAATTACAATTTGTTAATTAATGTTACATAAAGAACCACTGACATTCTTAGTGCAGTTAATCATGATATTACACTCTAACCTTTTCTAAGTCTGCTTTGACCTATTTTATTATGGAAGAAATACAGAAGTCAAAACCTTTTACTAAGTAGTGATTGGTCATAAGCTTTGGATATACTAGAAGGCATGGTCTAAGGATAAAATAAAATTGTGGTTCAATTGTCCTCAGAGACTACTAGGAAAAACTCAGTATCAGATTCAACTTGTCAGTAATTTCACATAAGACATTTAGTTTGGTATTATTAAATAGGAAAAAAATACAATTCATTACTGAGGATCACTCTTCAGCAGTTCAAGCATGATAAAAATAAATATTTTCTGAAGCTCATATCTGATAGTGTTTCTCTAGAGTAAAATAAATAATTGTGTTTCATGGTATAGTTAGTAAACTGCTTTGTTGGTATAATTCAAACAGTACAACCAAAATTTCATTGATTGAAAAATAAAAGTATTCCTTAATGATAAAAACGGTCCTAAAAGTCACTGAATTAGACAGTTTATTATTGTTTTTGGCTTTCTTATTCTGTGTAAATGTATAAAAAGTAATGGCACACAGATTTAAAAATCATACTTAATTCCTTTCTAAAACAAATACATTTCTTTTGTGAATGATCAAAATATTTGATTTCAACAAAATATATATTTTAGAACAGATTCCTGACTGAGCTATTGTTTTTTAAAGTACATAACACATTCTCCCCTGTCAGATTTTAGGTGACCTGAACTAATTTTGTCAGTGATTTGTTTTATGCATACATAAATCATGCTAGATTGAAATTCTTCTATTAGAAAATTAAAACCCCTTTAAATTACTGAATAATGCTTTGGAAATTGCAACAAAGTAAAATATGCCATGAGCCACATTGAATACTACTTATTGCTAGGATAAAGCAATCAAACTAATTTAGAATTAAGCCATATTTCAATGGCTTGGAAGTTCCAAATGAAACCTGTTAATTGTATGTAGAAGAAAAGGCCTTCAGGACACCTGATTAGGGCAACCAATGATGACTTACTAAAACTTAATAATGAGAGCTTTATCTCTAGCAACACAAAACATGATTTATTAAGCACCTTATCCCTCATGCTAGGATTGCTAAAAGCAAATGAGCAGAGCATATTAAGCAACATGTTTTATAAAAGCAGTCATGTATTTGAATTTGTTGCTATCTGACTTTTCAAAGACTATTTTCTTTGAGATATTATGCAAGGAAGTTTTTAATTAAGTATAATAAAACACGTCAATTCTAAGTCAAAGCAGACTGCAGTTTTTCAAAGTTTCGAAAGTTCTTACACTAAAATGTTTCTAATTCTTTCAAGTTGATTAAATTTGTTCATAAACTTTTGTCTTCAAAGCTGACTATATACTGTTATTTTTTTGAATGTCTGAAGATAGTGAATTTTTATCTTTAGCCTCTACTAAAACATTTTTTAAAAACACAGGCCTGTGAAATCACTTTCAATTGGTAACTCGTTAATACTTTTAAGAGATTTTAAGAGATGAAATATTGGGCACTAATTTACCATTTGATATTGTCAATATTTTAAAGCTACCATGAAAAAGCACCAGCATTGAGTAAAACATAACTTTAAAAAAATTATCTTCTAATAATGCTGCTATTCAAAGAAGTTTTTGATTCAATTTTTATCCTAAAGGAAAAGGAAAATTTTGCCTAAGTAGATACCATCATAGCATGTTTTATATTTCTCTTGCTTCTGGAAACAATCAAATGGGTAAGATATCGTTTCATCATTAAGAAGTTAAGAAATTTTAGTTTGAAGCTTCTTTTCCAAAGTATTTTTCACTTTGAGAGATTTTCAGAATCTCTCCCTGAAAATCCTTGACAGTAATCTTTTACAGAATATTCTGATCTTAGTTAATTGTATGCTGATATTTTCACAGTAGCTGACTCACTCAAATGAGAGTTTTTAGGTGGCATATAAACGTATACTCACATGTTTGTTAAATTGCTAACAAAAAAATGTTTCAGAAAGTCACTTTAGTTTTCAATCTGCAAACGCTTGTTTCTTTTTTATTTGTATTATTACTTTTTTGCCCATAGCACCACTATCCTCATAAATTTTCCTTTTTTGTAGATTACTGCCTATTTATTCATACATTAAAGCAAGACTGAACATTTAACAAGATTTAAAGGACCTAAGTCTACCCAACTGTAAGTGTTTAATTTTAGCTTTTCCTATTTAAAAAATTAAATATATGTACCTGTGTGTATGACTTTGTTGCCTAAAGCAAAATCTTACACTGTATCAATGAAAGAGAGGAAACAGAAGCTGGAGGAGAGAGTTACAGAAAATGACTTTATATAAACATGACCACCTACCAGGCTGCTACTTTACTATTAGAAAAACTGCCACTTAGTAATAACGTAGTTTAACAAATAAAAGAACAACGTACCTAAATTGACAAAGCTCATGACCATGTCAGCATCATTCAGAAAGTTGGTATCATGTAGGCTGGCTAGAGGTGGGCTCTGGGTGGTCAGGGGAGTCGTTCGAGATAACTGTATGCGACGAGGGTACCCATTGGGAGAAGCTGGGTATCCTTTTCTTGCTCCTCTGGTCTCTCCGGCCAGGGATGCCCTCACTGAGTATTCCGACTCTTCGGGATTTTCTTCATTGGCCATTGCATTGTATAGGTCCAGCATAAAGAGAGGTGCAGAGGAAGCTTGTTTTCCAGGTGAAAATGGTCTGGGTCTATGAGGCAAACCCAAGATAGAGAGAATTTCCCTCTGTATTTCCCGTCTTTCATGGTTCCGTAGTCTTCTATAAATAAAACTGGAGTGAACATGATTGTCTCCCAAACCTCCTTTTGCATAACCCACTAGAACCCAGCAGCTCCAGAGGAAACCCACAATACTCCTAAGTAGAAATACAGTCAGATGCATTTTTGTCCAAAAGCAAAAGTTGATATTTTTAGTCCTTCTTGTCCTCTTAAAAAAAAAAAAAAAAAAAAAAATCTAAGTTCCTAGGAGGTACGCTTTCCCAGTAGCTGAAAAAACAAATTTACCTATTCTTCATGACAATGACATTTCTGAACATGACATCTTCACTGATTTTCCTGTCCTATTTTAAATATTTTGGAATATGTCAAGAGTAGTTATTTCTAAGAAAGCTGAAACTTGGATTTCCAATTATCCACAGTTGTTAAGAGTTTTTGCTGCATTGATGTAGCAGAAGACGGATAATATTATTTGATCAGATGACCTATGCATTCCTATAGGAATTTATGGTAATCAGGCCTTTGGTATTTGAATCAACGAAAGTTGATCTTCTGATAAACTGTAGTTCCCAAAGTTATCTTCACTTGCTCTTGAGTTCTTCTCAACCCTTGAGCTCTTTCCAAGGCAAATCCTGATTTCTGAATCACAGATCTATGCTGATCTGCACCTTGGTGTTGGAATATAGATTTGTCCGGCAGCTTGGTGATAACTTTAACATCTTTTGTGTCGTCTTAGTGTAAAATAAGACCCAAGGTGGTACTGGTCAAGTAAATGTGTTTCCCTGAATTTACTTGAAAACCTTCCTGTAAGTCCATTCAATCCCTGTCTCCTTCTAACTGTTAATTCCACCTCCAGCAGGCACAAATATACCAGCCCTCTTCAAGGGAGATCTAAAGAGTAATGTAAGCACAACCCTGCTGGGAAAGAAGAGGCTTCTCATTGTAATTTGAAACTGGTAAAGCAAAAAGAACTTAACCCTTTTGCTACCAGAAAAGCCTTCATTTTCACAATTTTATAGCCACGCATCTAACAGAGCACAGTGATACATGGGACATAGAAGTCCGGGGGGGGAGGGGGGGGGAAAGCCGGTTTTAAGCAGCACACTGAAAATTTTGCCACCAGTTTTATATAATACCCTTTTGTATCTTTCTTTTCATAGTACACATTTAATACACTCTTATATTAAATCTCAGGTCGTGGCTGAATTAACATACATCTCAGTTCTATATTTGAGGTTATTTCTAGCTTTTATGAGTTATTAAAATTTACTTCTTAAAAAATAAAAGGAAGAGTTGTAAATTGAGGTTAATTTGTTGTTTCTTAATGACAGTCAGATCTTTTTAGAATAAAATACAGTTAGAGAAGTAATCAGCAGTACATATATTATAGCTCCCAAAGCAGCAGTTATAGTAATTTAATAATGGTGATGAGATAGCCCAGCTTTAATGATCTTTAAATGCAAAAATTTTAAACAGAAAAATACATTTCCATTTCTCTTATTAAGTCAGTTACGGTTGAAAGACAAATACCCTAAGATACAGTGTCATGATTCTTAACTCTTAAGTCATCTCAGTTGAAATGTAAACAGACTTACAAATTAGATTTTTCCCATAAGTTACACTCAGTACTTTGGTTTGTTTTAACCCATGCAAATAAACACAAGTCAAATATTCTCTATGACTACATGCAGATTGAAATATGCGTTTTCAAAATTTGATGGGTATAATGGGGAAAGTGCACACCTTTCTAAAATACCATACTTAATCCAAGGAAATGAGCAAAGTACGTGTTTATCCTTAATGTTTAATGCCTTTAAAATTTGGAAGTCTACAATGTTTTTGTGCAGCTATAATTTTCCTTACAAGCTCTCACTTAACCTTAGGGCTCACAGTACTTTCATTGTCTGGGATATTATTCTGATACCAGCGTAGATTTATCCAGCAGATTCTAGAACTATTATGAAATTTTAATGTTTTTCTTTTACTCTACCTAGAGGCGCCTCGTTTCTTGTTTAATTTCTTTTTAAATATTTCCTCTGAGTGTCTAAAACAAAGCCATATTTTTCACAAGTCTTCAGTTTATTGGTGAAGGCAAGATAATTGAAAGGGCTGGCAGAATCTTATTGTGTGTCTCATTTTTCTTATACAAACTCACTGCCCCAGAACTTGATAATGCTGTTTCATATTTGCCCTACTGAAGATTCTTTATTAGCAGCCATGTAGGATACAGAGTGGCAGACCCAAGTACTGATACACATGGAACACCCTTAAAAAATCGGTATCACGTGAAGAGCATAATGCAGGTTGTTAGCAAGTGAAGGAATACCTTTTCAATAAGAAAGGGTTTAAACCTCTAAAATTCTTGAAGTTGTTTATTTCATATCCAAACCAACCTAAGAATTTTCAGTCATTGCTGTGGATTCAAATCAAGCACTTTGAGATGAAAAAAAAAAAACAACAAAAACAAAAACCTTTTTCTCAGCATTTATAAAACCAATCCCAACTAAAGCCCATTACAGTTTTTCTCTACATTTTTTAAGATATTTTAATTTTTGTTGAAGTAATTATTGTACATAGCTGAGAAATCAAACAGCAGTACAATGGTTTTTTCTCTACATTTTTAAATAAAATTATCAAGGTTCGGAATAGGCTTCATGTCTCTGGAGTAGAGCATAAAGTTACAAGTAAAAATTGGCTACACTAGAGGAAGAAACAACGTTTAGTATCTTCCACACGTGCTGACTGTTTTTTTCCTAAGATACAAGTGAAAAATAAAAATGAGTTTAGGTGTCACGAGTCACTGACACTCACTTTCCCAAAGCATGATTTTTAATATCAATCAATGTCATTATGATTTAACCACTTAACCAGGCATATAGCCTACCTCTGTGTTGGAAATCAGTTGCCAATATTTCTGGTCAGAATTTTTATTTTGGGGGGAGGGAAGGTGGGGCAGGGGGAAGCTGGCTCCCTGCTTCCCCCACCTTCCCTTCCAACTCAGACTAGATTTGGCAAACATTCATTTTTCAAAAGGATCAACATGTGCAATGAGAGAAAGAAAATAAAGAAGAAAAAAACTTGCCAGGAATAAAGGGGAAATGCTAACCACCAAATGAAAAGTCAGATTCATTTTCAATTAAATGTATTTTACTACATAATTTGGATTCCCAGGTAGATTTGTATTTATATACATGAGAGCAATATGAAAGATAAAGTATCTGCAACTGCAATGTATAAACATTCCAAATTTCAGACCATGTATTTAAAAGTTGTATAAGTCATGGAACATACTGAATAAATAAATTCTGAAAGAGAAGTTGGGACTGGAGAAACACCCAGAGCATCTCAAGAATTGTTCCTAAAGGTAATTACATTTCAAGAAGAGAAGCCTGCGTAAAAACCTACCTCTCATAATGTAATATTTGCCTGGGCTATATCCTAATGGAAGTGACCTTCTGGTGGGGTACAGAGACAACTGAATCCTGGGAAGAGGTACTTCTCTACTGTCATTCTTTCTGTTCATTTTCTCCTTCCTTCACCAAAATTTGACACATTTAGTCCACGAATATGTAAACCAACTACATCAGACAGCCTTTCAGAAGAAAGTTGCTCAAAAGAAAGTTGAAGCATTTGTAAATCTGTTTTGTCTGGAAGGGTCTTTATATTTCACTTCTGGTTTCGTTGCTGGTTTCTCCTCGAAACAAAAGTTCCTCAGTGAAAGACATGACTGCATTGAAAGACAGATACCTAATATACATAGTATCTGCATTCCTAAATTATCTTTCAAGTTTGGAAAATAGTCCAAAATAATGTTAATGCGATCATAAAATTCTCAAACATTTTATGGATCGTGGATCGTGTTGGAGGGCATGAGGAGAAAGGGTGGAAAGGAGATCACTGAAGAGATTGGAAAGGCTGGCAGTAATGGGAGAATTAGGGGAAAACATCCCCTTCTAGAATCTTCTTGGTGAAACACTACACGTGCAGAACAGAGCAGCTTCTGTGATACTAAACTGCCTTCAGCTCACTCTTTTTGAGCTAAAAACATAGCACAGGTAAAAGAGAGAATGTGGCGTACACAGCAGTGGTTCTGAGTGGTGCTATGCCACCCCCGTCTGCCTTAGGTTTGCCTGCAGTAACCTGAAAGGGGTTGCAATCATGGGCAGCTCACACTTTTTTTGTCTAAGGAATATCTTTTAAGGAAAACTTGGAAATTAATAATAAAATACATTCACCCAAAACTTCCAATGTTTGGTATTATTTTTAATGAATGGTGACATTAGTGAATATTTTGAAGTGAAAAGAGGATTTTTCAATATGCTTTGTATTATTACACATTCCTAACTAAGGTTGTTTTGTATCATTTCCTGAGAGTAGGTTTTCTAATAGTTACTTAAGGGAGAACACACCAACATTTAACCATTATGAATCAAACACTACTGATGAAATGCCTAAGGACTGTATCTGACAAACAGACTCCAACTGACTGACTTGTGAACAACTGGTCAAGGTATTAGGATAGATATTTCATCCCTCAACCAAATGACAGAATATTTTAAATAGACAGGTGACCATTAAGCAGGTACGTAGTTAGCCACAAAAGAATGTCTTCATTGGTAGGGCAATTTAGAATTTTAAAAGCTCAATCACAATACCCCACCATTTGGAATTTATTCATTTGATGAACATTTATTAAATGCTTACTATGTGACTACTATGTGCTATATCTTTAGATATATCAAAAACTCCAAACAAGGCTCTTGTCCTCCCAGAGTATATAATCATACATTATCATTCCCACTGATTTAATAGCATAAAATTATTTAAATATGGCTATTAATCAAGCTACTTCTACTTTTTTTTTGAGAGAGAGATTAGCTAGAATGAATGTTGTGTAAAAGTAGGGGGTTGGTTTATTCACCAATGTCAAACAGTACGTATCAGCAACTCAATTAATACAGGTCACATAACATATATTTTAACAAAGATGAACAATATTCCAGAGATTTTTTTTTTAAAGAAACATAGGAATAAGGATTCATTAGGCATATGAGTTGACCAATCACTGTATCTCTTAATAGGTAGGCTCACCTGATATACTAAATGTTACTAATTCCGTGAAGAAATTGTTTATTACGAGCCTCATTCCAGTTATAAATTGAAGTACAGATTTCTGTCAATACTAGACAATCATAATGACTTAGAAGGAAAAGCATCATGCAGTGAATTACATTGATAATTGCAAAATACCTGTTGGGAGAGGTGGTTAGGTTATGGCTATTGAATCTTTTGACCCAAAAGAGCAACATCTGTCCCTGTCGATTGATACTTCATTCTTCTGAATTGTAATAGCTTATTTGTTTTGCTTTAGGGGTTTTTTAGTGCTGTTTCTGTGGTCTTTATTACAATGCAAGCGGCCCTGAAAGTGACCATTAACAATTAACACCACCCCTGCTAAGCCATAAGCAGGTATATATGGAGTTGAGATACCCAGGAGACACTGAGATGAGGTGAAATCTGAAAAGGCCAGGACATGGGGAAAGGTACTAGAGGACAAGTTGGAGAGTACCAAACTAAATGTTTCTAAATTCATACTTTCTATAGTTTACACTTTTGCAGATGAAAAACTTTACCAGCATACAGACAGATGCAAAATCTGTGGGAGTGTTAAAGTTCAAGGAAGAGCACACCTATCAATTTACCCCAATAAATCCCATGAAGAGCAAATTAACCCCCAGTGGAAAATAAAATTTATAAATGGTGCTAGTCTTATATGTCCAAATAAGACAATCTGAAGGAAATTTAAAAACTACCTAAAGCAAAATTGCCTCGATAGCATATTTACTATTATCAGGAATGCTTTTAAATAAATGGCTCTATTTTCCATAACATTTTTTTCCCACAAAACAGACAATATTTCACAGAATCCTCATCCAAAGGTTTAGGATAAATTTAGAACCTAATAAATTAACTCCAACTATATCACAAAAATTTTCCATTAGCAACAGAAAAAAATGTGTGCATCAGTCACCCAAAACCCATTAATATTCTGTAACATGAGAGAATATGAACTCTTTTTCCTAAGACATAACATGCTGAGGAAATATAATTGATAATGAGAAGAACAGACAATCATTATCAATATTCAAGTTATAAACATATAAAATTCCTCTAACACAAAGGTTCTCAAATCTAACTGCACATTATAATCACAAAGGGGAACAGGTTTGAATTTTAAGAAATACTAATGGCTGGGCCACAACAAAAACTAATTAAATCATAACTCAAGGACAGTTCCAGATGCCAGTATTTTTTTAGTACTGATTAATATGTAGCCAAAGTTAAGAACCACTAACAAAGTCTTAGAAACATCTAAACTATTGCACACATAGTAAGAATATATTTCAGTGTCGTGATAGTGTTTCCAAATTAGAACAAGACCTTTGATTTTTCCTTGATTGCTGTTAAGCTTCCATGGTAATAAGCTCCTTAAACAAATACACAATGCTTACATCCACAAAAACATTTGCACCCATTATACACTAAACACAGCTTATTCAGCACCTACTACAACAATAATAAAACACCATCCCTGCTCTTGCCAATTTAGAGGTCAGGTGTTCCTAGAACAACTTCCTTAGATATTTGTATTTGGACACCGAGCTTAAAATTCAATTTCTAATAGAGAAAATGCTATTGTATTACAGAAGGAACAGGAATATATTCTTCAGAGTGACTTCTGTGATCACACGGTCCTCTTTGCTCTTCTATGCAGGCAGCTCTTTCTTGGGTTATAATGTAAACGACAACATAACTCCTTAAATTCAACTAAAATAGTCACCTGAGCTCACATAGCGGGTGCCTTTCCTGACTACACTGGAAATGTTCCGTTCGGAAACTTTCCTGCCCCCTTGGTTTTTAGAAGCACATGTGTGTTTGTACGCATGCGCGTGCGTGCTTGGGCACACGTGCTTCAGATGTGCACGTGTATCTCTGGAGTTCCCTCTTGCACTGGATTTCCTTTCCATCTTTGCTCCCTGGTTACTTTCTATATTTAAATGCTATTGATTTTCACTTCTGCAACCTTGCATTCTCTTGATATCTTTGTTCCTCCATTTTACAATAAACTCTTTATCTGTGTCTCCATTTTTAAAAGCCTATCCTCCTAGTTCTCTTATCTAGAACTCTCTTCCAGTGTGTAACTGTTTTCTTTATCTCTCACCTTTCACCAGCTCTCTCTTCCTCCAGGGTAATCCTACCTCCCCCCTCCTAATCTCCAGTTCTTTCTTCCTCCTGGAACAGTTGCATTTTCTATCACTGCATGTTTATTAGCAAGGCAATGATAGCATCAAATTGCAGTATAATAATACTTTTTCCATCTGATAAGTGCATTTAAGGCTTAAACTGCTTCTGTAGAAATGGATGAAAATATTGTCGCTTATCAACTCAACACTAGATTGGTGTTTTCAGATGCAGATATAAATCCTTTTGAAACATTCTCAACTTTTTAATATTCGTGGCCCAAAAATAACAACTGAATTTTAATGAAATATTAATGTTTTAATATTTAAAATTAAATATTTTAATATTTCATTAAAATTCAGCCTTATATTAAAAGTACAAAAAAATAAATAACCTGACCTGTAACTGAAAGTATATTCAAATGCTAGTCCACACCCAGCATACTGGATAATTACCTTGAATCCAAAGTATGAACATTTGACTCTCAACATTTTTATATTCTGAACATGAAAGACAGTTCTCTAAATAGGAGGCTCTAATCCAATATTCATTACCACTCAATACTATCTTCTAAAATGTCTTTTAAGACTTCTAGAAAATTCTCTAAAAATAATGCTTATCAATTTTATGTTATCCTCCAACCATTTTTAAGTAAATAAAGTTAAGCCGAATCATCTATAATTTCTAATGTAATTCAGGAATTTCTCATATGTAGATATGCTACTCAATTCCATATATTTTCAAACATGCTTCTTAAATCAGTTAGAAAGACTCATTGGACAAAGACCAATCTGATAATGTCCCTTAAACAGAATGGTACAAATGTCAACATTCACAACTGGTCAAGTTTTCAAGAACTCTCTAGGTGGTAAAACTTAACTTCCCTGGAACTCTTGAGCAGTTCCGTGAGTCTGAGCTCTTTCTGTTCTAAATCTACAGATGTTAATCGGTGCTTGATTCTACAACTATAAGCCCAAAAATACATGGGTGTGATTCCTCTACCAAACATAATTATTGAATCATCTATATATACTGAAACAGAATCACTTAGAAGGATAAAATCGGTAAAAATCACAGGGTGTCAGCTTATAACTCATCACCCTATAATATGTATACTATTTTCTTTGCAAGTATCCCTGTCATTTGGATGCTTGAAACTTCTAGTAGATACTGATTATACCTTATCACTTAACATGTACTCAAAGAATGTCAACCAGGAAACTAGATTTATATCTTGGTTTTGCTTTCTATCTTATATAAGATTTATATATTACTGTCTGAATAACCTTGAGAAAGTCACTTTGGAATCATATGACTAGAGAGTAACAGGATGGGGTTAATTTTCTTAATCTAAGTTTCTTCATCTGTGAAATGAGAAAAGTACCTCACCATGGGGTTGTTGAACCCATTAAAATGACAGACTATAGGAGAAACTGTTTCATAAAAATCAGTGTGTTTCATAACTTATTATCATAAGCACATGGCACAGTAGAATTTAGATTTCTGTAAGCTTCTCCACTGGTTGGTCCTCACTGATAAACTGAGACTCAGTGTTTATATTCCTGTTTAGTCCCTTGATAGAAAAACACTTCAAAATTTTCATGAAAAGATTATTTCCTAATGTTATGTCTACAGATGTTATGTCTACAGATAGACAAGTTAGACAAAGCCAGGAATTTCATGCTGTTATCTTTGTGTGCAATCTAGTAACATCTTGAAGATCATAAAGCATGTCTCTCTCTAGTGATATTGCCTCCTTATTTATCAGTCCATCTCAAATCTGTTCCTGTGATAGGCCACTGCAGTGGCAGAAGAGTAAGTTTGATTAATTAACTGTTCCTCCACTGTACAAGAAAGAACATTTTATTTTTATTTATTTTTTTAAGGAAAAATATTTTAAATGCACATCTACCGTGAGGTCTTCCATTAGCGTTAACCAGGTAGTCCACATCTGAACTTGGTGAGTGAAAAGAGAGGAAGAGTTAGCCTGCTCAGCTTTGACTCGAGTAAGCAACAAATGAAAAGGAAAAAGGATGGTCCAAAGCATGTAGCCAGGCCTATAGAAATGTCGTCCACCATGGAGACATTTACTCTTTACAATGTACAGCATTAGAGTTTGATCAGAGTGGTTTTAATTCTGTGTACCTTAATTACAGAATTAGTAATTCCGATTCTGCCTACTTCATTACATGTGAGAAAGGACACTCAACACCTCCACCTCAGTTTCTTCATCTTAAAAAAGTATGATTGGGGCACCTGGGTGGCTCAGTCAGTTAGGCGTCCAACTGTTGATTTTGGCTCAGGTCATGAGATCAAGCCCCACATCGGGCTCAGTGCTGGGCATGGAGGCTGCTTAAGATTCTCTCTTTCCCTCTCCCTCTGCCGATGCTCCTCTTTAAAAAAAAAAAAAACTGGGATAATAATAATACATATTCTAGAATATCTTTATGATTCTTTAATGACACAGTGTATGGATATTCTTCCATAAATGCAAAGCAAATGTTCTGATAGCATTTGGCAGATTTATTATTCAGAACATTGTCATGAGAGGAATAGTGAACAAATTGTATACCTTTACAGAGAGACTGTCCAAAGAATTTAGCTTGTTGGTGCACATTTAGAATAAATAAAGATATTTTAATGGCAGTGGTGGTAGTACCCAGTATTTTCCAAACAAATTTTACCACGGAGTCACTTATTTAAGGAAATGATTGCTATTTTGTAAAATACATCCTAGGACTGATGTTCAACTAGCACATTTTGGGAACGAATTAATCGGTATGTTATAATTGGAGAGGCAAGATAAAACACAGTGACTAAAAGCCTATGCTCAGGAACCAGACTGAAAGTAAGTGCTGGCTTTCCTATCTTGTAGCTATGTAACCGCGCTCGACCTCAGTTTTCCAATCTTTAAAATGGGGACAATAACAGTTCCTACCACACAGGGTTTTATGAGGTTAAATGAGTTAATAAATGTAAAAAGACTTAGCATAGCACCTGGCACATAACAAATGCCAGGCACTATTATATTTCACTATTTAGTGACCAATTCCTAGAGGAAAGGACTTCCTTTTTATGCACCTTTGTATCCCCCTGCCTAGTACAGTGCTTGCCAGATAGATGTCCAAGAGAGTGAATGCTCATTCATTTATTTAAAAGATATTTACTAAGCATTTACCTGTAGCTAAACAACACCCACTTTAAAAAAAACATTAGTGAATACTCACATATCACATTACTTTACCTATATTGTATTAAAGTCTAAGAAATGTGGTCATAATTGTGGGTCCACACGAACTGCTACTAAATTGATAACACAACTCAACAAAACTCATCCTGCAATTTAAAACACAAGAGGTCAGAATGCTGCTGTCCCAGAGGATGTTTTCTGACGCCCATGTGACCTATAACAACACTAGCCAAGCACACCAGATGAACAATAATACGTATGAATCTAGAAGTCTGTGCTTTTAACAGTAGTTTTCTTGAAAGGAAGAGATACAGTTTTACTTTTTCACATTATTACAGTTGCCTTGAGAATACTATGTTGAAGTAAACAATGGTAATATGAGCCTAAGATATAACAACCAGTTCATGACTCTCTCTTCCTCTCACTGACCAACTGGAGACAGCGTTACTGTCATTTGCATTCTTTCCATTGGATAGCAAGGGAATAGAAAAGATGAAATTAAAACTAGTCAAACCTGTTCTTTCCTCAACTTTTTTCCTAGGTTAAGTAGGTAAAGGAGATTTAAAGGAATGAATAAACCTCTTTAAAAAATCCTTGCCACTAATGCAGATAACTGAAAAATGAATTTTTATTCATCTTGATAAAATCAGTCATAAAAACAAATTTTGGTCTGGCAGCTAAAAATAGGTATCATTCAAACACACAAAGGCTTTCTGTAAAAGTTGTTTTAAAATTAAAAGTGCCATGAATGGTTCACTAATTTGTATTTAGTGTTATATGCCAAGTATAGCCAATTCTCACTTTTATATACAGTAGGTAGATGGAGGTAAAATCTCCAAGTCCAAAAATGTAACCATAATAAATGGAAGAGTTTACTTTTTCTCCACATTTATGAGAATAAAAATGAAACTCTTTCGGTGCTCAGACCAAACTCACAACAAAATCCCTCAACTTCTGTTTTAGAATTTTGATGCCAATTTTGAGCTAATGAAGTAACAATCCACAGCACTGTTGCAAAGCTAAAAAGAAAAAAAAAAAATGGGGTTTTATACAAACACTGACAGGCCCTGCCCATCAGTGGCACTAGAAGGCGCCACCATAATTGCAGTCTCCTCAAGACATAACTTCTTTCAGGCTAAGCAGGCAAGCCAATATTTTGTATTTTAATTAAGAAACCTGGACTTTGTTTATAATAATTGACTGTGAGGTCAGTTCTTGCCAGGATATACTTGTAAAAGAGAATTTTTGCCTCAAGTAAGCTTTCATTTAAGATTTTTGGACCAGATTTAAAATTGGGGATTGAAATCTCTTTCAGCCATTTATTTTTGCTTTCATTGTCATACTAACAGTTTAAGGTTATTTATTTGTGTAGATTCCAACCTACTCATCAATGGCCATAAATATTTATTTGCTCCCTGAAGAAAATTTTTAGTCGTACTGATGAAAAAGTATTATCTGCTATGAACACAAAACTCATATTGTTTCTCTCATTAACTAGTTAGAGCTGAACATAATTTGATGCTTGCAGAGTGTTATGAAACATATCAATCAGTAGTCAAGACAGAGTAGAACACTAAAGAGATACTCTAACAATAGATAAAATATCTTAAGATGCGAAGCACCCATATACTAATTTTGACAATGTCTCTTTAGGGGCTGTTCAAATTAAAGCATTTTATGCAATTAATACTTTCAAGCTCCTATTGTCAAAAATATTTTTCTTCTCAATCATAATTGTTTTTTGGCACGTGCGATAATAGCAGTATTACTTAATATTGTTTTAAAAGCAAATTAGAGGCAGAGTACAAGTCTACCTCTAGCAAATGAGGTTCCAAAGGAAACCAAATGGAACACTGCCACCTTTTGGTTACATACATTGTAAGTTGCAGACGTTTACTGTAGGGCTTTTCAATGAAAGTATCTAGACATACTTGGAGCTTTTAGAAAAGTAATCCTATCTCTTTGACATGAAAGTATCTATCTTTAATTTTTTTTTTCTCAGTTGTAGTTCTTGAAGTATTTCAGTTTTCATTCTGCAAGTTTGTCCCCAAACTCTTGAACTTCGGTACCTGGAAACAATTCTTCCTGTTTATTTCATTTTTCTAAAAATGAAAAACACAAAGAGACTTTTATATCCTAGGGCTCTGTCGTGAACTTTCCTATTACTTCTCTTTATACCAAACCATACCACTACCTCACAGAACAGGATTTTGCAGTGACACACTCAAAATTCCCCAAAGCACTAATTGCATTTCTTTCAGCTAGAAGGATTTATGCCTTCTCACCCCAGAAGTGTTTTATGTATACAGTTTTAAATTATAGGGTAAAAAAAAATGATATAGTAGGTGCCTAGACACATATAAGGAATAATTGGTGGGTGAAGAAATGAAGGGCTATGTATAGACATAGATTTCATTTAGGGCAAGATCGGAAGTTATGATGTCTTAAGTTTAGGGACAAAACAAAATAAGAATTAAGAATGGGAGACTAAACAGCACCTTAATAAATAAGGTAAGTAGAAGAACTAGTATGTGGTGTTCACCACGTTATACAATTTTTTTTCAGGCCAGTTCCCACAACCTGGTTGACTCTACTGATAAACAGCCCCTCGTCTATAAAAGTAGAATAACAGTAAATAGCATATAGTCAAGACAATAAGAAAAATATATATATATATATGAATTTCAATAAAAGATATAGAAAATCTTAGGTGCCAGCAACAAAGAAGAAATGTAAAATCAGAGATTTGTAAAGTGACACAGTGGATGTTGAAGGGTTTATCTGGCTCAGGGAAAGCCTCATTTCACAGGGTTGAAGATTAAATGTCCATTTGGGATATGAACATGACCTTGGGACTTATATGAGGTTATGTGTAGAACCTGAGCTCCCTATAAAAAGCTAAAGACTCAAAGAGTGACTCCTGAATGGTAGAGGGGAGGAATAGCATCACTACACCTAGGGAAGTCTAGGGAAGTAATAAGGATATTTAATTTAACCTGAGGATCTCAGGGGGAGAAATAAAATTCTCCTTTAAAGATGAAAACCAAAGAATTCATGGTAGTCTTTCAGAATGGTAGTAGACTCCTCAAGCCAACAAATTAAAAACTAGTCCTAAACCAATTGAACAAACATGAGTACGTACTAAGTACATAGCATCCCTTCAATAACTTATGGTCCACAGTACTCCAACAGGCAGCAAAATCCTTAGTGAAGAGAACTTCAAAATCAAAACAACAAACCATATAAAGAAATGATCTAACATAAGCAGGAGTCATCAAATAAAACAGCAAGTAGTATAGCACATCCTAAACTGGAGGCAATGAAATCATCTGAAGTACACTATTTTAAAAACTATGCTTAAAATAAAGAGACAACAACAACAAAAAAAGAGACAACAAAAGAACGAGAAACCATAATTTAAACACACACGTGCGCGCATGTGTGCGCGCGCACACACACACACAGCAGGACATTGAGGGAAAAAAGGAGGATTTGAAAAATAAATTAATAGAAACAAGAAATATATTCACCAAAATTAAAAAAAAAATCAATGAGTGATTTAAACAACCAACTGGACACAGTTGAAAGAAAAAACTAACTAGGAAATCTAGGAGGCTTACCCATATACATTACAAAAAAATGAAGAGGAAAATATATAAAAATGAAGCACTGGATATCTCTGTAAAACTAATGTTTTACAGCTTTCTCTTCAACAAACTTAGGGTGTTTGTCTCAGTGTTTTTATTTATAAACCAATTTCAAGACAGAATATCCTAGTATCTACCACCATTATACTCTCAAATATCACTTGAAATAATTGTAGAAAAAATTTTATGTGCAAATAGTGTTAGGATGTGTTATACTATTTGCTGTTTCATTTGATGACTCCTATTGCCAAATAGTAAGTGTGGATTTCAAACTACTGAAGTTAAGAATTTTCACACGTTCTACAATGGAGAAATTTGAATTGTTCGTGAAAACTCTAGCTTCTGCTTTAGGTTGCCATGAGTATGATAGGCAACCTTAGAAATAGCTTCCTGGTATTCACGCCCTTGAATAATCACCACCTTCAATGTGGGTTGAACTTGTGAACTTGCTTCTAAGGAATAAAATACAAACATAATGGGATCTTTCTTCCAATATTAGATTTGAGAAGGATTATAGTTTCCATCTGAGCTGCTCTCTCTCTCTTTCTCTGGCTCTCTGGTAAAACAACAGTCATCCTGTTGGAGGACGTTCAGACAGCCTATGAGGTAAAAAATTGAGGCCTACTAGCAACCACATGAGTGAACTTGGAAGTAGATCTTCTGAGGCCTAGCCACAGTCGTATCAATGACCTTGGAAGCAAATCTCTCCCCTCATCCATCCCCATTAAACCACTGGATAATAATACCACAGGTACCACTAACAGCTGCAGCCTTATCATAGACCTTAAGCCATGGGAATCTCCTCATGCTGGGATCACATTCCTGACCCACAGAAAGTGTAAAACAATAAATGTTTGTTGTCTTAAGCTTCTAAATTTGGGGGTTATTCTGTGGCAATGGATTGTTTCTTTTTAATTGTTGTTGTTGTTGCTTTTTAAGATTTTATTTATTTGGCAGAGAGAGAGATAGCAAGAGAGGGAATACAAGCAAGAGGAATGTGAGAGGGAGAAGCTAGCTTCCTGCTGAGGAAGGAGCCCAATGGAGGGCTCGATCCCAGGACCCTGGGATCATGACCTGAGCCAAAGGCAGATGCTTAACAACTGAGCCATCCAGGCGCCCCTTAAATATTATATTTGAGTATAGTTAATGCATTAGTTTTACATAGTAGTTAATACATTGGTTTAAATACATTAATTAATACATTAGTTACACACAATGTTATTAGTTTCAGGGGTACAACATAGTGATTCGACTTCTTTATATGTTATGCTATGCTCACCACAAATGTAGCTATCATCTATCACCATATTACAATACCATTAACTATATTCCTTATGCTGTGTCTTTTATTCTTGTGACTAATTCATTTCATAACTCAAATCTTAAAACTCTCACTCCCCTTCACCCATTTTGCCCATCTTCCATCTCTCCAGCAACCATCAATTTTTTTCTCTGTATTTATAGACTTGATTCTGCTTGCTTGTTATTTCATTCATTTTTTTTTACATTCCATGTAGGAATGAAGTCATAGGATATTTGTCTTTCTTAGTTTGACTTATTTCACCTAGCATAAAACCCTCTCTAAGTCCATCCATGTTGTCATAAATGGTATGATTTCATCCTTCTTATGGAGATATAATACTCCAGTGCAGATATTTGTGCATTTATGTGTACATGTGTATATGTGTTTATACACATACATATATACACACACACAAACTTCACCTCTTCCTCATCCATTCATCTATCAATGGACACGTCTGCTTCCTTATCTTGGCTATAATAAATAATGCTACAATAAAATAGGGGGGTCCCTATGTCTTTTTGAATTAAAGTTTTCAATTTCTTTGGATAAATACCCAGTAGTAGAAGTACTGGATCGTATGGTATTTCTATTTTTAATTTTTTGAGGAAACTCCATACTGTTTCGCACAATGGTTGTACCAATTTATCTTCCCACCAATAGTGCACAAAGGTTCCTTTTTTTCACATCTTCACCAACACTCGCTATTTTTTGTGGTTTTGATTTTAGCATTTTGATAGGTGTGAGGTGGTATCTCATTATGGTTTTAATTTTCATTTCTATGATAATAAGTGATGTTGAACATCTTTTCACATGTCTATTGGCCATCTCTATGTCTTCTTTGGAAAAATGCCTATTTAGGTCCTCTGCCCATTTTTCAACAGATTGTTTATTTGGTGTTGAGTTCTACAAGTTTTTTATATATTCTAAGTATTAACCACTTATTGGATTTGCAAGTATCTTCTCCCATTCAGTAGGCGGCCTTTTTGTTTTTTGATTGTTTCTTTTGCAGCATAAAAGCTTTTTATTTTGATATATTGCCAATAGTTTATTTTTGCTTTCATTTCTTTGCTTGGGAAACATATCCAGAAAAATGTTGTGATGACCAGTGTCAGAGAAATTCCTGCCTGTGCTCTCTTCCAGGATTTTTATTGTTTCAGGTCTCACATTTACATCTTTAATTTTGAGTTTATTTTTGTGTCTGGTATAAGAAAGTGATCCAATTTTACTCTTTTTCATGTAGCTAGCCAGTTTTCTCAAAACCATTTATTGAAGAGATTGTCTTTGCCCCATTGTATATTCTTGCCTCCTTTGTCATAAATTGACCACATAAGCGTAGGTTTATTTCTGGGCTCTCCATTCTGTTCCACTGATCTATGTGCTTATTTTTGTGGCAGTTGTCATAATGTTTTGATTACTATGGCTTTGTAGTCTTGAAATCTGAAATCATGATACCCCCAGCTTTTTTTTTTTTTCTTTTTCTCAAGGATGCTTTGGCCACTCAGGGTCTTTTGTGGTCCCATACATATTTTTGTTTTGTTTGTTCTAGTTCTGTGAAAAATATTCTTGCTATTTTGATACAAATTGCATTCAAATTGATTCTTACATGAATAATATTTTAACTTAAGAAAATTATTGGTATCAGTATCTCAACATTTATATTGAAATGTTAAATAACAACACTTGATAATCCAGTTTCTAAAGAATATGGATCTGCCATTAATCAACTCTAGAGATACAAACAAATTTTTTTCAATTGAAGCATCCTATTTGCATGTGTTACATCCCTAGAAAAAGAATCCCATGATTTTCCCTCCTGTGTATTTTTGTTTTGCTTCTTCATGGTCCATGATACCAGGGAGGTTGTCAGTACATTGAAAATCAAACTAGAACAGGAGCAGATTATTCTGCCATTTTTCTAAATCTTTGAGTTGTCCATCAAATCTGGGGCTGATCAGTCCACACTTGTTTAACCTGTCCATAAGGTTCACAACAATTTTCCCAGCTAGTGATCATTGATGATTTCAAATTCACCGATATAACCAAGCTTCATCATCACAGTTAGAAACTATACAATGGCCTAATAAGAACCCGGCATCTGCCTCTATGGCATTATTAATGCTCGGGAGAGCATCTGCCAGCACATTTACACACACTATTATGGTGGCACAGAAAGATGGTGGCAAGAGCTAGAGATAAGATTTTTTACTCATTAAAGAAATTAGTATCAAAATCTGTTTCCTGTGTTAAAAAATGGCTAAGAAACAAGCTATTTAAAAAAGATAATCTAAGGGACATGCCATCCATACATTCCTCTAGAAAATTTAATCTAAGGATATAACATAAAGTAAGCTTAGAAGGTTAGCTTAGAACTTCCATAATGCTAATGTTGAAAACACTGTCCCATCTAAATATGTCCCTATTTAAAACATCACATTTTTATTTTAAAATTTAGTACCAGTCGGGCACCTGGGTGGCTCAGTCAGTTAAGTGTCTGACTGTTGGTTTCGGCTCAGATCATGGTCTCATGGGTCATTGGATGGAGCCCCAGCACAGGCTCCACACTCAGCAGAGAGTCTGCTCAAATATACTCTCCCTCTGCCCCTCCCCCTACTCACATTCTCTTTCTCTCTAAAATAAATCTTTTTTTAAAAAAAATAAAAGTAAAATAAAATGAAATTTAGTACCAGGGAAACATGTTTATTCCATGGTTGCATTCATTCATTCATACCATAAATTATTTATTGTCCTACCATAAATTAAGCTTTTAGGTTGGTACTGAGAATACATTTGTTAGAAAAACATGTCTGCTCTCCCAGAAGGAGCTAAGGAACAAGCAAGCATTAAACATGGATCAAAAGAAAAAAGATACTAAGATGGAAGTTTTAACCAATACCTTAAGATAGCAGATATCAGACATCAACAAGAAGTGATAAACATAAAAATTTTCAAAGGAAGTTTATAAAAACAAGTTAGACATCCCATAAGTCCTTCATCTCAGGAATCAACAAGGATCAAAAGTAGAAAAAACTGCTGGTGTATTGTGAATTCCTCCTCCTTTTTTGGGGAGAGAACTGGGGAGAGTGTTTCTAATATCAAACTTAATTACAAGAATTTCAGGGAGTCTTCTCAGAGAACATGGTCCTGTATGCCTTAGAGCTGGGAATTATAGCAGCTAGTCTTCTGCTATGATCTAGAAAATGTAAAAGCAAGAAACCACAGGCTAATCCCTCTCAGGATGGGCAAAGGGAGGTGGCTGAGTTGAGATGGGCCTGTATTCCCAGAATTTGATATAAAGCAAAAGATATTTTGAGGCTTTTCTGTAGACTAGATCTGGGCCACAGAGAGGGGAGAGTCAGGGTGCAGAGCTCTGTTAGAGGCTAGCCCACAAAGACTACATAAGGAGTGACCTGGCTATAGTCAGTAGAACTTAAAAGCCACCCCAGGCTTCTTAGAGCCTACAAGAGAAAGAAACCACAAGCGAAAGCATCACTTACATCAAGATAGTAATTGAGAGGTCACTGGTGATAGAGAGTAGAAGTAGGTCTAAATAATCCACAGATGTGCTGTTCAAAAATAAAGGGTCCATATTGGACATCTGTAGGCCCAGAGAATAGGAAGCAAGCACATGGAAACTTGCAACCTGCTGCTCTTACTTTCCTACATTAGTTACCTAAGGCTGCTATAACAGATTACCTCAAACTGGGTGGGTTATAACAATGCACACAACACAGTCCTGAAGGCTAGCAGTCTAAAATCAAAGCCATTGCTCTCTCTAAAGTCTGTAGGGGGAGGATCCTTCTTTGCCTCTTCCAGCTTTTCCTGGTTGTCAGTAATCCTCAGCTTTCCTTGGTCTGAAGATGTATCTCTCTAGTATTTCCCTCCCTCCTCACATGGCTTTCTCCTTTGTGTGTCTGTCTCTCTTCTTCTAATAAGGATACTGGTCATATTAGATTTATCCAGTATGACCTCATTACCATGAAATATTCTTACAAAGACCCTATTTCCAACTAAACAGGCATTCTGAAGTCCTGAGTGGACATGAATTTTTGAGGACACTACTACTGAACCCCATACACTCTCCTACTTCTCACCATTTAAATTACCAGAGTGGTCAGAAAAGGTAGCTAGTGGTGCAGAAGGTGAGCGGTCAATAAGAAGAAAGTATTCTGATCATTTCCCCTTCAACCTCTACCCCCAACTCCTCGCTCTCTTTTCTGGCTTGATTCTACATTTTCATCTTATGCCAGCCTTGGCCTTCCAGTCATGTTCCCAAGCTTTCAGTTCCTCAAACTGGCCACACTCTCTCCTGCCATAGGACATTTACTATGCTGATCCTTCTACTTGGATTACTCTTCTGAAATATATCTCTGTACTGAAATTATGCCCATTCCTTCAGAATTTGTATGAAATACCACTTTCTCAGGACCCAAATGCTGGTTATCAGTCTAGGTCCATGGCAAGGTTTTTATGACAAAATAAAACATTAGCTAAGGAGCTATAGTAATGATGATACAAAAATATAGATCAATAAATTGATAGATGCATATGCATGTGTATATAAATTTAAGCATAGGCATTAGTGTAATGGCAAGATGTGCTTTCTTGAGAAAGACTGATTTTTTTATTCTGAGATTTTGCCTTTTTTGCATTTTTATAATATTAAAGTACACTTTATGTGAGCACATTACAGTGTTAGCAGATGGCAGGGATTTTTTTTATTGTCCTTAATTGTCAAAAATGCATAAAAATTTTGAAAGCTGGCAAATTTATATGAGTCAAATTAATAATTTTATTGGCTTATGAAATCAAAAAGTCTAGGAATCACATAGAATCTAATGATAAGACTTCCATACGGGCCACTAGAGGAATGAAAACATGGAAAAAATACTCGTTAAAAAACAAAAGTACTCTCCTTTCACTACTATTGCCTGTTAACCTGGGTATTTTACTCTGTTACCCTCACAGCTGCTAAACCTATTATTCCTATGTTTACCTTTGATCCCTATACAGTGTTTCTCAATCCGTTCATTCACTGTTGTCTTACTCATCATAGTCCAAATGATCACCTGCTTCAGAACCGTCTTTCATAAAGTCTCTGAATTCTTCATCTCCTTGAATTATTAAGGTTCTCATCTCACAGATCGATTTCTTTGGGTCCTGGCAAGTGAATGTGTTCTCTGCTTCTGTTCACAGAGTTGTGCCGTAGCAGCTGGGCCCTCCTCACTACAGCACAAGGTACTTATTACTGTAACCAGGTTGTTGGCAGTACTATCTTCACAATGGCTTTTCCAGGCTAACCTAGTAACCTCGACCTCCCATTACAATTCAAGACCCTCTTCAGTCGACGTCATAATTTACTGAGAACTCTTCACAAACCTGAAATTAATTCCCT
>CM052802.1:86423952-86440834 GCA_028533885.1 Nasua narica | reverse complement strand
ACCTGACCCAAAACCAAGAGCCAGATGCTCAACTAATTGATCCACCCAGGCACCCCTGATGCATACTGCTTCTAGACCTAACCCCCAAAATGTCTCTTGAGTATTCTTTCCTGAATACTCACAGGCTCTTTTGGTCCATGAATAGGACCAAAGAATTCTGAGATGGCAGTCACACTAACAGAAAGAAGTGGTATTCTTAAGTGACTGCTTGCAATACAGTCATTAAACTAGCTTTGGACTGCAATGTAAAATAAACCACAAAGATTTTCTCCAGCTATACAATCTGCTTTGTATTATTCAGAGTAAATGCCATTAGCTCCGAGAGGGAAGTGAGGTCCACGGATGATATACTGATACTATATACTATAGTTGGGACAGGTTTCAAAATATGTAGGAGGCCACCTCAGGATCCTAGACTGCTGTGCTGGGAAGACACTAGAGAAGCAAGGCAACCAAGAAGATGCTACTAAATTCTAGAAACTAAAGGCTTTACAAAGATGCATTAGGGTGCCCTGGGAGGAATTCCAACCAGAAATTGACCATACGGTGAGGGGAGCAGAAATTTCCAAAGACATAAAAATAAAGAAGAGTTGTTGAAATTTCCTAAGTGTCCTCCCTTCAGGATTATTTGTGGTTTAGAAGCTACAAATTCATCATTTTGGGCTCATGGCAGCTTGTATGCCTTGTGATAAGTCTTTTACTGTGTAGTATGCCAAATATACTAATACAGCAAGAGTTGAAATTTGCACACTATAACTCAGATGTACAAAAAATGCTCTTTTAAAATCCAAAGATGATGTCATCTGTCTCAAGTTTCCATTTCTACTCAGTAGATAAAAAAAATCTTTTAAATACTTTCAAGGGAGCCTGGTCCTTTCAGGTTCAACAGTTTCTTTTGGGTATTAGTAACTCAAATTTGTCATATATAAACTGACTGATTTTTTTATTTTTCCCCTCCTCATTCTTCCTGCTTCCCTCCCAAGGGAACCTACAGTCTCAGGGAGTTAAGCTACCTTCCCCTGCAACCAAGTTTAACTGAATTAGTGACAGAATTCTCGGCCAGATCTGCTGAAATGTGCTTGGCCTCCCCTGGTTCATTTTCTCTCTGCGCTAACATCAGCTGCTGAAGTCCATTGCCCCTCCACAGCTCTGACGCACACTCCACAGCCCCCTCATACAATCTGGTTCTTTTAAGCACTTCTAGGTCAGCCAGGAGGGCACAGGAAACTTCTGGTTGCCTAGACCCATACTCAGACGACTATCTCAATCCTAGTTTCCTAGGCATTTGCCTCAACCAATTCTAATTTATCACCCTGCTTTACTATCCTCAAACCACACTGAGTACAGTGCTTGGAATTTCCCAAACTATATCCAGAGATGAAGAGCAAACTTGCTTTTTCAAGGTTCTCCTGTACCACGTCTCCTTCTCCCAGGGAAACCTCAATTCTTATCCCTCGCTCTTCCTTTCCTTCTCTCTAGGGAAAGGGATTGCCATTTTCCAAGCCAGTAAGATAAGAATTTCCCTGATGATACACTCTTAGATGAAAGTGAGCTTCAGTCTCAGAATAACTTGAAGGGTTACAGAAGAAATTAGGTTATGAACAATGAGGGCTCACTCTCCCTGTGTGACGTGGTCCCATAGTGAATTCTCCATGGTTCCATAGTAAATTTGGGGCGCAATCTGAACACTAATAGTATCTTTCTACAGAAAACAAATACCAACTTTCCAAGGAAAATAGATACCTCCCACCCTCCACCAGGTAGAGTGAACAATGTGAAAAGTCCCAGTGCTGAGATGCTACTCTGAGGAAAACAATAGGCAAAGATTTAGTAATAGGGGTCAAACCAAGAGCTATCATAGAATTAAGACAATTTAAAGTAGAAATAAAGAAGAAAAACTTAACAAAATTGTCACAGAAATTTTCTTATACAGCATATCTAAGGATAATAAATCCTTTCTAAAGAAAAAAGAAACCCACTAGACACCATTTTATAACTTTGAAGGACTTAACATTATTTTAATATTATTTATATAAATCTGTTTATAGGACATAGGTTAAGTCACTGTCAAAATATCTAGAAGTCCTTGGAAGGTCTAAGTTAAAGCTCCCCTTTAAATATTTTATAAATACTTGAATTGGGTGGTTATTTCTGACAATTAGAGTCAAACTTATGGTGGCCAGCAACAGCAATATGAGGTAAACAGTCCCCTTTAACAATGTTGTCTTAACCTGTAATCCTTTTGAACCATTTTGGTCTTATTAATTTTCCATGGAGACACCTGTCTCGGGCTTTTTCCCATCCTGCTCCCACAGCCAGAAACACCCTACACCCTGCATGTCACAAAATTCATACTCTCCATTCGCTCAGGCTCCTTCTCAAATACTAGCCCATCGGAAATGTATTTCTTGACCACATTTTATAAAATTGAACCTCCCTTCTCTCTTACCCTCTGGTCTCCTTTGTTTTCTTCAAAGCACCAATCATTACTTAATAAATATTACATATTAACTTAGCATTAGCCAAATAAATAGATCTGCCTACTGTTTTATCTACTAGAACATAAGTTCCAAAAAGGCAGAAACATAGTCTTTCTCCTTCTGCATTCCTAGCAAACGAGGTATATTTACTGAATACATGAACTACACTATATCTTCCTGCATATGCTACATATTACAAACACATCTGATTAAAAACTTGGAAAGAGTATTACATATGGGAATAGTTGTAATGTAGTGATATTATAGGTGTGTTCTATTTTTTTAAACTAAATTTGCAAATTATTGATAATTACATGCATATCATAATACAGGACTAATAGTTTTACCCCAGGCTTCACAAGTGTCTTGGTGAGCATCAAATAAGGTAACAAACATAAAATTGTGAAAATAAAAAAGAGTTTGATTAATGGAAGATATTGCATTAATGTGATGTTATACCTTAATGACATATGGTAAAAATGAATTATGAAGATAATTAACAGCTAATAAATGATAGAGAACATAAGCTAATTCAGGGTTTCTTGATTAGTCCATATTATCTTTCTGAATTTACTGGGTTATCTATTTTTTAAATTTATTAAGATATAACCTTCACTAGTATCTTCCAGTTTCTTCTATTTCTCAATGTCAGATTTTTATATTGCTTCCCAGATTTTTATATTGCTTCCCAGAGTTTATATTGCTTCTCCAAACTACTTCCATAAAAACATGTCTCATATATAAAGGCAAATCAGAAATACATTTTACTATATATCATGACCTCTAAGTTTAATTGAATCCTATTGGAGGAGGAGGAAATCCTTTTAAAGGACGTATTTAAGGGAAGAAAACCCTATTTTTATAACTAATGACAAAATAATGCTATAAATATTAACAATCATATTGACCTGTAGTGCATTGAAAAAAAGACTAAAATCTCAGTTATGACACTATATTAGAGTGACAGAACACTTTACCTCATATATGATTACCCAGGGTGTAAGCAACCCCTAAAGACTAACTTTTCTAAAATCTTCTGCAGCTTTACATCACCGTAACATATCTTATTGTACATTTAGGTAAATATTTTCCTTTCTCCAGTTTCCCTATCTTTTGAACACCCTGGCCTCTTCCCAGAATATTTAACTAATACCTTTAGAATTCATTATAGTATCACTTATGGCTTTGAATTCAAGCCTACAGAGCCCAAAACATAAAAGTACACTCTTTTGATCAGAAATATAGGCTTACTCATACAAAAAGCTAGGATGAGTAGCACAATCTTGTAGGCAAATAATATACACCAATGATCTAAAGAAACAACAGTGACTATTTTTCCCCAGCCTTATTTTTATAACAAGTGCCTGGTATTCTAGTTGAGAACTATTGGACCAATCAAGAAGGTGTTAATTGGGCTTAGAGAAGTGCCAATTATGTGATAAAATGCACCTGGTGGAAAAGCATACTCTAGACCCTCCTTCCTCCAAGGCTGACAAACTTTAATCTCATGGATTTGGATACAACATTATTTACTGAATGACGGAATTACCTTTTGGTTTTTTTTCTCTTTATAACTTTAACTCACGCTTATTGTAGAAAATACAAACACAAAAAGTACTGCGTATCAATACAACACAAAAAGATCAGCGTCTTCATCTCTAAAATAGGGATTATCATGGTTCGTTTTTCGTATGGTAGCCCAGAAAATTCGGTGAGTTAAAACATGTACCTAGGGGCGCCTGGGTGGCTCAGTTGGTTAGGCGACTGCCTTCGGCTCGGGTCATGGTCCCGGAGTCCCGGGATCGAGTCCCATATCGGACTCCCGGCTCTGCGGGAAGTCTGCTTTTCCCTCTGACCTTCTCCCCTCTCATTCTCAGTCTCTCTCTCTCTAATAAATAAAAAAATAAATTAATTAATTAAATAAATAAATAAAATCATGTACCTAGTTTTTAGTAAAAGTTCAATAAATGTTAACTGTAATAAATATTGTCGATATTACTGTGATTAATAGAGTACATAGGACAGGTCCTGAATCAAATAGGTACTTGAATGTCCAGCGAATTAAGAGTTGAATAATAAGATGGGTTGGTCATGAGTCCTTTGGCTTTTTGTCAATAAGGAAAATTCCTGAGAGTGTCAGGATGGCTATCAGCTTCGTCCGGAATTCCAAAACTCTAGAGGTCAAGTTTTATCAACCCAGTTTTCTGGTTTTTTACACTTGTGTTCAAGTATGCTTTGAGTGGTTCTCAAGGCATCCAGAAAATCCAGGTGGCACTTGAATGCTGTTTGCCCAGAATACAATTGAGAATGAACAAGATTTAGTAAAGGACATATTCCGCCTGTCATTCCTGCTCTGTGACTTCATAGCCATATAGCCTCTGTGAGCTCCAAGCCTATATCTGATAAATCTGTGTCTTTATTTGTAAAATAATTGAGGTAATATAACTATTCAAAGTGCCGAGAATATATATATATTGTATAGTGGATACAGTATGAGTATAGTGGATACTCATCCTTTTTAAGTGCACCATATAAATTAAAAACTCATCTTTAAATTGGAGGGGGCGGAGGACAGAGAGAGGCAGAATAGGCCTGTTCAGAATCACACTCTGCTAAGCTCCTCAACCATCAACCAAGGGAAAACATCTAGTTTAGTCCAATCACGAGAACGTTTGATTGAACCAAGCCTCTAATTCTAGGAGGGAAGTCTGCAGTGCCAAGACATCAAGGTCCACACTGCTAATGTCAAAACACACTCAACTCCATCTCAGCCTGGACCAGCCCCGGAACGCTTTCATATCAGACTTCCACTCACAGCCGAGGTCACCACCAAATGACCCCCTCTCGACCATCTCTCCTCTTCCTGTACACTGCTATTCTATGCTTCCAAAATCTATTTGTCCACTTAACACTCAACTCTTTCTGTGTGCTGGAGAGCTTCATTCTATTTAAATTAAACTCATCTTCATCATCAGACTTTCCCGGCATGCTCCAGCACCTGCATGCCTTAAGGAAAACCCTGCTCTCCTCAGAGACACTTCCTGCCATAGCCTTCTTGGCGGTGACTTCTCTCTCACACCCTAGTTCTTTCTCTCTCCATGTTCATGTGTAAAGTCTCTGCTCCTTTGAGGTTTATAGCTACTATTCCCATATCCACTTGGATTTCAATAGCAATCTCATAGTATCCACTCCACCTGCCAAGTGCAGATTTATCACATGGTAAATGTTAATGCTTCTAAATCAGTCGTCTTTAGTTCGCCATCGCCTTGATCCACACCTCTGTCCTGCGTGTTACCATGTAACACCCGGTCTCCATGACTCATCTATATTATCTAATCTATATCATGGCTCCTTAATCTCCCTATTCCATGTTTTCCTGAGCTCCAGGCCCTACAGATATTTCCATTTAAACATTCTACAGGCAGCACGCAGTCAAAGATTGAGAAATGAATGCAGGCATGCCAACCCAATTCCTTTTATTATCTCAGTGACTGGTTTCATTACCACACAGTTGATGTAATCTAGCCAGTGAAAGTCATTCTCAAGCACCCCCTCTTTCCTCATCTACCAAATATGAGCAGCCACAGAGTTCTGACAACTACATTCCTGATCCTATCCACTTGATTCAACTCAGATATACTGCCTTAGCTCGGACTCTAGTTTCTCGTGCACATTGTTACGGTGTCCTTACATCCAATCTCCTTACTCTCAATCCTAGCACCTTCAAATCTGTTCTCTACAGAGATTCCTTCCAGTCCCCTACCTAAAATCTCTAATGCCTCCTCAAAGTTTTCGAGAAAATTCCAAAATTTTTTAGCATAAAAAATCAGGCCTTTACAAGATGGCTCCTTCCATTCCTCAGTAGATTCTGACACCTCACTGATCTACTTGCACATTTCAAATATACCAAACACATTCTCACCTCTAGATCTTTCAACGTGCTAACATGCATCTCCCTATACCATGTCTTCCTTCATCTCTGTTGCCTAACCATCTGGGTCTCTTCCACCCATGCCTGGTTAATTCCCATTCATTGTTCAGTACCCAGGCTAAATCAGATTCTACCTGGAAAAGTCCAGGAAACTTTTCCCCGAGGCTCTCTCCTCTCATCCAGACCACTGTCCTACTTTGGGTTAGATGCCCTTCATAGCAGTTCATCTAGAACCCCGTGCTGAATTCCCATATAGCAGTGCAAAATCCCCAGACAGCAGTACAATTTCAAAGTACTGAAATTGTCTATTTACTTATCTATGCCCCAAATTCTATTCCCTCTTCAACCTACACTGTCAGTTTGTCGAAATCAGGATTTGGCTTTACTAATCTCTGCAACCCCAGTATAATGCCTACAATTTGGTGCATAAATAATTGAGGATGAAGGGACGAAGAGAGGAAGAAGTGAAGGACAGAGGCAGGGAGGCTGGGTTTCTGGAGCAACTGGGGTCTACAGATATTCCCCAAAGGTCTGCGCAAACATATCAGACCTGTGCAGGCTCTGATCAAGATCATCAAGAAGGTTTAGGAGCACCATATATATTTAGAACACAAAAAAGTCTCTAGGATGGTTACTTCATAAGTACTTCATACGGCAAACAATACTAGCTCACAATATGATATATATTACTACGAATTCCTTATGTGTATTCATCGATTCAATTCTCACAATATGATATATATTACTACGAATTCCTTATGTGTATTCATCGATTCAATTCTTAGAAGCATCCAAGGCAGCCATACTGTTTTTCTACTCAATTTTGCTAAGGAGAAATCTAAAGCTGGGGGCGATGACATAACCTGCTCGAGATGACACCAGCAGGTCCAGGCTTTGAACTGAGGCAGCCTGACTCACAGCCTGCGCTCCAATCCACTACGCAGCACAAATTTTAATTACATCTATTTATGTTGACTCGCTACCCATTACTGAACTTCACAACTCGTTCTTTATTCACATGGGTTTTATAAGATGGGCCAAAGAAGAATAATCAGACAAAAAAAAAAAAAAATAACCCTACAAACTACACACACACACACACACACACACACACACACACGCACAATCAGGAAATAGTTTGAAACGGCAGTGGTGGTGAAATGGGTTTTCATACTTAGAGCAGCCAGGAGTGAAGGCAAGGAGTGTCTGAGAAGCATTGATCAGGTATTCAACCAGGAGCTGGGGTTAGACCTGTAAGTTTCCTACCAGGTAACATACAATTCTGAGTGTATGTTATTATTTAGGGCTACCCAAGAACTGTGCTCAAATGAACGCTCACCCCTTCTCTGCTTACAAGCCAATGTATAAAAAATCATTACTCTTAGAAAGCCAATGAGTGGGGCACCTGGGTGGCTCAGTGGGTTAAAGCCTCTGCCTTTGGCTCAGGTCGTGATCTCAGAGTCCTGGGATCGAGCCCTGCCTCGGGCTCTCTGCTCGGCAGGGAGCCTGCTTTCTCCTCTCTCTCTGCCTGCCTCTCTGCCTACTTGTGCTCTCTCTCTGTGTGTGCCAAATAAATAAATAAAATCTTAAAAAAAAAAAAAGAAAGCCAATGAGTATAGACAGTCTTTCCAAGCAGCTAGTCCAACCTCTAAGATTCCACGTTAATCTATCTTTAATTCAAGTCTCTTTCTGTGCTGCTACGAATGATGAAGGGGTGCCATTTCAAAGAAATGGCATTTGACCAATTTTCCCCCTCCCAATATAAGAAGGCTCATCCAATTTTTTCCAGACCCGCATTAAAAGGTGAATTAAATGGAAGATTCTCCACTTCTACAACAGATTTCTAAAATCTGCATCGCACTAATAAGTTGCCTTTAAATAGTCTTTCTCTACTTCATGGAAAATGCTATGTTCTTCAAATGCTTGCTGCTGAGCTACAGTTTTGTAGACGAAGCTACTAAAGATTTTGGTGATTATAAAGCACTCATTATAACTTCCCAGGGTCGCCTTACACAGCCTAGCAGCTCCTTCAGTATATAAACTCTACCAACCGCCTGACCCATTAACGATTTTAGGAGTAAAGGACATGGTGTTTTGCATAGAATAATTTTTGAGAAAACCCTGGAAAGCCAAAAACAAATCTTTGAAAATAAATACTTAAAACACTAGATACACAAACAGATTAACAACAAAACTGATTGTTACTGGAAAACGTCTCTCATATGGGAAGTATTAAGTGATTTTGTCACTTAATACCTTCTCTTCAGAAAATATTTTTCTTTTTTCTCAATTACCCTTTGGTTTTCCAAAGTTTTGGACTTCTCTCTCACTGCATGCACTCTTGTTAGGATCCTGTGGAGACTCGTAAAAACATTTTCTTGTATCCCAGATGGCCCTCTTCTTTTGTGTTTCATTTTTTAGAGGCAACACTACTTAAGAGCTGATGGTTAGCAGTCCCTCTACCGAGTGGGCTGTTTTTGGTGTTTAACAGAAAATACAATTCTCTAAGGACCCGCGCTTAAAGAGAAACACAATAGCTACCTACATCCCTACTTTTAGTGGCAAACGCACTCCCTGTAAGCTGAAGTCTGAAGGGTACTTAGTGATAAACATCCAAGAAATACTTAACTTAGAAAGTGGTACAAACACACACACACTTTAACCCGTGACATTAATTAGGTTTGTCAATCATTTCTTATGCATGACGGGATTAAGAAAGATTTTTACACCGTGATCTAAAACAGGGCCAGATCCCAGAAAAACCACTATCCCCAAACAGCTTCTAAGCCAGAGTCCAGGCCTGGGCACCCACAGGTCTACTTATCGGCCTCTCTTTCTAATGTAGCAGCAGAATCGATCTGGTTTCCAGGATTTCGTATCCTAGGGCATGAGATATGACACATCTCGTTAGCCTGATTCCTTTCATTGCCTACCTGCTAATCATCTGTCAACGGCAATACTGTTATGTGCCAGTTATAAACTGAACCACGTCCCCCAAAATTCATATGTTGAAGTCCTAACCCCCAGTACCTCAAAAAGAGATGGGATTGGAAGGCAATTAAAATAAAGTGAGATCATATGGGTGAGCCCTAATCCAATGTGACTGGTATCCTTATCAGAAGAGGAGATTAGGATACAGACACCAGATAGGCGCCATGCAAAGACCATGTGAAGACACAGGGAGGAGCCGGCCATCTTTACATCAGGGAGAGGGGCCTCAGAAGAAACCAAGCCTTCCAACACCTTGATCTGAGACCTCTGGCCTCCAGAGCCCCTGTTAAAAAAAAAAAAAAAAATTCTGTTGTATAATCCGCCCAGTGGGGATACTTTGCGATGGCAGGCCAAGCAGACTACTACAGATAAAGGTCTCCTTCACTGGTATCTAGTCCAGGACACATCACCGGACCAATCTCATTAACTTACTTCGTTTAGTCATCTACCCAGGTAATAACCTACGAAGGCAACAAAGTGAAGCTGGCCCTGAGCCCATGGTGTATATGCAACTTCAGACAACAAGAACTGAATCAGAGAAATCAGCAAAATATTTTGAAAGTTAAGAGCTAAGCTGTCTCTTCGACGGTTAAGAATTTCACACACAAGAGGGGAAAATAATTCATCCCATATCCAGTAAGAATATTGCCAACAGGAAAATAGGCAGCATCTTCATCTATCTTTTCTATTTCTTAAAGATTAAGTGTCCTTCAGTCCTTATAGGGAAGTACCTCATGTGGGAGAGTCTCTTATCTTACAGTGCCTTCTAGCAGGCTGTGAGTATACCACAATTACTAACCAGGAAGACAATTGCTCTGATGATAATTCTATATTTGAAATGGAAATAACTCTTGAATTACTAAGAAAATATTTTCAGACTTGGAGGGGATTGTAAAAGCTGCTTTAGCACTATAAAGTCAAATCCTTCTCATTTGCTCATATATAAGTATAACCTACTTCCAAGATCATGAAAAGAAAGGGTATAAGTCTGCTAACACTTGGTGGTTTGGTAAGTCATTGTGAAGAGCGGTTCAGTGAATCATGAGAGACCCCTATTGACCTTTCTAGGTATTATGAGAAATCCATCACAAGCTAAGAGTAGTGCATTCTCCTGTGCTTCTGAGCATTTGTGTAAATCAAGGGTTCTTGAGATCAGTGTCCATGATACCTACTGGGAGCCCAGTAACTATTAGCAGTCCAATAATAGCCATTTGGTAATACCAGGTTGTATTGGCTAGAACTAAACTGCTTACAAGTAAGAGGTGCCCCACGGAGAGTAGATTAAATGCAAGGGAATTTATGGAAAGGATCCTGGAACCTCTCACCATTCTAAAATAGATCTAGACTTGGGTCTCAGATACACTGGGATATGGAACCTGAATGCAGTCCGGCTCTTTGTCCATTTTTTTTCTTAGTTCCTCTCTGCACATCTCTTTAATTTCTTCTCTGTCCAATTCTCTAGTTCATACAAAAGTACACAGGGATACCAGCAGAAACAACATTCAAAATGTTGCAGTTTTTCACTAGATGTAGCAAGCTTGCTTTAGTTGATTCCTAGTCCAGATTCAATAATAGTTTGGGCAGGGGAGGCAGCAAATTTTAGAAAAAAACAACTAGCAGACATTCCCACTGGAGTCTGGTCTGTAAAAGAATGAATGAACAAATAAAGGACTAGTTGTTCATATTGTCTGGCATCAGAAAATTAAGATGGCCTATAAAGGAGCATACAAAAGAATGAATTTCCATATTACCGTACTGATTCTCTGTGTCAGATGGCTGTGAATAGTTAATATATTCAATTCAAATGATATATCATCAATGTAGTGGGAAATGTTAGTAATGGAAAAAGCCAAAAATATTAAATCAATTAAAATCCCTAAAATTCATAAACTCCAATATATGAAGCTGAATGAATTTCATAAAAATTTTTCAAGTGTGAACATTACATTTTCCTTTCAAAAAAAAAGGCTGATATATTTATTTAAAATGTGGAAAGATTAGACTACAATATTGGAATACTAGAAAACAGAGCAAAGCCCGCTCTTTGTTGGACATCTGGTAAGTTTCTCTAATTTCAGAGGCGCTGTCACTCTTGTTCCCCAAAAACATAATTAGCCAGATTAGGTGTGGGTTTAATGATTTTTGGACAAAATTCTTCCCTCTGTCACAAATCTCTGAGGCATCACTAGAGGTTTTCTGAAGAATTAAAATATTTCAGCACCATCCTATCTATAGCCTACCTCTTAACAGTTTTTCTGTAAATATTTGTTGAAGACACAAATCTCCTCTGCTTACTTTCCCAATCCAAATGGTAGCAAATTCAGCCCAATTTTCTGGACAATTCCCAAAATGGAAAAGGAAGGAGATGACCATTGAAATGTAAAGATCAGAAAATGAGAGGAGACATAGGATTTCAAAATCAGGGAACTTCATGTTAAAATTCTAAATGGTTATGTGGTAGATGTCTGATCTGCACCTTAGTTCAAATAAGGTGTTGAGGGAAGCATTGACTTCACAGAACTAAGACCACCTAGGCTTGAAAAACTCTAAATGCAAATGAATGATTCCCTAGTGTCCCTGCACATCACCTAGAACTAGCAAGTGTTCTGGCCACAGAATTGTGTTAGCAGGAAATCAATCTGAGAGCTGCAAAAAATTCAATAAATATGTTCAGTTCTTTGGGGCACCTGGGTGGCTCAGTTGGTGAGCATCCTACTTCTGGTTTTGGCTGGGGTCATGATCTCAGGGTGATGGAATCAAGTCCCACATTGGGCTCTGTGCTCAGTAGGGGTCTGCTTGAGATTCTCCCTCTCTCTTTCTCCCTCTGCCCCCTCTCTCTCTGCCCCCTCTCCAAATGCCCCCATTTGCATATGCATGAGTGTGTCCTCTAAAATAAATAAATAAATCTTTTTTAAAAAAAGAACTTAGTTCTTTAAAATCTCTAATAGCCTTTTAATTTCCAAGAATTTCTAGAAAATTTAGATAGATAGATAGATAGATAGATAGATGATACTCTATATAGTAATGAAACAACCCCTGGAAAACATCCTAAAACCAACATGCTAACTCTCTGTCATCCTAATGAAAGTAGGTGAGATGTCCACGGGCTTGACAAGAAAAGTACCATCACTGGGTCTGTGTTCCTCACTTTTCCCTTGTATTTCTAGTATTAAATGTGACAAGGTAAAAATGATCTCCTCCTACTCTCTTGGAGTTCTTGTTCACCATTTCCATTTCTCCTCCTCATCTTACACACAATGGTCCCTTTAACCAAATAATCTCTTATTTAGCCAAGTAAAATCCTGGATTACAATTTGCATTTTCTTTTGATTTTACTGAGTAATAGGATTGAGGTATTATAAATCCTACTAGTTTGTCCTGTATAGCTGAAGCATTATTAATAAGGGACATAATTTGTTTATATAGAGATAGATTTCACTCTATTTCCTTTCTCTATTTCATCTGGAAACTGAGAGTTAAATCACCCTTTCAACTAAAATTTACATGGTTCTACCAACACAATACAAAGCAGGAATTAAGTTTAAAGATCCTATATAACAAATTTTAGTTCTCAGTTTCCAAATCCCATGAACCATCCAAATAAACTCTAGATGATTTGTTTAAATGTTCCCTTTCAGTCTATTTATTTAAAATACACAAGAGCTAATGTGCTATGTTATACTTGATTAATGCCCAATTAAATGTAAATTGTAAACCTGGCATATTTACTCAGGAGTTAATTCTCCTTATAAAGTAGGGCATATATTCTTTATTTTATTCAACACTTTTCATGGATTTTATATTTGAATATTATCAAATTGCACATTACTGAGAATGCTACTGAGCTGTTAAATTTCCATCATCAGGGACACCTGGGTGGCTCAGTGGGTTAAGCAGCTGCCTTTGGCTCAGGTCATGATCCCAGAGTCCTGGGATCGAGTCCTGCATTGGGCTCCTTGCTCCGCAGGGAGACTGCTCTCTCTCTGCCTCTGCCTCCCTCTCTGCCAGCTTGTGTTCTCTCTGTTAAATAAATAAATAAAATCTTAAAAAAAAATTTCCATCATCAAATTAAAGATGAAGTCACTGCTAACACTCAGCCTAAACTCTGACCTTCAGTAGAAATTACTAATTACTCATTTTATTTTGCCTTCTCCCAGTATGTTGCTGATTCATTCTTCTTCAAAGGGAACTTTAAACTATTTTCATTCCATTCACCATATTCATTCAATACCCACAATATTTTACTGATAATTTAATAGGCCAAGTCTTTACTTGTTGTTTTCCTATGTAAACATAAGAATTCAGTACATATTGATTTATTTGATAATATATTTTAGTACCTCAGTAATTTTAGCTTCTGAGGTGCCTGGGTAGCTCAGTGGGTTAAAGCCTCTGCCTTCAGCCCAGGTCATGAACTCACAGTCCTGGTATCCAGCCCTGCATCTGGCTCTCTGCTTAGCAGGGAGCCTGCTTCCCCCTCTCCCTCTGCCTGACTCTGCCTACTTGTAATCTCTCTCTCTCCATGTCAAATAAATAAAATCTTTAAAAAATAATAACCGTATTGTTATTAATGATTTTTCACTTTTTTAGAGCTACTCTCAAATAAATTAGGTTAACATTCATGTTAGGTATTAGGACTCAGGAAAGGTGTTATTTAAGGAAACCAGCACTATCTTTTATCATAACAACAACAACAAAAAAGGTAAATGATATTCATGAATGATGCAATTAAACCTCTTGAATTGAGGTTTAAATTAAAATTTCTTATGATGGGACACCTAGATGGCTTATTTGGTTAAGCATCTGACCCTTGATCTTAGCTCAAGCCTTGATCTCAGAGTCATGAGTTCAAGCCCTGTATTGGATTCCATGCTGGGTGTGGAGCCTACTTAAAAAATAAATAAATAAAATTTTAAAATAAAAAAATTTTTCCAGAATGCCTTGGGTTATTTATTAATGGTTTTAGATTTATTCTAAATATTAAGATTAAAGCTAAACTCACTAGTTTATAAAGCTCACAGATTTATAGTCATGTAATTTAATTTCTCAATTAGGAACTTTAATACATACAATTTCTTACAAAAGTGTCTAAAATTTTATTAACATAGATTCTTTAAAAATTCATTTCTTACTATTAAAAAAAACTTTTGCCCTTTTATAAACATGTGTTGTCAATTCCTTCTGAAATAGTTTTGTCACTTAAATCTAGCCCATTTTAGTTTTCTACAGTCCACTTACATGTTTTAATAAAACAATCTTCCCAGGAGGGACTATGAGAAAAAGGCCAGGGGCAAAGTCCATTTATTCAAATACAGTTGAAAATAGAGGAAAGAAAATGGGCTAAGGCTAAAGACCAATTGTCTTTAGGTGTTTACAATAAATGGATGAGGTAAATACATGAACCAGCGATCACCAGGTAAATAAGCTGTAATAACACAGGAACGCTCAAAGTGCTGTGAGAGCCTGTGAAGAGGCTCAAGAGCACAGGCAAGGACTTTCTGAAAGGGTGAGAAGGGCATCCTGTCAGAGGAAAGAATATCTGTGAGGACATGACAGCTTCAAAGAAACTTGAATAAATCCTGTGACCAAAAGATAGGAGAGGCTCACAAAGTAAAGCCAAATAGGGAGACCATTAGTGATCAGGAAAGGTCTAGGTCTTGAATGACACAATTCATTTCAATTTCACCCAAAAGCAATGGAGAACCACTAAAAGATTTTAGACATATTTCCTTTTTTTTTAAGATTTTATTTATGAATTTGACAGAGAGAGGGATCACAAGTAGGCAGAGGCAGGCAGAGAGAGAGGGGGAAGCAGGCTCCCCGCTGAGCAGAGAGCCAGATGCGGAGCTCAATCCCAGGACCCTGAGATCATGACCTGAGCTGAAGGCAGAGGTTTTAACCCACTGAGCTACCCAGGCGCCCCGAGATATTTCCTTTTTAATGGTGCTTGTGCAGTATACTAAAAAAAAAAAAAAAAAAAAAAAGACATCCTTCAGCCCCTAGACCATCTTCAAAAATTGTTTCTTACATATCCTTCTGGGAGAAGTTGGCTAATGTATAAATCCACAGTGAACACCAAATGGAGATCTTATTTTGTATCAGATGCTATTCAAAGTAAGTTATATTTATTAACCCATTTAGTACTCACAACAGGGCTATTAGGTACACTACTAATATCCTTTCCATTATACAAAGAGGAAACTGAGGTTCAGAAAGACTCCCTAACTTGCTCAGGGCCATAGAACCAGTAAGTGGCAAAGTTGGGCTTTGAACCCAAGAGCAATGGCTCCATAATCTATGCTGTTTGCCACTATGTTCTGGGATTTCACACCCTTACATGGGTTTGTAGGATATGTGGAAAAAACATGAAATAAATATTTTACCACAAATGACTCACTCTCTTCATTTTACTCTGCACCTTGTTCTTTCAGGTAATCATTTACCTTGAAGATAGTTCCTTATCAACACATTTTGATCCACTTTATTCTGACTACACAGTATTCCATTACATAAACATTCCAGACTAAAAGATTTGCATATTGATAAATAGTAGGGTTCCTGACAGGCTTGGGTCTTAGAAATAATGCTGCAACCCAATTAACAGCAGAGGAATTGTTCAAAGGAAATATTTTTAGTATTACAAATATTGTACAACTGGGGCACCTGGGTGGCTCAGTGGGTTAAAGCCTCTGCCTTCAGCTTGGGTCATGATCTCAGGTCCTGGGATTAAGCCCCACATCGGGCTCTCTGCTCAGCAGGGAAACTGCTTCCCTCTCTCTCCCTGCCTGCCTCTCTGCCTACTTATGATCTCTCTCTGTCAAATAAATAATCTTTAAAAAATTCTTAAAAATAAAAAAATAATAAAAATATTGTACGACAGCCTGTCACAGAGATGTTCCGTGGCCCTCTCATCAGTGTGAGGAGAATGCCTAGTACCCAACATGGCTGCCAATGGGAGTTTTCATCAAATTTTGTTTTTTAAAATTTTTTGCCTGATAAGTAAAAAGTGCTTCCTCCAGTATTTTATTTTATTTTTTAAAGATACTTATTTGAAAGAGAGAGTGAGGGGAGGGGCAGAGGGAGAGGGAGAGAATCTCAAGTAGACTCCTGCTGAATACAGAGCCCAATAGGGACTCAATCTCACAACCCTCCGAGATCATGACCTGAACTAAAAATCAAGAGTCAGATGCTTATCCAACCGAGCCACCCAGGTGCCCCAGGCCACAGTATTTTAAAAATAGCCTGATGCCATGAAATCAGTGTTTTAGAAAGATCATGCTGGTCCAGTATGGTGGTTAACTCGATCACACCAGGACTCAAGGCAGAGAAGACAGGTAGAAAACAGCTAACAGCAGCCTGTGTAAAAAATGAGAATGGCTTACCCAGAGCAGTGTCTTGAATGTATTAGGAGAAAAACAAAGGGGGAGGGAGCATATCACAAAAGCCAGCTATTGACCTCTGTTCATGATATTTAATACTA
>CM052802.1:86407719-86423452 GCA_028533885.1 Nasua narica | reverse complement strand
GGAGGATATACCTTTGAGGAGGTTAGAGATTGGACAGAGGTAGATTTACAGTGAAGCTGAAGATGAGTACATTTCAGGCTCCTTGCTGGCATAAGCCCATTTCAAGGTCCCAAAGAAATCTAAGCAGTGCATTCACATGATCATATGTTTTTGTAAAATGTTTGAAAGAAAAACACTGAACTGCAATTGTTTAAGACTGATGGCTCATTCTTGTCCAAATTCCCTTCTGTCACACTTGCCCTTTTATTGGCTGCCTTAAGAGAGGTAATAGGCATTCAAGGGATCTATCTAAAATGAAATTGAGTTAGTTATTCATTTAGTTTGACTCCAGTGGGATATGTTTATTTGGTTAACAATCACTCTTGTGTATAGTTAAGTTCTTGCTACCATTCCAGAGTAGGACTGGCTTCTAGGAACAATTCTACCACTCACTGTGTTGATTTCTTAGCTTCCTGACATAAAGGAATAGAGCCAGAGGACACATGGCAATATAAGTGTATCCTATAGTGGTAGGCACTGGAAATATTTGGGTCATGGAAAAGAAACAAGGTAAAATGAACAGAAACAGAACCTATCCATGGAAATTCTTCCAATCATGATGTATAAAATTATAGGTAGAGAATTACTTCTCAGTGATATATAGCCTAAATAGGGAAGTTGTCTTGTGACAGGACTACCCTAGATAATGTAACATAAAAAACTATAAATGCACCATAAATACGTTTTTCTTTTTCTCCTGGAAATTAAGAGAAATAGAATATATCAAAATTCTCAGATTTGGGAGGCTGAACAAATCTCAAACAAAATAAAAAAAAATTCACCATGAAGAACATTGTAGAAAAAAATAAGAAGAAATTCATAGCAGTTAGGAAGAAATGAAAGATTACTTACGAAGGAACACTAACTAAGCTCAGCTGAAATGCTTAAGAGCAGCACAGGAAATAATAAGATAGTGAATATCTTCAAATTCGAAGAGAAATGTCTCTCAGTATCTTAGTGAAAACAATGCTTCTCAACAAAACTATCTTTCAAGAACAATGGGGAAAAAAAAGACTTGATTATAGAAACAGATTCATGAAAAAAAATTCTTAAGTGTGATTTAAGAGGCAAGGAAAAGATTCTAAGAGGAAGGCTTGAGATACAGGGAGCAATGAGCAGAGAAACCAGTATCTGAAAGAGCCTTGTGGATAATGATTTAAAAAAATAGTAAGATTGCACTAACACTAGATAACAAATGCCTCTGAGCCAGAAACAGGCTCAAGGCAGTTAAAGCAGCCTCAGAAAAGATACTGATTCACGTTAGAATTCCTCAAGTTTACATTGCATGTTATAATTTCTAGGATCCTAATTAAAAAACTATAGAGCAAATAAATCAACTCTTAAACAGAAAGAGGAAAGGGTAAAGTAAGGGGAAAATTTTATCTAAAAAAAAAAAAGAAAGAAGAAAGATGGAAAAGATACAAGAAAGTAAAAATAATTCAAGTATATCAGTAATTATAGTACATTTAAATGGATTGATTTCATAAATAAAAACTAAGAAAATACCATATTGATTAGATTAAAATCACACAAAATACTGTTTACAGAGATACTCTGAAATTTAATGAACCAAAAGGAGTGAAGGTATAAGAATAAAATAAGTTATGCAAATATTTGACACATGAAAGCTGCTGTTTTTAGAGCTAAAAGTGTGATTAGACATAAATAGATTTACTATATAATAAATTTTTTAATTAACAAGGAAGTTAAAATGGTTCTAAAATTCTATGCACTTAATAAAGTCACAAAGTAGATAAGGCAAAAAAAAAAAAAAAAAGAGTGAGAGCATGAGAAAGAGAAATGGAAAAATAACCAATGTAAGGGGAGCTTTTAATATCTATCTCTTAGTAATTGATAGATCAATCAAATCAGAAAAAAAATGGAACATTTGAATAGCACAATTAACAAGCTTGAGCTAATGAGATTTTTTTGAACGGTGAAACAGAAATTAAGGAATATACATTCTACTAAATTAAACACAGAAAATAGATCATGTAATAAATCTATTACATGATCAATTTTCAGTAAATTTTGAAGAATTGGGTTAGTGCAGCACCCATCCTCTGATCAGAATGTAATTAAATTAGAAATCATTTTTGATAATATAAAATGTTTTACACTTTAAGAATTTTTAAAACACATCCTAACCCATGAGCCATGAAGAAATTATAATGAAAATAATCATATCTTAAAACTGACATATAATGCAAATACAACATGTAAAACTTGTTAAATACAAATGAACAGAATTCAGAGAAAAATGTAGAGCCTAAATGTTTATGTCATAAAAGAAGAAAGGCTGACAATGATGCATTAATTATACAACTTAAGGAATTAGATAAAGGAACAGAACAAAACTAAAGAAAACCGATAAAAAGGAAATGACAATATGATCAGAAATAAACAAAGTCTCAAACTACGAGAAGAAAGCTGTTACCAAGTCATTAAGAAAGTTAAAATAGATATGCCCCTTGATGGAGACAGAGGGAGGGAAGAGGAGGGGAGGGGAGGGGAAAGCAGGTAAGGAGAGGGAGGGGAGTTGAGTTGTTCAAGGACAGGGGGAGGGTGTAAGTCACAGAGGAAATCTGCTGGATTTCAGAAAGCCCTTCAGATTGGAGGTTAGAGACAAAAACATTACAACTGGCAGATACCAAGCATTGACTTCACAGTGAGGCTACAGCTACCTGTAAGAAGAATGTCACAATAAAACTAGGCAGGCAAAAAAAAAAAAAATGCTGTTTATAAAAATTCTTTTTCTCTACTTTTCTCATGATTTTTGTTGTTTCTCTTATTGTAAAAATATTTATAAAAAGTTCTTTGAGTCTTCTCTGCTGCCAGTTCACATTCCAGTCTCCTGATTACTGATAGTGCTCTCCAGGACTGACCTCGGAGTCATCCCAGGGTCACGGTTTTCAGAACATTCTTGGAAGATTCTCATAGTCTCCTCACAGTCACCAACTGATGATATTTGCTATCCAACAAAATCTCAGATCTTACATTAAACCTGTCAACCACCACGGTAACTCTACAGACCTGTCTCCACTGATCCCAATCTTTGCATCACATGGGATTTGATGACAAAAGAGAAAGATTATTTTGAAAAACGGGAGGCGATTTCTTGGAATAGTTTAAGGGAAAAACATACCTTTATAAAGATCCAAATTAGAGAAGTAAATGAAGCTGGAAACTATTGTTTTCGTCTCTTCTTTTCTCATCTTCTGTATTAAAAGAGACACAGACAAAAGATTAGTATATTTTATTTGAGATTTGAGATCAAATTTCTGAGCTTTTGAGAAAATACATTGACAAAATACATCATAGACAAATAATCAAATACATACTAAGGGATCTATAAATCTGTATATATACATACATATGAATACACACACACACACACCTCAAAGAAAAATATATAAATGGTAAAAATAATTTATAATAGAAACACAGATGGACACTAAACATGAAAAATCCCATTTTTAATAGTAACTGAAGAAGTGCAAACCAAAATGGAATATCATTCTCAGGGATCACATTTGATTAAAAGCAACATCCCATATTATCCAGACACCTATTTCTGATAGTTGCAGTTTGCCATATAGAGTATTTTTTTAAATTTTTTATTTAAACTCAATTTAATTAACATATACTGTATTATTAGTTTCAGAGGTAGAATTCAGTATTCCATCAGTGGCATACATAGAGTATTTCTTTAAGTTTCTACGATAAAAATAAATAGTACAATTGAATTACATGATTTAACACTTTTAGTTTATCCAAACACTTTGAAACTAGGCTCATATCCAACTACTTACTCAACACCTGAAACTCAACATAGCCAAAACTAAATGCATCTTTCCCAAACCTCCTCCACCCACCACCTTCCCCATCTCACTATCCTCACAGTTGCTCAGGTCAAAAACCCTGGCATCAACTCTTTATTTCACTCCCATATCTAATATGAAAATACATTTTGCTGGCTCTACTTTCAAAATCTATCTGGAGGCCGGCAATCATCCCCACTGCTGGTGGAGGGTTCCAAGCCGTTTTTTGTTAGTTATTGCTTCAGCCTCTTACCTGATCTCTCTGATTCTATTCTTGCACCTTTACAGGATACTACCAACAGAGCAGCTAGAGAGAAACTCTTAAAATGTAAGGTCAAATCACTCCTCTGCTCAAAATCCTGTTTCCCCATTTCACTCAAATGAAAAGGCAAGGTTCTTGTAATTGCTTCAGCATCAGTCAGTATAAGTGTCCTGCTTAAACAAAACAAAACAGCAACAGTAAAAAAGAAACCTTGATGGCTGGACACAAGGTCACAGTGTGATGCAGGATGAGTGGCTCCTAAGTATCTCCCTCCCAAGGGAGACTCAGGAAGCTAAACTCCCTAGATTCCTTTCACCTGTGACTCTGCTGTTCCCTAAGGCCATTTTAGCGTTCTCTGCCTGATCTCCTCCTCTGAAATGACCAACAATGAGAGAGAGAGAGAGAGAAAGAGAGAAGACAGAGAGAAGACAGACAAAGAGAAAAAGGAAATAAGAGTGAGCTAGCTAGATATTGGACTGCAGGTTTTAGGAGCTACCTCTATAAGAGGCATCAATCACTTCTGCCCACACTCTACTGGCAAGAGTTCATTTCACATCCCCTTCCAGACTATAGGGAAGAATAATCTGTGTATCCAGGAGGAAATGATGTGGCACTAGCTCCTTCCCCTGCCAGGATCTCCCTTTCTTAAAATATCAGTGATGAAATTTTTCATCTTCTTCAAGGGTTTGTCCAAATACCACTTTCTTACTGAGAGCTTTCAGACCAAACTATCCAACTGATAGTTGCATTCCATAATTCCAATCACCTTTTCACCTACTTTACTTTTAATATTTTCCCGAGTGCACTATCATTTCCTAATTTATTATTTACTATGGTTATAGCTTATTATCTCTCCCTCTCCTGCCAGATGTAGAACATTGATATATCTTTTATTTCTAGAAGAGTGCTTGGCACAAAATAGGTACTCAATAACTAGTTTTCAATAAAAATTATAAAGTTGCTGTGATTCTCTGACTATTATCTTTGATTTTAGTTTTAAGCTCCTGATGTCAGTTCTCAGAGGTATAATCTTTTCAACTTGATTAGTTAGATTTTATATATTTTTTCATATGGCAAACAATGTCTTTTATCTATAATTTTCTCATTTTTATGATTTCTAGTTATTATTTGATTTTACGCCTATTAAAATTGCCCTATTTTCTCATTTTAAATTTTTTCTAAATTTTGACTTCAATATTTAAAGATTTTATCAATATTTAGTCATTTATTTTCATGCTTGTATAATTCATATAATACTTCTTCCAAATCCCTGTTATGCTATCAATAATATCACCTGACAGTTTAGACACAGTTAATTGTTATTTTTCAGTGTATTTCATATTTTTAGTATCCTCATGACATTGGCATTTTGTACATATTTATAATTATTTATACTTCATTTTATTTTTTGTTTCAATTTTCGCTAACATTTTTATAATTCATGCAAATGAATACCAACTTAGCTGATAGAGAAATTCTAGACCACAAATTTTCCCTTAAAAATACAAATGTTTTTCCATTATCTTCATGTATTTAATGCATTAAGTTTGGAGATTCTGCCGGTTTCATTTAAAGCTGATAGTTTTATCTTCTGACCAAATGCTATAGGATTATTTCTCTGATTTCCAAATTCAAATATTTTGCTAGATTTTGTCTTGATGTTAGTCTCTTTTTATTAATGTTTCCCTTGTTCCAAGGGAGATCTAGCAATGTGTAGTTTCAAGTCTATCTTTAGCCAAGAAAGTGTTCTTCCTTTAACTATTGTTTATTGTTTTTATTATTTTTTATGAGAGCAACAATCTGTTTTCAAGTTCTGCTCTTAGTTCTTCAACTTTTTTAATCCCCACTACAAGACCATCCATGGAAATTTAAATTGCCTTCATTAGATTGACTTCAGACTATAATCTCTGTAGTTTATAATGCAAATTTCAATTAGGTTATTGCATACTTAACTTTCTTAGCTCACCCAGCTAATTTAATTCCCTTTGTATTTGTTTCTAAGCTGGTTCTCACTTCTTCTCCATTTAGTTTATTAGCTTTTTGCCTTGCATTACTTTTCAAATTATCTTATCAGCATAAAGCTGTCAAGTAAGTTTCCCATCTGACTTCTGGGTCTGTAGTTAGCTGGGACTCCTGGGTCCTTGGATTCAGGTCCTTTGAATGGTGCCTTACATTTCAGAGGTGCAAGTGAGTCCAAGTGAAATGTTTCTTCCTCTCCCAAGTGCTCTCAGAATTTTCCAGAATTCTCAATGCTAACCTACTTCACCAAAAGGGAAAGTTTCAAATTTGGCTTTTAGAGATCCCATCAATCTACACCATATCAAGCATAAATTCCTGAAATTTTATGGCACATTTAGTATTTTTTCCTAGATGCCAGCATTAATTCTGGGTTTATTATTGTGTCATTGCCACCAGAACGTAAGAGGCAAAGCAAGAAGTTATTGTTCAGGCAACCATTTTATCTAAAAGGCCTTCAAAAAGATTTTCAATTAAATGTTTTAAGAAGCAGGGAAGAGTAAAGTTAACTCTACAGGGATTCCATGTCACTGACATTGGTCTGTTTTTCTTATTATTGTAACTCTAGCTTCAAAAAAGGCCAATGTCACCAAGGGTTTGTTCTTTTTAGGGGTATCAGCCCTCTCTTGGCAAAAGTTCTCACTCAGAAAATTTGGGAAATCAGCCCATCTGAACAAGCTCAGTATCTCCTGTCTGTCATGATGATAACAATAAATATTTGCTTGGCTCATTCTTAATAGTTGACAAGCAAGTCTCCCTGCTTACACGGGTGAGTAACCTCCTCAAAGCCAAGCACAGTTGGTGCCTGCAGAATCTTCTCTCATAGACTAACTTACCCGTTACAGGCTTTTCAGAGGTGCTTACACGGCTGTCTTGGAGGCTGATCCTACAACCGACATCCAAAGCTCTCTCCTGGAGACTTAAGATCATCTTAAACCTTTACTTGATTAATTGGCTGTTTCTCCTTCCATACAAACATTCCCCAACATAATCCATAGAAGCCGCTCCTGCCTGAGGGAAGCTCAAATTTCAGTTGTGTCAATCATCTTCAGAGCCAAAGGATACAAAAGGGCAACTGTAAACTCTTTACAGTTAGATGGCTTTTTCATCTATGTCACTGCAGAATCTGGTATATGAATTTCCGACTCTTTCCAAGGGCTCAGTAAAAGTCTAGCGTCCACACAATCACACTGGCTTTCTTGTCACTAATTCTGTGTAAGGTATGGTTAACTACATTCTTCTTTAAAGTTCTAGCCTTTTAGGGGCCTTAAATACTGTTTAAGAGAGGTCAGAAAGTCTTCCCATATGAGATCTAACCTTAATTCTACAAAAACCAAGGCATTTTGATTTTTCTTCAGTTTATACCCATATGGCATATTGAAATATAATAGGAAAAAAAAGAATAACTTTGGCTTGAATCATAACAAATCTAATTATCATTAACCATAAAAAGAAAGGTCAAGAGCATACTAAAATTCTTTTTACCAGCCTACATACAACTGTTTAAAAGGCTAATATTAGAATAATTTTCATTGTGATATAAACCGTAAATATTTATACTCATGCAAATATACTGCCTCAGCTTCTAAAGATAATTTTTTTGCCTCTATAGATATATTTTTAAATATTCTATTCATTCATTTGATAGAGAGAGAGATCACAAGTAGGCAAGGAGGCAGGCAGAGAGAGAGAGAGGGGGAAGCAGGCTCCCCGCCGAGCAGAGAGCCCGATGCGGGGCTCGATCCCAGGACCCTGAAATCATGACCCGAGACGAAGGCAGAGGCCTAACCCACTGAGCCACCCAGGCACCCACCTCTATAGATATTTTTAATTCCAATAGAACATGATAATATTTATGATGTTTGGATGGTAGAAAAAAGTCATTGTATCATATTACATCTACACAGTATCCTTACTTTAAGATAGCTTCAAATGCAAAATTGGGTCAGAATGGAGATAATAGTTATTAATAAATGTGGCATTCTTGAATAGGAACATATCAATAGGTTTACTGATATAAGTAGACTCATAGTACCAGCTGTAACTTTAATTTTTCACATTAGTTCCTTAATATGTCATGCCAGGATGAGGTTATAAATTCCTGTGTTTTCATTTTTTAGGAACCTTTACCAAAAAATAACAAAAGGAATACCTTTGTATCTGTCAGCATCAAATCTTTCATGAAAATTTTAACCTTAGAGGGGGCACCTGAGTGACTCAGTGGGTTAAAGCCTCTGCCTTCGGCTCAGTTCATGATCTCAGGGTCCTGGGATTGAGCTTCGCATCAGTCTCTCTGCTCAGCAGGGAGACTGCTTCCCCCCCTCTCTCTGCCTGCCTCTCTGCCTACTTGTGATCTCTCTCTGTCAAATAAATAAATAAAATCTTTAAAAAATTTTAAAAAAGAAAAATTTAATCTTTTAATCTTAAAAAATTCATATCTTATTTTATACTTTTATTTACACATTACCTATCCTGTGCGAGATAGGAAAGATACTGTAGATTGAGTCAATGTATCAGTGATGTGCTAATAAACGTTTCAAAAACCTGAGTTCCGGGCGAGGTGGGAAGGGAAGCTCTCCTGTGTACTGTTTGCCAATATCTATGGTGGAATGATGCCGTGATCTTTCAGCTAGGGTTCTGGACACAAATTAGATGTCACCAAATAGATGTACTTGCATAAATTTTAGAACGAGAAAAGTGAGCCAGAAGCAATTTCCTCTGCCGGAAAACAAAGCCATAAGGACGTGAGATATTCCTGCAAATCAGTGTACCTGTCCCCTCTCTAGGTTGCTCACTGCCCATAGTCTACTAGGGCAGCAGCAAGTGCAGCTCTCTCCTCCCCGCATACCAGCTCCCTGGGGGTGCTCTTAAACATGATAGTGCCCAGAGCAATCTTAGAGGAAGCATGGGAAGATACTGATGAGTCAATCTGTGATACTCAACTTAGGGACAGTTTAAGGCCCACTCCGTCAGCCTTGCCATACACTGTATGAGTCTTTAATTCCCTACGTTAAGTACTTGATGCTTAAAATTTGCCACACAAACTGGATTTTTGTTGATTCCCATTTACAACTTGCAAATGCAAGTTATGCAGTTTCATAACTCTGCATATCTAACCATATCCTCTCCTCAATTCTTCAGATATCAGCTTAAATATTAATTTATGAAATGTTCTTAGACAAAGCCTTTCTTTCTTTTCCCAGAAGTCCTATAACTCCTTGTCTCTTCCGGCCCCGGATCCTGGCTAGAAATGTGCTAGTTTTAGGATTTAGACAAGTTCAAGACAGATGAGGTGGGTACAAATCCTCTATCTGCATAAAGACAATTACCGGTGGGAAAGACTTCAAGGGAATTAACGGTAGGCACAGGAGACTGAGCCAGTAACACCCACCTTGGTAGAGGATCTGAGTTGGGATTTTGATACAGCCTTTCTTTTCTATTTCCTGAGGACTTAAGTCTCAATCCCAGGGAGAGTGGGGGCTACCAGCAAACAAAAACAAAAACAAAAAAACTACTAAAACTTTGAATATTATTGGTATACACACCATAAAGTAGAAAGAAAGACTGTTCCATAGTTTAGGTCACATACCATAATTATAGAGCCTGAGGACCATCAGCTCCCCTAACATGTGAAGGGTACCCACATAGTTCATGGAGCAGCTTCAGCTGTGACATTCTGGGGGCACTAAATTCTCTGTAGTAACTAAACAGTCTATTTGGCAGACCCAGAAAAATCCTGTGGTATCAATGACTTTGCCTCTTTGGGAGGCAGAGGACAGAGTAAAGTCATGTCCGGGTAGAAAATGAGGCTAGTATCTTTGATTATGAAAAGAGGCAACAAGGTGTATACACACACACACACATGAAGCTGCTTTTGATAGCATTCGGTAGTTCCGATAAGTTTTCTACCAGGTTTTTTTTTTTTTCAGCACGTATAACCAAATCAGAAGAAAAAGAATAAATGGAGAAAGAAAAAATGGCAAGTGGCTAGTAAAGCTAGAATACCCCAGTCTAAAAACGTACGAGAACCACCTAAGAAACCGTACAAACATCCGGGGAAAATAGTTTTAATGATGGAGAATATAGTCAGAGGAATAATTGATTTTAAAAACATGATCTGGGCACCTCGGTGGCTCAGTTGGTTAAGCAACTGCCTTTGCCTCAGGTCATGATCCCGGAGTCCTGGGATCGAGTCCTGCATCAGGCTGCCTGCTCAGCAGGGAGTCTGCTTCTCCCTCTGACCCTCTCCCCTCTCAAGCTCCCTCTCTCACTCTCTCTCTCAAATAAATAAATAAATAAAATCTTTAAAAATATATGTATGATTCTTTTTATTACCAGGCTTATATGGCCTGACATTAAGATTGGACAACTTGGAGCTCTTGGGTGGCTCAGTTGGTTGAGCGCTCCACTCTTGATTTTGGTTCAGGTCCTGATCTTGGATTGTCAAGACTGATCCCCACCCTGGGCCTCATGCTGGACATGAAGCCTGCTTGAGATTCTTTCCCCCTCTCATCTCTCCCTCCCCCCAGTCACACACACACACACACACACACACACACACACACTCTCTCTCTCTAAAAACAAAACCCAAACCAAAAAAAAAACATTGTATAAGTAATGGGTGGCACGCCATGATAGGTATGTATGTTATCTTCTCATCTGATCTAGCCTATAAATTTCCTAAGGATCATTTATGAATTCCATGCAATCCCTAGCACAGTACCTGATATATAACAGGGGAGCAAGACATGTATTAAATGAACATATATTTTTTTCTTCTACGCATTTTCTACTCTACCAAACACTCCACACATGTGCAAACTCTGCCAATACTATAAACCATGGTATTTCACATTCTACTAATGTAGAAATCACAATAATAGGCTTTCATAAAACTTCATCCTGAAAAAAACTAAAGCACTTTCATATTTTCTTATTTCTAATCACAATACTTTTCTTAGGCAGCAAAAGTAGCAATAGTTAATTTTATATTGCATATGATAATGTGGTACCAATAATTTAAATTATTTCTGTCAATATATAGTTATTTAGTTACTTTCCTCCTGAAATAGGAGAGAAAAAAAATTAAATAACTTGACAGTGGTTCTATGCTAATTTCTCTAAAATATGCTATATTTTTGAATGTCCACAATAACTCTGATTATGGGTTTTTTTTTCAAGATTTATTTGGGAGGCACCTGCATGGCTCAGCTGAACACCTGACTTCTTCTTTTAGGTCATGATCTCACATTGTGAGATCAAGCCCCAAGGTGGGCTCCGTGCTCACCAGGGAGTCTGCTGGGAATTCTCTCTCTCCTTCTCTTTCTGCCCCTCCCCCCCACTCGCTCTTTCTCTCTCAAATAAATAAACCTTTTACTGTTTTTTGGTTTTGTTTTTTAATTTTTAAATTATCTCTACCCCCAACATGGGGCTCAAACTCACAATCCTAAGATCAAGAGTCACTTGCTCCACAGACTGAGCCAGCCAGGCACCCTGATTATACTTTCTTTTGAACATTATTTAGATGGGTCAAAATGATTTAAAAAACGTATGTACGGATGTAGCAGAAAGTCTCCCCCCCCCTTTGGTAGGGTAATTAGAGTTCCCTTTTGGAAAATAAAAAGCGAGTAAATACGCTGGCAATTCCAATGAGTGTCTTTAAATATTAGCTCTGCTGATTTCAAAAGAAGCCAACTGGTGCCATATTATGCCTTTATTCTCTCAAGAGAGAGCAATCTTGTATAAGACATGTCTACCTTGAAGACCACCTAGTGTTTTACAAGTACAATTTCTAAAGAAAAACATGACAAAAATATGGCCTAAGGCAGTACCACTATACGACCAAATGTTTTAAGCTGCAAAGAAAATCCTATACTTGACCAAATTTGCATGCTTTTTATATTTGCCCTTAACGGTAACCATTTAATACTCTGGGAAAATGTATATGCGTATATCAACAAGTTTCCCCATAAAATCATATCCTGAGAAGTTCTAAAAAATAATATTCTCCAAAGAGGGAGTTCTGATGTGGGTTGAGTCAGAGTGACAGAAAAATCTGCTAATCTCCTATCAGGCAGAGAGCTAAATGACAGTGCTATTAGAGACTTTGATGATTTTGGAGGCAAATTTAATAATGATATAAATCAAATGTTAAAATAATCCTCTAAGGAAACTTACTTCATTTGGGAGAAAAATAAAGTTTCACCAGTAACCATAGTGAGTTGATATTATTGCAGTTGTTTTCATAAGTTGTTGCCATGACTTTTTTGACTTTTGGGCTAGATTTTACTTCAAATACAACAGATGGCAATGATTACACTTCTGTAACTTTTTTTTTTCTTGAATAACTAAACAGAGCACAATAAAATAAACAGGCTTATACACTAGAGAGTTTTGTCTTGTTTCATTTTTTATTAAAACTAAAAGTGAACAAAGTAACTCAAACCAAATATAAAATGAGACCTCCATGTGTCCCAAACTTTACCCACAAATTTTAAAATATTAAAATATTCCACTTTTTACCTTATTCGTGGTTTCAAGAGGACTGAAATAAAATGGAACAAAAATAATGTAAGGAAGAAAGTTGCAATGCTGACAGCTCAAATCCCAAGCAAATGTTAAAAGCCTGGGACAAAGGTCCTCTGTATCTGTCTCATTTGCTACAAAATTTGAGAAACCACACTTAAGTCAAATTAACATTATCTGGGGGAAAAAACATAACGGGATTTTTAGTCGAACATTTTCAAATTTATTTCTTAGTATGATATTTCCCCTTAATCTCACTTTCTTTTCTCATGACCTCTCCAAAAAAGGATCTGGGTAATTTTCAAAACTCAAAGTAAAATATACAAATAAAGCCAAATTACGATTATTGTTCAAAGAGCACATTTTAGGTAAGTTAAGTTAACCTCAGAAGGATCATTTAAAGAAAAGGGCACAAGTTGGTTGGAGATAGGCTCTAATGAATAGAACACTTAATTAGATGTCAGGGACCAGAGTTCCATTTCCAGATATTTAAAACGATGATGTATGTCCTTGGGTATGTCACTTAACTTTATTTTTCTCATTCTGGTAAATGAAGACAATAAATTCTCTGACAAGGTAGAATTGGTAAATCATGCTCAAAAGTCGACATATTATAATTAGGATCTTTAATGCATCATAATAATATCAATTTTAGAACGATTAGTCATCATGATTTCATTGGCATAGATAAGAGACTTTCCTAAACAGTGTGTGGGATGACTTCTAAAATGCCGAATTGCCCTTTTAATGATCTCATCGTGATTTCATTCTTTGGTTAACAGCTTGAGAATTTGGTGGAATAAAGTGTTCTGATTGAGCAATACTCAAAGTATTTGCCTATAAAATTTTTATTTTAAAAACAAACCCTGTAAAACTTCAGCAAAATGACTAGTTCGAGAAGACCAGCCAAACAAATCTTAGCAGTGGTTGAAGATGTAATCCTTCCAATCATTACCGATACCAGAAAAATCAATTAATTCCTAGGCATTGCTCAGACTGGAGCCCACTAATCTTAGTACAAATAGACTGAAGTTTCATATTCACAACGTGTTTCCTGACTGTTAGTACTTATTCTTTAAATTCAGCAAAACAGAAAGAGTAAAACAAAGAAAACAAGAAGTATATAGAATGCTCAGAAACAAAGTTCCATTTTTGCCATACAACCTTTCAGGCTTGTTTTGTCTGTTTATTTCTTTCCCCCTATGCATATTCAGAAAGTCCTCCATTTACTTATGTTTGCTTTCTTGGAAATGCATCTAAGAATTAGCAGCCTAAAATAATTAGATTTTAAATTCTACATGCATATAGACCAGGTTACATTCGCAAGGAATTTAATTCACATGTGCATGCCACCCAATTATGATGTCTCCTTATTATGGTTCACGTGGGCCCAGGCTTATCTACCTGGGCAGGTGACAACACAGGCACAAAGAAACCTCCAACAGGAAGACCCTGCTGGCCATGCCTCCTTGCCCAGAGCTGGTTTCATTGTCCTCTCAATTTCTGTGCACGGGACAGAAGCAGAATCGCCGCAGCCCCTCCCAGCCTGGATAAGCTGAGCGCCTCGATGATGCTGGGGAGAAGAGGCTGTCCTTCCCTTGTACACACTCCGACCCAAGGGTCTCAGCCATCCCTGCTGACTAGGACCCATCTGAGGGGCCCAACGTGACTGCCTCTACACCTACCCACAAAAACACCACCACCTGCCACTCCACTTCCCCCCACGTTGCCCTGTTCGCCATGCAGGAGGTGAGTACAATAGAAGCAAAGCTTGAGTTACATTTCTGTAGATAGTCATGGGGCCTAAGAGTCATGGGCTTCATAGAGGTCCCCCCACAAACTGGATGGGAGCCTCAGAAGAGCAGTGCAGCCTGGTCGTCTGGGTAGGGGCTTTGCCTAAAAGGTATGGGGCCAGCAAGACTACGGGCCAGCTGAAACACACTGTCAAGGTTGTGGCCACCTGCCCTTTGCTGCTGCTCTACCTTGTGAGGCCACAAAAGCATTCCACCAAAGACTGACTCTATATGAAATGATACATGCTCATTAATCACAGACACATGTAAGCTGTAGAAATTCCACACAACAGGTTTGTATATTGATAGAGTTTATGCACACACATCTGTATACATATGTATATATATCCATGTATATGTTTGTAACTTTGGACGATGTGAGCTTATTTATTAATACTTGTTACCCCATGTGGCTCATTGCATTTTTTTAAGTTACTCTCACTTATACTGAGAATTTTATCTTTGAAGCATCATGGTATCCAGAGTAAATTTTATTCCTACAGGTGATAATAAATAGCACATTAAAAGAGAACTACTGAGGAACGATGAAAGTACCCACTTAAATATCCATCACATTACATCCTCATACATTGTGGGGTAGAACAGTTCTAAAACTATTTTCAGAAGGATTGCAGAGGAATACTTGGGTTGGATTTGAAGTGAGGACCTCCAGGGTGAGTTCAGGATCTTTCTAGCTCTTATTCAGCAGGAGATCCTGGAAATGACACTGAGCTTCTCCTTTTCTCAGTTTTCCTAGGATTGGTTTATGCATTAAATCAATCTTCGACCCATTCCTTCCACAATACATTTAACACACGTGGGAGGAAAAGTCACAGATGAAAACAAAACAGGCCAGAGAAAAAAATGAGAGAGAACAGGGTCGACAACAATAGCGGAGAAGCAGCCCACAAATAATCTCTGAGGTGGGGGAAGCACCTCTGATGTGGAGGAAGAAAAGGGTTTTAAGAAGAAAGAGGTGGTCAATTGTCAGATGTCTCAGAGAAGTCATGAAGGAGAAGTATATAGAGGTCATTGCCATTTTAGTTCAGGGAAGAGAGTAGAAGCCTGACTTCAGGGGATGGGATCCTGCAGTCTTCTCTTCAGAGTCAACAGTGAAGGAAAGAGGGGCACAGCAACGACCAGCCAAACTGAGATCCATATTCTCTCACGAAGATTGGAAGAAGATCTGGGATCTATACTTAATTCATTAGTAATTTCCTCCTTATTCAATGTGTCCCCAACAGAATTCAGAAGAACCTGCCCCTGCCTCTGTGAAG
>CM052802.1:86388859-86407219 GCA_028533885.1 Nasua narica | reverse complement strand
ATTTTATTTATTTGAGAGAGAGCGATTGATTGAGCAGACCCCCCTGTTGAGCAGGGAGCCTGATGCTGGGCTCAATCGCAGGAACCTGAGATCATGACCTGAGCCAAAGTTAGATGCTCAACTGACTGAGCCACCCAGGTGCCCCCTATTATCTGTCTAGATGTTATTACCTCAAGAAGCTTTTGGGTAAATCAAAGGATTCAACAGTCTTCACGTAAAATACTTGGAACAATATCTACAGTTGGAGATAAGTGCTAAATAAATATTTCTTGGTGGTAGCAGCAGGACTAATTAGTAATAGAAAGTGCCCCAGGCCACTCTGCTCCATTTCAAAAGTGGAATATGTTGTTCTTTTGAGTCACCAACTTTTTAAAAGGCCAAAATCCTAAGTTAACTCTCCTTCCTTTGAGCATGCTAATTGAACTGATTTGGCAGTGGTTCACAAATGAGTGCTGTGACACCTTTGTGTGTCTGTTGATTACAGTTACTGCATGGTAATGACAGTGTATTTAAATGTGGAAACTTAGAAATGTGTCTAATGAAAACAGTCATTTAACTGCAAATACGGCACAAAAGTGACATCTATAAAGTTTTAGCTTACTGATCTATTCACTTGCTAATTTATAATAATATTGGCTGAAGATTTGCTGGAAAGAAGAAGTAAGTTTGGGCAACCCACCAATTAAAATATTAGAATGTTAGCTCTGTGTCTCAATCAGCAGCATGACTGCTATATTAATTTAGCTTAGCCCGGTTTTATAAAAATTGCTGATTATTTTTAGATAGTTCTTTTCCACATGGAAGGTATATAGGATTAGCAAGAGAGTCCCTCCTCTTTTCACATTTGTGCAAATACGTAAAACTTAAAAAATTTTTTTCAGCTTAAGTTTCTTTACAGAGTCAGCTCTATCATCGTCAAAAACCAAATACCTCTGTTCATATATATTGTTCGTGTCCCACCTTAGGTCCAGAGGGCCCTCCTGGAGTAAGCAAAGAAGGTCCTCCAGGAGACCCAGGTCTGCCAGGCAAAGATGGAGATCATGGAAAACCCGGAATCCAAGGGCAACCAGGACCCCCTGGCATCTGTGATCCATCGCTATGTTTTAGTGTAATTGTCGGAAGAGATCCATTTAGAAAAGGACCAAACTATTAGTGTCTGATGCCTCATTCAGCAACCTAGGCATGGTGCTTTTCTCTTATGGTCTTTTGCATCTCAGGAAGATAACAACAGTAATCCCTTGAAAAGAAACTAAAGTACCTCGGAGTTTTTATTATTTTTTTTTCTTAAGAACAAATATATAAAAGGTCACATATACTGATTTTAAAGGCTCCACATTAATTCAGAGCCTTTAGATTAGTAGCATTAACTAAATCTCAAGGGTTTCTTGTAAGTCCATTTATTTTAATCAAAGTTGAATATAAGAAAACCACCATTGCCTGTTAGCCAGTCACTTTCAGTCACTGTGAAATATTTCACATTCAGCTTCCATGCAGCAGAGCATTTGAGTTCAATTTCATGTCTGTGTGAATTTCATGTTTCATATCTCCTAGCACATGCTTGTCCATTAGCCAAAACATGTGTCTGGTGTCGCTGGAAAGAACAGCGGGCTGATACTCAGCTCGGATAGACCATGTTGCCAATCAGTCAGGTACTCCAGTGTCTGTGCTTATGGGGGAGGGACAATGGACTGACTGGTGGGCATTCGGGGTTTTGAGTTTCACTTCTGAATGAGGCGAATGTGTTTCTTAAGTACATTTGCAAATCCTCGAATTATGCTAAGAAAGAGTATTAATTACATTGGACATGGTCAAAATTGTGTCACATTAAAAACATGTTAGGAAAAAGTTTCATTGCACCTGGTCAGTATGTTCCAAGGAAATGCAGGTTCTGGAATTCTAAAAAGACTTCATTCTTCACATTTGCTTAGTAATTGGAGTGTTTGTTATATGCCTTCATTTTCCATTTCACTTATTATATGTGTATGTTCCTATATGTTAACTTTCATTTGTAGCAAAGCTAATGGGAATAAATGCTCTAGTGGAAAGGGAAGGTAACTCCACAGCTCCTAGTATGTCTTGATATTTTTAGCAGACTTTAAAATATTATGAACAGTCTTTGTGTACTGTACTTACTGCTTTTGTAAGGAACGTATTTGAAATATTTCATCCTAATCGTGCTCTAAATTTTGTTACATGCTTGTTATTCAAAGTACAATAAAGTTTTGTACAGGCGTGTTTGCAGTGGTTTCTTTTTGCTACATATTTTTAACACTGAGAGTTGAGTATAGTATCCATATCCCATGGTTATTTATTCAATGGATATACTTTATTGAGTTATTTACCCTATTCTTTACAAACTTGTTCATCTGAAATAAGAACTTAGAAATTCAGTTGGTGCGCTACTCACATAAAGAGGGAATATCAAGGCTTGTTTTATGTTGTTTTTGTTTCTGTTATTGAAGTAGAGTTGACAACCAGTGTTCCATTAGTTTCAGGCGTACAGCATCGTGATTCAGCAGGTCTGTACACTATGCTGTGCTCCACACAAGTGTAGCCCCCATCGGTCACCCCATGACGCTATTGCAGTACCACTGACTATTATTCTGTGGCTTTCATCCCTGTGACTTACACATTCCATGACGGGAAGCCTATATCCTCTACTCCCTTTCACCCATTTTTCCCTTCCTCCCATTCATCTCCCCTCTGCAAACTATCAGCTTGTTCCTGTATTTATGGGTATGTTTCTGCTTTCTGTTTGTTTTTTAGATGTCACACGTAAGTGAAATCATATGGTATTTGTTGTTCTCTGTTCTCTGTTCACTTAGCATAATACGCTCTAGGCCCATCCATGTTGTTGCAGATGACAAGATTTCATTCATTTTTTATGGCTGGGTAATATTCCATTGTATATATGTACATCACAACTTCTTGATACATTCATCTATCAATGGATGTTTGGTTTCTTCCGTAATTTGGTGGTTGTAAAAAATGCTGCAATAAACATAGGGGTGCATATGTCTTTTTGAATTAGTGTTTTTGTTTTCTTTGGGTGAATATCCAATAGTGAAATTATTGGATCATACAGTATTTCTATTTTTAATTTTTTGAGGAATCTCCATACTATTTTGGACAATGGCTGCACCAATATACTTTCCCACCAACAGCACACAGGGGGTACCTTTTCTCCACATTCTTGCCAACACATGTGGTTTTGTTTTTTGTTTGTTAGTTTGTTTTGTTTTTGTTTTGTCTTTTTTGTTCCAGCCATAGCGTAAGGCTTGTTTTGATGCCCTGGGTATCTGCTTATGTCTAACCCCCAGCTAATTATGGCAGTATCTTCTAAGACAGTGGTAAAGGAGCAGAACAGGGTAGTCAGTATCACTATTCATTCAACCACCATTGACCCTGTGGCCATTAAGTGGCAGGTAAGGTGCCAAGGATACAGTGGCAATATAGGTGCACCTTCTGGCCTGAGGTAGCTCATGTGTAACGAGGTGCAGGTGAGTAAACAGGTGATTCCAACACATTCATTCTAAGAAAGGAGAAAACACTATGGACTAAATTGTGTCTTCCCCAAGTTCGTATGTGGAAGCCCTAACCCCCACCCCCATGACCATATTTGGAAACAGGGCTTATGGGTGGTAATGCAGGTTAAACGAGGTCATAAGGGTAGGGTACTAATCCTGTAGGACTGATGGCCTTAGAAGAAGAGGAAGAGGGAAATCTCTCTACATGGATACAGAAAGGGTCCTGTGAGCACACAGTGATAAGGCGACTGCCAACAAGACAGGAAGGCAGCCCACCTTGATCTTGGACTTCAACCTCTAGAATTGTGAGAAAAGTACTTTCTGTTGTTTAAGCCTGCCAGTCTTCTACTGCCATAACAAAAGAGTATTTTGTTGTTTGCTGTCCAAGCTCATAGGACAGATGCGAGGGTAGGGAAAACGTCCCTAAAGCAAGGAAAGATTATAAACTGACATTTGAAAGGCTAGGAGACATTAGCATAACCAAGTCTTGTCACGATAATGAAAAACGAGCAAAGGCTGAAGGGTTGGAAAAAACACGGACAGTTCTGAGAATAAAACCTGTGGAATGTAAACCATGTTACTTTTAGTATCTCTACTTTTAGTATTTCAAGGTGAAGTATTTCTGTAATTTATCATGGTGTATGTTTTATCCTAATGTATTTATCCCTTGGACAAATTTGAGATTAACTCTTTTACCCTTTCACAAATTAATAGGTGAGTTTGTCCTGCAAGGGCATGGTGGGTCAGCACCCTGGTACCTGCAAAACCCTCTTACTGTAGTTACAAGAGCATGACTTCTGTGGTGGCTTTGCCTGGGTTCAAATCCCCACTTTCTTTTTCCAGTAAGTCTTCAGAAAATTTATCTAGTTCTTCATACCGAGATTTCGTCACCTGTTAAATGGGGAATATTAATAACACGTATCTAATAGTAAGAATGAGTATTTGGAGGATTATATGAGATGAAACAAAAAATTATTTCATGGAATAAAGTCCGCTAATTTACCAGAACCATATAGACAGTGTGAGATTAGCAAATCTTGAGATGAAAATTTAGCTATTGAAGAGATTTTATATCTGTGTAAATCAGACTGATAAAACTGATTCATCTGCCTCATTACAATTCAGAATGAAACCCTCAGTCTTAAGGGTAAAAATAATTCTCAGTAAAAGCTGTCTGACAGATTTTGATCATCTTGGTCAAAAATGTAAAGTGGGAACAATTGGGAAAACCCCAACAAACCCTGGGGATTTATAGTTTTGGGTGTTTTATCAGTATTTTATTAACTCAATTTTTTTGTTAACTCTTTTTTCCCTAGTTCTTAGAACTTCACCAGGTAATTATTTAATTTTCATCATGAAGAAATTTTTAATTGAGATGGAACTGAAAAAAATCATTCTTTAATCCCCAGTAGAGGGCAGCAAAATACATATATCTACTCATACTGAGCCAAGTTACGATAATCTTTTTCTCATTGTACTACATATATTTAATGTGAAAATTTTCTCAGTTTTACAAACATGGTTAGATTTATATCCTCAAAACTGTGATTCCAGAGAGGAAAAAAATCATAATGTTTTTATAAGTTGAACACCTAAACCAGTTAATGAAACTCTTTATATTTTGATGTTTTGCTTATCTGTTTTATCTTTGTATGATACAGGTCATCTAATTAAAGTGTTCTGGCTTGGAGCTTTGATTATATCTTCAGTCCGATAACTGTGTTGTCAAGGAGAGGCTTGAAGCTCAGACCTGGTATTCCCAGTTACAGATCTGGCCAGTTGGCTGGTGTTTTAGCTTTGTTGTGCCCAGGGCAGGCAGAAAGCTGCCCTTATCACTATTTAGAGTTTACAGGTGAGTAAACCAGACATCCTGGAATCCTGGAACAGTAGATTTTATAAAATGTCAGCACAAAAGATGAGCAGTTCTGTGGCTAAAGCATTAAGAGCTTACTCTCCAAGGACTGTGGGGCATGATGGGGAGCACAGAGAGGGAAACTTCAATTAAGTCTGTCCGATTAAAAGTAACTTTGGGGTGGCTGGGTGATGGACATTGGGGAGGGTATGTGCTACGGTGAATGCTGTGCATTGTGTAAGACTGATGAATCACAGACCTGTGCCCCTGAAACAAATAATATATATTTATTAAAAAAGTAACTTTAAAGGAAAAGACCAACCTGGGCGTTTTTTTTCAACCTGGGCTGTACCTTACAATCACCTAGGGAGCTTTTAAAAAATTCCCTTACTTGGGCTCTGTTGAGAGATTCTGATAATTGCTTTGTCTTCCCTGCAGAGACAGGACCTGTACGAATGCACAGGGCCAGAGACTACAGCTCAATGGAAGTAGAAGTAATTCTGTATTTGTGGGTTTTAGAAAGCTGATGGTAGAAGGTGGCAAAAGATAAGAATGGAGATACTGGGGGGCCCCTGGGTGGCGCAGTTGGTTGAGCGACTGCCTTCGGCTCAGGTCATGATCCCGGAGTCCCGGGATCAAGTCCCACATCGGGCTCCCGGCTCCATGGGGAGTCCGCTTCTCACTCTGACCTTCTCTCTCTCACTCTCTCTCTTTCCTAATAAATAAATAAATAAAATCTTTAAAAAAAAAAAAGAATGGAGATACTGGGAGTGGGAAAAGGAATGGAGAGGGAAGGAGAAGATACTACAGAGTCTCGCAGGATTTTAAGGAGGAAATAGTGGGAAGAGATTTGCATTGCAGAAGGATCACTCTAACAACAGTGACAGTAGATGAAACCAGGCAGGACTGGAAGCGGAGAAGCTAGTTAAATGGCATCACAGTGGTACTAAGGATAAAGGTGAGGATAAAAGAGGATAAGACAGAAGCAAAGGGAATGGGAAAATAAAAGGCCATCAACTTATTCTATTGTAATCGTGGATAACTTCCAGACTGTACCCAGTGACACCAGGAAAGTGAGGGCTTGCTGGAATAGTGCAACTTAGGGTAGGAACCAAACTTTTCAGACTTCCACCTGGCTGTTGACATAGGCCAAGCTTGTTTGTAGGGCTCAGGGCTGCGTCTTCTAGGGGCCTCTCTTGCAAACGTTGACAGGGTTAGCATGAGAACCGTGGTCTAAAATGTGAATGGAAAGGTTTTAATTTCAGGCTTCCACTGGGGCAAAACATGGTGGCCTGTTTCTGATGCTCTGGCTCTGATTGTGACAAGAAGTCTCCACACTTATGTGTTAATCACAGCAGCCTTTCACCGATAACAAGAGTAAAAGGTATCTGCTTTTCTTTTCTCTCTGATGCCTCAGGATTCCAGAAAAGATGATTTTACATGTACTGTGATCCTTTAGGAACTTCTGATGTTACAAATGCTGTGACACTGGTCATCTGCACAAGTAGGAGAATGTAATGGGTAAGCTTTTTATTTGTTATAACATGGTGTATACTGGTTTGATATACTTTCAAATCCACTTGTTGATGACAAAGACCGAAAGAAAATGAGGTTGATTTTAGAAGTAAAGTTTTGATGAAGCAGGCTGGGTCAGGGTGTCTCATCTCATCTGTTGTCATTGATAAGCCTTCAGAAGCTCAGTTGCCGAGGGCCCCACGTGGAGCTTACCAATAAAAACGTATGAAGGCGCAACTGTGGCCAAGGGACTTGTAGACCATAAAAAGTGAGTGTAAGGACTTCCTGAGAGTGTTTAGTCCAGGCAAGGTGACCGCTGATCTAAACAGCTCTCCGAAGAACTTGGGGCAATTAGCTACCACTGCAGTCAAGACGACTCTTTTACCAGCAGTGCAGAGAACCGTGTAGCTCTTCTTTTGCCCATCAACACTGGCGCCATCATTCCCTAGCAATCTGCTCTAGCAACCTTTTGGGCTGGCCGCTGGACATAAGCTCTCAATTGGCTAAGCCAGCTCACTCAAGTACTAACTCCTACAAGGGTCCACCTCAGCTAAATGTAGGCTTTATTCTTTTCACCTCCCCTTCCCTGGAACAACAGTGCCATTAACCTATCACTGGTTTGAAGTAGTTTATTTCGTTCATTGGCTCTTGAAGAGACATTACCCTATATGCTATGGGTTGTGAAATTTCTGCAGTGAACTTGTATTAAATAAATTGCTGGCAAAGACAAACTCAGTCTCTGAGCATTAATTTGCCACCCCCAAAGCGAAACATGTGGATGCTAAGGTAGAGGGGACTATTTGATGAGGAGCTGAGGATTGTTTGATGAGGAGCTGAAAGTCAATGAAATTGATGTCATCTTGTCTGGAAATACTCAATAAATCAAAGTTGCTGATTAGATAAAAGGTTGTACTCCAGTCTCCCCAGGTCTTTTGCAGCCAGCCTAAATTCTAGGAGGAAACACCTTGCAGAGGAAAAAGCCCTGAAACCAGAAATGGGAAATGGAAGTTTTTAGAGCCAAATCCCAGCAATTGTTAATGATTGCCTGGAGGAAAGCAAAATCTAATTTAGATGTGATTTTCCTTGCCTTCGGCTGAAGTGGTAAGATCAAGGGAGTTGGGGAGTAGACAGAAAGGAGTATCTGAGCATGTGGGTTGGATTTAGAGGGAAATCAATTTGAAACCGTGGTTTTTCGTTTTTGTGTTCCCCTCTCCCCATCTCTGACCTCTCTCAGGGACTTTCCAGAAACAAACTTGAATTCTATAAACTCGAATAATACTTTTATTAATCTTAGAATTAACTGTATGAACTATGAATTTTATACATTCTACATATTAAACTCAGGTGCAGATTTTTCAGTTACATAGGATTTAGGGGAACAGTAAGGATTCAAACCTAAATCCTTCTGTCTCTAAAGAAAAGGCCATGCTCCATCATTTTGTCCACTCCTATGAGTATTAAAAACTAAATAATTTTTTATTTATTTAACAGAGAGAGAACACAAGCAGGCAGAGAGGCAGGCAGAGGCAGAGAGAGGAGCAGGAGCAAGGAGCCTGATGCGGGACTCGATCCCAAGACGCTGGGATCATGACCTGAGGCAAAGGCAGCTGCTTAACCAACTGAGCCACCCAGGCGTCCCCTAAATAATTTTTTAGAAGCGTTTTCCTCACCTGTGTATTTTAACTGATTTCCCCTATACTCCTCATGATGAATTTAGTGGTAAGAGAAATATTGAAAATAAAATTAATCTCTATATTTCCTTAAGAATTATTAAGAAAGGGAGGAGCCTGCACAAGTCTTTGGTGTGTTAAAAGGTAAACGGAGGCATAATAAAATGATAAGATGAGCAAAAATAGGTTGTAATCTGTAACTAACTGAAAGTTGTTAATGTGCTCCCTTGGGCAGGAGCTGGGGGAAGACTTATAGACAGAGGTGGAAGGAAAGCAAGAAAAGTATTTCATTGGCTATAGCTGACCCAGGTGCCTTATTTGGGAAAGGTTAGTTGGCTCTTTGTGATTGGTTGTCCTTAGGTTTCAACTTCTTAATCTTGAGTCATTTCGCTTTTAGGTTTTGGTTTGCTTATGCAGTCTATGCAACCATTAGAGTCACCTCAATCTAATGGTCTCTTTGTCTAATTAATTTAACAATGGCTAACCCACAAGGCTCCTAATGAAAACTTTTTTCTCTGGCAATATTTTGAACAAATATTTCCACACCCAGAGATTAAGAAATGAATGTAATAACTCAGTCTAAACGACAAATGAAATAGTGCTAGAAACTAAGAGAATCAGGAATATTAGATGTAATTCAAAAATGCTGTCAGAAATATATTTCCTTTTCTCAGGACTCATTAAATTTTGTACTAGAAAGAATTTATTGAGCCTGTGAGGATTGCTCAGGGCTTTGGGGGGAAGAAAAAGGATGGTCCTTATACAACTGAGACACAGTATGGCAGGGGTAGCAAGTGCCTCAGTGGGAAGAGCGTATTCTTCCCGTTAACTTGGACAAGGATCAAGCACAGTCAGAGAGCGTTCACTTCAAATATTATTCAGAAAGGAACAGTGAGGACACAGAATGTTTGTCATTGGGGCTGAGATGGCCATGGAAAATAGGTTTCCACCATAGCAGTGGGTGCACGTGTATTCATACGATGAACCCCTTTATGCCACATTAAGTGATAAGATTGAAAGATAGCTAATATTCCCCCATGTTGTGTCTCTATCTGGGTCTGGGAAACAGAAGGTCTAGTTAAGAAAAAATTGGGAGGGATACCTGGGTGGCTCAGTTGGTTAAGCGGCCGCCTTGGGCTCAGGTCATGATCCCGGGGTCCTGGGATTGAGTCCTGCATCAGACTCCCTGCTCATTGGGGAGTCTGCTTTCCCCTCTGCCTGCTGCTCCCCCTGCTTGTGCTCTCTCTCTCTCTCTCACAAATAAATAAAATCTTTTAAGAAACAGGGAGAATAGAGAAAAGAACAGAGTATAATGTTGGAGGATTGCTTTGATCACACATCTCGTGAGTTAATTTACCATTTTTAGATGCAAAATGTTAATAATGCTAATTAGCATTTTATTCACGCAAATGAGGAATGCAGACGAAGAAGAAAGTCTATGGTTAAAGATGGTGTTCGTGAGGATAAAGGAAAGGATGTTAAGAACCAAGCAGACATTTTTCTGAATTGATTTTCTTTAAAACTGCAGAAACAACTAAGATTCTTTAATCTACCTGCCCAGGGATCTCTTTGATAATAATATTTTTATCTCCATTTAAGAAAACTTTTCCTTTTTAGGGGGCCCCTGGGTGGCGCAGTTGGTTGAGCGACTGCCTTCAGCTCAGGTCATGATCCTGGAGTTCCGGGATCGAGTCCCACATCGGGCTACCGGCTCCACGGGGAGTCCGCTTCTCACTCTGACCTTCTCCCTTCTCATGCTCTCTCTCAGTCTCTCTCTTTCCTAATAAATAAATAAAAAAAAAAATCTTAAAAAAAAAAAAAAAAAAGAAAACTTTTCCTTTTTAAAAGATTCTCCAAACTGAAGTATCAGCAGCTGCCTGGCTTTCATTTAATTGACAAACACCTTACCAAGAAATGAGAGATGGCAGTGGCCGGGGACAGTGGGGGAAGGGCGCCGGGGTAGCTCAGTCAGGCTTCTGCCTTCAGCTCAGGTCATGGTCCTGGGATCAATCCACATGTCAGGCTCCCTGTTTAGCCGAGAGCTTACTTCTCCCTCTCTGCCCCTCTCCCCTGCTCCTGTGCTCTCTCTCTCTCTCTCTCTCTCTCTCTCTCTCGCTTGCTCTTTCTCTCAAGTAAATAAATAAAATCTTAAAAGAAAAATGGGAAGTGGGGAAGATCTTTTTAAGCCTTCATAGGAATAAGTTGCACCCATGTAGGAAAAAGGGGAGGAAAAAAAGATATTTGGCTCTGATGAGTTTTATATCACATCATACCATGATTCCATTGTTCATTTTAAGGCAAACGAGTTAAAATTTTAGAGGCATTAGCTCACATAAGAAATGATCACTGTCTCCAATAACACCCAGAGAGTAAAAGATGAATGCTATGGTCTGTCTCCATGAAATGTTAATGGCCTCAGGCATGTTTGAGAGTCCTGGAAGCCAAAAGGGGAAGAAACAGGGATCTGTTGAATTCTCAGGTTCTGTCAAGAACAGTTACATTAGGAAGCCAGAAGAGAGACATTAATAACAACAGCTACTATTGATTCATTGACTTCAAAACATCCCTCCTTTAGTATTTATAGCTTCCTTAGGACTAGGTAATATGATTTTCATTCTATAAATGTAAACACTGAGCTTCATATGACTCGACAGTGATGAATCCAAGATTCAGTCCAGATCTGCTAGGCTCCAAGGCTTATGTTTTCAGTCTGAGTATAACTAAAATGTATTCTCTATATAGTCCGTATTGCAATACAATATTTCGTTGGTGACTGGTGGCCATCTAACCATTCTACAACTGTGCTTGTCTGGCACAGGTTTTCATAGCCTTACAGTTTATCTAGTTCAGCTGGAAGATGTTGCCTGGCTTTTATTTGGTCCTTTGGACTGTTATTTGCAGGTGTCTTTCAGAGTGACTGTCCTAGGTCAATTTTGGGATCTCTCCCAGGTGTTCCACTCACCTTCTGTGCATTTCCTCATGGCAACGTTTTTGTTTTTAACCCTGGTTTGCTACTTTTCTTTGTTACTCTCCCCCATGAGTCGGGGAGCTTGTTAAAGGCAAACTTCCTGCACTGTTTCAAAATCTGTTTTCAAGTACACCTCTTGCCAAGGCTTGATTTGAAATTCTTTTTGAACCATATTTGCTATTATCACGATCCTATAAGGGAGGATAATGGTAATTCTAGAAGCCTGGAACATTGGTGAGTTGAGTAAATGTCTTAGAAGATATCTGGGACACAGTACGAAACTACTGATTATCATTATTAGAACTTTCTGATGATTGGCTTATTCTTTTCAACTTCTGCAGTAATGACAAGGAAAGCATAGGGGGACCAGGAACTTCTTCTGCCACACAGGTTTTGGACAGAAATGCCATTTCCTGGCTGTGTGGTCTTGAATCTAGTCGGGAGAAGCCCCAGCAGTCTCATCTTTGAAATGAGAAGGGCAATGACATCTCAGATGTTTGTTTTTAAATGTGATCATTAATTTTAAAATATTGAACAAGGACCTGATACCTAGTGGAGGTGAGGTGTTACTATGATTACCAGTGGGGCTGGTTTTCTCAGGTTAGCTACTACTTTGTCGTGTGTGGTTAATCACCACAAAATACTAATAAATTTGGCCCATGCAGTTACCAGATCTCACCTCAAACTTTGATCCTAACTCTTTCTCTAGTCTCCTATATAACAGAATTAGTGAAGCCTCTTCATTGGAATATCCTACCATCCTTTTCCTGAATAAATCCATCTGATTAAGATACTGTGGAATCAGGCCTCATTGTTGTAGAGAATTGCAGCTAACTGAATTTTCAGGACTTTTTTAGGAATCCTTTGTAAATTATTGCTCCTGTTTCATCTACTCATGCATTAAATTCAATCACTGACTAACCCTTTGGAAGTAAATGGAAGTATTTACCTTCTGTTATTCTGGCAAAACGGACTTTTATTATTTGAATGAATTTTACTCTATCTATATAACAAATAACGTACTCAAACATATTTTTGCATTTTCAGATGTGTGGAAAACAAGCACTGTGTTGTCTTTTTTCACATCCCCAAATCCTGTGTCATTTCATAGCAATAGGGAAAATGAGGCTTTGGAGAATTTTAAGCATTCAGTCTAATTTAATGCCTTGAAAATATTGAACACGATAGAAAATTAAGGGGAAAAGTGGGGAGGAGACAATAGGAAAAAAATACATATGTTGCTAAGGAAAATCATAATTCACAGTTTCATTTTTTTCTGGTGTTTCACTAATTCAATATTGGTGCTTTCTAAGGACATGACCACATTATCCAATTGACAGTGGAATAATATGATTTTCTGGTGCCAAATTCTGCATTCCACAAGGCTAACTGCCGATGAAATTAGAAGAGCTTGTTGGATATTAGGGATTCTGGTCTTTTGGCGTGGAAATTAAAGAAAAGTATTCAACCACATAACTTTTTATGCCTACAGTTATCTAATTTCTGCATTGGAAATTGGCAAGGAAACATTCTTTCCCAATAATGTTATTTACATGAAAATCTGTATACACGCCTATGAAATGAAATTTGTACATAATGTTGCTCAGGGAAAAGAATATCCTGAGGGCAAAAATAATTGCAAGGGTTTTGTATTGCTGATTACACAAAAGATAGTTGAAATGAAAATAAATAAATCAAATAACCATTCTCCTTTTCTCTTTTCACAATTTTGAAATTGCCTAAAATTGATCTTTATTTTTTCTATTTTCTGCCTTTCTCTTTTCTCTCCTTTTCTTCCTTTGTGCTTGCATAAAACCCAAAATGGAATCTAAAATTTGATTTTTAACATGCGTATTTAATAAATATAATAGGGAGTCTTCAAAAAGTACTTTGTTGAAGTGTAAATTGCATATAATATAATGCGTATATATAATGCGTATAATATAATGTTTTTAAGTGTATATTTTGATGCGTTTTGACAAATGTATGTGCCCATGAAACTATCACTACAGTTAAGATCTACAGAACATATCTATCATCCCTGTAAAGTTTTCTTGTGCCTTTCTCCAGCTAATTTACCCCTCTTCCAGTCCTAGGAAACCCCTTCCCTGCTTTCTGTCACTCTAAGGTTAAAATGTTATTTTCTAGACTCTGTATAAATGAATCCTAGGCTTATAGTATGTAATCCTTGGTTTTTGGCTTCTTTGATTCAGCATGTCTTTGAGGTCCATCCGTGCTTTAATTTCTGTCAATTGTTCATTCCTTTTTTTGTTGCTGAATATTATCCCTCGATATGACTGTATTTCATTTTGATGTTTCATTCACCTGTTTATGGAAAGCGGGGCTTTTTCTGGTATGGGACAGTTATGAGTAACAGTGCAATGGACACCCATTTGCAAGTCTATGTGGAGATACATTTTCATTTCTCTTGAATGTTAGGAATAGCATTATTGATTTATAAGTATATTCTTAACTTTCTAAGGAACTGTATTTTCTGGACACAAGTCCTTTGTTCTCTAATGCACATAGTTTCTTCAAATCTGTGGCTTGCACTTTTACTTACTTAATATTGTCCTTCAAAGAGTAGAATTTTAAAATTTTTATGATGTATGACTTGTTCTTTTATAATTTGCGCTTTTTGTGCTTCATCTAAGAAATCTTTGTATATCCCGAGATCATGAAGATCATGAAGATTTTTTCCTTTGTTTTCTGCTAGAATAGCACTGTCTGATAGATATTTCTGGTAATGGAAACCTTCTATATCTATATTGCAGCCACTAGCCACACTTAGCTACTGAGCATTGGAAATGTGCCTAGGGCAACTGAGGAACTGAATTTTTAATATAATTTGAATTTATTTAAATTTATCCACCATGTATCTGGTGCTACTATATTGGCCAACATAGGTCTAGAAGTTTTTATGTTTTTAGTTTTTGTGTTCAGGCAGGTCTACCATCTATTTTGAGTTAAATTTTGTAAAAAATGGGAAGTAAGGTTCAAGATACATTTTCCCCCCAAAGAGCTATCAGCCTGTTATGTTGAAAAGATTCTCATTTTCCAAATGAATCACTTTGGCACTTTTGTCAAAAATCAGTTTATCATAAATACAGGGTATGTTTCTGTTCAATTGACTATCCTTATGCCAATACCACACTACCTTTATTAGTTCTGAGTTGAGAGCCGAGATCAGGTAGCGTGAGTCTTCCAACTGTATTTTTCTTTTCCAAAGTTATTTCAGCTATTTTAAGCGCTTTGCATTTCCATAAAATTTTAGAAACAACTTGTCAGTTTCTACAAAAACAGGCCTGCTGAAACTTTAATTAGGAGTCAGTGAATCTATTGGCTTTTTTGGGGAAAACTGACCTTTAAAAAATAGTTCATCTTCCCATCCCTGACTGTGGTATATTTCTTTATTTATTTATCTGTTTTATGTCTCTCAGAAATTTTTTTGTAGCTTTCATTATATAGATCTTGTACACATTATTTAGCAAAATTTATCATTAAGTAATTCATGTTTTTGGATGCTTTTGTAAATGTATTGTTTTAAACTTCAATTTTCTTTGTTCCTTGCTAATACAGTTTATAGAAATACTGTAGAAATTTTTTTTAAATTGACCTTTTATTCTGGGACCCTACTAAATGTACTTGTTATTAGTAGTTCAAGTAGCTTTTTTGTAAATTTTTTAGAATTTCAAAAATCTAGATGTAGGTTATATACATTTTCTGTATTTTTTTCCATTTTATACTTTATTAATTTCTGTTCTTTATTTTTTTTTGTCATGACTTACTTTGGACTCAGTTTGCGCTCTGTTTTCTAGTTGCTTAAGGTAGATACTGTTTAATCAATTTTAGACCTTTCTTATTTTCTACCATAAGCATTGAAAGCTGTCAGTTTCCCTCTAAGCATTGCTTTGACTGCATCCTAAAATTTTCATAGACTGTTTTTCATTTTCATTAAGATCTAAATATTTTCTAATTCCTCTTGTGATTCCTTTTTTGATAGATGGATTATTTAAAATTGGGTTAGTTTCCACATATTTGGGTGTTTTTCAGATTTCTTACTGATTTCTAATTGAATTTCATTGTCAGAAAAAATAACTCTTTTAAATTTAATGAGTTATTTTATGGAGCACCATGTGGTCTATTCTGGAAATATACCATCTACACTGAAAAGTATATGCATTCTGGTGCCCTCAGATGTAGTATTCCATAAATTAAACCATGTTGGGTAATAGCATTGGTCAGATTTTCTTTATTTTTAATGATTTTCTGCCTACTTGTTCTCTCAATGCTAAAAGGGAAGTTTAAAATTTTCCAACCACCATTGTCGTTTTCATTCCTTATAGAACTGTCAGTTTTTGCCTTATGTATTTTGTAGCTCTTTTACATAGTGCATACACATTTAGGAATGTTATGTTTTCTTGATGAATTGATTCTTTCAGAGAATCAATCAGAAGAATAAATTCTTCTCTTTATTCATGGTAATACTCTTGTTATGAAATATACTTTGATGTTAATACAGACCCTCAGCAATTTTTGAAAATAATTTGCATAATAATATCTTTTTCTTCTTTTGACTTTTATCTATATCTTTGCATCAAAGATGTAAAAATTTCTTAGAGGCAGTACATCATTGGATCTTGCTTTGTATCCAGTCTTACTATTTTCAGTTAGAGTGTTTAGATCAGAGGTCAGCAAACTTTTATTTATTTATTTATTTATTTATTTATTTATTTAGGGCATAAACAGAGGGAGGGGCAAAGAGAGAGGGAGAAGCAGAATCCCCGCTGAGCAGGCAGCCAGCCATGGTTGTAGAGCTCGGTACTGGGACCCTGAGATCATGACCTGAGCCAAAGCACCTGAGCCACCCAGGGGCTCCTCAGCATGCCTTCTTTATAAAGAGCCAGAGAGTAAATATTGTAAGCTTTGCAAGTCATACGTTCTTTACTTGCATCTACTTAACTTTATAATTGCAGCGCAGAAGAATACATAGACAATGCATAAATAAATGAGGAGTACTGTGTTCCAATAAAACTGTTTACGAAAACAAGTAGCAGGCTGAATTTAGCACATTGGCCCTAGTTTGCTGGCCCCTGGTTTTGACCATTTCAATTTAACAGAATTATTAATCTGGGTTGGGTATATAGCTACCCTCTTTCTCTTTGTTTTCAGTCTGTTTCATCTATTCTTTATTACATTTTTCTTTATGTTTGTCTTCTGATGGATTTAGTGTATTTTGGTGTTCTGTATTATCTCCATTATTGAATGACTAGCTGTACTTATTATGTATTTTGTTATTGTAGTAGTACTTCCAGGGTTTAGAACATGGACTTACCTCTATCTGTCTATCTATCTGTCTATATTTCTTTTTTGTTAATTCAAAGAAAAGCCTACTATATCTATTTATATCTATATCTATATCTATCTATCATCTCTACTTCATAAAGAATGTATTTTTTTGTATATGCATTGCCTCTTTTAAGAATTAATATTCTTGGCTTACTACAGTATGAAAAAAGGCCAAATTCATTTTGTAGTTAATCTAGAAAATTTAAAAAGTAGATATTAAAAAAAAACCTATAGCAAGCTGACAGATTATTTGAAAATTTTATCGAATATTCAAACACAGTTGATCTCTAAATCTTACACAAAGCAAAGCAGCAGTGAAAAAGCAATGAAAAAATCTTTAAATGACTAACAGATTATATGAATAAGAGTTAGAGAACCCCAAAAAGCATAAGGCTGTTAAAATCCTTAATTAAAGAAACGAGGCAGAATATTCTCTCAGATAAGAGAGTTCATGATGAAAACTTTACCTATATGTATCAAAATGAGAAATAGGATACCAAACCCAGTAAGACTACTTGATGATCATGTTTGGAAAATGGGAAGTCAGGAATAATTAAAAAAAAAATAGCAGAGAGACTCAGTTAAGACTTTGTGTCTGACTTTTTGAACAATGTGAAGGAAAGCTCTCTGATTTTCTTTTGAAAAAACCCTGGATTTGTTGTATAAGCAGGTTATAGTCTCACACCAAATTGGTCAGCTGTGGAAGCTGAATGTTCAGTTGCCCTCTTTCCCTTGAATCTGCATCCTATTCTAGCCCAGCTTGCGTCTGGTTCATCTTCCCCAAATTAAAGCCTGGCTATATTCTGATAGCCTCTGTGTTTACTTATAGCAGATCTCATCTCATAGTGTTGAAAAGAGATAGTTTTGAGCTGTTTGAAGACAAATGCAATACTACATTGTCTAGCATGTTATAAATGTACAAAAGTTGTAATCCCAGATGATGGTGCATGATTAAAACAAAATTTCAGCGAAAGATTGATATGTGGAGGGACACTGGGATTGTCAGATGCTATCATCTCATTCTAATAGTGTTCTTCAGGACCGCTTCTAAGAGAGCTATAGAAGAGCCAGCTGTTTGTTCTACAGGCATTTTGAGAAAATTGGAGGGGAGGGAGGGAGAGAGAAAGGGAGAGAGAGAGAGAAAGAGGGAGAAAGGAAATGGGAGGGGAGGCAGAGAGAGAGGAGAGGAGTAGAGGGAGGGGAGGGAAGTGAAGGGGGGGAAGGAGAAGAGAAGAAAAAGTTGATTGTGAAAGAAAAAGGGAAGATAATAACACATAAGTGGAAGTACTTTTAAAAGTCAAGTTAATACAATGGAATACTAGGGTGCCTGGGTGGCTCGGTTGGTTGGGCGGCTGCCTTAGGCTCAGGTCATGATCCTTGAGTTCCGGGATCGAGTCCCACATTGGGCTCCCAGCTCCACGGGGAGTCTGCTTCTTCCTCTGGCCTTCTCTCCTCTCATGCTCTCTCTCACTTTCTCTG
>CM052802.1:86360695-86388759 GCA_028533885.1 Nasua narica | reverse complement strand
TATAAGATACATTTGTTTAAAACAGCCTGTCAAAAGGATGGTATGTTTGGGAGGAAAATATTATTGGTATTTTTAAAGAAGTCTCACTTTACACAGAGAGCTCACAACCCTGTGAACTAAGTAGAACAAGTATTTTTTTAAGAAGTATTTTTTAGAGAAAGATACTGAGGAAAATAATTATTGACTTCCCTATTATCAAGTATCAAGTATCTAGTTGAGAATAGAAAATATACCAGAACTCTTATCTCTTAATTCTCAGGGCAATATATTTTTTGCTCAACTCTTTTGCCTCACTTTATACCATGCAAAATACCAGCAAATTCTGCTTAAGTCTATATTGATGTTGGAGTCCAAGGTAGTATCAATATGGTAGTTTTAATAGCGTTTGAATTTCTACAGCACATATTGGTGTCACTGGATTTGAACAATGAGAATTTAATTGCTTATTTTAATGGATAGGTATGCGAGTTGGTTTCTTGAAATAATCTTATTTCTCAATTGTGAACTTCATTATATTATTTTTAATATGAATATCAGAGCATATTTGATTATTATTAACATATTTTTGATAATGTAACACATTTATATAAACTGTGAAGCTCTCCACCCTGGGGATTATAACTTTTTTTACATGGATTTTCAAGATATGAGAATCTTGGCACATTATCTGTAGTTCTGTATTCCAATAAATAGTCTGAATAATCATGATATTGTAAGAAGATCATATTTGGAACTAATTTTACTTCAGCTTCTTGCTTTCATAGAACATGCATTCAAAATTCCTCTGAAATTCTTGTAATTCATTAGGTTTTTAAATAAAATTAAAAGATAGTATGAATAGATAAAAGGTAAAACAATAATAATCTCTCATTTCTTCAAACCTTGTTTGGACTTTCGTTCAGACAAATTGAAACAAAATATCTTTGGGGTAACTGGGAAATTTGAATATGAATCGGTATTATATAATACTGTTAATTTGTTAATTTTGATGATGATGTGGCATCTGTGTATTTAAAATAGTACTTAAAGATGCAGACTGAAATATTTATGAATGAAATAAAAATGAATTATATTATTATATCAATGCTGATAATTATTGACAGTTGATAATATATATGTGAGGGAGACTCTTTATACTCTTCTAATTATGTGTATATTTAAAATTTCCATAATGAAAGAGGCTATTGGGACCTTCTTCAACAACCACATCTTCAAATTTAGATATAGAAATATGTGTTTTGGGGCCCCTGGGTGGCGCAGTTGGTTGAGCGACTGCCTTCAGCTCAGGTCATGATCCCGGAGTCCCGGGATCGAGTCCCACATCGGGCTCCCAGCTCCATGGGGAGTCCGCTTCTCACTCTGACCTGCTCTCTCTCACTCTCTCTCTTTCCTAATAAATAAATAAATAAAATCTTTAAAAAAAAAAAAAAGAAATATGTGTTTTGGGTTTGCCAGAAGGAACCTAAATGAACCTGAAAGCACAGATGAATTGGAGATGCTCCAAACTCATGTGGTGGGCAGCTAAGACAGTAATGAAAGGAAGGGGGGGACGGAAGGAAGGATAGAAGTTAGGAAGATGGAAGGATGGATGGATGGATGGCTTTGCAGAGGTTAACCCTGTTTACCACACCTTCCATGGAATATGGAGATCACTGTGTCATGGGGCGCAAGCAGATAATGAGGGAGACTGGCCTGTGTACACTGAAACAAGAACAGGTGCGGCTGGGCATGTGCAGCTGGCGGGGCTGTGATGACCTCCAGCAGTGGAAGACAGAGGTGTGCAAACTACCACGGAGCTCTCTCAACACGGTTCAGTTTAAGTAAGTATTGGCGTTGCTACAGCCTTCACAAGCATGGCTTCCAAAATAACCAAGAACTTAAGCTTTATAATGCTGCCCAGAGTGGCCTCAAGGCAAGGGGAGGGGCTGGCTGGCCCTAGCTGCCTGCTGGCTGGCCACTTGATCCCCACTTGGGCAAAACTGTGGAGACTAAACTGGTTTGTTTGCCCTGGGGCACTTCCTGTCTCCAGTCTCTTCTCTCCCTCATCCGTATTTGCTCTAGAGTGTAGGAGGTTCATGAAGAAAAAAGGGTCTCCTATTTCCTTAGAAGAAAGAAGGCACAGAGATAAGATAATGATAATGTCACCGCAGTTTGGTATCTGCCCCTTTACCATTTGCTCACACAACTGTTCTCCATTAGAGCCTTTGGCATGGAAGCACGTATGGGATGGAGACCGTGTCAGTCCTCTGAAGATGAATTCTGAACTTACATTTTAATTCAAGATGTAAAACCATAACACACAAGGTTTTTGAGTAGCCCTTTGTGTATCTAAAGCTTTCCAGCATGCTCTGCTTGTGACAGAATCATCCATTTTTCTCTTTCTCTTTTAAAAACACTTTTGGACCTTGTGTTAGAGACCACAAAATCTCTTTGGTCTTTTTCTGCCTCTCACACAAGAAGCCAATAAACTCTGAGAAGCCAGGTTCATGAAATGTTCCATCTTCCATTTCATTCTAGAGGGCTTTTGTGTCCCCAGGTAAATTTTTAACCCCATTCACCACTTTTGATAATTACTACTTGAGGGTAAGGTGTTGTTAAAGAAGGAAATGCTCCCATGAAATAGAGTTATGAGAGATTTTGTTTTTGCTTCTAGTTATGTTCCCTTCTGCCATGAGAGTTAAGGGCCACCAAAGTACAATGGTATGTCACATGGCAACAGTTCCTTCCCTGGAACATAATTTGTCCCAGCTTGCATAGTAGTTTGCTATTCCTTTCTGTCTTCTCTTTTTAAAGTTGGAGAAGGAGCTGCACAGAAATGTGGAATCATTTCTATAGCTAAAGACATCTAAAGTGATCAAGTTCTATTAACAGGAGGATGGGCTTTTGCATGTAGTTCTAACATCAGCTCCCTGCACAGAGCCATGAGTTTCCCATTTCCATTTTACCGGGTTTTCTTGGGTGAACTTTTGATGTTTAGCTAAATTTCATGTTCTTATTATAAAAGATATGAACTTGGCAAAGTGCTGTTGGTCAAGGTGGGTTTTTTGTTTGTTGTTTTAGACTTTTTTTTTTAAGTAGGCTCCACCATGTGGGACTTGAATTCATGACTCTGAAATTAAGACCTGAGCTGAGATCAAGGGTCTGATGCTTAACTAACTGAGCCACCCACAGATCCCATATATTTATTTAAGGTATTTAAAAATCTATGATCATTTTTATAAACTGTGATCTCTATTTCAACTCGTGCACTATACCATTCACTCCATAAACTATCTTTCTGTACCATAGTTCTTTCTGTGTTATGATAGACCTATATTTTGTTGTTGTTGTTGTTGTTGTTAAATGTTTCACTAACCCGCCACCAAAATGGAGCTGATTAAGTGGAAGCTTGTTTTGCACTAAGGAGGGAAATCATCGGGGTAAATGGTATCGCCACAGGGGCTTGTGCTGGACAGGAAGCCCCAGAGCTTGAAAAGGCACAATTGCGGCTGGCATCATGTCAACATTGGGTCATGAAATTTAGAGATGCTCATTCTCCTGTGTGGAATTTAGTTGCAAAAATCTTCACAATGAGCAGCGTCATTTACAGATGGCCTCCCATCAAAAGACCTCCCATTTTTATTCTTCTTCAAGAGTCTAAAAACATCTAAAATGGTGTTCTGCCTAACACACTTGGTGGATAAGACATGATTTCTTTTTGGCTTTCCTAGTACTAGTAAGATTACATCATAAGATTACTAGTAAGATTACATCATATTACATGTGTATGACCCTTCTGCCCTAGGCTGCAAAGTCATCACGCTGTCACTAATGCATGATAGAGTGAAAAAGGAAAAGAACTAGGAATTGTGAAACTTGACTTCTAGTCCTAATTTTCCAAATTTGTGACTTTAGACAAGTCATTTATAATATTGTGCCTAATGTTGTGTCTAATATTGGGCCTAATGTTGTGAAGATTGAACAAAAAGAAACAAAACTGCATCCAGAGCTTAGTATAGTAACTAAGTAGGTGCTTAATAAATGCGATCTATCTCATTATTGATTATATTTCACCTCTGCCTTGCAGCTCCGTGTGGCCGGGTGACTCAGTTCTGCCCCATAGGATGTGGTCAGAATGATGTGGGCTATTTATGGGTTGTTATAAAAGGAGGGAAACTGTCCTCTCTTGTCCCTTTCTCCTATCCTGCTCTTGGAATATGGACACGGTAGCAAGTCCTCTTAGATCATGTAGAGAAGGGCAGTATGCTAGGGACATCAGATAAGATGACTTGGTGGAGCAGATTCTTCAGAGCACCTCTGGACCATTCATGGCTAGACTCTTATAAGACAGAGAAATAACTTTCTAGCTTAGTTTAGAAATGTATTATATCACTACTGAATCTATTTCTATCTAATAAACATCAGATTAACTACCAAAGTATTTGGTTTGTCAATGTACAAATAATATTGGTTATTCTTTTATGTGAACCATTTTTTACAAAAAACCATTGTATTTTTTACATGAATTACAATACATTTGAATTTTTAAATATAGGTCATTATTTAGTTTGCATATAACACTGAACATTTTCTGCGTCCACTGTCATACCTATAGCTTGTTATTTATATACTAACTCTCACATACACATCATACAGTTATCACACATATGCATGAATATGTGAAATAGCCTATTTATAATCTTATCTCTATTTTATGCCATACAATGCCCATTTAAGACCATTGAACTGTATAATTAAATTATTACAAATTATAAACATCATTTGAAATATTACTTTATGACAGGAAACTGGTGTTTTGAAAACTTCATTAGGATCAGAGATTTCTTTTAACCTAGTTTATATGAAGACATTTTCCAGTAGTCTAACTTATTTTGGGCCAAATAATGTGTCTTACCAATTTTCTGACCCATAGTTTACAAACCCAGACCATCTTGAATAAAAAAAGATCAGGAATCCTTGAGAAACTACACTGCAGTACTACCACAAAAGGAAGACAGAGAGAGATGTATCAGAAGGGGAAATCAGAAAGATTCAAAACACAAGGATTCAAGGATTCAAAGCCATTGCTGGGTTTGAAGGTGAGGAGGTCATGGTCAGAGAATGCAGGTGGCCCTGAGAAGCCGAGAATGACCCCTGGATGAAAGCCAGTGAAGAAATGTGGACCTCAGTCCAACAAATCTATGGGACTATAATCTGCCAAGAACCAGATTTATTCTTGAAACAACATCGTGATTTTAGCCTGGGGGGACCCTTAGAATTCTAACCTACCATTTGTGAGATAATAAATGGCATTGTTTCAAGCCTCTAAATATGTGGGGGTTTTTTTATTATTACATCACCAGGAGAAAACCAATGCTGCCACCCAGAACATTTTTGTGGTTCACTGCTTATGGTGGGCTTGAGGAGAGTTGAGGCCAGGTGATACATGGAATTTTGGCTCAAGACCATGTTACAGTGGGTCTGATAGACACAGTCTTCCCATTATTCATCCTATTTCCTGAGCATATTTTTGGATTAGATATACTTAGCAATTTCCAAAATGGTATGAAGACTGTCAAGGAAGGACAGTCAAATGGTAGATAGTGGAACTCTAGTTCCCTACCAAAGTATAAGCCATGGAAATACTGTACACCTAAGAAATAAGAGGTTAGTTCTATGGAAAACTTGGAAGATGCAGGTGTGCTTATCCTTATTACAGGCTCACTTAGGGTACCTGTTGTGCTTGGGTCTTGGAGAATAAGGGTTATGAAGTTCAGCTTAATAAAGTGATGACTCCATTGAAGATGTAGGTTTTTTCCTACAGCCAGTCAACACTGGCCTCTGGTACTTGATAGGTATATATAATAACTATATTATTATATTTTATATTGTATAGCACCTAGATTGGTGAAGTCAACCTACCTTATAGGAAGCTGCCTCTGGCACAGAGCCAGATGAGCCTGTGTAAGAACTTTTCCAGGTTTAAATGTAGGACATTGTGCTGGAAGGGGAGCATTTGAGCTTCCAGAAAGTTTGATACAACTTTCAATAAGATATTTTACCTGCAATTGTTCCCTTTTCAGGAGAACATGAAAACTCATATGAAAATCTGTTCAAGGATCATGTTGCTGATCTTTGCAGTGTTCTGAATCCTACGTTCTGATTTGCAATATTCTGATCCTGCTAACTTCTTTCTCCAGGAAGATAAGTACACCTTACTTAGATAAGTAAACTTTATTTTATATACTTATGCTGTACTTGTGTCTGCTTCTGCCTGAAATGACTATAGGTCGTTGTTAATATGGTGGTTTCATAGCTCACCATGCATGTATCTTCATGAAATCTCACCAGGCTACTGCTATTGCTAAGTGCTTAGGTTTCTAGCAACAGCACCCTGACATAACTCTCTCTGCCCCTTACTGGCTCCCCCACCTCTGCCCTGTGAAAATGCAACCACATACCATAAAGGACTGGCGGCCAACTGATATCAGGTTGCGTGTATAGTGGACACCTTCTGTCATGGACGGGGAAGCTCTTTGTCCTTAATGTAATACATACTTGGATATAGGTATGTCTTTCGTGAGCATCATACTTCTGAAAGTTTTCTCCTGTCAGATCCGTCCATGCAGGCCTTAGATTCAGAAGTGAGCACTCTGAAGAGCGGGCTATATTTGGAGGAAGTGGTCTGGTGCTAGGTGTTAGAGTGCTCACTGCTCGGATCTTCCCGTTAAAGTTAAAAGAGTCATCCTGAAGTTTCCAGGATGTTGCTACTGATAGCTGTCAGCTGAGTCTGTTTCCATGAATTGCTCTTGGAGGGTCGCTCTTTCCCCAGAGACAGCTTGTGTGAAGTGACTGGTTACTTCTAGGGATCTAAACTCTTGGTCTGAATGTAGGATAACTAAACGTTCAGAGCTCTGTAAGTCATTGACTGAGGCCTCTGTTACGAGTGTATTACAGTTTAGTTAGTTTCCTCTGTCTGCGTAATGTTATTTCCCTCACTAATTTTCATAGGCATTGTTCCTAAGAGTATTCCCAATTAATATACTCCACAGAAATCTCTGCCTCAGAACCTGTTTCCCAATTCCCTGATCAAGGCCTCTGGTTAGTTCAGTGGTGATGTACAGTGTTTGGGGGAGAAATAGTGTGTCTAACATCTAAGCCCAGGCAGTTGTTGGGATTTAATATTCATCTTTATTTTTTCTGAATGTATACATGAGGTGATCTGGATCAGAAACAGATTTTGTATTTGTTACTTTATAACTAATAAGCATGGGACCCCCCCTTATCTGGGTTCTTCCCCCTGAGGTGACGTGATGAAAGCCAGGTAGGAGGAGCTCATACATATGTAGCGGACCTTGCCCTGGTGAGAGACAGGGGAAAATGGGTTCTCTCCTTACACACAGGACAGCTCTCCTCCCTCTCCTCCCATGAATGGAAGAAGAAAAACCTTTGTTCTGTGGAGATGGGATAGAAAGGATCCTGGGTTCTCACTCGAACCTTTTGGAATATACATCCATGTCTCCTGTAGCTCTCTGGGCTTTTTATGACCTACTGTTGGCTCCAAGAGCCTGGGCCTCATTTTCTTTTGAAATGTAAACACATACTTCTAGAATTAGGTAAATCTCTCTGGAATTCTCTAAGCGTGTTACCCTAGGATCCCAAGTTTTCAGAAAAATTCATTCAGAAAGCCCAGACAGTACAGAAACACAAAACTATTTTCTCTACATCCCCTAGCATCACAGTTGCTGATTAGAAGCGTTGGTGTTTTCATTAGGGAAACTTTTGCGATATGGTTGGACTGTGTAGTCTCAGGCTGCCTTTTTGAGAATTCTAGAGATTCTATGAACCATTTAATATTCTATGATAAAATCCTTTTCTCTTTAAACTCACCAAAATAGATTCTTTTGTATTTGCAGCTAAGATTCCCAGCTGCTAAAGACAAAATTTACATAAATGTTATAAAACATGCAGATAAAACTATATATTGTTTAAGGAAACATACATATTTGGTAAAACATAAAAACACATTGAGGAATAATAAGCATCAAATTCAAGGTTACCTGATATTTACTTCAGAGGTTGGCGAAAGGAAGAATTTTGATTAGTAAAGAGCACATAGGACCATAACCATATTGGCAATGTTTTATTTGTCATAACTGATGGTACAAGGATAGTCACTATTTTATTATGTATATATGTGTGTGTATATATATGTATATATGTGTATGTATATATATGATATTTCTTAATAAGTGTAAATGCATACAGAAAAGCTTTTAGTGCTTACTTAACCTGCTATAACAGAGCTTCCCAAATAGTCTAGCCCCGATAAAAATATTAATTTATTCCTTCCTCACATAAGAATCCTTAGAGAAACAATCGTGGTTTGGGGAGTAGCTCTGCTCCATATTATCATTCAGTGACTCAAGTCCCTTCCTCCTTTATTTTTTTTTTAAAAGATTTTTTTTTATTTATTTGACAGAGAGAGAGAGATCACAAGCAGGCAGAGAGGCAGGCAGAGAGAGAGGGGGGAAGCAGGCTCCCCGCTGAGCAGAGAGCCTGATGCAGGGCTGATCCCAGGACCCTGAGATCATGACCTGAGCCGAAGGCAGAGGCTCAAACCACTGAGCCATCCAGACGCCCCTATTTTTTTTAAAACAAGATTTTTATTTATTTATTTGTCAGAGAGAAATCACAAGGAGGCAGAGAGGCAGGCAGAGAGAGAGGGGGGGAAGCAGGCTCCCCGCTGAGCAGAGAGCCTGACCCTTCCTCCTTTATTACTCCATCTTCCCCCTTTCCAGGGGGAACATTATCCTCATTTGCATGGTAAAAACTGGGTCACAGGTGTGTGTGTGCCCAGCTTTTAGAAATGGAGCAAGGATGTGCAAGGTTAAAATAAGGCCAAGACCAGGAAGTGGCTCATATTATCTCTACTAACTTGCTGGTAGAAAGAACTGATGTCCATCATTAGGCCAGGCTCCAGGCACTTTCCAGCCGGATGAGGTGCCCAGTTAAACTTTCTTGCTGTGAAAGAAAGGAGGAATGCATTTTGATGAAAAACTAGCAGTCTTTTCCAAAGGGACTTTAGGAAAGCTGTGTACAAAAAATATAATTTAATAAGACCTAACTGCAATTTTCTTCCCTGTCACAAATCTATAACTATTATCGGCTACCATTTAATCTTAGACGTAAATTCTGAATCTAAAATAGAACAACTCCAGAGAATATACTGTGTCTGGCTCCTAGTGGGCTTAAGGATTTCATGTAGGTAACAGTCTACTTAAAAGAAAAAGGATTAAGAGCTTTCATAAGTCTCTTTATTGAATCTCTTGCCATTATTGACCAAAGCTCTCCAGGAGGAAACTTCATGGTCCACTGCACAAGTGCCTTCTCTCCTCTGTTTGGCTTGGTTTTCTTTTGTTTTTTATTTTTTTGGTTTGGTTTTGAATTCACCTTTCAGTTACATGTTCTCACTTGTCTTCTTATAACAAAGATTGAGAAGAAAATGATTTCCTTTGTATTTGTTAGAACTTGCAAAGATCTTCTCCAAAGTAGGGAAAGGTTACCATGGCAACAGTGTGTTCCTTCCGACTAACTAGACTAACTAACCCTAATTCCTGTCCATGCTTCAATAAAGGCAAGAGTTTCTGAAGCAGAATTCCAGCTGTTCTACAAATTAGTTTGTGCCACACAGATTTTTCTCTTTCAATATTTGTGGACATCTCTCTGAATGTTAAAACCACTTTTGATTAAAACAGTTAAGTAGAAAAATGTGATGTTTCCACATACTCTTCTCTTTTTAGAGATAAAAGAACTAGAAATAAAAGAACTAAGGGGGAAAAAAGAGATCAAAGTGACAGAGACATACCCCTCCCCTCAACCCCATTCTACAAATAAGTTGAGGCTAATAAATTGGAGTCATAATTTCAGCAGTATTGCTGAGGAGAGAAATTCCACACATTCACCATTTCCTCCACCCCCAAATACACTTACTTCCATACCTACCTATGTTAAAAATTGTCAGTCAGCATTTTTTTCCTGCTGAACCAAGCTGTGGCTCATAACTCATTCTCAACAAAGCGTGTTTTAAGTAGGTGATGTAATTTGAAATTGGTACTTGAGTTGAAATTATTTGCCAGCCCTAGTTTAATTCTTTGTATCTTCAATTCTAGTCTAGTATCTTTACATTTGCTATGCTTCAATTTTCACTGTTATACCAATGATTTAGATATTTTAGAGCAGACTAAATGATTTTTATATAAGTCAAACTACTTTTGTTATATCCATATAGCCAACCATTCACACTTTTCCAAAGCATAATTATTTCATTGGTAAAAATTTTCATTTTTGGGGGGTGCCTGGGTGGCTCAGTGGGTTAAAGCCTCTGCCTTCAGCTCAGGTCATGATCTCAGGGTCCTGGGATCGAGCCCTGCATTGGGCTCTCTGCTTGACGGGGAACCTGCTTCCCCCTCTCTCTGCCTGCCTCTCTGCCTACTTGTGATCTCTCTGTCAAATAAATACATAAAATCTAAAAAAAATTTTTTTTCTTTTTTTTCTTAGGTAGGAGTCATCAGGTTCAGAATTCTGCTTCACACTTTTTATACTTAAATTATATTACACTTGAATTATTTTGTTCTTCAATTATTTTTCTCTTCTTGGGTTATTTTAGCAATGGATCCCTTAAACAAATAAATAAATATCCTAAAACATTTACCCATGGGTAAAATGTATTTGCATAACATGAGATGACTAAATACATACACACCCATTACACAATAGAAAAATGTCCTCAAACTGAATAAATTCTTAATATCTCCTATTTTAAAATGCTTTACATAATTTTAGTCTTTTTTCCGAACATGCTAACAGACACATTAACAAATAATGGTTAATGGCTATTGAACCGGGTAAGTGTGACAAACCAAACTGGATCTGCCTAACACAGGAACACAGGATATTGGGCCAAATTCTATCATAAATCCATACAGAAGACTTTCTGTAAGGCATCCTCTTTGCAGTTAAGGGCACAATTTAGATCTCAGTGGTTATGCCTGTGTATAGTCTGAGGGGTGAAAAAAGAAAAGGTTTGGAATAATATCAGAGTTCCACCATTGTTCTTTGCCATGTTTTTGGTAGACTTTGTAAATAGTTTAAATTAGACTTCAAGAAGACCACACAGAAAAGCAATCTTGCATCTTAATTCAAACTTTACAAGTCAGTTTCTCCATCTCTTGTGATCATGCATACACATCTAAGACAAGGAAAGTAGCTATTCAAATTTCCATGCACTCACCACCCAATGAGGAATGCCATGCTAATTATATTACAATTTCTAGATTCGGAGTGACTGCTGCCTCCTGGTGCCTTGAATTAACATTGACATTTTGAGTTATCATTTTATGCATATGAATCAAAAATACTGCTTCTTTTATAAAGGAAAATGATATTAACTTAAATCCCCATGAGATTGTTGGTGATTTTGGTCTATTAGTAATTGCCTTGATGGATGATGCAGTATTAATTATCGATCATAGAAACTAATAATTAAAGCTTTTCCTTTGTATTATGCCACCAGATTATAAATATTTTAGCTGCGTTTTCCTTTCATGAAAGCATCTCCTTCTTTTAACTTGGTTTATTTATGATAGTCAATGTAATTGAGTTCCCAAGACCTTAAAAGGCGTTACTGGGTTGTCTTCCATCTCTTCCTTTGTGCTGCCCTCTTCTGGAAGAGGTTGGAATGGCAACAGTATACATATGGGAATTCTCTCACCTTTTTTTTTTTTTCACCCTCATCTTATAGTGAGTTCTTTGTAGGATCATAAAATTTATAACTTTAAGGGAGGTTAGGATACATTCTGTATAATGTATTTATTTTATCAATAGAGAGAGGGTTTTTATCACGTTATCCTTCCCTTATCTTCCCTACCCTGAAAGAAAAATGGTACCTCTGCATTTTGCATATTATCCTCTCAAAATTATAAATAATTTCAATCATTCTTCACTTCAGTTCAAAATCTTATCACTGTTTAGTTCTTTTTTAACCACAGTGCCATGATTAGGGATGTACATCCTGTATTCCCAAATCTCATTGTCCACAATGAAAATTGTTGATACACAAAAAAATTGTCTACGAATTTAATTCAGTTCATCCCCCTAATATAAAATGAAGGCCTATGGTTTAAGGACTATAAATTTCTGAACTTATTTTCTCAACATCTGTGTTATGATCTTAAAAGCTTATATAGATAAATTCTAATTTTTTACCTAAGTCTGCAGGAGAGTCTTTGGAATCTACCTATTTCGACATTGTCATTGGCATAAATATGGTTTTTTGAATTGTATCCTCAGCATTAGGAGTTCTTCAACCTTTTTTCTAGAGTGGCACTAGTAATGTGACTTTCCTTTACCCCGTTATCTCTCTTTTCCAAGTGTTAAATTCTTGAAAGATACCAAATGACCTGGTTCAAGACAAGAAACTACCTATGAATTAATTAATAGTATGACCAGAGTGCCTGTTCTCTTAGACCAAACACCTACACTTGTATGCAAAAATCATGCTCAGAAAAGAATGATTTAATGTGAATTGATTACCTCCTCCTCATAATACTATTTATCTATTGACCTGTAATAAATTGCTACATATGCAGTACCTTAACATTTTTATTATTGTACATCTTCTGTGGCTTAAGAGTCTGGCAATGGCTTCTCTGGCTTCTCTGCTTTAGGATCTCTCATGAGGCTGCAGTCAAGATGTCAGTCAGGCATTGGGGAGGGTATGTGCTATGGTAAATGCTGTGAAATGTGTAAGCCTGATGATTCACAGACATGTACCCTGGGGCAAATAATACATTATATGTTAATTAAAAAAAAAAAAAAAGATGTCAGTCAGGGCTGAGGTCTCATCTGAAACCTCAGATTGAGGATTCAGACTGAGGGAGGGCTTACTTCCAGATAGAAAAACTGACAGAATTCAGTTTTTAGAAGAGTTATTAAATTGAAAGTCTCAATTCCTAGCTGCTGTTGGCTATAACTTGCCATGTGGATCTCTCCAACATGGACTCTTGCTGCATCACAGTGTACAAGCCAAGAGGGCAACATAAAGAGTCTGCTAACAAGATGGATGTCATATTCTTAATAACTTAATCATGGAAATGATATTCTATCACATTTGGCATATTTTGTTGGTTAGGTACAAGTCACAGGTTCTGTTTACACTCAAAGGGAGATCACTATGCAAGGAGGGATCACTGAGAGTGTTGCCTAGCATGAGCACTTTTAATCAACCATAAAGACACTTTAGTTAGTTCAGCCAGTGCTATCTCTCACATAAAGCACTGTGTTATATGATGGGGATTTAAGAAAAAGACAAGATTCTTTCCATTGCCTTTCTAAAATCTGTAGTCTACCACTTTAGTCAATAAACTCAAAACAATATAGAAATAATAGATCAGACCATATATTCCTCTTCTTAAGCCTTTTAAAATGCTTCATGTTGCTCTGAGACTAAAATACAATTTCTCATAAAACCTCAGCATGGCCTGTATTATCTAGCCCTCAGCTACTTGGACATCCCCATCTTCTGTTTTTTCCACTTTCCCACTATGTTCTACCCACGTTAGCATCTGACAAATCCTAGGACACGTGTAGATTTGAAATCACTTAGAAAAGAACTTAAAAAAATTATGTCATTAAATTCCCACCATTAAAACCTCAATCATACAAAGAATGTCTAGCTTTAAACAATATAATTTCATATTGTGACCACTAAGATAAACTGGTTGTCAAAGTGTACCCTTTGATAATGAACTGCACTGGATTGCCTTATGAGACTGTTAGCTGTGCACTGGTTGATTGCTGAACACAGCTTTCCACAGATGAATGTTTTGATTTGAAGAAGTAACTTAACTAGACCTCAGAGTCTTGGGGACACTGTGCACAAGTTGGAAGGATCCTTATAGGTTATATATACCAATCTTATTTATTGTTCAGTGTTTTTCTTTCCTATATCACATAATGTCTTCTTACCAAGCAACCACAGAAGTTCTCTTGATTCCAAGAGAAGCTTCTTAGCAATTGTTTTTAGCTCATGTCATGGCTAATTACTGATTAGAATCCTTTTTTTCTTTGTCAAAAGACACATGCACATTTGAAGCCCTAGACACACTGAAACCAACATAATCCAACTCAAAAGCCCATGGTCTTTCTTTATATGGAGTTTACATCTTCTCCTCTGAATTCCTTTGTCTTTATCTCCAAGTTCACCTGGGTCAATGAGACCTTTCTACATTCTAAAAACTCTATTTTCTTTCTATTTTATAGTCCATCAAACTGTGACCATGATCTGTTTAAGGTTCTGGGAGACTTGAAGTCACATGTATTGTTTCTCTTACACATGTTTTCCATTTTTTTTTTCTTTGTTATGTACCGTGATCCAAAGCATCTGATTCAAGAATTACAGATGGGTAGCAGAAGAAAATTATTTTTCTCTCTCCTTCTCTTTCCTTCCTTCCCTTTTATTTCCCTTTACCCTTTTCCTATTTTTTCACTTTTTTCCTCCACCTTCTATTATATAGAAGAATCCTTTTGTCATCTATGTTCAAGGTAGAATGCATAAAATTTGAATAAAAAAACCATCAGGTTTTATCATAAAGTCTGTAAAGAAGTTGACAAATTATGCATATACTTTGGCCCTCCTTCTTTTTCTATATAATTATTTATGTCAGTTGGGAACATTTTACACCTGGGATAGAAGAAGAGAGAAGGAAAGTAAAGGACAGAGTAGAATGACTTCATAATTAGCTTGAGGATATAGCCTTTCTGAATGTGAATTACATAAAGGCAGTGTTTTCAGTCAAGTGAAAACTGACTTGGAAATAGATTTAGCTACACGTTTTAGGTCTCTAAGGGACTTTGATTTTACTTATGCTATTTAAAGATGATCGCTCTCTGGGTGAGCCAAGTTGAGGCCAAAAGAACAAGACTCCCCTACCTCTCCTGAAAGTGTTGAGATTTATTTCTCTGGGGTGGCCTAAGTGAGTACTGATTCATTCCAACAAATCATCCTGTTCTCGTTTAGAGATTAATATGTTACCATATAACACCCAAAGAAAACTGGAGGAATTAGTAATGATATATTTCAAGAGCCATCGCACCATAAAATAAATTGAAAACATAGGGCCTGTTGTATGTTCAGACACACAGAGACTTGTATGAGAGTACCTAAAGGGATAATTTTGAAACCTAGGCCAGGGTGTTAGAGAATTAAAGTATCTGGGTTTCACATAGATTTATGAGAAACCACAGTTGGAGTTACATTTAGGATTAACAATTTGTATTATATAGATTTCCATTTTTACTGTTGGGATTTACTTACATCAGTTCCTTCCCATTTAAACATGATTTGTTCACTCATTCATTACATTAATTCAATAAATACTTATTGTGTGCTAAATATGTGCTAGTCATTTAGGATAAAAAGATTTATAAGTGTGGCATCCTGCTGTGAGGAATTTATAGACATTTAGACAAAAAGTCTCTAAGGAGCCTTGTTTTGACTCTTCATCCCTCCCTCTGCCCTATGGAAGCAGTAGAGAAAAATAATGATGAAGCAAAATTTAATGCTGTTTTGTAATTAAAAGATATATCTGGAGTATAATCCACAACATGATTATATTATTTAATTTTCTCAGAATTATCTAATTCTGTACTTATATATTTGAGCCGAAGTCCTTCCATTTGCCCCTCAAGACCCATTGCCGGCATCAAATGGTTTCCTTGATTTCTGGCTTTTCCAGCTGGGTTTCACCAAAGGGAAGCCCCAACCGATCAAAAGGAGGCAGAAGAGTGAAGTCAGGGCATTGATTCCTTCCTGCCTAGGTGATCGTCTTGGGATGAAGGTGCCCTTCCACCAAACGTCATTGCTCTTGTCCAGGTGGGTTTCTCTGCAGGACTCTGATGCTGGGTTCCTTCCTGTGCTCTCATCTCTGTCCTTTGATTTCCCATCTTAGTGTTAAACTAAGTGCCACAGTGTTCCTACGGTTTATCCAACACTCTGCCTACACTTTTGAAATTAGTTTGTAAGTAAATCTGCCTAGAATTTTTCTTTCCTTTTTTTTTTAAAGATTTTATTTATTTCTTTGACAGAGAGAGAGATCACAAGTAGGCAGAGAGGCAGGTAGAGAGAGAGGGGGAAGCAGGCTCCCTGCTGAGCAGAGAGCCCAATGTGGGGCTTGATCCCAGGACTCTGAGATCATGACCTGAGCCGAAGGCAGAGGCTTTAACTCACTGAGCCACCCAGGTGCCCCTGCCTAGAATTTCTCTATTTTGAGTATTGGGACTCTGATTAGTGCAGTGTTCAGTCACCCTATTGTGTTTTATTTATTTATTTGCTTCCTGACCTGTTCTAAAAAAAACCCTAAAAATAGGTAGTATATGTTTATTGTTTTTAGATGCACAATTATAATTTGCAAATAATTGCAATTTAAATAAAGATAACAAACCTAAAAATGATATGCTTTTCTTAAACCAATATTTTCTGACCTATTTTCATATGCTTTATAATGATAACAGTATAAACAAAAATACAGATCTCACATACAAAATGAGGTGGGTAAAATTGTGCCCTAAATACAAATACTTTACTCTTTGGCCTTTTTGGTGTTTCCTGTTCCTGATTTATTTTCTTTCCCATTCTTCAAAACAGAAATGAAACAATACTTCTTTTCTTTCTTGTTTCAGTGTTACTAGGATATTTTCTGACTTTTAATGGAGCGTGTGTAATCTCACAGCCTGGCAAATCTGGCAAGATTTCTTAAACAGAAGTAATGCTCCTTGACCAACAGGTGTTTTGTTACTCTCACAGGCCCAATCACATGAGGGAGTTCAAATGAAGTTTAGCAAACTTTTTTCAGTCTAAGGAATATTTTTGTTAGGGTGGTTCAACCAGTACTTCCTGAAAATAAAGCATAAGTCCTGAGATATTAAATGGCTTTCTAATTCTCATGTATTATAATATTGAATATATTCATTTATGTTTATTCTATAGACGATTTTTTATAAACAGATTAGAACTAGAATAAAATTGGAGTACATTCTGGTTTTCTCACCATACGACCTTTCCACTCTGTAAAATATAAAATAACCTGACTAAGATTTCTCCTGGCCCCAAAGATTTAGAACATCAGAGCTTTATAATCAGAGGGTTTTAACCTGGAGTCTATGGACTCTGGTCCTTGGGTAAACTATAGGAGTTCACAGGGCCTAGGATATTACTGTATGAAAAATATCCATATTTGTTACATATTTGTATTTTTCTGGAAGAACATATTAAAAATTGAAAGGAGGGTAGCCACTAATTTTTAAGTTTTATTGAGCATTGTAATTTTTATTGAGTATTGTTGAAAATATTCAAGAACCTTACATGTAGGGCCCTCCTTATAGGGCCATATATCCAGACAAGAATAAGCATGTGACCCAAAAAAATATGGGTGAACGTGATGCATGCCATATCTGAGAAGAAGCTATGAAACAGTTTGAGGTTTCAGCACTTCCTGGGTGAACATCTGCCATCAAACTAGAAAGCCCAGATGCAATCTGCTCCACCAGCCTGGGTCCTATGATGGAACCATACCTAAAATATTGAGGAATTTCTTTGTTTGCAGGAAACATTACCTTATGCTGACCGAAAGTAAGATGGTCAATTTCCACATATTTTCTGGAGTAAACTAAATTATTTTCCCTGTGCTTGGGTTAAACAGTTAATCAATTAAATTTTTGGTCATTATTTTCCACACCGCTCCATAGTGGCTGGTATGTCGTCATCTCTGATTGCCGCAACAGAACTTGCTCTCTTCCAAAAACTTTCCACAAATCCTTTCTTGTTAAAATCAGTTCAAACACTTTGCTTCTGGTCTAGAAGAAGGAATAAGGATCATATGTGCCCTCCCCTGAAGCAACAGGAAAAATACAAACAAAATATATGAAACAAAGATTTTCAACATCATAGATAAGAGGCAACAAAAGGCAATGATCCAAGGGATAGGAAACAGATGAGGGGCATCTTATCTGACAAAAAGCCTTCAACTGCTTTCTTAAACTACTAATATTTGAAGCTGCAAATTAGTTTAGCCCTTGAAATAATAAATTCAAACCCCAAAACGTTTTTTTTCTTTAATATTGAGTGTATTTTCATCAATAACCACTAGGTAGTCATTCAAATGTATGTTGATTTAATGATAAAACAGTGGAAATTATCCATTTGGCAGCCAAACAATATGCAGTTTGTTGAACTGTAGAAAAAATTACATTCAGATGACAATTAAACAGCTTCTGAGTGTGAGGGATCTTTGAGGATTCTAACTTAAAACCCTTCGAAAAGAATTTCCACATGAGTTGGCTTACAAAATCCAGCTTGTTTCTTGTTACTACGAGCATTTCATTTGGAAACTCACATTTCATCTTAGTATTAAATCATGACGCTTTTGTTATAGAAAGGAACTCTCTCACTGAAATTAAAACTTCATGACTCTGGGATTCTATTAGGAAATGATACTCGTAGCTTTCTACAAGTATACATTTAAGGGAAATATTAGTGGATATTTTGATATTTTTATTTACGAAATCCCCAAGGTAGAAAATAGGCAAGACATTTTGATGTGCAAAATTGCTCTCAGACGTGACGATTATGTGTAAGTTTTAAAAAGCAGGATACAAAATTATTTTAAAATTGTTGAGACTTCTTTTGGAACAGGAAGATATCTCTAAAGAGACTTCAAACAGGAGATAAATGGAGGATTCTCTTCCCAAATTTGTCACTGGCTGTCTCTAAGGCTTGGGATCAAGGCCATTAATTTAGCTGTGCCTTTGTTTCCACATTCTTAAAATGATAAATTTTGAATTCTCTCCCAGTTAGAAAATTCTCTAACATTATGTAACAATCTAAGAAAGTCTTGTAAAGGAATAAAACATAGCTGTTAACAATGTCAAAATGTTACACAGCTTTCAAACAATAACCATGTCATAGTGATATGTGAGAAAACCAAAAGAAGTTTGTAGTCTTCATTTTGAATTGGAACTTAAATAAATAAATTTCCCATAAATATTTCCAGAGCTAATAAATTCTAGGTATTGTATAAAAATGCTAATGAAGGATGAATTCAGTTTTAAACATTTTGTTTTTGTTAAAAACACAATTCAATTTGTATATTCACAGACAATATTAGTTAGAAACATTAGTCAGATAATAACCTTATTTGTATGCAGTTGACAGCATTTATATCAATTCTTCTCTAAAGAATATAAAGAGAAGTCTCTACATATCCACATACCATGGCTACATGGTATTCCCAGTTGGGAATGGGTGGGCATTCACTTCTCTGCTTTCTTTGGTATTGATTCAGGGATTTCAACATTTACTTCAGATTCAAAAAATCCATTATTTTTTATCAGTGAACATCTTGGGATTGCTAATGCATGCGTAAATGTATAGCTTCCAGAATCATCATTATAATCAATATTTTGACATCTTAGAATAAACAATCAGGTAATTAAAAATTGATACATAAAGCTACAATAAATTAAACTGAACTGAAAAATGAGGTTTCAGTTTTATCATGACTATATTTTTACTCTGTGAGGTCACTTTTTTAAAAAATATTTTTTTTTGAAGATTTTATTTATTTGACAGAGAGAGATCACAAGTAGGCAGAGAGGCAGGCAGAGAGAGAGGGGGAAGCAGGCTCCCCACGGAGCAGAGAGCCCGATGTGGGGCTTGATCCCAGGACCCTGGGATCATGACCTGGGCCGAAGGCGGAGGCTTTAACCCACTGAGCCACCCAGGTGCCCCAAGAAATAATCTTTTATAAAAAAAATGAGAGTATATGTATCTGGATAATTACTGCTAGTGACCCTCAAAGCTTAGTAACTTAACACAAAGAAGTTAATCCCTGCTGAAATCCAATCTCATGAGAGTCAGGTAGCACTGTTGTTGGTTTCCTTCCAACAGTAATTGAGGAGTCCAGCCTTCTTCCATTGGGCAGCACCAGCATCTGAGAGAGAGGAGAGGGAGTGCGTGAAAAATGCCCCTGGAGGTTTTAGGTCCAGGCCTGGGAGTGTAGTTCTCCTCCTCCTTCCACATTTCATTCACTGGAAATGACTCAGATGGTCTCAGCCTAATGCAAAGGACTACTGGGAACTGTCATTTTCTTGACTGCCTAGGAAGAGGCAACAGGATCAGAAAGGATCTAGTCAGCCTCTACCACAAAGAATACAATTTTAACATTTTTGAAGCAATGTTTTTTTATTATTCTCCTTCCAAATTCGTGTTCCCTGTTAGCCATTCTGTCCTTCCCTGGCTCAGGTCAATATATCTGTGAGGGGATGGGAGATCATGGTCACGCCAAGCGTGGAGCTGAAACTGAAATCTCAATATAAGCCAAATTCCCTCGAAAGATAGAAGAAATTTACCCACTGGATAAGAAAGATGGTAAAGAAGTTTGCCTATCGCAGTGTAGACCATGGGCAATCTATTTTTTTTAAAGATTTTTATTTATTTATTTTGAAAGAGAGAGAGAGATCACAAGTAGGCAGAGAGGCAGGAAGAGAGAGAGGGGGAAGCAGGCTCCCCACTGAGCAGAGAGCCCAATGTGGGGCTCGATCCCAGGACCCTGAGATCATGACCTGAGCCGAAGGCGGAGGCTTTAACTCACTGAGCCACCCAGGCGCCCCTCTATTTTTTTTTTTAATTAAAACTTTCTTTTCACAATATTGGATATCAATTATTCAATAAAAAAACCAAAATTTCATAAAAGGACAAATAAAAATGTTTTTAACATTAAATCTCTTTCTATGGCTATATTATTATTGGCATTGAGAAATAAATTATATTTGATTCATTTAAAAAATCCATCCTTTTGCATGGAGCACTGGGTGTGGTGCATAAAAAAATCCATTCTTTTCAAGGTCAGAATACTTTCTACTGATTTCATGACTTATCTTTATTACTTTTGTTTCTTATGTTGCAAAGTGGGAAGTGCTGTGGAAGGAGAGGGTGGATAGGAAAGGGGAAGGTGAATACCAGTAAGGAAAGGAGTTGTGTTCAAATTCAAGTCCATCCTGTACTGGCTATATGATGTTGGGCAAGGTAAGTTACTCAGTTTCCTCTCCTATAAAATGAGATAATACAATCCATAGGTTTGCTTTGAGAATTAATTTATATATATAAAGTACTTAGAACAGTGCCTGGTATAATGTAAATGTTAGCTACAAATATTAACATACTAAGTGCTTTATAAATATATAATGTAATATATTAAGATAATCTGAAATATTTTAAAATTTACTAATGTCACAAAACATGCATGCTCTTAGAAGTAGAGTTTTATCTTCTTATTCTGCATGTTTGCTTTTAAATATTTTGCTTGTTGTGAAGAATGTCTCTTTAGCAGTGTTAGTTAATATCTGAGGGCATAATGTATGCTCAAGGACAAGTTTGTAAACCTGTTAAGGTAGATGGCTTCTTGGCATATACCATTAGACCATGATTATTTTACCTTTTAATGTGGCTGACTGTGAGTTCATACAGGAACAGAACTGTAAGCTTTCCTATTGTTCTCTTGAGTTTGCATTGGTAAGGTATATCTTTTGACATTTTTTTTTTTGCAGGAATAATTTAAAACCATGTTTTTATCATTTCATTAGATTAGATGATGTGGATGAATTTATCTGAAATCAATTTATCAGATCACAGGTAAACTGAATAATTCTGTTTCTCCTTCATTACTTATGTATTTCCAGGGTGAGATGCCATAAGGCATTTTGTATCATTACTTTTGTGTCTTGATCTTTATGCCTCAAGGCTGGGTGATTTGGAGCAGTAGGGTAGTTCCTGGACACATCACTGGTACATTGAGATAGTTAGCAAATATTTATTTAACTCTACTTGAGAGTAACTGCAAACTACATGAATATAGCTCATCAAATGAAAACTAAAGGGATCCCCAAGGGCAAATCCTTCCAGCCAGATCCACAAAATGCTCGCTGTGAAGAGAAATATGATGGAGAAGTGTCTGTGTGGAATGAAACAGGGATCTTATCTGGTTGCAGTTAAATTATCAAAAACGTATACTATGGAAGGACATTACTAGAGTCCCCGCAGGGGCCTTGAAAGAGGCCCATGCACAGGAAAGATGCTGAAGTTCAAGGTTTACTAAGAGTTATATTAAATATATTTTGAGGTAGAGAGCTATAAATAGCAGGATTTGATAATTCCAGGTGCAAAATGCACATTAACTTGAACTGCCCCAGAGTGTGATTTTCTGAAGAGCCCGACCACGATGGTCTCATTTACCCTTTGCAATGACAGAAACAGTACTCATTCAGGTGGGTACTTAGCAAGTACTTACCTGATGTTATTATTTTAATTAGTTTATTCTATTTATTGATCTCACAGCCAAACAATTGTACACTTTGTTGTCAAATAGCATATTCTGTTACAGGAATAAAAGGAGGATTTGTGATTTTTTTACTACCAGAGTAGACTTTTGTTTTGTTTTGTTTTCCAGTTTTAATTCCCATTTGTGTGCTGGGATTTGTATTAGGCATTAGAAGCTCTTCATGGTTTTCTGCTGAATGAATTTCTTAATACTGATCCATGAATGTCAACTATGTATTTCTTTGTTTACCTGTAGATGAAACAGTTGAGCAGTATTGTTAGGATATTTTGCAGAAGAATTTTAAAACTACATTTAAGACATTTTTACTGCTCTTATTCTATGGACTTTGATTTTGGAAAGTGCTCAAGAGTCTTTAAATTTGTTCTCCAAGTCTCATTTGAGATTATTGCTTATTAAAAGTTTAAAATTTTTGAGAAAGTCATAAAATATAATTTGTAAGATGTTAATCTGGCTAAGAATAATTTTAATCTCTTAATACCTGATATTATTTCTAATTCATTCCTCTCTCCCTCCCTCCCTTTCTTTCTTTTCCTTTTCCTTGCCCTTCCCTTCCCTTGCTTTGCTTTCCCTTCCTTCCTGCTCCCTCCTTTCTCTCTTTCAGTTTCTTTTCTTTTCTTTCTCTTTTCTCTTTCCTCCCCTCCCCTCCCCTCCCCTCCCTTCCCCTCCTCTCCTCTCCTCTCCTCTCCTCTCCTCTCCTCTCCTCTTCTCTTTCCAGAATGTATCAGCTATCAAACAGATAATGGGCTGTCATTGGCCTCTGTCACTTAATAATTCGTTGCTCCAAAAGAGGTTACTTCTCTTATGGAAAAATCAGACTTCCTTGATTTGCTATAAATGAATACTTCAACTTTCTGGAAACTGGTGGGTTCAATCCATGTATTTTGAGTAGTCACCTATACTAAATGATTATGGATATGTTATATATCAATAATCTGTTATTACCAAAGATCTTTTTTTTTTTTTACCAAAAGAGACATTTTGAAATGAGAGGTATCTGATATACCTGATACAGTACTTCTGATGAATCAAGATTCTTTAAATGGTATTCAAAAAAAATAATGTAAAAAAAAATAAATAATGTAAGGGCAAGTGCCAAAGATCTAATGAGCAAATTGTTCTTGTTTCTTTCTGGGATAAGTCTTTGGTCACTTGCAAAGACTCCTCTGGGAATTAGGAAGGAGTCATTTCTTCCTCAGACTAGGATGTCAGCATTTTCAGAGAATGCCTCACATGCATGAGACTTCTTTAAACTTTCCTGATTATACAGGGATTTCGGAGATTTTTGTTCAATATGTGAATGAATAGTAACTTAGTTATGACACTCCTGAGAATCGATTTGAATTCACTTATCACTCACTCAGCAAATTCCAAGAAAGCTTTATAGTCTTGTTTGACCAGCCGTTCAACCCTGAAAGGTCAAGTTGAGCACGTTCAGCTTCATATGTCATAGGAACTGTGTATAGGAATTAATTCTATAGAACAAGCTTCCTCAAAGCACTTACTTTTAGTCCATACATGCCAAAGAGGTTGTTACCACTGATGAAATGGTAGTAGGTAGTTAAAACAGAAAAGTTGGTTGAGTGGACATTTTATTTTTTTCATATCACTGAAAGTCGGACGCCATGTTTTCTCATGGGAAATTTCTTTAAAAACATCTCTGTTCTGGGAATGGTTTAGGAATTCACACATCAGGGTTAATACAGAATGTCTTGGACAGTATTAGAGTTATTTTTAACACATGACAGAAGTCATGCTGTGGGAATTCTGAAATGTGAAGTAATAATTCTCTCTGCAATCATATCTTAGATAATAAAAATAGGTAATGTCCATTTCTTGTATCCAATCTTGATTTTTCGCAAATCTAAAAATAGCAATTCCGTCTTTGGAAAAATAAATTCAGCATCAACATTTACTAAAATGATTGCAATTTTATACAACAAGGGTTTGATTTAAACAAATTAAATGGAATTAGATCTCAGTGTAGAGAAATAAGTTCAACATTCTCCTTTTACTTCCTTTCTCATTTTCCAACCCCCAACTATATAAGAGTGAAAGGAAATGAATTAAACATTTAGTAAGTGTTCGGCAAATGCCAAGATATCAAAAGAAGCCAGTATCCACTCTTTTAAAAAATAGCAAATTTGTTACTTCTTTTCTGGTTTAACAGGAAGCATATATTTGTGATAGACAATTTGTTTATTGTAGACAACTGAAAGGTACAAAAATATCCCATTTAAGCCACCAGCCAGAGAAACCTTCTGTTAACATATTGATATATCACTTTGCAGACATTTATGTATATAAGCATATTAAAACATTGATACTTTGCAGATATTTGTTTGTGCATGCATTTGAGAATGTTGCTCTCTAAAAAATTGACCTATATTCTTTTTATAATTTTTTTCTTAATTCCAGGAGATCAGGTATCTCTGTTTTGCTCCCTGACATATTTAGTGCCTGACATAATAGCCATCAACAATTATTTGTTGAACTCACCAGTACAGTATGACTTTTATTCATGTAAATAGTCTTTTTTTTATTCAAAGTAAATATTCTTTTTTTATTCAAAGTAAATATTCTTTGAAAATACCATATTTAAGGCAGCATGACAGTGCATCGTAACTGTAGCCCGCATACTATTGCTGGGAATTTAGATTTTTTTCAAATTTTTGATGCATATAATTGCCAGAACATCTTTTGTTCCCCTTTTGTTTCTTGTATTACTTGAAATAAATTTTAAAAACTGAATTATTATTGAAATTTTCTATTTATTTTTTTAATTTTTATTTATTTTTAAAGATTTTATTTATTTATTTGAGAGAGAGAGAAAAGGAGCAAGAGGAGGGTCTGAGGAAGAAGCAGACTCCCCACTGAGCAGGGAGCCCAAAATGAGACTGGATCCCAGAACTCCCAGATCACAACCAGAGCTGAAGGCGGATGCCCAATAACTGAGCCACCCAGGCACCTTAAAATTTTCTATTTTAAAAAGCTTCTTGACTCATACCCCTTCTTCATGGAAATAGTATTTTCCATTTCCTTTGATGGACCTTCCCTCTGATATTCTCATCCAGAAGGTATTGGAGGGATTGGCCCCATCTGTGAAGCGCTTCTTCTGGGCTACAGTGAATGACCCAGGAATGGACTCATAACTTAATTCAGGCCATTGAGGTGAGAAATATTTACATTTTCAGGACTATTGAGAAAATCATTTCTTGGCTCCCTGATGGAAAGGAGGAAGAATACAGCTATAGGAATTGTATACGGGGGTTCAGCTTTAAGGTAAAGCTAATAGCACAGAAAGCGAAGACAAGTCAGAAAGAATCTAGATTTTTGTACAATGGGACTAGTTCTTACGTGAAGCTTGGCCTACTGTGAGCTGACAGATTCTCTCCTATCTCATTATGGGGTAAGTTTTTTATCAGCTATGATATTAAGATCCTGATACAATGAATATTCCTCACGGTATATAAGGGGGTAATTTTCCCCAAATCCTATTCAACATTGGTTGTCATTATAAATTGGCTGATTTCAGTGGAAGCACATTATGTCTCATGTTGATTTGTGTTTCTTCATCTGCTAGTGAGCTTGAACATTTTGCTTATGATCATCAGGACTATTTAATCTTTTTTATGGTTCTAGTACCTTGTGTGGTATTCCAAACACTCAGATTCCATCAATATGGATGGAATCAATAAGATACATCAATCTCCTTTTGTCTGTTTGTTTTAATCTTTTACTTTGGAATGATTTTCATTTTTCCCAAAAGTTGCAAAGATATTGCAGAGTTCTTGTATGCCCTTCGGCCTTCTTTCCTTCACATCAACATCTCCCAAAACTATGCTCCATTTGTCAGAACTAGGAAATAAACATTGGTACAGTACTATTAACTAAATTACAGACTCTTTTTGGGTTTCAACAGTTTTTCCATTAATGTTGTTTTTCTGTTCCAGGATCCAGTCAAAGTTATATTTAGACCATTTATCCTTGTTAGTGGATTTCTCTCCGAAGATCTTCAAATTCTTGCAATTGAATTTCACTTGCCTAAGTCAGTCATGAACATGCAAAGTGCTAAGTGATTTTTAACATTAAGCACATTTGAGCAAGAACTTCCTATAGTAATGCTTTCATTATTTTTGTGTTTACTGTCTGGAATACCACTCGGCAGGTATCCAGAATGACACAGAGAAAATTGACTCTGTATTTGGCTTGTCAGTAGGTTGAGTCTGTGTTGTGGGTACAAGATGAATAACAGAATTTGGGAGGTCCCCTCCAAATCTGCACTCACTTTGGAGTAAGGACTGAACTTCAAATACTAGGACATGGACCAGCTGTGTATAATCCTGGGCAAGTTACTTAAACATTGGCTTTGGGTTCCTTGTCTGTAACCTATCACTTGATTAGGCATTCCATACTTAACATGCTTAAAAATATTCCTTCTCCCTTCTCCCTGTGCTTCCAATCCTTGCCTCTTCTTAGTGGACAGTGTCACCCTCAGGCCTCTGGAAGCCCGGTCATGCACTCGTTCCTGCCTTCCTCAAATTCCACATCTGGGCATCACCATGTCCCCCAGCTGATTGTCCCAATGATACCTCTGATTTATCAATTTCTCTTTGTTTCCGCTATTAGAATCTCAGTTCATGTGATCCTCACCTCTTATTTGGATTATTGCAATAATTTCCTAATTATCTTCTCTGATTCTGTCTTTACACGTAGACTACATTCACCACATTGGACTAGAATAATATTTTAAAAATGCAAATCATAGCTTGATTCCACTTTTTTAATTTTTATTTTTTATTTTTTAAACTTTTTAAATTTAAAATCAATTATCATATAATGTATTATTCGTTTCAGGGATACAGATCTGTGATTCATCAGTCTTATATAATACCCAGTGCTCATAACAACACATACGCTCTCCAATGTCCCCTTCCCCTTTAGCAACTCTCAGTTTGTTTCCTATGATTCAGAGTCTCTTATGGTTCAGCTTTGCTGAATGAACACCTGGACAGCTGTTGCTGATTCTTTTAGGAAAACTTGAATCACAGTGCTACAGAAATACACAAGATTAACTTCGAAAAACTTATCTCTTGCTCACGGTGAGATGCTGTGATGAGACAATTTGGGTTATAAAAATAGATAGTTCCGTGAGGCTATTGAATGGGTTGGTTGGTATCCTTGGGTTGGTATTATGATGGATTTTAGTCTTCTTCTAAAATGAAATAAGCAGAAGTAACTGGAGAATAAACCACCCTTTTCCTCTCCCCTAGATGGAAATTGAGAACAAGGGTATTTGGCAAAGAAGTTTATCGTGGACTTGAATAATTATCTCCAAACTTTTTTCCTGAGGGATCCGCCCTTGAGAAGTACAGTTACTGCTCTATTTAATAATGTGACTCACTATCAGAGAGGGCAGAGGTACCATACAAAATATAAAGTGGCTAGGAGGTAGTTGGGAAACTTTTGTGCCCACTTTATGAATTCAAGCTATCTGAAAAAAAGTCTGAGAATTTGTCTTTGTCCTGGAGAGGAGTGTCCTTTGTCCAACAGTCAGTCTGGGACATAAGGGCCCTATGGGACTTGGGGTACCAACTGGCCTTTGGCTCCAACTCACACAAGTGCCATGTTTGG
>CM052802.1:86315844-86360195 GCA_028533885.1 Nasua narica | reverse complement strand
CCAAACTGGGTGTACTAATAAGTAAAGGTAACCAACTTCATTTTCAGCTTTTGAAAAGTTTTCTCGGTTGCTCATGTTGAGAAACGTATGAGCCCAATACTTGGACTTAATTAAAGCATTCAGCACATAACAGCATTATTAAGCCATAGAACAATGGTTCCTTAAAATTTTTAGTTTCGTAAGTGAATAAGCAGAAATTCACAGAGGCGACAAGACTTGCTGCAAGTTACAGGACTTGATTATGTTAACATATCCCAATGTCATCTAGATAATAATTTTTAAAACTGGAATCTAAAAAAAAAGATATTATAAACCAAGTTAGACGTTTTCTAAAGATCCACCACAGAGTTTTGGCCTCACCCTTGCCTTATTTGATACAGCTTTTTTTGTCCCACCCTAAAATTCCTATCAATTGATACTGGAAGCATAGTTTACAAACTTATCAGCTGACAAAATAGGCAGATAGAAACTAACATAGAGCTAAGTAAACTATGGTCCATGGGCTAAATCCAGGCCAATGCATAGTTTTGTAAATCAAGTTTTGCCCACACAATCATCTGTGGGCACATCCCACACAGTTAGTCCATGGCTGTTTTTGCAATATATTAGCAGAGCTGGGGAGTTGCAAAAGAAGCTACATGGCCCTCAAAGACTAAAATATTTGCTATCTGGCCATGTGTAAAACACCTGAGCTAATATGCTACATGAAAAAGAGTTGAAGTATCTCACTGAAAAGATTACATTCGAGAAGTTTAATTTTAACACTTTGAATCTCTTTTTAACAAAATAATTGTGCAAGTACAAGATGAAAGAAAACAAACTTTACAGTAATTCATATAAAAATAAACAAACTGATCCTGGAAACAGCCACCTGCTTTGCCAGCCATATCAGCAGAATCTACTCAAGTGGTGGATGCCATAAGGTATTGTTCTAAAACCTTTTATGGAAATTCCAGCAGATTTAATTGCCCTCCAACTTGGTGAGAGCTAACAATGTGAAGCAGCTGATAAAAACAAGCTGAGGAAATCTGAGGCTGAATTCTTAAGAATTAGAACATCCAGAACACCATGGAGGAGTCCACTGTACCCCAGTTACTTAGGAGTAGATAACTACTCTGTATCTCTTACAGAATGACCTTGAGGGGCGCCTGGGTGGCTCAGTTGGTTAAGCATCTTTCTTCAGCTCAGGTCCTGATCCCAGGGTCCTGGGATGAAGCCCCGCATCAGGCTCCCTTGCTTAGTGGAGAGCCTACTGCCCCCTCTGCCCATCCCCCCCCCCCAGCTCATGTTCTCTCTCATTCTATCTCAAATAAATAAATCTTTACCACCAACAAGAACAACAACAACAACAACAAAAAAGGAAAATGACTGAGAAATTATGCAGAATCTTGACTTGGTAACGGTATTATACCAATTCAGTACACAATTACTACTGCTAGAACATATAATACTCCAACGATTCACAAGGGTCCACCACAGGTGAAAGGGCAGCACTTTTCCCTGATCACTGGGCTTCCATGATGTTTTATCCCATTTCTTTCTCTAAGTAGTTTTGAAATTAAAAGTAGAATAGATTAAGTCATCTACTCATCTACTCATTTTGTATGCCAAGGTCTATTCGCATGGGACAATGTCTAGTTAAAGGTTTAATTATTTCATATATTTCAAATAATTCCATCATTTCCTTTTGGAAGGTTGTCCTACATTCTACTCATTAAGTAGTTGAGAATAGTTTGAGTCTGGCCAGAACATACTTGATTTGAGTCTTTAATAAACCAAGAAAAAAAAAAACAGTTTTCTTAGCCCAGGATTCCATTACCTAGAAAATGGTCAAACCATGGTATTCAGAGTTTCAGTTCTATCTTGAGAATAACCTAACCTGACAGCCCAAACATATTTGTCAGGCAATGTCAGGTTTGCCTGACACTTTTAAAAAAAGAAAGTAAAGATAATATACTACCTTACCCACAGTAATGAAGGAGAGAATGCCTAATAAAACTCACGACAAGGCATTTTATAATAAAAATTCCATATACATATTACCAAATAAAAATATCAAGATGATGACTTAGGACCTGGTAAAAAGTTATCCTCGTTCCTAACTACTAATCCACTCCATTGGAGGGGTTTGGCACCAAACCCCATACAACTCTACACAGTCCTCGGTGCCCCCGGGATGACAACAGAGGAAGACGGGGTCGAGTAGTGAGAGACTCCGGACACTTTCCAGCTTAAACCAGACCTGCTTTACATTGGCCTGTTTTTATATGCTTAGTTTTTGTCTAACATTTCATTCTTACAAATGACTGTCCATAGAATTAAAACCACATTTAAAGTAAAATCAGTATAGTTAAAAGTTTTACTGAGTACATAAATGGTCATTTTCCACAAAGTTTTCTATCTTATTTAGTTTCATTTTATTTACCTTAGATCCTGGTGTTCCAGGCTGACCGGGCAAGCCATCACGTCCCATCAAACCCTACATTTTTAAGTGGAAGTTTCGAGAGTGACTTAGAAAACAGTATTAAAAAAATATTAACTCCATTTTCAAGGTACACATTCTCATAACAATTAATCTGCTACAAAATAATACAATATGAGGAAAAGTTCCCCAAAACCTCCAAATAAGGGATAATAAAAAAAGCAAAGCCCTCCTCCCGTGGTTGCTCAAATAGCCTATAAATAGCAAAAATTCCTGGAAACCTTGTAAAAGAAAAATGTAAACAAAAGTTGATTTTCTTTTCTACATTCTTACTTTCTTCCTTTTGTCAAGATAGCTAAGAATTAGGTTTCTTCACAGATGTCATCCTGGTCAACTTTACATTCAATTTCTGTTTTCTTAAAAAATATTTTGAAAGAGTTACAACCTAATAAATTCTCTGAATATAACAATCTCTAAGTTACAAAACGGTCATATTTGTAACTAACCATCTAATTCAAAATATGACAATAATTACTCTAGTAAGGAGCTAATTTAATTATTTAGATTCTACTTTAAATACCATTACATACATTAAAAATAGTTGCTTTCTCTTAAGCATAGTCAAGGAAATGTGATAAGCAAAAAATATGTAATTAATATCACTGAAAACATAATCTCAGTAGGATCATATTTAAAATACTATGTCATCACTACTACGCTTTGCTATCAATTTAGGATATTATTGCAACTATAAAATGTAAAATACAATGGTTCATTGGATCATGTATTAAATATTCCCAAAGTTCAGTGAAGCTCTAGCTAATACCTTCACTTTCTGGAACTTAGATTCTGATAAATAACCAAGTTTATTATTTCAATGAACAAATGATGTGGTAGTGATGGTGGAGATAGAATATTCCATTTTAAAGGGAAGAATCTTCTTTTAAACGTCTCCTAAAGTCAAATTCATATCTAATGCACAATATTTTTTTTACTCTTATGTGCAAAATTCACCAACTCTTTCACCAATGGATAAAATATCTGTTTTTACTTGACATAAAGTCATTAACTGTTAAACATGAAAGATATCCATTTTACTTAAAGAAAAAGTTATAGGCAATTTAATTCATAGGTTAAAATCAACATCACTTCTAGCAATTTTATTCAATCTTGCACACATACAATAGGATTTTCATAATTTCTAATACCAAACTCATCTGTCCCTTCCACTCTCAAAATTTCTAAAATTATTTGTTCACTAATTCAAGCTCTTCCTATACTATGTCTTCTGAATACATTCTCCATCATTAGTGTAAAAAAGTGTAATTATTTTTAAAAAATGAAAAAAGAACATTTATTAAGTTTTAGACTTTTTTATGGTACTTAGTTTTTTAATGAATGGATAGAATATTTGTTTTCTGGTTTATCTACATTAAGAATTCTTGACCTTTATTTGGGTGGGAAGAAATGTGGAATCATCTAGAAAAATGGACATAATCATTTTCATACAAATGGATTTGTGTATCCCCAAAATCTCTGTTGGATCCCCTTCAAGTTTTATAAACTCCAAAATAAGAACTCCTGGTACACAGAAACTGTATTTCAAACACCCTGATAATAATGACATTAACATACAGGAATCCCCGGAGCTCCTTTTTTTCCTAGTGGTCCTGGAAGCCCCATTTCTCCCTAAAAATCAAATACAGATCAAATTTAAAACTTTGAATTATCAATCCATTACCAGGAATTTCCTACCGAAGCATTATGGAATAAAAATTCACTACCATTCAGCCCGGTCTGCCTTCTCTTTCTCTAGAGTATAACAGAAGCAACATAGGAAAGAAAAATCAGGAATATAACACATTAAAGATTTGGGCACAGGGTCTGTGAAATCATGAAGTCATATATTTTTTATGAGAAAATCAGGAACAATACTATCATTGTTTCAAATGAAGACCCGGAAGTTTACACAGAATTGATGAGGTGAGACAACAGTGGGGGGGGCGGCAGAGAATCACACGAAAAATTTTCTTATTTATCATAGGTTAAGAAACAGGATTGTAAACATAAATTAAGAAAATACAGGATAGAAAAAAAGAAAATACAGGATACAGAATAATAGCATTTATACTTCAATTTCTTGGATTGGGCTAACTAGGTACTCCAAGGGAATCTTTGAATCCTTAACAACGAGAACAAAAACATGGAAAGAACATCCTCTGAGAGTGCTGGTCTTATAAGAAGTTGGAGAGGTCTTCAAAATTCCCTCATTTTAATAAAATATACTCTGGGTTGACACTATGATTATGAGGATTTGGATCTAAGCAGAAATCTTGCCAGAGGTAGAGATGCCGGAGCCAAGAAGGCTGGAGATGTCTAGAGTGCATGGGAAAGTGAATGGTGGGCTAGCCATGGGAAGAGGGTGGAATCTTTAATCCCTAGGATGTCCCAGGACTCTTACACAGGGAAGACATGATATTCATGGCTACTAGCAGGAGGCAGCTCTCCATGCCCCAATTACGCTGCCAGAACTCACACCAATCAACATGAAGCAATGAGCTCATATTCATCAAGAAAGAAAGAGGCAGCAAGCCACAAGACTGAGAGTTACCAGAGAAATAACAAATTGCAGATACTGGAATTAGAAACAGAATTTTGGAACAATATATGAGATCTTTATAAATTAAAGAATGGAATCATGAAAGAAGATTAGGACTGTAAATGAAACAAGAAGCAATCAAGAATAAAAAGATGTTATTAAAAAGTTGAACTTTTAGAAATGAAAAGCATGATTGTTTTGTTTTATATCAATTGCTGGTTTAAAGAGCAGAGTAGACACAGTAAAGGAAGAATAAGTACAGTGGGAAATATATCCAAAAAAATTAACCAGAATGTTAGGATCAAGGATATGAAAATAAGAAGCTCTTCAGAAACATGGAGGACAAAATGAGAAGGAATAAAATTCATGTAACTGTAATTCCAGAAGGAAGGAACAAAGATTGGAAGAGATGTAATTTGGAAATGAGTGGTATCTTCCAGAGTTAATGGAAATAATTCCACACAGCTGGGAAGCAAATTGAATTCTCCTCAAGGTGAATAAAGAGAAATGCACATCTATATACACTATAAAGAGTTTTAGAACACAAAAGACAAATAAAATAGCTTAGAAGAATCCCAAAGAAAACGACAGACCACTTACAAAAGAACGATAATTAGAATGAGAGCAGATGTTTCATAGCTAATAAAGGATCCTGGAGACAATAGAAGAAAATCCTCAACATGTTTCAGTGTGATAATCATCAACTTGAGCTGTATACCCTACAAAATGATCCCTCAAAACCAAGAGTAAAATATCTAAAATTAGATAAAATCTGAAAATTTGTTACCAAGATATCTGTAATAAGAACTGCTAAAGATATAGTTCAGGAAGTAGTAAAATTATCCCGAAAGGATGGTCAAAAGGCATTAGAAAAGTAACCAAGTAAAAGAGAAAGCACATGTATAAATTCAAATAAATATTATCTGTATAAAACAACAAAAACTAATTATAAGGACAAAATAATAGCTTCTGAAATTATATTTGAACAATTAACTGTTGCTGGGCATGTGGTAAGAATGTACTCTACGTGAAGACATCACCACTTTGCCTTTTTAATAATCAGATCCAGCCCCAAATCTTTCAAGTTTCATTAATACTCACCTTTTGTCCCATTAATCCTTGGTTTCCAGGAAATCCTGGCATTCCCTAAAAAGTAATAAAGTAGAATTTCAACTTAAAAAAAAGTATGGACTATATCATTAAAGATGAGTAAGTCCTAATTGGATTTTTAACTTCTAAGTAATGCATAATTTCAAACTTCTATCATCCACACAGCATAACACTGCTACTGATAATAATCCAATTTGGAAAAGAGAAAATTTATAAGCGTCAATATTACATGAACATCCACTGATAGTTAAAGTTTTAAATAAAGGCTTTCAAAAAGGAACACTTATGAAATATTAACCCACATACTTCTTTCAGATCAATGTAAGTGATAAAATAAGGATACTTCATTTGAATATATTCCTATACTATTTAAGATGAACAATGCAAGAAAACCCATCAAGTTATAGGATGACCTGACAACCATAATTAAAAACTAGTAAGATTAACCAATATCCTCCAAACTGAGCCATGAAACACCCAGGAACTTAATTACCTGTATAAAATACATTTTCCTAATTATTCCTTTATTGATAAAACCATGAAGAATATGCAGGTCATAGTTTGAGGACAGAAAGAAATAGAACTCTTTCTCATGGCTCAACCTAGATGTTCAAGGTCTCCAGTAAGATTCAGAGAATATTAATGTTCATTGTATAAATTTGAGAATAACATTAGCACATTCATTAATGGGCAAGCAGTTCTACTGTTGGCCATTCAATGCATTTACCAAAATAATCTTTTACCAGCCAAAGCAAACAGTGATGGTACTAATCAATTTTCATTTTTTATTCATTTTTCTTGGCTCCTTTCTCGATGACACTTCAGTTAAAATAAGTAACATTGGAAATAAGTAACATAGACTGATGGCAGAAAAAGGAATTTGAAAGATGAGGAAATTGGGCCCCATCAGTATTTCTTTGAAAGCCCTCTGCACTATCAGGGCTCTCAAAGAAGAGCAGTACTCCTCAGTAAATCGAGGCAGAGAGGCCACTGACAATGAGATCAAGTTATCTTCTATTACAGGGAAAGTAGGCCATTATTTGATTTTCACATCTTGACTTTATTAACAGAATACTGGTCAACGTGTTAGCCACAATTATAATGCAAGACACATGCATATAGTTCTGGTTTTAAAATCCAAACTTGAATCATAAATTGGATTTCATGTTGATTTTATTTGGCTCCATTCATTTTGCCACGGCACTACACCCTTTGCAGAGAACAAGTTGTACATAAGCAATGACTATCAACAAAGGGCTTGTAGACTAGTTGAAAACACAATTTTTCATAAATATATTAATTAGAAAATAATATAAAACCGTATAAATTTTAAAGTAACATTACAAAACATGAGCACAGTATTCTCTAAAACATAAAGGAAAATTAAAGTAATTGGGTTCTATGTAGAGAGAACATAGTATGATATGAATTGTATCCTTCCAAGGCAGAAAAGGCAGAAATGCATATTCTCAACTCAATCAATTAAGATCAATGTTCCAAACAAAGGCCTCCATTTCATAGACCATAACTTGGCATTAAACCATCTGTAATCAACTCCCATTCAAACACACATATACACAAACTCACTATAGGTTTAGATTAAGTCTTGAATTTAAATAAAACCTGTCTGTAAAATATCATCAGATACAAGACAGCCATACATTGTTCTATGCTGAAATTGGGGCAGCTGCAGCCATGCAGCATCCTTTGGCCCAAAAATCTCTAATGGGGGGCGCCTGGGTGGCTCAGTGGGTTAAGCCTCTGCCTTCAGCTCAGGTCATGATCTCACAGTCCTGCGATAGAGCCCTGCATTGGGAAGGAGCCTGCTTCCCCCCCCTCTCTCTACCTGCCTCTCTGCCTACTTGTGATCTCTCTCTGTCAAATAAATAAATAAAATCTAAAAAAAAAAAAAAAAAGAATGGGGGTCATACAATTGCCCATGATATTGTCAGACCTCAGAAGCTGAATTTCTTGCTGCATCCTGTCCTTTATTGCTTAGAATTTCATCACTATTCAAGTCTCTACGCCTTCACACAATCTGTGACATTAGTACAAATCAGTTACAGACATCTTGCCTCTACTTCTCTTTCTGAAGCCAATTCCGGTGTCAGATAGGCTACATCCTCACTGTGGGGGCAAATGGAGTTATGCTCAGGCACCCTGACCTCCACCTCCCAGAAGCCCCTGAGAGCCCCCACAGTCCACTCCCTGAATCTGATTTGATGTCTTATTATTTAAATAATTATAATGCTGAGCTTGGTCTATATTAGGACATAGCCGCCAATCTTATGTTATTTCAGCATATCAGATACTGAGAGTATTTTGGAGGAGATTCCAGATTTGAAAAAAAAATAGATTCCTTTTCTTATTGTCTTAACATGTTAGTAAAACATGAAAATGTATTTCAGAGATATGAAGTCATATATTCTAAGTCTAATTATGCCAAGAACTATTGCTTATTTTGTAAATATCAAGCACAAATATATAAAACCACATAATATTAAAAAAGAAAATGTAAAACTGATTTATAAAAGCAATTCTTGGCAAAACTAACATGATACCATGGGTATGCATGGAATAAAAGATTGTTGAGAGAGAAGTTAACCAGAACTGAAGTCAGTCAGAGCTATATTAGTTAATAAAATTCTCCTAGATTTTATTTTCCTGGGCTCCCATTTATTGAAATTCACTAAACTTTGCCAATTTTACACTAGCAGAAGTATTATTCAAAACCATTTGAAATTTACCAGTTTGTCGATCCAGAGTATTTAGTGACAATTACTTCATACAGCAAATGTTTTCCAAGCAAACTATTTTATATTTCACTTTTGGCCTATGTGGTTTTGGATTCAGGCAACTGTGAGAATGTATAAATAAAGACAGAAACAAGCATCTTATTTGGTAAGAGTAAAGAGGCATATTTCCCCCACTTCTGTGATTTCAGTTTGGGTTTGAGAAAGAGCAGAAAGTCAACTGGAAAATCCTGCATAATGTTGTGGTGAAAAAATGTTGACATAAAAAATGTTCTAGAATTTTCTCTGTAACCATTAAACCATTGATGTGTAACAAAAAGTCATTAAGAATACAAATACATAATTTTGAATAAGAGGTTTGGCCCCTATTTCCTAACGTCCACTTCATAATGAAGGAAATATGTCCATGATATATTACTTAGAATACACAAAAAATATGAGATACTTTCTCGTGTCCAATGAATTTCAGGGTAATTACCTTACCCCTGAAATCAGAGCATCTTGGAGCCAATCTGCCTGTAAGTAATGCACTATTTTCAATGTACTAAAAACAAATCTAACCTGTTAATGGTATTTTTACATCAAATTTTTTAACCTTTCCACAGTGGTAGAGATATTTAATATACAGTTATCAAAATATCAGAAGCATGTTACATTTTCTATGGTATCAAGAAGTGATTCATTTGTTCCTAAAGATTCATAAAGAAAAATCACCTATATGTTGAAAGTACTGTTTTGTTTTGATTTGTTTAAGATTTCATTTATTTATTTGACAGAGAGAGAGAGATCACAAATCTCTCTCAGAGATCTGCCTCAGAGAGGCAGGCTGAGAGAGAAGGGGAAGCAGACTCACTGCTGAGCAGAAAGTCAGATGTGGGGCTCGATCCCAGAACCCTAAGATCATGACCTGAGCCGAAGCTGAGGCTTTTTTTCCCCCTACATATGTTTATTTTTTCAGTGTCACAAGATTGATTGTTCATGCACCACACCCAGTGCTCCATGCAATACGTGCCCTCCTCAATACCCACCACCAGGCTTGCCCAACCCCCACCTCCTCCCCTCCAAAACCCTCAGTTTGTTGCTCAGAATCCACAGTCTCTCATAGCTCGTCTCTCCCTCCGATTTTCCCCCATTCACCCTTCCCTTCATTCTCGCAATGCCCTCCATGATTTTCTTTATACTCCACATGTAAGTGAGACCATAAGATAACTGACTCTCTCCGCTTGACTTATCCCACTGAGCTGGCTCCTGCTGAGCAGAGAGCCTGATACAGGGTTCAATCCCACCCAGGCTCCCCAAAAGTACTATTCTTATTACAACTATTATTACAATGGAAGCAGTTACAGGTTTAGACACTGAAGTCAGCCAGCCCATTACTCAGGGGCTGATGGACTCCAGGCCTGTTACTCAAACTGTAGAACCTCAGTATCCCCCATTTTATACAGGGCAAAATAAAATCTACCTCATAGAGTTGGTACATTGTATCACTTAACTCTCACAAGTGCTTAGCTCAGTGCTGGCACTCTCATGAACAAATTTTCATGACTGTCCTTTCACAGCTCCTCCCTGACCTTTGAAAATTGTGAAATAGATGAAGTCAATTTTCCCCCATGTCTCAAAAATTTGTCCTCTTTCTCCCTTTTAAGGATGTCTTTTTTTTTTTTTTTTTTTTTTTGGTGGTGGGAGATGGGTGGTGGTGGTGGGGAGTCTTTCTACCTTGCCTTTCTCTACCCATATTTCCAAAATTTCCCACTGCACCCAAGAGGACGCCGGCAATCTAAGGCTCCCCACTGGGGGGTGCCATGTGGGCAATGCTCCCCATCGACTACCTTTGTCTTTTCCTATTTGGCTAACTTTGACTGCAATGACTTTTGCTTTTTAAACATTCACATATATTTCATCCCAATTCTTTCAGGAAAATATAACCAAAAGTTTCAAATGTGCTTTCAGTTGAACCCCATGATGTTTTTCAATACTTTTTAAAAATTCCACGCTAACTGACAGATCATTATGAACGATGTACAAAGATTACTCTGCAGTAAGAGAACTCTAAAGAGAAGTAACTCACAACCATAGCTGCCAAACCTAAAACAAACCAATATATAAGTACTTGCAATAAACCCATAATAAGGAAATCACCAGCTTTACTGTTCCCTTTAATACTATAACACAGTTTTACTTCTCCCTTAAATATTTAAGGGGAAAAAAAAGTAATCTGAGTGACATTGGGTGAATTTTTTTTCAGGACCCACATGGGACTGGACCCAGAGTACCCAAAGGTAAGTAATTTCAATAGACATTACTTTGGTAAATACTTCTGGGCTACTTATGTTTATACGCAATAGAAAATGTCACCAGTTTGACATAGTAAAGTTACAGAAAGAGACCAGGGATGGCATCAGAAGGAAAAGCTATCTGGGAGCGCTAACAAAGTTGCTTCAAGTTACTGGCATTTCTCTTCAGCATCTAAATGCATTCCAACATTTTTAAAGGCCAAAAAGATATTCTAAACAATTTTACCGTTGTCAAAATACCATTTTTTCAGGACAAAACAAAACAAGACAAATGTTTAGCAAATTAAGGTAACATACCTGAAAACCCAGAAGGGAGGGGAAGGACAGGATTCAGAGACCCACGGATGGTCTCTATACTACCACATCATTGGAAAGTCATGGACTCACCCTGAACCTGGGAATCCATAAAATAACCCGTCCCTCTACATTAGCAAGTGAGATCATGCACGTGAAATGTATTTAGGGGGTTAAAAGGAACATATACATATAGACACATGTAACACTGAAAACCAACTCCATTTGAAAGAAGTTCCAAAATAATACTAGAGATGCTCTAAAATGAGTTCTGATCCTCTGAGAAGCTAAAGAATACAGACCATACTTTTTGGTACATGGAACGTCACTGTATAATGTAAGACAAATTGTGATGAATTTCTCATAAAAGAGAAAAATGAAAATGGATTTTTCAAACATCTTTACAGTCAACTCAGTTGGGTAGATGTTATACCCCATTTTCCAGAGAGATATTATATACTTTTTTATAACTTTTTAAATATTCTTTTTTTATAGATATGGTAAAACATCTGTAATACTGTGAAAAATAAAATTTCAATGGACATGACTTTTTACTTTAAAAATGCGTATGTGTTCTGTTTATGTATTTGTATATTCAAGAATAAATTTGGAAAGAATCTTATTGAATGAATAATTATCTCTAGGGATGGGAATAGGACTGGGTAAATGAAGGCAGATTTCAAGATTTACAACTTCTACATTTTTTGCCTGTTTAAGAGAAGTTAAATAAAATGTATAATAAATGAATACATAAATATAAATAAAATATAATTAAAATGTACAATAAATAATACATTAAAAAGGTGGCCCTTGGAATTTTGTATTTCAAAAATTTCTCAGGAAAAAAAATCTCAGATTTTTCTCCTCACATTTTAATCATTCAAGAAACTACGGTTAAGGGGCACCTGGGTGGCTCAATGGGTTGAAGCCTCTGACTTTGGCTCAGGTCATGCTCTCAGGGTCCTGGGATCGAGCCCCGCATTGGGCTCTCTGCTCACCAGGGAGCCTGCTATCCCCTCTCTCTCTCTCTGCCTGCCTCTTTGCCTACTTGTGATCTTTCTCCTCTCTGTCAAATAAATAATAAAATATATTTTTTAAAAAGAAACTACTGTTAAATACCTTTTAAAAGAAAATAAAGATATTAATAGTTATAGCTATTATTTCATTAAAAAAAAAAAAACCCTATGGTGAGACTGGGTGCCTCAGTCGGTTAAGCATCTGTCTCTTGATTTTTGTTCAGGTCATGATCTCAGGGTCATGAGATCAAGCCCCACATCAGGCTCCCAGCTCAGCAGGGAGTCTGCTTGAAAGTATCTTTCTCTCTCTCCCTCTGTCCCTCCCCACATTCTCTAAAATAAATAAATAAATCTTTAAAAACACACACACACAAAACTAAATCAAGAAAGAAATAGATTGCAACCTCACAGCTGTGACCTCAGAGGGTAACACATTTTGCTTAGTTTTCATGCCTTGGTAGGCTCTTCTCACAGATAATTTTTCACACATTGCTAAGGATATACTGTTAGACAAAGGCATCAGTGCTCCCATCTAGGGAAGAACAATACAGTATTTAGGAAGCAATTTCTTTGATAAAAGAGCCAGGAATTTGGCATTTGACAAGATTAGCCTTACCATCTCCCTATAACAGAAGTAATAGAATATTTTATTTCTAAAATAAAAATGGTAATAGATCAGATCTAAATATTGATTTAAAAAATACTACATTCACTTTCAAAGTATATTTCTAGGAAAATTAATAACCTAAAAATTTCAATGAAAATGTACCAAAACAAATAAATTTCAGTGATTAAATTCCTATTTTTGTGAGGATTTATCAATCTTCATATAAACAACTTAGTCTTGTTCAATTGTATGTAGGTGCAACTTTGTTTTCCACAGATTTGCTTCTGAAATCTTGTCAAAAAATAATAAAGTACTTCAAATACACCAAGAACACTGCATCTATTTGGAAATATAATTTCATATTATCATTCATGGCAATATTGAAGTTTATTTAGACAGAGAATGACATTAAAGCACATATAGCCTTAAAGAATAATAAGGTAGCTAATAAGATGATAATTCTATTTTCATTTACCAATGTCACTAAAATTAATTGCTCTCAGGTAAATAAAATTTGCCTTTCTACTACCTTCATATTCCTCTATTTTGATCAACCTGTATCATAGCCTCTATGTCACTGTTTTGATATATTTTATATCAAATTTTATGTCACTAGTTATCAAATTTTATAAGGGCATCCACTAAAAATGCAGTTTCCTGAGCTTCAGCCCCTAATTCTGATACATTAGGACTGGGATGGAAATTCAGGAAACTGAATTTTAATAGACATCTCTGGTAATTCTGGTTAAGGTAACTCTGCATCAGAGCTGGAGAAACACTGCACTATATATAACCAACCAACCAACCAACCAACCAACACTTGAACATTATTTGCATTGGGGTGTTAAGCTAGAAAAGTCATCAAGAAGTTTTTTTATGATTATGTACCAACTAAATTTTCTTATAATCCATTTTATATCTCTTTACTCAAAAACAACTATAGTTTTAACCCTCTATCAAAAGTCTTAATACTCAGCTTTTCATGATTAACTTCACTTTGATGGTATTTAAGAGTTTTGACCTACTACAAGCTTTTTATATAAACCTTTGTACAATACATTTATTGAGTAAATTTTCTATTTCTCCTAACTCCAGGAAACTATTCTATCTAAAACCACCTGGTACAATATTATACATTCTATGATTGCTCAACAAATATTAGCACCTGGGTCCACATCTCCAACCATCTTAAAGCTCTCTCATGGTGGTTTCCCCTTTTGTGTGATTAGTAATTCCATTCTTAAAATACGTTGTTCAGAAGTTCTTCATATTTCACCTAAATCCATCAATTAAGTGCATTCTTTTTATGCCGACATCATAAAATTCCTTTGCCCTTATTTTAGTATTAGTTCATCAAATCACTCTTCATACTTCACTTGCAAGAAAGAGATCATTGAAAATGCGTAGTCCCTATGTTCTAATAAAATTATTAAAAGAGAGTTATATGCCAATCTCATTTGATCATTCCAGTAGATTAAATTCATTGTGAACATTACGGTCGTACAAGACTTCTAGAACATTCTCAATACTAGTCTACTCACGATTAATACTCTTTTGTTAAAACATACTTTGTTTTTTTATCCTCCCACAACTAAGAAGTATGAGTCTATGCCAAAAGAGTTTCAAAGCCACAATCTTTTAAAGAAACCAAAATTAAAACAGGAAAGCAGCTATGACATAACAAAGTATATATGTTTCGAACAACAGTTCAATATTCAAAATTACAAAAATTATTTTTATAAACCATCTGAAACTGACAATCAATTACCTATTTATTAGGTATTTACATGATTATCAAAAATAAAAATGCATATTGTTATAAACAAATATTTTCAAGCACTCTTTCTCAGATATTACCCATCTGTATTTTAACACACTCTAATATACTGAAAACATAAATGATTTTGTGATGTTCTCAGAGGCATGAAACATTTGTCTAGTATTCAATGTGGTAACCACATTCAAGCATTTTGAAAATAATTTTTAAAAACAAAACAAAAAAAGAGCTCGTCAGAATGAAATACTCTCGTTACCAAAGTGTGCACTCCAGATTACATAAAAAAAATATCAGTTTCCACACTTGTGAAAATAGAATGAATGGAAAATATTCTCATTTCATCTGCTAAAATAGCATTTACATGGATCATGAACCCAGTATTAAAATAAATATGCCTTGTCTCAAATAACACTGTTAATTCTGTATTTTCATGCTCTGAAAATGGAGAATGTATTTGGAGTAATTCAAAAGGATCATATGATACCTTACAACAAAGATAAAAAGTATAAAAAACAACCCCAGCCCCTGTATGACTGAAGAACATAATTTGAAAGTCAAAGTCTTGAAATCTCTGAAATCTAAACTAAATATCCTGATGCAAGTTTCCTCTCACTCCCCTTCAAAACTGAGGTGGATGTAATCAATTTCCACGTCAATGAGAATACTAAGCCTATATAAGCAACACGAGATTCTCTTTACCCATAGGTTATGTTACCCATTCTGAGAATTAATCATGCCTCATTTCATAGGTTCAATTATATTCATTGCTCTTGTCATTTCAGAGTTCAATAGAGCCTTTTTCGAATTATAAGGACATGAATAAATGAGAAAGACTGAAATAAGTACATTTTGATGCCTATCAATAATTTTACAATGAACATATTTAAGAGACTTCTTCAGAACAACGAGAAAAATGATCAGTACCATAGACACAGAGCCTCCAAATTTAAAATCCACAATGTTATAAAGTCGTTTGATGGTGGTCTTGTTTCCTATGCCAGTGAAATAGTTTGTAAGGAAGGAATTAAATGGATGCTTTGTTAAATCTGGTGGGATTTTATTAACTAACTTATACAGATAATGGGCCAACATTTGCTTTTCATGTTTAAAGAAAAAGATACAATAGCTTCACAGTCATTACAAAGCCAAAAGCCCTATTTGGGGAAACCAAAGTGTTGCAGATATTGCTTACAAATTCAATCACTCCTGTAAACAAATCAGACGTGTACATGATTTAATTTAGATAAAACCTACTTCAAAATGTATTCTAAAGGTTACTCTCAGGTTTTAAAACATAACCCTGGAATTAAAATAATAAATACAAGTGAATTTCTCAAACATCCCAAGTTTTTGGATGTGAGCTGCCTTCACACTAAGAAATGCCATGGGAAATTGTTAGGAGACATCAGGTTAAAGATGTTTCACTCAACACATACGAAGGATGTGCCACTCCTTGTGCCTGAAAGAAGAGTGGGGAAAAAAATGTTACAAATCTGTACAGAACACCTGTAAAAAAGCTTGCCATTCAATTGCAAATCAAACAGGAACAATGACAGGATCCAGGTTTTTTCCCCTAACCTTTCTTTTCGATATAAATAAAAAATACAGTTAAGTAGGTAAATAAAGATCCCTCCACATTATGAAGATAATAAAGTGAATTATACTACATGGGAAACCACCATAGGCTTTTGACATGAAATTTTCCCAAGAATTTTGTGGATGTCTTTGGCTTTATGAGCATAAAAAGACATGTCAAACAATCACCCCAGAGAGAAGGTGATGAAACAAAAGACCTACTTGTCTCTTAAGAACATGTTGACTTGGATCAGTTCAGCAGCTAACATTACACCACAGACAAAAGCACAACATGGGGTTTAGCAAGAATTTGAGAGACATGAGGAAAGGGAACAAAAATCTCTATGAGCCAATGTCCTCAAATATAGTACAGTGACCCCCACATCTTCACCCCTAGAAAAATGATACAACAGATATTTCCTCTTATTTAAGAAACACATGCTCACCTCCATAGGTCCAGAAAACGTATCATGCTTTCTCTCATCCTCATGAAATTCCAGGGATCTTGGCTTAAGGAGTGGAATCCAGGCCCTGCCTACAAATCTTCACCCTGAGCCACCTGGGGCTGGTTGATCAGGAGAGAACTAGCAAGCAAATGGCTCAGACTGAGCAAAAATGTAACACTAGAGATAGCAGGTCATCAGGACTGAGCACCAGGACAAGAACAGCTATGACAAAGAAGCAGTGGAAACATGGATACTGCAGATAGTTTGGCCAGCAACAACTGGTTGTGGCAAAGTAGTGGGTCAACATAATTTGGTCTACAAACTCATTCGGTCAAATATGAATATTTCCAGTTTTCGTTTTTCAACTACTGGTGAATTCTGGTGTGCGGCTCCCCTGTCACCCTATCTGCCTCAACTGCCTCAACTGCCTCAAAAGCAAATTTATTGGTGAGAAGTTCAGAAAAGATACTTCCAACAACTGAGGATTCCTTGAAGCAATCAGATTGTTCTTTATTCCTTGGCACAAAAAATGAAAATGTAGTCTGACAAACTTAAAATCTTTTTTTAAAAAAGAAACACTGTAAAACACTCCAAATCCACCCCTTAGTTTTTTTTTTTTTTAATAATGAATTACAAAAACAATGGCATGCTTAGGAGAGAAAATAAAGTACCAAGAAGCAAAAATAGAACATAACAGCCATCACAACCACCCTGTAGAAAAAATAAGCAAGGTGATCCAAAATAGGATTAAACTATATGTTTACCATGTAATTATTTCTTATACATACACATTTATGAAATATCTCATTTTAAACTATGCTTAGGTATATACACATTTTATATAGTTTATATACATAATATATTTAATATCAGACATTAAAACGGTTCCAACTTTGCCATGGTCTTCCAAGACCATGAAGAGTACAGAGTACAGAGAAGACACATAGGCTAAAAGTTACTAAATGGAATGATGCAAAAATGCAGAGAAACGAGAAGTGGATGAAGTAAGTTTTTAAAAATACATGAGACATTAACAAAATTTATGAATCAGAAAATAGTGGTGGCTGAAGAGCCTTGCTTTTAATCAAATCGTCATTTAAACTTGTTGATTTGCTTTAATGCAAAATGTTTTTAATCAATACAGGTGCAAATGTTTTTAATCAACACAGGTGCTGCCTAGTGTTTGCTCTGTATTAGTATGTGCTCACACAGCCTTTTTACACGGGTCCATTGCTAAATAAAATGTCACTAGATTAAAACCCCAGTGTACTAGTTTCCTGTGGCAGCTATAAAAAAAAAAAATCACCACAAACTTGGTTGTTTAAAATAACACCATTTTATTCCCTCACAGTTCTGGAGGCCAGAAGTCTGAAGTCTGGGTCTTGATAGCATTGCACTCCCTGCAGAGGCTCTAGGGGAGGGAGAATCCATTCCTTGTCTCATCCAACTTGGAGCTGCCAGCATTCCCTGACTTGGGGCCACATTGCTCCAATATCAGCCACCATGTTCTCAGGGATGCCTCTGAGAAACTTCAGTTCTGCTCTTAGGGCCTTTCAACTGGGATCGGCACCCCCTCAGATAACCCAGGATAATTTCCTCATCACGATATCCTAATTTAATCACACCTGCAAAGACACTTTATTCAAATGAGATAACATTTACAGGTTGCAGGCATTAGGGTCTGATGATCTTGTGGCAGGGAGGGGTGGGGGGGGAGGTAAGTATTTTTCAACCTACTACCTGTAGTATTCACAAAATTCTCCCAGAATGTCCTTGAATATGACCCACTATTTCTTAATAGAATTTTATTAGTCATGTCTATCCTTTGCTCATTACCCAAAGCATAGGCCACCTATTGAAATGCCTGTTATTATCTAGATGGGTTCCATTCGAAAATACCTTAGGATCACCTCCTTCTTACTCTCTTTCCTGTTTATTGCCTGGTCTTCCTATGACATCGTCCATGCAGTAGGACTTCAAAAATCAACCTTTTTCATCTTAAATGCCACATCCAATTACTCCTCCAGCTCTGCTGTTTCCACTTTGGTTCATTTCAGATCAGTCCCTCACCCTGCTCCCCTCTCTGAACGGTTCTGGCCTGGTTGTAACTGCAGTGAACAGAGCTCAGCTAGAAGGCTGCCAGGCTCTGTCCTCTACCTTGGCTCACCTTTATCCATTTTCCATCCTGCTGTTGGACTGATCTTTCTCCAACTTTCTGAATCTGATCAACTCACTCATCTACTTGCAACCTTTCAAAAGGTCCCACTATTCTCAGATTTAGGCTCAGACGGCACAGATCAGGCTGCTATCTAGACCCACAACCTCATCACATATTTCTATCCCATTCCTTCCGTGTCTCCTAAGCAGTCTGAACTCAAGTCAGCTTTTTCTAAAGTATCATGATTTTGTTTTGACTTCCACATTTTGGAACATACTACAGGTTCCTGCCTTGCCAGGCCAGACAACTAGCCAACTCCAATATATCTTCCAGAATTTGGCCAAGAGAGTACCTTGTTTAGGAATGTATCTCTACACACTTTTAACAAGTGAATTGTGCAGTACGTGTACCATATCTCAATAAGGCTATTACTGAAAAGAAGAATGAAATGAGCTCAGTGATGGTCCCCAAGTTCATTTAGTGTTATACACATCTTCTCCAACTTCAGGACCCCCAGTGCCTAATTCCCTAACATTTCTACTACACGCTCATCTCCTGGCTCGTGTGAGTGCTTGAGGGCACGGCCCGGCCGTGACAAATTAATATTCACATTCTCCTTGAGTAGTATCACATCTGGCACAACGCGGACACTCAGTAAATGTCTGCTGAGTGAGTGACAAGATTATATAATCCTTCAACACAGCATTACATGCTTGAAACCAATCATAATAAGTCCAAGAAGTGTTAGAGCGGAGTTTACAGTCACCTGGACTGAAAGTTAGGTATATATAATTTGCCACTTCGAAAGTAAAACACCTTTGGGGCTGAATTCCTACTAGGACTGACCAATACTAAAATTGAAAGTGTAGCCATTAGAGTGTAATTGAACTTTAGACAATATAACCCTTTCCCAAAGAAATACAGTCTTTGTCCTCAATTTGCATTCCAGGCGTTAGTGTTCATATTTACCAATCTGCTTACAGGGATGAGTCATCAACCAGCTGCTATAAGCTGTGTTTAATTAGCTTTAAAGCATTTTTTCTAAGAGCTTCTGTCCTTCCAACTTAAGCTCCATTCATTTTCTTGGCTGCCACATTATAGAACAAACAAAGTGAACATGTCCTTTTTTGTGGGGCCAAATCATTCATTATAAATACTTACACGCAGCATCCACACATAATGGAAGAATACTCATTTCTTTGCATCACCAAATACAAAAACTTTCATTTTTTTCCCTGTTTTCAAAGCTTTATCCACACATGGTAAAGACCAATCCTCACAGGATGTTACTTTTCTCAACCAAGTTTTCATTAATGGCCAAAAGAAGAGAATAATTTGTAATTCCATTCTTTACTATAAGAGAATACAGACCAGAAGAATTCTATCCAGATAACGTGGGCCAATTTTAGATACTCAATCTATTAACTGCTTTCCTAAGAGAGTATGTCTTCTGGCACAGGAGACTTGGCTTCCTCTCCAGTAGCTGGCAGGAAAGAGAGACAGAGGAACAGAAGGGGCCAGGGACCATTCTTGTCTTCTCTCATCGGGTGGGATGGAGTAGGAAAGAGTCTCAAGAGTTTCTCTTGGTAACTCCCAGTTTTCTACATGGCTGGTTTAGAAGACATAATATTCTAAATACCGCCACTATCCCACTACACTTCACTGCCCCAGCACCTTGCTCACCTTTTTTAGAACTCTGTGATTTAGCTTTTGTTCCTTTATCCTTCCACTGTCTCTCTTCCCCAGTGAGGGTGTAGGCCTCCATGCGCAGTCCCTGTGTTTCCCTCTCACTAAACCCAATGCCTTATACATTCTGGGAATGCGGTGAATGTGGGAAGTGGGCAGAAAGAGTAAAGTCTGAAATCAGGAAGGGCCTGAGATGGAAATTGACCCTAGGGCAAAGGTTCTAGACAGAGGTCAACCTTGTGTAAAGTGGGGAGCAGGCAGAGCAGAAGAAAACACAAATCCGCCTCTGCTTCTGGCTGCAGCGAGGAACAGGCAGCCCTGAGAAAGGAACACGGCCCCTCGAGCGCTCCTAATTCCCTACTTATTCTATTTGGTTTCATTAACAGGATTGCAATAGTATTATTTTTCAAGTAAATATATGCTGCTCCCATCGCATTATGGTTCATGTGGACTTGCTGGTCAGTCAGCCCATTCTAACATTGTTTCTGTGGGAAAATGAGTCACAAATTCCAAATAACTGACTCACCAAGATTCAGAAAATAACCAGCTCAAATTATAACCTGGTTTTCATTTTGGCTGTCTCTTAATTCCCTCTTTTCTTTCTTTTTAGCTTTCTCATTCTCTCAACTGCCTCCCCTCCCCCTCCTGCTGCATTCATGTACCTGCAGGGCCACGTGCTTGTGTGCACATACCTTATATTCTCTCCAAATAAGAACATAAACAAGCATACCCGGTCCCATATCCAGTTACCAAGTCTTAGAATTCTTCCTTAATCATAAAAATTATGAGTCAGATATACTGAGCTCACACTCCAGTCCAATTCACATGCTAGTTGAGGTCTTATCAAATAGCCAGCTCGTTAGTGTCCTGATTCCAGTCCCTTCTTCTTTCAGTTTATCCTGCATATACCAGTAGCTCATAACTGCCTCTAAAACACTACTCTGCATCATGTTAACTCTTTTTTTCTCACATCGCTTCCATGCCAAGTGAAGAGAGTTTCCTCCCCGAATTCACAGTCGAGTCTTGCCGTGTGATGATCCTATCCCACCTCACCAATTTCACTTCCTATCACTGCAGCCTCAGGATGGCATTCAGATCATTTCATTATTTCTTAGGCACACACCTAACCGCCCTACCTGTGTGTCTTCACTCATGTTCCTTCTCTCTCTGGTCTTCCTTTCTTTCCCAGTCATCCTTTTATGATCAAATCTAGCCCCAGATCCTTGGCAAAAATTTCTCAATCACCCCACGATACAAGATTCCCTTTCTACACTCTTTCTGCATTTAGGAGAACTCCATGCATTTGTGCAACATTTTCATAGTTTTTTTCCATATATTTCCTTTGACAGCCTCACAACACCACAGCAAAGTGGGCATTGTAAGTATGTACACTTCAAAGATAAGGAGAAAGGTTTTCAGAGCTGCAAACTGATTTACCCAAGCTAGCACAGTTGGAATGTGGCAGAAATTATCTTAAACCCTGGCCTTCTGATTCCATGTTAAATCCCCTATTTGGTACTTACTATAAACTGCCTCGGGTTGGTAATTATTTGCATTATTTTTGTGCTTTCTTCCAAACTAGATTATAAGCTCCGTGAAGGCAGTAGCTATGTAGAGAACTTGCCCCAGTGCATTATAATACACAAGATGAGAACTCAATAAATATCTGACTGAATGAATGGTTCTAAGAGTAGGTCAATCCATTCACCCCGCTTAAGAAGCTTCCATGATACCACTCACCACCTTTTGTCTAATATTTGGATTCTGAGTGCGCACTTGAACACTCTATAGAAAAATGCAATATATCTTGGCTATTTTTAAACTTTTTAACCTAGTCGTTCCCAAAACAAACTGCAAATTCCCCTAAATTTAAATCCCCATAAGTTCCTTTAATGAATAAGATGAGACCAGCAGGTATTTCAATGTTGGCCAATGTTGGCCACAAGTTGTAGGAACAAAAGGTGGGGAAAACGGTAAGTGAAGTTGAGTCATCTGGCATACTTGCTGAAAACACATATACTCAGGATTCAGATCCAGTACTTTCTCAATCATGTTTCCTTAACCCAAGTTATATTGACATATGACCCCAGGGAGCATACTACAGAACAATGAACCAGTGGCAAAGTGACACTGGCTGAAGGCTCAGCAACAGACCATGTTGTTTGTATTCGCCATTTGTTTGTGTGGGCATGAGTACTCATGATTGTAATTCATACTGCATGTGGATTTTCTGCCAGTGACATTCTTCCTGTTTTGTAAAAAATGATTAACTATTTCAATATTTTATAATGTTTCACAAAGAGCTGTTATAGCATCTAAGTCTGGAAGTCACCAAACAAGAACAGGGCACCTGACAGGTGTATTTAAATAGAGGATTTTATGAGAGGAAAAGAAATTCAGTCTTTAGAACTGAATTCAGAAGGTACTCACAGGCTCTCCCCGAGATCCATCCTGACCTGGAGCACCTGGAGATCCTGCTTCTCCCTTTTAATGACAAAAAAAAAAATTCCATTTTCAGGTATGCTTATAAAATAATAATATATAACACTGAGTATTAAAGTACCTTAGATACAAATGTAAACATTACTTCTAGATTATTATTATTAATAATGTTATATAGTCACAGAAGGCAACTATACTTGTGAGTACAGTATAACATATAGAATTGTTGAATCACTGTTTTTTGTATGCCTTAAATTGTCTATAACACTTTAATAAAAAAAGTAACACTAACACTGTATGTCAACCATACTTCAATAAAAAATAAATACTCAAAATTTCGTTTGCTGTTTTATTTATTTAATATCTAAGAAAAATTCTAACAAGTGTACAGGATTTTTTTTTAGGTACAATTATAGATTTCTATTAACAAATTAGGTAAAAGGCCTAAATAAAGGAGATATATATCCTGTTTATGGATAGAAAAACTCATTCATAGGCATGAAGCTTAAAGTCTTCAAAGTACAAAAATGTTAGATGTCTCCAAATTAATCAAAATTTAATGCATTTTCGAAAGAAATCCCAAGAAGATATTTGTTGTAATGTGGCAAAATGATTATAGGATTTAAGTAGAACAAATTACCAAATTACCAAGACAATTTAGGAAAAGATCAAAAGGGTGAAGTGAATTTGTTCCTGAACACACATCCAGCTATGGGAGTTAAGAGTGTATACCACCAACCCAGGGAGAGATAAAAGATCAGTGGAACAGAAGAGGGAGCCCAAAACTGCCTTCATTAAGTTCAGTTATCTGGAAAGAAACGGTAAATGCAGCAAATTGTACATGGACTATTAACTACCATTTAAAAAATTAAAACTGAATAATCACACACATGCACACACAGAGGAAATAAAACCAAAGGTATGAAAAATGGAATTTTAAATACTTTTCAAGAAACATAAGAAACTATATTTATAAGTTGAGGGTAGAGAAGAATTTTTAAAGTAAAATGTAATAAAACAACCCATAATAAATTTTGATTATCTGACTGCACTAAAAATATAATGGCTTATCAAAAGATATTTTAAAAGACAGACTACAGAGTAGAATAATAAACTTGCATGTAATAACAAAGGGTTAGCAAATTAGTACCTAGAATTTAAAAGCCTTCTAATACTCAATAAGAGAAATAAAACAAAAAAAAATGGATTATATGAAATACATATGAAATTTTAAAATTTCCTCTGGATTACTGATTTTAACCCTTCCTGACATCAAATAACTTATTACAAAATTCATGAAGTGACTATATAAATATCAATCTATTATGGCAGCAGATAATTGAGTTAATTTATAAAATGACTCTGACACTGTACACTCATGAGAGTAGAACATTACTTTTATTGCCAAAGTAAATGTGACCAAGGTTTATATCAATCTTTTCATATTTATTTTTATTTATTTAACTTTTTACTTTAAAGTTGATCATTGTGTTGGAATGGAGCCAATGGATTGGATCATTCTTCTGGATCTCTTACAACTGATCATTCTAATTTGACCTTGCCTCCCAACAGTTACGTTTCAAAACCAAAATAAAGCTTTCATTGAAAATGGAGTTACTTATAAGTTATTAGTTGAAATTATCTGAAACTTTAACTTAGTATCCACCTATTTAAAATTAACACCTAAAATGTTTATTTTTAGATGCCTATAATAACTAGCATAGTTTTTAGTTACATGCCTTTAAAATCCTATGCTTAAATGATTTAAGCATTTTATTTTGTATCCACCCTTTCACATCCTCAAAGTTTTCCCAAATGGCCAGTGCACATAAAAGATTCTGACACATACTTAACAATCAACATTAGCTGAATTTATTCCTAAAATGTATAATATTCACAGGTCAGTACAGCTATCAAACTGCCAGGGCAGTGTGATAAAGGGCAGGGGTGGGGAGAAAACTCTTAAAATACACACACAGGCACACTCTCAAACATTTAGGCTTTTTGAAGCATTATGGTCATCAAGAGCCATGATTTTGTTTTCTGTTCAACAAAGTGTTGCATCATAACAAGCAAAGTTCTCTGCAATGATGCCACACTTTGCTTCATACCAGAGAAAACACTTCATTCGACGTGAGAGCAAGAAAGTAAAGCAAAAAACATTTTTGTTGTAAATACTTCAAATGCCTGAGTTGAAATAGGTCTAAGAGTGAAAGAGTCTCAGAATACATGTACTGATGCATATGCCAACATTGTTTTCCATAGTTTCCTATTGTAATGAATTTCCCAAAACCATAGAAAATGAATCACAGAAGGAAGAACCAATGAAACTTGGCTAACATAATCAGCACTTGGAAAAAAAAAAATTCAACCATATCACATTTTGGAAACACAGATTCTCCTACTTCCACTAATTCTTGCATTTCTTTTTTTTTTTTTTAAGATTTTATTTATTTGACAGAGAGAAGAGAGAGAGAGAGATTACAAGTAGGCAGAGAGGTAGGGGGAAGCAGGCTCCCTACTGAGCAGAGAGCCCAATGCGGGGCTCGATCCCAGGACCCTGAGATCATGACCTGAGCTGAAGGAAGAGGCTTTAACCCACTGAGCCACCCAGGCACCCCAATTCTTGCATTTCATAAGCACAGTGCAATACCACTCAAGCCAAATAGTTCCTCTGGTCCAATTTTATTTACAAACACTAGCTGACAAGCTGACAGCTGACAACAGAGGGAGCAAAGAATTATGTTTTCTTGTAAGTTAACCAAATTGGGAGGGGAGGTGCTGCTCGCCCAATGGTTCTACAGAAAAGCTTATGAAAATACCAAAGGGAAACAAAGATATATGTAGGATTCACTAAATTTAAAAGCTCTAGGTCAAAAGTCTGAAAAATTAAAGGGATTTGTCAAGACCTAACACAACAGGGAAATACTGCAATGACTATACCTAGACTTAACATTCATAGTAATAGTCAGGAGGGTTCTCCCAAGCCACTTGGTGCTCATAGACAGCCCCCACATCAGCCAGCTCAACTTCAGTTCATGTGGGAACTTCAAAAGGCAAAATTTCAGGCCCTCCTGCATACCAAATGAATCAGACATTCTGGATTGGGGAGCCCAGCACTTGGTTTTAACAGATGTCCAGCTGATTCTGACAATCTGAGGAGCATGGCATATCTGTAAGTCCCTAGGCCACCTACCTTCCCATACCTCTGGGTGCTGTCATACGCGACTCGCTTAAGCAAATCTGTAGTTTAGCTCTTCTGTATACAAAGGGAGGAGGGCAGTTGTCAAATGGCAGAAACAACAAATCTGAGATTACATAACTACTCTGGCTGGTAAAAATTTCTCCTTTTACTTCTCTGGTGATCCAATTTTATTTTCCTTCTAATTAGCAGGAGGTTTTTTTTTAAAAGTAACTAATCATCATCAAGGATTATCAACAATGAAGTCCCCAAATTACTTGAGGATTTATTTTTATTCCTACTTCATGTACATAATGATACATAATTATATGACTAAAATGCCACCTATTCTTTATCATCTACAGCACTGGTTCTTACACTAGCTGCATCAGAATCTTCTGGAGAATTTGTTAGACTGCAAATTGTGGACTCCACTCCAGAGTTTCTGATTCAACAGGTGTGGGGCAGATGCCAAGAATTAGCATTTTCAACGGCTTCCCAAAAAGTGCTGATATGGTAGCCTCCGGGACCACTGCTCTAGCCCAGATCTCAAGGTACTTACACATTCCTTTCTGCTCTTATCAACACCTCTCTACAATGACACGGTATATTTAGCTTTACACTTGGCACTGAGTTTTAGGATGGCCAAACTGTTCAACAGTTTATATAGGTGTTGTTTTCCTGACTCGCACATCCTTTAAAATCAAGAAACATCTATTTTTTATAATTATTACCTAGAAGACTTAGAACAGTGCTGAGCAGAATGTAAAACTATATATAAGGCTACATGTCCCCTTCTTTATAAACACTAAAGCGTATCAAGGAAGGAGATATGGGTTATTTATTCTTAAATGTTTAATTTCAAGAGGATAAAGGAAACGGGGCGAAACACTGACAGATAAGGCTACAGCATTTACTGCTGTAAAATTATGCACACTGGTTATCAAAAGATGGTGGTAAATCATCTCTACCTAGAAGCGTCCTCTTGATAGCCTGAATAATGCTTCATTGAGAAATGACGGATGGTTTATTTTGGGTCATTTTCCATAAAATAATTAAATGCAATACACAACCTGTGAAATTCAGTGTTATGATTAGAACCTAACCTGATCATTTGATTGCTTTTATGGTCCGGAGAACCTGGTGCATATATATTTGTTTGGCTGGTGGAAAAAGGCACACAGCATGCTGCTGGCTCTAATTTATCATTTTGCTGTCCTATTATTAATTATTTTCTTGATATAAATGAATTGAAAAATGGTATGCTAAACATTATTTCTAAATCCAGTTTCTACAGCTAATGTCAAAAATTATTTACTCCACAAAAAGCAGTTATTTTTAAGAAGGAAATTTAACCAAAAACAGACATGTAAAACTTGCATTGCATGTGTATTTCCTTTCATTCTATGGTCTCTGGCACTTACCCACAAAAAAAACTAAAAGAATGGAGAGTAATTTAGTTTGTGGCCATAGCTACCCTCAAAATCAGGTGGGTGACCATTAAAATATAATTGAATTTTGAGGGGGTTCCTTATTTTATTGTTAAATACTTTATACTGACTTTGATCTTATTACATTTTTATTCTTGGTTTATAAACAAATTTCTAGCATGCCAAAGGATATATGGAAGATCTAAGACTTAGGGAAGCTCCTCCCTTCTTACCAAATAGACAGGAAGGTTGGGAGGAATCATGCAGAGAGGGGAATCACACAAACTAGGCCTGGAATTCTAGCTCTGCCAAGTAACTGAATGCACTTCCAGATAAATTAATTCATCTGTTTTAATCTGACCTTCTTAAATGACATTAATACTCCCAATGTCATAGATTTTTTTAAACAAAATAAATTAAGAGGCTTTGTGAAAGTGCCTTGCACATCTCTACGCACAGAAGGGAAGATTCATAAAATTAGCTCTCCATTGCCACCAAAAAGTCGGGGTCTTAACAATCCTTTGTCTTATGATTTGTTTTGGCTGGATTCTTTCAAATAATACATTATTTTTACATTTCTACTGTATGGTTTAGCATTGTTATTTAGAAAAAATGAGTATCTAAAAATACAGTTAATGTTTTAATATTATAAAATGTCATTAAAAAGTAGAGTCAATAGTTTCATCAGCATTTTCTATCATTGAGAAAGATTATTTGGGTATAACCCGATTTTTCAACAATTTGGTGAAAGAAATTTTCATTGGTTATTAAATTATGGCTACATGATCTTGGACAAGTTATTAATCTTCTCCATTCCTTAGTTTCCTCATCTGTAAAAGGATAATTTTTTTTTTACTTATAGTTCAGTGATTTATGAGATTAAGTGAGAATGCATATAAAATGCTGAGAAAAGAGCCAGGCATGATGCAGTAAGTATCCATAAATTATGTCTCTTGCTATCATGTGTCCTGTCCTGTGACCACTTCTCTTCATATCCAGTTTAAACACCATTTTTCAGTATTTTAATTGCTAACTGGAATTCTTACCCCTTTACCTCACTGTTCATTTGGGGCACTTGCCTAAGCAAACCTCAATATTCAGTAAATCAAACTGAAAGCCTCCTCAGACCCACTCTTAGGCTTCAAAGTATCGCAATGGGAGGGGGGAAAACAGTACTACAGTCACACAAACTTAACTCCCAGCTTTGGTGAGACTTCAAGGCATCTTCTCTATTTGCTTAATCTCCTCTGGGCTACATGTTCCGCACAGCTAAATAAGTTCTCCAATCAACAAAAACTACCTTTTCCCTGTCTCTTAACTGGTGACAATTTGCACTTCTTTAGAGAAAACACCATCTTGCCACCAAACCAACGCACTAACCTGAATTTTCATCCACCCATTCTTTTTTTTTTTTTTAACCTTTCTCTCTCTCTTTCTTTGAAGATTTTATTTATTTGTCAGAGAGAGAGAGGATGTGTGCATGGGAGCACAAGCAGGGGAGCGAGAGGCAGAGGGAGAAGCAGGCTCTGCACAGTGCAGAACCCTGGAATCATGACCTAAACCAAAGGCAGATGCTGAACCGACTGAGCCACACAGGTGCCACTCTCTCTCTCTCTTTTCTTTTAACAGTGAAATAGGTATCCCTCCTACAACCTAAGATAATCCCTTCCAGTTCTGTTCACTCTCCCATTCTTTCACCTCTCCAAATGAGACAGAGCCCCTTATCAGGATTTAACTACTTGCTGGACATTTACTCTTAAATGTGCCACAGAAATCTTACATGCACACACTGTACTTCTCATTTCTCTACCTCCCCAAGAGAAGACATACTTAACCCATCCCAACAAATAATTCCATTAAATAAACATCAAACATCACTATACATAAAAGGGAGATGCTCAAGAAAATAGAAGCCTAGTAAGCCACTCAAACTTTTACACTCCTATTAGAAGTCTAAATATATAAAAAACATAGCAAATTGAGAAAATTTGCTGACAATATCCAAACAAAACTACTAAATGAAAAACATAAAATGGGAATCCAAACATTTAAGTAAATTTCCCTCACACAAAAATAAACATGAAGCGTGAAAAAAACTGCAACAAAATGCCATAACCTGGATTAATATTATATAAGCATTTTCAAATGTAAACAAGGAAGATAGAAAAATAAGAATTCAGGAAATAAATTGAAAATACATAATAATCTCAGATATTACAATTAAATTACTAGAAACTGAGGGAGAAAATATTTAACTTTAAATTTTAAAGGCACTGAGGAAAAAAACTAAACATAATCAATAAAAATGAATTTTTTTTAAAGATAAAAAGGGTCAGAAAAGTGGTAGAGGTAGAAGTTAGTCAAAGAAGTTCCAACATATCTAAAATTAGAGTTCTCAGATATAAATTAAAACAATGTAACAGAACTATTTAAAACTAAAATCCAAGGGGCACATGAGTGGTTCAGTCAGTTAAGCGACCAGCTCTTGGTTTCAGCTCAGTGATCTCAGGTTCATGAGATCGAACCCAGCATCAGGCATCGTGCTCAGCACTGAGATTCCCTCTCCCTCTCCTTCTGCCCCCTCCCACTCATGCTCTCTCTCTAAAATAAATAAATAAAACCTTAAATATATATATATATTTAAAAACTATAATCCAAGATAATACTCTAGAAATACAAAAAGTCCTGAAATCTATTACTAAAAGGATTCTGGGGTAAGTGGAATTCTTAAATCTGAGACATTAAACTTCCCACATAAAGGTTTTTGTTTTGTTTTGTTTTAACCCTCCAGGCTTCCATACAAAAAGACAAAGCCACTTACAAAGGAAAAACAATTAGGTTGACATCCACGGCACACATGAGAGCCGTGGAGCAAAAGCTCGATTAAAAAAAAAAAACAAAGAACAGTGACAGGAAGTTAGACAAGAGTTTATAATGACAGCAACAAGACAGTGACAACCAAATTGTCATTAAAGTAGCAAGAACAAAGAAAACATGCTAAAACACAAGAATTCAGAGAATACTATATTCACAAGCATTTCCTAAGGAATACAAAATAGAAGAAGCTTCATAAACCAAAACGATGACTGGGAATTATTGGTAAAGGGGATGTTGATAAACACCAAATATATTTAATTGCAGATTTGAAAGAAAGGTGGAGAAAGAGTAGAAAATAGTTTATAAGTATTACATAATCTGACAAAGTAGAAGTAATAGCATTAAACAAGAAGAAAAGGAGGAATGAAAGGGGAAAATAGAATAAATTCATTAACTGCCACAGAAATGATAAAGTATCATTTAAAGTTAGCAGTGCAAAGCATAGATGCCTAAGGAAGTCAAAGGGTTGCTAAAGGAATTCTAAACTGTATTCTTATAGACTACTAGTGGTATTTGTATAAAGACCCTTAGTAGTTAACATTGCTGTATGGTACACTTTAAAGTTGCTGAGAGAGTAGAGATCCTGAGTCCTCATAACAAGAAAAAAAAATTTTGACCTATATGAGATGATGGATGTTAACTAAAGTTTTCTGTGGTAATCATTTCACAATATATGTAGGTCACATCATTATGATGTACAACTTAAGTTTATACAGTGCTGTATGTCAACTATTCAATAAAACTGGAAGGAAAAAGAGCACTGGAAAAACATGAGTTTTCCTAAGTCCTAAAGAAAGTATAAGCAGAAGAAATTAAAAACTGACCACACTGAAAAAAAGCATAGTAAATAGAACATAAAACACACAGTAATATAACAAAATTATAACATAAGCATTATGATAGATGTAAGACCAAACCTACCAGTGAATAAAAACAGACTCAATCTCTTAAAAGAAAAAAATTTCAGATTGCTTTTTAAAAGCAAAGACCAACTCTATGCCTCAGATAAGAGAAAGAACTAAAAATTATTGAAGAAGCAAACAATAGAAGAATGTGCAAAGGTTTAGCAAGCAAATAAGAATAATCAAAATGAAGAAATGCAATTCTGCTATATAAGGCAAACTTCCAGCTAAAAATTATTGGGGAAGACAAAAAAGTGGTAGTCGATAATGTCAAAAGTCACAACCCTAAATGAAGATGTAACAGTTATGAATATACATGCAACAAATAAAAACCACATTCATGAAACAGAAGACAGAGGAAGAATAGATGAAAATGACGAGAGTACACATGACAGGTAAAACACAACAAAAATTAAGTATATAGAATATTTAAAGAAGATATTCAATAAAGAAAATTTTACAAATTTATATTGAGTTTCACATTCTAAAAATAGAAATTTACCTTCTTATATGACAGGAAATATTTCTGACAATTGAACACAAAGTAAATTCAAGAAAAAAATTTCAACAAATCCCATTAAGAAATGAACAAGATGGGATTGGGAGGGAGACAAACCATCATAGACTCTTAATCTCATGAAACAAACTGAGGGTTGCTGGAGGATAAAGGGGTAGCAATAGAGTGGCTGGGTTATGGACAGTGGGGAAGGTATGTGCTATGGTGAGTGCTGTGAAATGTGTAAGCCTGATGATTCAGAGACCTGCATCCCTGGGGCAAAAATACATTATATGTTAATAAAAAAATAAAGAAAGAAGAAATTATACAGTGTAATAAAGTGATACGGTGTATACTGATACAGTGTAATGAAGCCAGAAATTGACAACAGAATCAAAATAAAAGGATTTTCAACCTCAAATTTTGTTAAACTTTCAGTTTCTAGAAAAAAATATAAAATCAAAATTACAGAATTTCTAAAAATATTATGAAAACATTGCACATTAAAATCAAGGTAATAAAAAAAATCAAGGTAATAGAATTGAAACAATAATAAAAAATGTATAATTTAAATACTAAAAGCAAAACATAGTAATGCAATGAAAAGAAATGAATTCACTTCCCAATTGTAAAATCTAGAAAAATGTGAGGAAAAAGGAAGTAAGTAGTACAGACAAAAATAAAAACAAAACAAAACCCAGAAATGGGAAAAAAAATCAATGACATTAATAATTAACTTACAATGTTGGATCTTTGAAAAAAGAAAAAAGAGAACATAATAGAGAAGCCAGAACCTCATTTATAATCAAGCAAAAAAAAAAAAAAAAGTAGAAAGCAAAAGCATAAATAGTCAAAAAAATAACAAAGGGAGAATTATCACGGAAACCAAGAAAATCTTTTAAACCATAAAAAAAGGGGTGCCTGGGTGGCTCAGTAGGTTAAGTGTTTGCCATTGGTCAGGTCATGATTCCACTGTCCTGGGATCGAGCCCCACATGAGGCTCCCTGCTCAGGGAGGAGCCTGCTTCTCCCTCTCCCTCTGCGGCTCCTCCTGCTTGTGCTTTCTCTCACTCTCTCTCCCACTTTTTATCAAATAAATAAATAAAATATTAAAAAAAAAAAGAATTTGCATAATCCTGTACAAGGCATTTGAAAAATCTAGATGGAATGACTAATTTCCTAAGAGAACGAAGTTTACTATTACTGACTCTGTGAGAGATAGAGTACTTCAGCCAACCAATTTCCATATAAGAAATAAAAGTTATCAATAAGTTTTTCAACACAAAGAACATCAGGCCCAGATGATAATGGAGAAGAGGAGGAAAACCCTGTGGTGCATGAATTCATTTGGAACCACCAATAATAAATGATTATTAAATAATATATAATATCAAGATTAAAAAAAATTAAAAATCATGCATTAAAAGGACAAGAATATGGCACAAAAATAGGCACAGAGTTCAATGTAACAGAACAGAAAGCCCAGAAATAAACCCACATGTATATGGTCAATTAATCTTCGCCAAAACAGTAAAGAATATCCAATAGGAAAAAGACAGTCTCTTCAACAAATGGTGCTGAGGAAACTGGATATGCAAAAGAATGAAACTGGACTGCTGGCTTACACCAAACACAAAGATAAATTCAAAATGGATTAAGGACTTAACTGTGAGACCTGAAACTATAAAAATCCTAGAAGAGACCACAGGCAGTAATTTCTCCAACATTAGCCATGACAACTTTTTTCTAGATATGTTTCCTGAAGCAAGGGAAACAAAAGCAAAAATAAATGATTGGGACTACATCAAACTAAAAAGCTTCAGCACAGCAAAGGAAACAATCAACCAAACTAAAAGATAACCTTCTAAATGGGAGACTATATTTGCAAATGACATCTCTGATAAAGGGTTAGTATCCAAAATAAAAGAATTTATACAACAACCAAAGAACAAATAATCCAAGTTAAAAATGGGCAGAAGACCAGAACAGACATCTTCCAAAGAAGACATACAGATGGCCAACAGACTCATGAAAAGATGCTCATCATCATTTATCATCAGGGAATGCAAATCTAAACTACAATTAGATATGTCCTCACACTTGTCAGAGTGGCTAAAATATTAAACACAAGAAACAAACATTGGAGAGAATGTGCATAAAAAGGAACACTTCTTCACCTTTGGTGGGAGTACAAACTGGGGCAGCCACTGTGGAAAGCAGTATGGAGATTTCTCAATAAGTTAGAAATGGAACTACTGTACAATCCATAATTCCACTAATAAGTATTTACTCCAAGAATACAAAAACACTAATTCAAAGGGATACATGCACCCATATGTTTAATGCAACACTATTTACAATAGCTAAATTATGAAAGCAGCCCAAGTGCCCACCAAAAGATGAATGGATAAAGATGTGACATATCTATACAATGGAATATTACTCAGCCATAAAAAAGAATGAAATCTTGCCATTTGCAACAATATGGATGAAGCCAGAGAGTAAAATGCTAAGTGAAATAGTCGGAAAAAGACAAATACCACATGATTTCATTCATATGTGGAATTTAAGAAACAAAACAAAACAAAAAAAGAAAAAGGAAAGGGAGAGAGAAACAAACCAAGAAACAGACTCTTAACAATAGAGAACAAACTGACAGTTACCAGAGGGGAGGTGCATGAGGGGGATGGGTGAACTAGGTGAAGGGGATTAAAGTGTACACTTAATGGTGGGCACTGAGTAATGGATAGGATTGTTGAATCACTATACTGTACACCTGAAATTAATATAACACTGCATGTTAACTACACTGGAAATTAAAATTTAAAACAATAAATAAATAATTTTAAAATTACAAGAAAAATGCAATGTTATAAATAAAGTATGCCAAAAAACTGAAAATGAAATGACATGAATCAATCCCTTGAAAGGCGCAAATTACCAAAACTTACTCCAGAAGAAAGAGAAACACTAAATAGCCCAAAATTTAGTAAAGGAATTTAAATAGTAGTTAGAATTTTCCTCACACTTACAAAGCCCAAGTCCAGATGGTTTCACTGGTAAATTCTACCAAACAAGGAAAAAAATGATACCAAGTCTACACAAACTCTTTCAGGAAAAAAATAAAAAAGCTAGTATTACGTTGATACCAAAGCCACACACACACACACACACACATACACACACACACACACACAAAATCACAAGAAAACTACTGACCATTATCTCTTGTCAACACAGACACAAAAAGCCTTAATAAAATATTACACATTGAGTCCAGCAGTATATAAAAATAATATAAAATGGCTAATTGGCATTTATCTCAATAAAGCAAGATTAGTGTAGCATAAAAAAGTCAATGTTATACAACATATTAATTAAATAAAGGAGGAAAACAATATAAATAAATGCAGAAAAGTTTTTGAAAAATTCAACACCTAGTCCTAATTAAAGAGAAAAACTCTTAAGAGACTACAACTCAAAAGGAATTTCCTCAACTTAATGAAGGAGTTTCTACAAAAAATCAACAGTTACTAGTAAAAGACTACCTATGGTTAGAAACAAGGCAAGAAATGTACAATCTTACCACTTCTGTTCAAGATTGTACTGCAGGGCCTGTACGGTAGCAATAAAATTATTAAAATAAATTTAAGTCATATAGATTAGAAGAAGAAAACAGACTTTATTTCTAAATAATATGATCATCTATATGCAGAAAAATTTAAGGAATTTACAAATAAAGTTGCAGGAATCAATGAGTGGGTTTAGCAATATTGTAAGATATATGATCAACATACCAGACTAGTTCTATTTTCATAGGTTAATAACAAAAATTAAATAAATCTTTAAAAATCTCTTCACAAGACTATTTTAAAAAACATAATATTTGGGTATGAACTTAACAAAAGACATACAAGATCTGTACACTGAAAACTACAAAACACTGCTGAGATAAATTAAAGAAAAACAGTAAGTGGAATGATATACCATGCTCACGGGTTGGAAGATTCATTGTTACAATCATAACTCTCCTCAAATAAGTGTAAAGATATGTATATACTCTCCTGTCTAAAAGTTTAAGCTTAATCTTAGCCCTTCTGCCCCATCTTGAATAGGAGCTGAACTTGGTAACTCAATTCCAAAAAAAAAAGTGCAAAGAAAAAAGCAGTAACTTCACAGTGAAGAAACATGACAAATACTACCATAACCAAATCATCAAAGTTAATATAATCATTGAGTAGTCATGTGAATAGCATACACTCTCTGATATGATGAGATGGGCACTTCGCCTTTATGATAGCCTTCCCTCCCCACCAAAAAAAACCACAAACAAATAACAACAACAACGAAACTGTAATTCTAGTCTAATCATGAGAAAAACATCAGAAAAACCCACACTGATGTTCTACAAAATACCTAACCGAAGCTCTTCAAAACTGTGAAAGTCATGAAAAACAAAAAAAAGACTGCTATTATCACAGATTATAAGAGACTAAGAAGGCATAACAAAATCTGCTATGTGGTATTCTCAATTAGATCATGGAATAGAAAAAAGACATTCCTGAAAAACTAATACAATCCAAATACAGTATGGAGTTCAATTTATAGCAACATGTTACTACTGATTTCTTAGTTTTGACAAATGTGCCATAGTAAGATGTTAACATCAGGAGAAAGTGGGTAAAGTGTGGAAGCGAACTCTGTATACAGTATATATATATATGCAACTTTCCTATAAATCTAAAATTATTTCCAACTAAAAAGTATACTTAATAAAACTCAGGAGGTTTTGTAAAATTTTTCAAGCCGACATTTTCACTTATATGGAATTTACCTACACTTAGTATATCCATTATAATTTTAAAATGAAAAACAAATTGAGACACTTACACTGTCAGATTTTAAGACTTCACAACTATGATAATCAAGACAGCGTATTGTTTACAAAAGGACAGAAGTATAGATTAGAGGAACAGAATCAAGAGTCCAAAAATAGTTTCACATGTATCAATGAAATCTTATTTGGCAAAAATACTCACGTAATTTGGTGAGAAATGATAGTTTTTTTAATAAATGACACTGAAAGAATTGGGTGTACTAACGGAAAAAAAATCAATCTTGACTTTTTCCTCATGCCATACATAGAAATTAAAATCATCCCAAAAAAAGGGGGGCACTTGGTGGTTCAGTGGGTTAAGCCTCTGCCTTCGGCTCAGGTCATGATCTTGGGGTCCTGGGATCAAGCCCCGTATCGGGCTCTGCTCAGCAGGGAGCCTTCTTCCTCCTCTCTCTCTGCCTGGCTCTCTGCCTACTTGTGATCTGTCAAATAAATAAAATCTGAAAAAAAATCATCAAAAATGGATTATAGGCCTAAATTTATAGGCTAAGATGATAAAGTTTTAGAAAATACAATGGTCTAAATATAAGTATTTAGAAAAATTGAACTTTTTTTCTTTTAGAACAAAAGACAAGAGAAAATCTTGTAACCTTAAGTTAGATAAATATTCTTAAATATGACACAAAAGGCACGAACCACAAAAAAATTTAAGAAGTTGGACTTCATCTAGATTAAAAACTTTTCTTATCAAAAGGTACAATAAGTGAAAAAGCAACCCAAAGATGGCAAGAAAATATTTTCAAACATATATCTGATCAGTGATTATTGAATGACTCTGTAAATATACTCAAAAACCACTGGATTGTGTGTATAAATAGGTAAACTGTATAATGTGTGGCTTATTTATGAATAAAGCTGTTAAAAAGTAAAATAAGGTTCACACTTGCAGGTATGCTCACGCAAACATGTTACCCAGATTAATATCAAAAAGGGAAATAAACTAGAAATGTCTGGGTGGTTCATTCAGTTAAGCACCTGCCTTGGGCTCAGGTAACGATCCCAGGATACTGGGATTGAGCCCCGAGAAGGGCTCTTTGCTCAGCGTTGAGTCCGCTTCTCCTTCTCCCTCTGCCTCTCCCCCTCTCATGTGCTCTTTCTCTAATAAATTTTAAAAATCTTCTTTTTAATAAAAAGGGGGGCAAAAACTAGAAAAAGAAGAACTAAGCCCAAAGTTAGGTGGAGGAAGAAAATAATTAAGATTAGAACAAGAATAAATTAAATAGAGAATATAAAAACAAAAGAAAAAAATAATTAAAGCCAGAGTTGATTTTCTTTAAAAGATCTAAAATATGGACAAATCCTTAGTTAGCTAGACTAAGAAAAAAGAGGGAAGACTCAAATAAAATCAGAAACAAAAGAAGAAACATTACAATTGATGCCACAGAAATAAAAAAGAACACAAGGAACCATTATGAATAATTATATGCCAACAAATTGGACAAACTAGAAGAAATGGATAAATTCCTAGATACATAAAACCTAACAAGACTGAATTAAGATGAAAGAGAAAGCTTGAACAGACCAATAACAAATAAGGAGATTGAATCAGTAATCAAAAATTTCATGGGGTGCCTGGGTGGCTGAGTTGGTTAAGCTTCTGTCTTCAGCTCAGTCATGATCCCAGAGTCCTGGGATGAACCCCCACATGGGGCTCCCTGCTCTGCGGGGAGACTGTTTCTCCCTCTGCTCCCATCTCCTATTCTCTCTCTTGCTACCCCTCTCTCTTTCTCTCTCTCTCTTTCTCTCTCAAATAAATAAAATCTTAAAAAAAAAATTCCTAAAATAAAGGAAGTCCCAGGACAGACAGACTTCACAGGTAAATCCACTAAATCTTTTCATTTTCTTTAAAGAAAATTAAAAATCTTTAAAGAATTAATATGAATCCTTAAAATCTTCCAAAAAATAAAAGAGGGAAGAGTTGTCAAATCATTTTATGAGGCTAATATTAGCCTGATACTAAAGCCAAATAAAATACCACAAGGAAAGAAAACTATAGGCCAACATCATTGATGAACATACATGCAGAAGTCCTGAACAAATAGTATCAAACTGAATTTCAACAGCACATTGAAAGGATCATCCACCATAATCAAATGGGATTTATCCCTGGGATGCAAAGATGGCAGTATATATAAATCAATGTGATATACCAGATTAACAGAAAAAAGATAAAAAGCATATGACCATCTCAAGAATGTAGAAAAAAATTCAACAAAACTTAATACCATTTCATGATTAAAACTCACAAAAAACTAGGTATAGAAGGGATTATAGAGATCATATATATATATGAAATATATATATATATTTCAACACAATAAAGATCAAATATATATGAAAAACCCACAGTGAACATCATATTTAATGATGAAGAACTGAAAGCTTTTCCTTTCAGATCAAGAACAAGACAAAGATGCCCTCTTGCCACTTCTTTTCAACATAGTACTAGAAGTCCTAGCCAGATAAATTAGGCAAGAAAAAGAAATAAAATCCAAATTGTAAAAGAAGTAAAACTGTCTCTACAGATAACATGATCTCATATATGGAAAAACCTAAAGACTCCATCAAAAAACTGTCAAAATTAATAAATTCAGCAAAGTTGCAGGATACAAAATCAACATATGAAAATCAATTGCATTTTTATACTCTAACAGCAAACTATACAAAATGAAAATTAAGAAAGCAACCATATTTATAATAGCATCAAAAATAGAATACTTTGAAATAAACTAAACCAAGGAAGAGAAAGACTTATACACTAAAAACTAAAAAACACTGATGAAAGAAATTAAAGAAGACTCAAATGAATGAAAAGCCACCCTTAATCCCTAGGTTTATGGATTGGAACATTTTTTATTGTTACAATATCTACACTACCACAAATGACCTACAGATTCAATGCAATCCCTAGGAACAAGATGACATATCTAAAGCAAATGCTTGACCAGTGGCCTCACTGGTTGATAGATTACACAAATCCTCTCCTTAGGTATTCAAAAAACTTAGAGCAGAACAATTATGTGGGCTTTTGGCACATTCCAGACATACTAACAATATATACATAGGATTTATTTATTTAACATTTATTTAACAAACTACAGCACAGAAAGCACATTTCTACTTGATAATTAATGAAAAAAAAGTTTCTCTAGGTAAGAATCTGATGGTGCTAACCCATCATCATAAGGGCATGGCCCTTTGAGTTTTTTAGGGGTGGTGAATGACAGGCACTTTGCAGTTCCTCTTGCTCTAATTCTCATACTAATACCACACAACTGATAAAGAAGTTATTGAGGTTAAGGATGAAGTCCCCCTACCTCCCACCCAAGTACTTCCCTTACTGGGAGATAAGAGCGTGGTACCTCTCTGCCTCTAACCCACCAAACAAACCCATTTGGATGACTTATCAAAGAAGTTCAACCTTCTACCACCCAGGGATTTTATTTCTAACACCTAAGACTCAAACTAATACTCAATAGACTCAAAAGAACTTTACTACCATTTTTAAATTATGGTAAAACAACTTTCAGCTCATTATTTTATACCAATGTCATAATGTAAAAAAGAAAGTCAAATATCAGTACATTTTTCTAATGTTCACTCATAAGTTACAGAAATCTTATGGGTTTTTTTATGTAAATACCTTGTAACCAGGACTACCCATTAATCCATCCTTTCCATGTCTTCCTGGTTCTCCCTAAAAAATAAATACAGATATTGTAATACGTTTTTTGTACTACTTTTTCTTCCTAAAGGAAGAGAGCACAAGATAATTGTTAACATAAAATACTCAAGAGCTTTTTCTATCAAACTCACAGCACGTCCAGGAAGGCCAGGAAAACCTGCATTCCCCTTTTCACCTTTCGCACCCTGTATTAAAAACAAACACTTAGAAAACTAAGCAATAATTTTATTTTTAATTTCTGTTTTTATCACTCAAAAAAGCTTCATTTTTTGTTTGTTTGTTTAGCTTTCTGACTCTGTGCTTGTGACTTCAACACTTCCACAATGATTTTCTGTTCAATAAAGAAAGCATGCTTGACCTTGGCATGGGCATATTTAGCACACATGGAACTACCATGGGCCCTGCTGACATGTTTTTTCATTTTAGGCAAATTCCTAAGACTTTAGGTCTCACAGCACAAATTCTTTGAAGTTGGCTTGGGCACACACATGCGGATCTTGGTGGTTTCTCAACTTTCTTGGTATAAAGGTAAACAATTCTTTTACCAGAGTTTCTAGACAGCCTAGTTTTGCTAGAGGCTGAATTGTAGGCTAGCCTGTGATGATAGCTGGACCATTGGGAATGCCTCCAGATACCATCCCCAGAGGAGATACAACAACGATTTAAAAATTCCAACTGAAACTTCAGTTAAAAAGTAAGTCAACCTCTTTATGTAGTGACAAAATTCATGAAGTGACAAGTGTTGGCTCTACAACTCCTGGCAAAGCATTATTTTACCAGGCCAGTCGACACAAAGACATTAAAAAAAATGGTGAACGCAGGATTATTACAAGCGTCTAAACACAGAAACCACATCTTGGCAAAATTAAGAAGCAGTGAATATCTAAATACAATATACAGAAAATATATTCTTCCTACAAGGTGAAGAAATAGGACGGCCCAGAACAGTGATTCTCCATGGGCGTGCTGTTAAGTAGCTCCCACTTCCTCCTAAGGAATCACTCTCTATAAATACTTTAAAAATTCAGAATGATCAATAACATGATGTACTCTTATCAAATACAACCAATAACACCAAATATTATTCTATTTTTCATTATTCTAAATAAATTTCCCGAGAAAGGTAAACAAAACTAATTGCTATAATGGTGAGTGAGCTGAGAATGAAACATAAGTTTTCTACTTCCATGACATCCAAAGTTCCATATGGATACTTTGTTTTATAATCCATACTTCCCTTTTTGCCATAAAATCCAGTTGATCCTTTATCTCCTTTGGGGCCCATTTCACCCTAAAAGAGAAAATACAAATACTGAATTTTATTTTATTTTTTTAATTTTTATTTTAATTTCCATATTTGTTATGTCTCTTTTTATGTGATTTAACCAGGGAATTCTGTGTGTACCTGAAGAAAATGTGTATTCTATTTCTCTTGTTTTACATATATCTTTTCAAACCATGTATTCTGAAGTATGCTTCAAGTAAAAAAATGTTCTCATTGAAGGAAAAAAAGACAGCTTTAACTGAGGGTATTCATTTAAAATAAAGCCTATCACAGGGGAGGTGAGATGGGTGAAATAGGTGAATGGAATTAAGAGTAAACTTTTGATGAGAACCAAGTAATGAGATATAGAATTGCTGAATCACTATATTGTACACCTGAAACTAACATTTTATGTCCAGTCATTGGAATTAAAATATTGAATTTTAAAGGAATATGAAAATGTCCTTTTAAGTAAAAAAAATACCAATTATAAACAAGGTTTAATTGCCAACATAAGATAAAATAGAAATAAAATAATTTAAGCTGTACTACAAAAGCCTTATTTTTGAGGCTTTATGAAGAAAAACAAGGAAAAATAAGGATAGTTGGTACTATCACTAAAGGCCTAAAGTACAGAGCTTACAGTTAAAAGAATTTCCATATATTAAAACTTACTCATCAATCTTTAAATACCATAAAATTTTGACTGGAAATTTTAAAGAAAATTTATAAAAAGCTTTATGTAAACTATGGTAGTAACCTAATCATCTACTTTAATATACTTTCAGCATTTATTTATGACACATTTATAACATAAAGGATTTTTAATTTGAAATAAAATGTAAATATTAGTGAATATTAGTGAATATTAAAACACCAGATTAGTGAATATTAAATTCACTAGTGAATATTAAAAGACCAGATTTTTTTTCCAACCTTTAATCCTGGCATTCCATGAAGTCCAGGAAAACCAGGAAGTCCACGGTCACCCTGAAAATGAAAATAAAATTAATGAAAGAAAATATATTTCAGCCTAAAAAATAATAATTCTTCAACTTCACCCTTGTCAAAATCCACTAGAAAAAAATCTATGAACAGTTAAATGTGTATCTACAGTAAAACCCTGTCTCTATAAAAGATTAATCCTCATTTATCAAGGTTTCCTTTATGATTAGAAAAGGAAAGTATTTTGAGACTTAGGTGAACTTGTTCCAGTTCTGTGAAAAATGTTGTTGGTGTATACATATTTATGTATTATTTATATATAAATACATTTAGACATTTATATATTATTTATTTATTTATTTTGCTGTGGTGGGGGAGTGCAAGGATGAGTAGGAGGGGTAGTGGTGAAAAGAGAGAGAGAGAGACAGAGACAGAGAGACAGAGAATCTTTCGGCTCCAGGCTCAGGATGGAGCACAATGCAGAGCTCCATCTCCCAGACCCTGAGGTCATGACCTGAGCCAAAATTAAGAGTTGTTTAACCAACTGAGGTACGCAGGTACCCCAAATACTGTTTGTATTTTAAGGGATGGCACTGAATCTGTAGATTGCTTTGGGTAATGTGGACATTTTAACACTAATTCTTCTAATCCATGGGTATAAAATATCTTTCCATTGTGTCATTTTCAATTTCTTTCATCAGTGTTTTATAGTTTTCAGAGTAAAGGTCTTTCACCTCCTTGGTTAAATCAAAGAAGATGGATACAAAAATGGATACAAATGAAAATGAAAACACAATGATCCCAAATTTTGGAGATGCAGCAAAAAAACTAATAGTACATGAACTCAGTAAAGTTGTAGGATACAAAATTAATACCCAGAAATCAGTAGTATTTCCATGGACTAACAATGAAATAACAGAAAGAGAAATTAAGAAAAAAATCACATTTCCAACTGCACCAAAAAGAATCAAACACCTAAGGGTAAACTTAACAAGGAAGTAAAAAAACCTATACTTTGAAAACTGTACTTCAATGTAATCCTATCAAAGTACCATCAGCAGTTTTTCAGAACTAGAACAAGTAATGCTAAAATTTATATGAAACCACAAAAAGCCCCAAAGAGCCAAAGAAATCTTGAGAAAGAAGAAAAAAACTGGACGTATCATACTTTCAGATTTCAAGATACACTACAAAGCTCTAGTAATCAAAACTGTATGGTATTCCAAAGAAGCTGATGTAGTACAAAGAAGGGCCACATGTACCCCAATGTTCATAGCCGCAATGGCCACAATAGCCAAACTGTGGAAAGAAGCAAAATGCCCTTCAACAGATGAATGGATAAGGAAGATGTGGTACATCTATACAATGGAATATTATGCCTCCATCAGAAAGGATGAATATCCAACTTTTGTATCAACATGGACAGGACTAGAAGAGATTATGCGGAGTGAAATAAGTCAAGCGGAGAGAGGCAATTATCTTATGGTCTCACTTAC
>CM052802.1:86252355-86315344 GCA_028533885.1 Nasua narica | reverse complement strand
CCGATATCAGCTCGAGTGTTCCCACTTTGCTTTTACCTCTCCACTGCTGTCTTCTGCTCTCGGAGAGATCCCGGAGTGAGAAATCTTTCTTCTCAGGGTGATTTCATGGGTGTTCAGCGTGTTCTGGTAGATTTCCAGCTCACTTTTGGGGACCGGTTGCTGCAGGATCTCTTACTTCTCTGCCATCTTGCCCCCCTCCCAAAGTTCACATTTTAATTTACCAGAGATTACAAACAAATCTCAGATGAAGTGAGAAGACCAGTAGCATTCACCCACATTGGGACAGAAAAATAAAAATTTGGACAAAACTACGTTCACATACATAAGCAATATTTTTAAGTAAAATACAAAAGCATAGCATAATGTTAACATGGAGAGAAATTTAGTAAGCCAATTTTTGAGGAATATTGAAACAGTATCTACAAAATACAGAACACAAGAAAGTGTTTCTCAAACGCAGTAAAACTCTGAAGAATTCAGGGGTTGGGGGCTGACTCCCATGCAGTTGAAAATCCACATATAACTTCTGACTCTCTAAAAACTTAACTACTAATAGTCTACTATTCACTAGAAGCCTTATAAATAACACGAATGATTAACACATAATTTTTATGATATGTGTATTATGTTGTCTTCTTATAATGAAATAAGCTAGAGAAAAGAAAATGTTATTAGGAAAATAAGCAAAATACGTTTTCATTATTACACTGTATTTTACCAAAAAAAATCCAGATATAAGTGGACCTGTGCAGTTCAAACTCATGTTGTTCACCCAAGTTATATCCAAGGTTTAAAATAATCGGTAGCGGGGTGCCTGGGTGGCTCAGTGGGTTAAACCTCTGCTTTCTGCTCAGATCATCATCTCAGGGTCCTGGGATCAAGCCCCGCATAGGGCTCTCTGCTCATCAGGGAGCCTGCTTCACTCTCTCTCTTTGTCTGCCTCTCTGCCTACTTGTGATCCCTCTCTCTCTGTCAAAAAAAAAAAAATCTAAAATAATGGGTAGCAAAGAAGTGGTAAAGTTAAGCCAAAATCTATCCATAATGGGCATGTAAAGCAAACGACAAATAAGTGCTCTTGTGCTGGTCATCTGCTACTGTAATACAGCTTCAACTATGTTAATTAACGCAAAAATTGGTATGTTAACGAAAGGAGGCTGCCAAAACAACAAAATTAAAAAATATATTACACTGGTTTTGGGGCTAAGTAGTGAACAGTGAAAACAATTATTAGATGTTTGAAAAATGGTAATTCATTTAATAAGTGATAAATATCTGATAAAAACTTTGCTGGTAATACTTGCAAAGGCAATGCATCAAATGAACTTAGAGCTAGAGGTAAAGAATTGAGAAAACAGAATGCTGGTATCATGAATTGGTTGGTATCATAAATTGATTGGTATTGGCTGCTTGCAAAAGGCACTGTAAAAGAAAGCAGCTCAGAAAAGAATCGACTGATTTGCAAGTAGTAATTAAAAGAAATAGACCAAGCCCAAAAATTGGGATTAGAAGATAAAACTTTTTTTCTCATCTCTAACAGATAGATGATGAAACTGGAGAAGATCTTTAAAAAAGAAGTTCAATTAAAACAGCCTCTGGGAAGAAGCAAATCAAGGATGTGGCCATAAACACTATTCTTAAATCCTATGAATCAATAAGGTGGGTCCAACAAATCCTTTCAAGATGGACAGAATGGCTCAAGGAAAACAACAACAACAACAACTAAGAGTGTGATGGGTGTCTGATAAATTTAAGTCACCTATCATTAATTATTAGTTGTTAATAAATTAATGGAGGGAGGGCTATAACTAAAGCAAGGAGTATGGGTGCTGCTATTGGCTGGAATCAAAAGCCAAAGATACAAAATCACGAATATCCATCTGCTGTTGAGAGAGCTGTACTACCAAAGCAGTCATACACGTAGACTAAAAGAGACTATGTTTGAAACTTAAAAAAGTCACCCAACATCACCGCTATTTTTCATGTTTTTCTAGCCAGTTTTGACTAGCCAATGAATTTGACAAAATGCAGAAATAAGAAGTTAAAAACTAGAAGGAAGAAAACAAATAATCTTTATGTATATTCATACATCTACTATACCAATATACCTAATACCCTAAATCACTGAATTGCAGTTAGTTACTGCTTTAAAAATATGCAAAAATGCTTTTACATATAAATAATTACCAATATGCAACTACATTAAAGAAAAGGTTTCATTTATAATCAAAACAAAGGAGATAAAAATTCCAAGATAGAAATTTAGGTAAAGCTAGAAGACCAGTATGAAAAAAATGTCAGTGTTATTTCACTGAGTTTAAAGATTGAAATAAAAAGGTAAATAAAGCATAATCTTAAGTGGGAAAATTCAGTATTGAAATTATGTCAATGAATCTATAATTAATCCATAAAAGGAATCCTAATCAGAATATGAATAGGAATTTCTAAAAAAAATTGAAGAAAAGATACTGAGCTTTATCTGGAAAAATAAGCATGTAAGAATAGCCAGGAAAATTTTGATTATAAAGAATAATGAGGAAGTACTAGGCCTGCCAACATTAAATCATATTATGAAGTGACAACAATTAAGAACAATTTGGTGTTGGAGAGGATGTAGACAGATAAATGGAACAGAATGGAAAGCCAAAAACACAGGCCCATATGAAAATGGAAATTTAGGAATAACGAGGAACTTCCAAATAAATGGAGAAAAAAGTGATATCCCATAAATATTGTTGTGGCAACTGGCTATCCATTTAGGAAGAGAGGGGAAAAAATGTGAATGCTCATCTAACTTTACTCCAAATACCAAAATTATAAAGATTAAAACATAAAATAACAAAAGTCTAAAAGTAATTAGTTATTACCTTCAAAATGTTGGAACGTGGAATCCTTTTACATAGACACAAACATAAAGATAAAACAAGAAAAAATCTACACATACACAATATGTATGGCTAAAATTTATGTATGGCTAAAATTTCCAAGACCAAGTCAAAATACATAATAAAAACCGGGAAAAAATATTTTCATACAATCTATGAATGTCTATAAAGATCAATTTTTAAGATCAACAGCCCAATACAAAGCCACAAAAAGGACATGACTAAAAAGGAAATGACAGAGAATTAACAAAATGCCCCAAAATCACATGACAAGGTACTTTACCTTACTAATAAAGAAATGCGAACCAAACAATTTTTGACTTACAAAATTAGAAACTTTAAGAAAACTCAGTGCTGATAAGAGTGTGAGGAAAGATATTTTCACATATTTGCTGGGGCAGTACAAACTTACTGAAAGTTAAATAGACAATCTGTATCAAAGTTCAGTTATGCATTTAACCCTTCGATCCTGTGATCAATTCCACTTCCAGGAAGTTTTCCTACGGGTATACTCAGAAAAATTTACTAATACACACACACATACACACACACACACAGTGCAACATCTTAAGAACCACAGCATCCTTAAATTAGAGATTTCTTAAATTGGTAGGGACAGCCCATATAGTATATAGCTATGATTAACCTGCTTACAGTTTCTTCTATGAAGCGTCTTTGAATTTTCCACTTTCCTATAACTCTCAGAGAATTTTATTCAACTCTCTTCCTTGGCACTTAATAACTGACACCCCTGACACACTGTGTATGTGTTATGTGCTTTATTAGATCCCAACCTCTTGGAGGAAAAATCCATTCTGATTCATTCCAATTTTTATTTAGTAGATATGACCACCATTCATCAATGTCCAGATTCTCTCTACTTCCAAGCATATGGGGGAATCATACTTTGCGGACTCTTGAACTTGGTGAGGTTTACAAAATTTGCTCTGGCCCATTAAAGATGAATAGAGGTACTTTAAGAACCACTGATTGATTCTCCACATACCTGCTCCTATAAATAGTTATCATCTGTATGGTAGAACTTCTATCAGCCTAAGTCTCCATGTGAGGAAAGGGGGACCCTTCACTACTGCTAATAAATGTGTAGTCTGATGAGCATAAACCTTTCTTTATTTCGAGCTATAAGCATTTGAGATTTACTTGTTACTAGAGCATATGCTACTCTATTTGCAGCTGGTGCCTTGCTTGTGAGTAATGATAATTTGCTGAATATGCAAAATACTTTCATTTCCTAAAATATAGTAAGCACTTCTGAGTCTTCCAAAATATTTCAACTAAACAATTATTTTTAGGAGTCACACTCCTGGATCCATCTGACCTTACAAGAGATTAGAAGCAAAGATAGTTCAAGAGATTCCAAGATTTAGTGAGATGGTTTCATTTCCACAGATGCCTCCAAAGCTTTCATGACTGATGAATATGCCTTTACAGCTTATCCATCCCATTATTTGGTCTAGAATCATAGTCTCCAAAGTAACGTCAATTCGAGGCACTTGGGTGGCTCAGCTGGTTAAATGACTGACTCTTGATTTCAGCTCAGGTCTTTCAGCTCAGGTCATGATCTCAGGATCGTGAGAGATCAAGCCCTGTGTGAAGCACCCCACTCAGCAGAGAATCTGCTTGAGATTCTCCCTCTCCTTCTGCTCCTCCCCCTAACTGGTGCATGTACACAATCTCTCACTCTAGAATAAATAAATCTTTAGAAAAAAAAGTCAAGATTATCACATGCATAGTAAGAGTATGAAAATTGTTATTTAAGAAATCTCATTCCTTAAAATCCTCATGCATGCATGTTTCAAATGCATATAATGCTTTGTTCAATAGCAGAGCATATAATTCATAAATTATAAAATAATTATAAAATTCATAAATATGGAACTACATGCCCAGAAGACTTTTACTACAAAGATTCTACAATTTAAATTCACCTAACACATCTTGGTTGTTCTTTCTCCTCTCACATAGAAACAAATGTTAAGTCTTTTGAAGCTCAGGCAATGATTTATTGGGAATTATTTCAATTTACTAAAATGTTTCCTCTCTTTAACACAATGATGGACAGTTCCCTAGGGTTTGGAGATCATCGCTGAACTAGTCAGGCCTAGAAAAAAGATAGATTTCTGAGCTTCCACAAGGTCATTGCCATAGCTTCTTAGTGACCACTGATGGAGTATGCCCAAAGTGAAGATGAGAAATGGAACTTAGAACCAACAAAATATGAAGCACTCTATAAAAAGTCAATGAAAGTTTCAAGTTTCCCAGTGATGCCAGTAGAGAAAAAGAAAGAAGGACAGAACAAGGCATAGCAGCCAACAAATGAGGAGGGACGTGGAATTACTGATTCTTTTCAATAAGCTGAGATGCTGAATCCATTACAGAGTCTTAAAAGAAAAGAAGTTGAAAGAGCAGAAAACAATCAAGACATTGTAAAAGTATTCACAGAAGTAATAAGCACTTGAGCACACACAGGTCAGCACCCCATGTACTGAAGGGACACTTAACAAAACCTGACTTCAGGGACTATTCAGGGAAGGCACAATTAGTGCTGCTTTGGAAGAAAAACCTCTGAGAAAAGGAAAGAGGAAAGAAGGAAAATGTGGTACCACCCCTTCCATAAAAAGGAGAAGTTCTTCTGAAAATTCCTGGTTTCAACAATTCCACAGTTTCTTCAGATTCAAATGCAGCAAAATATTTCATTGGAAAACAATGTATGTGTGTGTATATGTGTGTGTGTATGTATTCGATATTTTTCTTTTATGAACTATAACATTGGTTATATCAATATAGTAATATTTTTAAAGATGTATTTTATATATTAATTTGTGTGAGAGAAAGAGTGAGCATGTTCACCTGCACATGCCAGCCAGCGCAAGTGGAGGGAGGGCAGAGGGAAAGGATCCCAAGCAGAATCTGTGCTGAGGAGGAGCGGGGCCAACAAGGGGCTGGAGGCGGGGCTCTCGCTCAGGACCCTAAGATCATGACCTGAGCTGAAACCAAGAGTCACGACACTTAACCAATGGAGCCACCTAGGCGCCCCTCAATATATTAATAGGCTTATCACCAACATTTGTATTTATATATTTAACACATAAATGTATATTCATGTAAGTTTATATTTAATAATATAACAAACAGACTCTATTAAGGAAGGAAAAGAGAGCATAGGACTGAACCCTGGAATACTCCAACATTTAGAGAATGGATAGAGAAGATAAGTAAAAGGTGAATTCAAAGCCCAGCCAATAACATGTAACTTCATTTTGCCTCCCTTTCTTGTCTCCCTCCAACCCCAGCCACACCCACTCCAGCCTTTTGGCCTTTGGGCCATGGCGTTATCAGAAAGCTACTGGGTAGATTACCCTCCCTTTTTGAGAAAGAAGATTAAAGTGGCCACTTTACTAAGTCAATTCTATTTCTCCCTCCCATGTCATTCTTGGCTTTGTTTTAATTTCTTAAGTTGTTTTGTTTTGTTTTGTTTTTGTCTTCAGACACTATAGAAATAAAACTACTAATATACTAAGTTTTAGCATATTCCCTAATAAACCTTTTAGCTGGGTCCTTTATTACTGTTCTCTCAAAATGTGTACTGGAGTTCCCTAATTATAACTGACTATATAAATCACTGTCATACCACTTCATCTTTTGACTTTAGAAGTGCAATAATGAAAGTAAAGGATTTACTTAAGTGAGGAAGCCTCATTCATCACATCATACGCTTGTACGGATGCTAAGGACAATGGGAAACTGAGAACTTGAAGGGACAATTTAAATGTTAAATGATCTAATGAGGAAATTAAACAAAATGTATGGTTTGCTCCATAATGAGACCTTGGATATATCAGCATATTTTATTTCTTACCCCAGAAAAAGTGATAAATTCATACAAAGTCTAAAAAAAATTATTACTATCTCCCATGTATTCAGAATTGAATTTGCTATAAAAAAGTTTCATAATCAACTCAAAAACCCATAAATACATGCCAGTTAATCAACTGAGCCTAATGTAAGTTTTAACAAAATATATTTCTCCCAATGATTTAAATATGTGGGTTTCCTTAAAGCTGAAGAAGTGTTTGGAAGTACTTTTTCTTAAATTCCAAATAGCTTTAAAGCATATTATAAAATGAGTTACCAATTGAAGACCATTTGGTGAGTAAGTGCTCCTTTTTAATTTTGTAAATTCAGGAGGGGGAAAAAAAAAAAACCCTGCAAAATCTATACACATTCTATTGTCTGATATGTAGGAACAAATGTTGAAATCAGCAAGAAAGTGCATGTAGTTTTAATTATCTTAAGTGGAAACTCCGACAATGGGAGTTTTCAGAAGAAATCCACAAAATGGAAATGATTCTGGGAAAAGATCCTAATGGAGAACAGCGTTATGTGGAACATCTCTGAGAGGCCACTGTTGTGATGCCTGGAAAAAATGTCCTATACTGCCCCAAGTCAGAGTCTCCTCAGGGGTCTATTTTTCAACCTTCCCATTTCTGAATATTAAGGAACTTATTCTAAGGAAGAACTGAGGAAAAGTCTTTAACTTATTCAATGATTGCAACTCTAGGTAAGGAACTCTCTAAAGCCACATGGAATGTGAGGAGGAAATGTAGATGGCACAGCACATGGTGATTTCGGGCTCACAGTGACTCTGTCAGATCAGACTTTATGCCCAACAACAAATTTCAGAAAACAAGCAACTCTGACTGAAACTATTACTGGACTGAAAATAGAGACTGTCATAGAAACATACATCTTATTTTATTCAACAAAATGTATGGCTTTGTAAAATTCATGCACTTCTATTCTGAAGAGAGTACAATGATCCCAAACAACAGAGCAGTTAAAGATGTGACTAACCAAATTGTTGTTATTCCTTTATTTTCAAGAAGACACTTTACTCAAATTCTTTTTAAGATGAATAAAAACTCTCTTTTTTATATCTGGTCTCTAAAACCCAAGTAAAAGGGAAAAATAGATAAATTTATTCAATCATCCATTCACAGATACATTCATTCATATACACACACTTTTATTAAATACCTGACATCCCCACTTGTGAGAATGTTAAAGAAACAGCAGTCACCTAGGGTTCCCCCGGGTGGCTCAGTCAGTTAAGCATCTACCTTTGGCTCAAGATCCTGGGGTCCTGGCAAGCCTGCATCAGGCTCCCTGCTCAGGAGGGAGCCTGCTTCTCCCTCTTCCTCTACCCCTCCCCCTGCTCATGCTCCCTTCTTCCTCTCTCTCTCTCTCTCTTGCTCTCTCTCACTTGCTCTGCACTCTCTCTCTCTCCAATAAATAAATAAAATCTTAGAGAGAGAGAGAGAGAAAGAGAAAGAAAGAAACCGCAGTGATCCCGTAGACTAGAATGTAGGCGAGGTGTCTGGCACGGGGTCTCTTCAGAACAGATAACCTCATGCTCCCAGTGAAATCCCCAGTTCACCTGGCAGAGGTCAGGCAATCTCTGTCAACATCCCCACAGCATGAAAACGTAAGACGTGTGCCATTCCTGCAGGTGCGGCATGCTCCCTATCACCTCTTAAGACGTATCTCCATCATTTAAAATAGGCAGATTTCTCTGTGGCTAGAAAGACTCCCAGAGGTCACACAGTAGGCAAGAGGAGTTTATGCTACTCTTTAGGAATTGTATCGGCTGCTGTTGCTGCTCTACGTCCTTTCACTCTTCCCAGATTATAAAGCTGCCCTGACCTAGTCATCTTTTCTGCTTCTTTTCTGATCACTAAATTTCCAATTGTCCTGGGAGCTGCTTCAACCCAAGTCATGCCCATGACATATGGCAGCCCACTCTGTGCCACATCCCAACTGCAGCTGTGATATGTGAACAAAACAGAACAAAACCACCACCATTTAAGAAAGACCCTGCACCAGGAACCATACTAAATATTTTTCACACATGACTTCATTTAATCCTCACAAGAAACCATGAAGGAATCACCATTGTGTCAATGAAAAAAAATAATATTCAAAGACATTAAGTAACATGCCCAAGAGAAAATGGCTTGAAAGTGGCAGAGACATCATTAAATCCACCAGAGATCCATCCATCCAGTGATGGTACTTTACCACCTACAACTTTCTGTCACCAACATGAGCAACCATAAAACCTAAAATGGATTCAGGTTTAGGATCAGAATTTCTCATATGTGAATGTGGTGCACACTATTTTAAAAAGGTAGTATTTTGCAAGGATTGTAGTTAGAAAATTAGTACAGGCTTTTATCAGGAGCAAACACCAGAATGCCTTAACAGACCTTAGAAATACAACTGTGCTTTAAGCTAACGAGTCAACATTAGAGACAACATCTGAGCAAACACATGGGCAACTTGGATGTGGACCAGCTACCAAGGCCAGTAGGCCTTGTCCGATCCGGATCCATGGGGAGGTACTGACATATTCAATGTATTTAAAGATCATGTACTTCAATAGGAAGCTTGCCAAATATCAGGGTTGTAAAAAAGAAGAGTCATCAGTACAAATGTACCCCCTGAAACCCTAAGGAAGAAGTTCAGTAAGACTAGGCCAACAGACCACCTGCCAGATAGGCATCCATTATGGAGAAGGACATGTGGGTATGAGCCTACCTGTGGCTAACAGGAACACATTTCATCCACATAGTTTTCTCCCCTCTAAGAAGCTAACCCCACTCAGAGCTTAACCACAGGGAGAGAACATGGCATCAGAGCAATGCCAATATCTGTTCCATGTCACGGTGGTCATCCAGTGACAACCAATTTTATCTAGTGATAAAAGCCCAGCTATAGGCTTTATTAGCCAATGACCACCAACCATGAGCCCACAAATCTTGGAATTCCCCAAGATGAATACTACTGAATGGGAGTCATCATAGGTAACATCCTTGGTTTTCCTTGAATGAACCAAAGCAACTGGACACATTTTTGTTTGTGTGCATTTACCTTTTCACCATCTCTCCCCGGTTCTCCTTTGTAACCTGGTGGTCCTGGGACTCCCTAAATCAAGCACAGAATAAAATTCTGTTAATTATGTTTTTTGGTTCACTAAAAACGGCAATTTTTCAATGTGTATCTGAATCACATACTTGTATTCCTGGAGATCCTGGGACACCTGGTGATCCTGCAATTCCCTGATATCCCTAAAGAAAAGTAAACACAAAATAATTAGTATTTCAACATACTCACAAAAAACAGTCCTCTTTCAGGATTCACTCTTATCTTGAGTGTCTTACACTTAAGATTTCACTGGGTGACTGCTTAAGAAACAAAAATAACAAAGTTTCAAATGCTGAATGTGGAATTAATATCCTTCGGTCTTTAGGAAAAGATCCTAAATATCTCTAGATTAATAAAAATATCCAGATATGTTTCAATGACAAGGCAGGCTCTGGGATGCAAATACAAAGCCAATGTTCACAGCTCCTAAAAAAATGTTTTGCGCATAGAAACATATTCAGCATAGTCAACAGAAAAACATGTAAGACCGGAGGATTACACTAATGTAATACATTTTTAAACTACCAGATTAATGGCCATTTGAGTTAATCTCTGGAATGAATTAGAACTTGATAAATGTTAATCTTCAGGGTAAGTCTGTAACAGCCTTTGGGATTGCTCATTTTAGAAAGCTGCTGCTATTAACCCCACGAGCATGGCTGTGACGAGTCTCCCCCACTTCCCAAGGCTGAGCCGTCTGCCGAGGTGAGGGTCCCTTTCCACTCCACTGCTTCTTCCTACCCCTCCAGACAGTGGACCTTCGGTACAACAGCACGATGTCTTCAGACAAGGCAAAGTATTCAGTCTTCACTCAGCATATGGCAATTAAACTCCCAAACAAATGTGCAGGCCCAGAACATTTGTCTAGGTTTCTCTGGGTCAATGTCAAGTTGACTTGGACCACCTGGCACCTGCAAATACACTTCTGTCTTATTTAGATTCCCCCTCTCTCAGATCTTACTGTTTGGCTATGGCTTTCTGTTGTCAGTGTCTTAAAACAGATCTCGTTAGTGTTTCCAATTACATCTTCATTGTTAAGTCCAAGAGCTTAATTTCCATGTGGCTATTTATGGCTGGTTTTTGTATTCACCCACTGGCTTGTCAGCACATTTCTAGCTGTCATTTTAGAGACAGCACAACTCCCTGCTTTCCTACTCCCATTTTCAAATACTCCTTTTACTATTCCTTGCTAGCTCTAATACCAATAACTATAATAATGGTTGTCTCAGCAACAGCAGACCCAGATTATTGTTTTTCTCCTTTTACATGCACTCGTGTTCCTTATTCTGTAAAATGTTCCCAGTTACTCTCCAAATGATAGACTACATAAGTTCTAGCACCAACTATGATGCTTTCCTTCATATCCCATTCAGTTCTTCACAGTGTATCATCACACTTTCTCCAGGATTTCTCACACAAATTCTTCCCCTGAGTCTGTGCCCAAATGTTAAACATTTTACTTCATCAGAGAATGAGTCTCAAAACAAACCTCTCCACATGCCATACAAAACAACCTGTAATATTCAAACCCAACATATGTCCCTGGGCAGCCACTGTCTCTGTGTCATGGGATTAGGTGCCCCCCTTGATAGGAGAAACCCAGTCCAATCCATTTCTTTATTTCTTTATTTTTTTATTTATATTTTCTTTATTTCCAACATTGAACAGAGCATTCAGCAATTCGGCTTTGGACGAATTTACCGTCGAGTCACCCACACTGTGCTAAGTGTGAAAAATCTCTTTCCCTGAGGAACCAGGTTATGTTTATGCTGCTATCAATAGCAAACTGAAGCTTTTAGTAATGCCATGTGGTTCCCGTTCTCAAGATCAAAGTCAATCTACACAGCTTGCTCAGCCTTTTATGTCCATGACTCCAGTAACCACCAAATCTCTTTTCTTCCACCACTTTGCAATCAGATAGGTGTGGAATTAAACTTCAACTCTGTCACTGCTAGGATATTGCCCAAATGGAGTCAGGTTACTTATAACTGCCACCACTTAGGATGCCTCTGGGTCCTCTGAAACCCTGCAGGCACCCCCGGGATATTCTGACATGATATACAACAGGCTGTTGTAATTGAGAGAAGCAATAAGAGCAATGATTTACACAATATTTGTCATGTTCCAGACAAAGTACTTCACATATATTAATTCACTTAACCCTCAAAACCACCCTTTAATGCAGGGTCTACATTATTCTTATTTTCAGACGAGGAAATGGAGACACATAAGATTAAGTAATTTGCCCAAAGATACATAGCTAGTAAGTTGACAGGGCCAGTGGGACTAACCTCTATCAGAAAATGCTTCGTGGTAGATTCTACCTTATGATTCTAGAATTATTGATGAGATTTTTAAAAGTACATTTTGCAAGGCTCCTTTTAAATTGCTTAGAATTCAGAGTGCCCAAAGAAAAGGAATGTTCATCTAATTCCTCAAAAGGAAGTTACCATGGAGATTGGCTATTTACCAAAATGACTGGTCATCTGCAAAGTTCATTGTAATGAATTCTTTTTCACAATTTTTCAAAAGTTAAGCCAAATGTCATATTTGCTTTATTACTTTTTTCACAAAACCAATCTTTTGTAGAAGATCAAAAGCTTTTCTCTTCTTCGAAGAAGTTAATATGATCCATTTGTTAAAGAGGACACATCACATTTCGATGGATTAAAGCAACGTGGAGATGCCCCAGACTGTGTTCCCAGCTGACCTCTGACTCATAATGTGACCTCAGGCAGAGTGATCAAATCCCCAAATCCTGGGAGGCAACTCAATAAAGTGGAAAGACAATGAATTTTGAAATTGGAAGACCTTGGGCTGAATTGTTGCTCCTCCCTTTACTTTCTACGGAATTTTGGCTAAGTGACTTTGCCTAGCTAAGCCTCAGTTTCTTACCATAAACCAGGATAAACAGTGCCCACTTCACTTCCGAAAAGAAACAAATGGGAGTCATAGGTGAAAATGCCTGTCAGATGCCAGGAACTCATATGTGAGTTTCTTTCTATCTTCTTCAGATTCAACGACTTTTGTACAAAACCGTGAGAACACTCTGCAAATGGTTCTGTAGCCTTAATGGACACCATTAGTATGTGAGGAATGACAGATCTAGTCATCGCCATTTTGATTTAACCCTTTTTCAACATTCATTTAGATCCAATGGCCAACATGCCAATAAGGCTTCAGTGTGCTTTACGTAGGCCAGGTTTGTTTCATCTTTGGAAGAACTGCAATACAGAAATAATAAATGCTTCCCACAATATGGGAACCAGGTTGATGTGTTTTGTTTTGTTTTGTTAACTTACAATGAGATGCATTCTTGAAAATACAGTTGTATAAAGAAATTCAAAGATTTTTTTAGAAGCTAGAGGAAGCATGATTAGCAACAAAATAAAGAAAAACCAAAACCACATCCAAGCTGGGGGATCCCAGGGCAAATCACCAGAAGAAACTGGATGAAATTCAGAAAAACAAATTTTGGACTAAAAATCAGGAAAATAAAGGTTAATGGGGAGGAATATTACAACACAGAACAATTTCCAAGAGGTGCAAAAACTAAACACTGGTTGACTCATAGCAGGGTACACTTAAACAAGAAAAATGCCCTGAAACAGGAAAAATGATAAGCTTTCCATATAGCTTACTGAGTTTTTATTTTCCATAATACACAAGCTTCTGTATTTTCCAGTAGGAGTACCATTTTCATATGATCTTTGATCAATACTGTCTAACATTAATGCTGTCGATTTGTAGTTATTAGCAGATCCAAATATCCACCCTACCCCCATGTGCAAGACTTCTGACAGTGGAGTCTTTTCCATGTTCACAGAAAGTCTCTTTGTAAATGAGTCATTTTTTAGGAAAAAAATATTCTCACTGCCAAATTGTAGGGTTGAAGAATACAGAATCAATTTAATTTTCCTCCATGATTCATAGTTACAATGCTCCAGGAAAGATGTATAGCATTGAAATGGAAATTAAAGAAATAAAAATTAGCCAATGAGCAAGGGTCACAATCTCTTCTGAGCCCAATTCTAATCAGACCATAAATTATCCTGCAAACCTCAATATACAGATCTTCTTAAGTAGTGAGGAGGATAAAGTAATTAATTTCCTTTAAGTATTCTAAACTCTAAAAATGAGAATAAAATCCAGAGAAATCATTTTGGATGTCACTCTTCTTTTTGAAATTTGAGAATGTGATTCAAAGTTTATTCTATTACATAATTTTCTTCTAAGTTTTCCAAAGTTCCTACAGATACCCTTTAGTACACAGCCAGGGTAACTAAGTAACCAAAATCAAGTGTATATTTTTAATGTCCACTGTGGATTCTTCTTGCCATCGGCACTCTTTATAGCTCCATACAACTAAATTCCAAAAATATTCCTCAATCTTGGTCTTTTCATGTATAGCTAATATAGAAACTAGTTTATTTGCTACCTAACCCAACTGTTAGTCAAGTAGTATATATGTCTGAACTGACCACCTAAATTACCTGACTAATAGATCCCAATAATACAGGTAAAATTATACCTGAGCTAAGTTCTAAGAAAGATGCTATGGGAGGCAAAAAGCAGACAGTCAGGGAAGCTTTCTGAAGCAACAAGCTCAAAGGAACACTAAAGGAAGCACAGTGCAGAACAATTCCTTGAAGAATTTAAAGTACGAATAGTATTATGTATTATCTACACACACACCATTATGGTATATACTATCCATACTATATAAAAAAAATAAGTAGTCTATTTAAGAGGCCCATGAGGAAAACATGGAGAGATTCATACACGAGATTTACACATGCAGTGTTGGAAAAAAAATCGGTCAACTAAGCTTTGTCTAGGAAAGCTTTACAGGAAAGTTTTAAATTATACTTTGTTATAGAAAAGATAAACTGCCCAAGTGTAAAATAATTCATTTGCAGAAAATGGTCCATATTTTAGTCTACCAGTGAGACTCTCATGAGGGATGTGTGCATGCATTTGTGTATGTTTTATGGTACTGGGAGACAGTGAGACAATGAAGCTTTTTGCTAATGGAATCCAAAATGAGGTGAAGTGAGAGCTCAGGTAGAAACTCTTTTCTCTAGACGAATGTTTCATACACTTCATCATTAAGCCACCTCTTATAATTCTATTTTTCCAAGCTAAATAACAGCCATTCCTTTGGCTTGTAACCTCAAGTATCCCATTTTCCAGGTTTTAATCTTCATGGCACCCAGCCCCAAGTTCCCCACAGCTCTTTAACTGTTGAGTCCACACTGGCACCATATTCAGTTAAGAGTCTGAAGGAGGAAAACATAAAAACTTGTCCCATGAGTCCTATTGTTCTACTATTAATTATTCACTTCCTGTCAAGCTTACTCTACAAGCCTAACTTCTAGTTTGCTTCCCCTTCTTCCTTTTCTCTACTATCATTCTCAACCATTTTAAAACAGCATCTCTCACTTGGCTTACACCTGAGATTCAGTCAGAACTCCCCCCACAGACATTCTTCTGAGTTCTTACTCTTATCCCCATTTCTCTCTTTTAAATGAAATCCAAGTCCTATAAATCCCTAAAGTATAGCAGGCTAAACCAAATCTAACACTTCAGAAGCAGGACTGTCATCTCGCTTAATATAGATGTTATATATTTACTAACAATTTCAAAAATTGCATCAGCCTTTCAAGCAGCCCCATTACAAATGCTGATCCCTTTTCACCAAGGTCAAACTTAAATAACATGTCCCAGACAAGTAAGAGCCATATGTTTATTTGGGTTCAATTTCACTATGTTAGAGTAGCCATTCTCCAAGTTTGCCAAATCCTTTTGGATTTCCATGTCACCCCAAATGCCAAAATAAATTTCAAAAGTGAAATTGAGAATTAAAAATTCTTAAAAATCACAATAAAGTAATTGAATAGAGTAATAATAAAAAAAAGAACACTAGAAGAAATAACAAAGCATTTAATCGTAAGAAAATTTTACATTGCTAAAAGTTAAAAAACATAAGCCAAATAAATAGTTAGAAGAAACATTTACAACATGTATGTCAAAGGATTAATTCTTTCAATGTGTAGGAAGCTCTTTCTAATCAATTGATTAACATTCAAAATACTATCACTCACACAGAAAAAGAGTAAAGGACAAGAAAGGACACTTTACAAAAAAGAAACCCACCTTGAACGTCAGACTTCTATATTCAACTACCACTTAAAATTTCTACCTGAACAGGGGCACCGGACTGGCTCAGTTAGTGGAGCATGCGACTCTTGATCTTAGGGTTGGGGATCTGAGTCCCATATTGGGTGTAGAGATTACATAATAACAAAAAAAATCTTTAAAAAAATTCTCTACTTGACCATCGGACAAAAATTTAATATATCCTAAACCAAACTCTTGATTTCCCTTGCCCAAGTTTTTGTCTCCTTCCACATTTCACTGAGTCTCTTTTGACTTCTCTCTTACAAACTCATGCAGTACATCAACAATCCTGTCAGCTCTTTCAAAATACCCCCCAGAAAGTCAGCAGTTCTCTTTACCTCACTACTTACCATCCTGATGCTAGCTGCACTCATCTTGCTTCTGGATTATTTCAAGAGCCTCTGGACTCGTCTCCCTGGCTTTTGCCCTCTTGCCCTAAAATCTATTCTCAACTCAGAAGTCAGAGTAATTTTTTAAAAATATAAGTTACATCACTTCAATCCTTTATTCAAGACCCTCCAGTGGATCCTGAGTTCACTCTAACTTTAAAAGCCAAAGTCAACACAATGGCCTAAAGAACTCTACTCAATCTCCCCTCCTTTCTCCCTCTTATCTATCCAACTTCACCTACTACTAACCTGCCCCACCCCCTCCTTTTGTGGTTTGATAAAATCATGTTCCTTTGAAATTCTCCACCTGTATTGACTACCACATTTGTAAGGCTTAACCGTCCATAGAAAGCTAGCCACTTTCTGGAATCTCTAGACTAGACAGGGGTTCACTGAGGGGGGTATCCAATAGACACTTCTGTCTATTGGAAGTAGTGTGGTATCGATCTTCCAGAATCACTTAAGGGCAATAATATGGGAAATCACCTCCAGAATCCGACAGTTTTAATCTAGTTTACCTTTCTCTCTTAGCAAATATGATGGCTTTAATGGAATCTTAGAAAATTAGCACTGGAGAGAACATGGGCCTCATCTGGCAACATCTTCTCATTTCCCAAAGAAGCTGAGATCCTTGAAAACTAAGCAACTTTTAAAAGCAAAGCAGAAGACAAAACAACCCTTGATCTCCAACAACCAACTAAGCCTTTGGTTTGAGTAAAGTACTTTAGTTCATGAAGAGTAATTACTAATGACAGAAAACAGAAACAAGCACTACGAAAATATAATCTTCTATAAAATCATAAAATAGTCCTAGTATATGTTTTCATATATTGATTTTTTAAAAAAATCAATGTCATAACAGTATAATGACTTTACTTCCCCTGCCTCTCTTCCTATAATGATAGAAGAGCAAAACAGTAATATGCTCAGACAGTGCTGCTAGAACTCATTTCACTGATAAAGAAATGAGAAAGGAGGGGAAGAATTTGAAAATAGCTCTTTAATTTTGTTTGAGGGCCTTTTTCTTATGAAAATTAGTATTTCTCCAGAATGGAATAATTTCCTATTTAAAGCTTCAGTTGACTTGGCCTGGTTATAAGGTGAAAGAGATTCAAACTGCTTATTGAAGGGGATTGCACAGAACCAAATCCAAACAAAGCAGAATTCCCTTCGAATTGTTCCATCCAAGTTTCCTTGGTCCAGATGGCTTCACTCACCAGCCAGAGACTCCACCCACACCTTCCCACTCCCGCTGTGCACTGGCCCTGGACACACACTAATGACCCTCAGCTGTTCTGGCACCCAGACTCACTTTCTTTTCCTGCCTGGCCACCCAACCTCCCAAAGGAAGAGACAAAGGAAAGAGGGAAAGGAAGACACTTAGGAAAAAAGTCATACCTTTGGGTAAAGAGGATTTGCATTAGTGAATCAGTTTCTTATTGCTGCTGTAACAAATTACCCCAAACATAATGGCTTAACACAACACACGCTTACATTCTGGAGGTCAGAAATCCAACATGGTCTTAGGGAGCTAAACTCATGATGTCAACAGGGCTTCATTCCTTCAAAAGTTTCTAGGGGTAGATGTACCAGATTCTGGATGCTTCTGACATTCCTTGGTTCATTGTCACCTCATCCTGATCTCTTCTTCTGTCATTACATCTCCTCCTCTGACTCTGATGTTCCTGCCTCCCACCTATAAGGATCTTTGTGATTATACCGGGCCACAAAGATAAATTTCTACAGGATAATTTCTGCATCTCAAGATCCTTGATTTCACTATGGATGCAAAGTTCCTAGTCTAACATATTCGCAGGTGTTAAGATTAGGAGGTGGACATTCTCTTTGTTCTTTCTCTCACATTAGATATTGCCTAATATCATCTAACATCCAATATCATGTACTAAAAAACTATACCTATATCAATACATAAAATCATATATACACAAACACATAAACATGTACTGAATAGGATGAGATAATAAGTCTATTATAGATGAAATAAAAGACATACAGTAATATCCACTATTATTGTATCAGGTTTATTACAACTAATTTCCAATACTTGGTTCATAGCAAAATATTTAAAAGGAGAAAAAAAAAAGCACACTATGCCAATGGCCTATGAAGGGCTTGCTCACCACTCACTGCCATGTACTGCCCGGGACTTTTCACCACCAAAACAACCAAAGCCTAAATAATTTAGTAGTACTGTCAGAGCTCTTCTGGCAGGCAATGGCTCACATTCATAAAACTCTTCCCACCCAGTGTGATTAGGCGAAAGCTCATGCAGGGCCTCTGGCAGCATCTTCAGTGGGAGGAAGGAGGTACAGTGAAGGAATGCAACCAAATCACAAGACACTTTAAGTTAAAGCGAGAAAAGGATGGGATATAAGGAACCACAAGGAAAATGCTGGAAGCTAATAGGAAATTAAGGATAAAGGCAAAGAGGAGATATTAGTTTAGAACCTACTTGTTTCAACAAATTCAAAGAGAGTAGTCTGATAATAAATTCTTCATCTTCTTTCCTGCAAATCACTACCTGGTCACTTCCGCCCTTATCGGCTTGGCCTCTACATCACATAAAGGACCATACTATACCAACGTCCTCCCACCTGCCCGAGGATTTTCTTCCTGCAAATGCCCCTTATATCCCAAATTGCTGATTTTCCCTTTCTACTTCATTGTCATCATTATAAAACCATATTATAGCATCTCCCATCTTTTAAAACACCCTCTTTTTATCCCACACCCTAACCATGCAACTGCTCCATATAGCTGATCCTCATTCTACCCCTCAGAAAAAAACTTCCATATTCACAGTCATCATTTTATCTCACCCTCTCTTTTGAACTCATTCCAATCCAGTTTTTGTACCCACCCTCCCTAAACCCCATTTATCAACGGCTTCAATACCTTCATATAGCAAATCCAGTGGTCTAGGCACAGAGCTCATTTTTCTTGATGTCAGCAACAGTGACACAACTGAGCACTCCCTTCTTGAAATGCTTTCTTTACCTGGCTTTGGGGATGCCACCCTCTGCTGGGTTTCCTCCTACATCACTGGTCTTTCTTTCCCAATTTCTTTGGCTGCATCCTCACCCTCTTTTCCTCTGAAGACAGCCTGAGGTTCAGTCCACTGCCCCCTTCCTTTCTCCATTTTTCTGCGGTTGCTCTCTAAACGATCTCATCCGCTCTGGTGGCTTCAGATAGATCAATCTACATGCTAAGAAGTCCCAACTGTGTATTTTCATTCTCAAATGTATTCCTGAACTCAAGATTCCTCTCTCTAGCATCCTAGGCAACACTAGGGGCATTCCAGGAGACAAAGCATTCTCCAGCTTTGTCTTGCTGGAGACACTTGCTGAGTCTTCCCTGACTCTTTCTCTCATGCCTCACATCTAATTTGACAGTAACTCTGGCCAGCTTCACATTAAAAAAATAACCCAGAATACAACCGCCTATATTCCTTTTCATATCACTCTAGTCCAAGCCACTTTTACTTCTCCCTTAGAATCCTAAAATAACCTGCTTCCACTCTTACTCTACATAATCTACTCTCCACCTGATATTTATATGTATCTTTCTAAAACATAACCCAGGTCAAGTCCCTTCCTATCCCCAAATTCCCAAAGGCACTGCCATCACACGTAGAATGCATTCAGGTGGGTGAGTGGAGCAGTGCTGCCCCAATCACCCAGCAGCTCCTCAGCTGGCTGCAGCTTCATTTGGTTACCATCACCATCTTGTGACCTCTTCAGACTCCCTTCCTTGACAGTCTCTCTCTAGAGAGCCTCATCTATATATTTAACACTTTTCCCACACAACAATGGCATAAAAGGCTAAAACACATCGCTACTTCTTTAAAAGCTGGCTGTATTTTTGTATTAAATTTGTCAGCAAACCTCTCTCAGGGACTAACAAGCTCCTGTATCATGACGGTTGGGGTGTTGATGGTTTAACATTAGACTGTGGTTCCTTCATTCCTCAAACATTACTGCCTCAGAATACAAACCTTTCCATATTTCATGGCAAGAGGTTAATGTCTCATGATAAAGAAAATCCCTTATGGGTGCCTGGGTGGTTCAGTGACTTAAGCATCCAACTCTTGATTTCGGCTCAGGTCACAAGCCCAGGGTTGTGAGATCAAGCCCTGCACCTGGCTCCACACTAGGCAAAGAGACTGCTTAAGATTCTCTCTCTCTCTGCCCCTCCCCACTTTCCCTCTTGAAAAAAAAAAAAAAAAAAAAACCTCTCAAGAGATACTTCTGTGGTGACAATTATTTAACATTTAAAGGCAAATTCCTAATGTTTATTTATTGTTATAAACATGCTGAGAGCTCAACTACCTGAAAATATTTGCCTAGAACGCCTGAAAGTGGATTTAGTTTATGTTCACTTAATTCAAAACTGGTCCTAAAGTTCTCTTGAAACTTAGAGGATATTATTTTTTTTCAGATTATAAGCATATATGTCCTTAGAAAATATCTCTTTTAAAAAGATTTTTTTGGAAACTTCCATAGATGTGAAGAGAGAAGATAAAAGATTTCTGAACCTAGCTATTCATCAATACTCACTGGACAACTTTTTAAAATTTTATTATTACTTTTTTATTTTTTATTTTTTTGGACAACTTCTTAAATGTAACAAAGATGTATGCGATTTTGGAGTAACTCACCTATTAAGTGACTAGAACACTGATTCTATTGACCAAGCCAAGCTTAATGTTCCCTTCTGCTTAACTAAACTTCGGACAGTCTTCTTCCTGATTCTGGGCCCCTGATCTTCCTTTTCTTAAAACATTTACTCTAGAAAATTCCTAACTATAAGTTCTTTCTCTGACCCATTGAGTGGCAAACCTTATTAAAAGCTTCTTGTCAGTTTTATAACTAGCAAGGAAACGCTCAAGGACCTAGGAGCCATCCCCTTGAAATACAATCATTCAGAAAAGTAAGTACCCAGATTTTCCAGTCTCTGTTGGATGGTAGTACCCTAACTTTTGTGAGTGCCAATTAGCAAAGACAGACAGCCTAATCACAGAGGAAAAGCTGTGTCAAACTTAGGATAACTCAATTTGCTCCCTCCCATTGATCAACCGCCCAAGTCCTCCAGTATTTTTCCACTAGCTCACGCCAGTACTCAAGAACACTCCAGTTCTGTGTTTCAGTGAATGGAGTTCAATCTTTCTCCCTATTACAGTACTCTTTTTTTTTTTTTAAGGGGAAGGAGGCTCCCCGCTGAGCAGAGAGCCCGATGTGGGACTCGATCCCAGGACCCTGAGATCATGACCTGAGCTGAAGGCAGAGGCTTTAACCCACTGAGTCACCCAGGCACCCCTCCCTATTACAGTACTCTTAAATAAAGTCTTTCTTGCCTGTTTAACGTTGCCCAGTGCAATTTCTACTTTGACACCATAATCCCAGTACTGGAGATGACTAAGCTTTCAGTACTCACAGGCTTACCATCTTGACCAGATTGTCCAGGGTAGCCAGGGTTCCCAGGCTGTCCAGGTTCACCCTGGAAAGGAAAAAAAAAAAAGAATTCTCAGTACAAACCACACCGCTGCTGTCAGAGACCTTCAAGGTTCAAGCCAATTCCATGATTTGTAGCTCTTTGTATATTTTTTAAAAATAATAATAAGAAGAAGAAGAACAGATATCCCAAAATAAGGTTAGAAAAATAATGGCATATTTTAAATGCCTACTTTACCAAATAAAGGCTTTTTATTGTATAAAAATTTCAATGATTTATTTCTGTGAGCACACCAGGTATAACAAGTACTCTTCACCAATGTAAAATGTCAATATTTATGTCAGGATACATTTTTACAATTCTGAACAAGCTGAAGGGTCATAGTAAATATGGTCTCAATGACAGCCATCGTTCTCTCAAAATTCTATTTAGAATTAATCCTATTCTCAGTATTACACTACAGATATCAATGACCTATCATGTAATAATTCACTTTGCAATACTTATTAAAAAAATAGTCCACAGGCTATATGATCTTACATATAGGACTCAAGTTTAAAGCAGGATGACAGTCATTTCTTTTATTCTAGTAACTGTGTTTCTTTGCCTATGTTTATAGCTTTATTTTAACATAATGTTAAAATTTTTAAATCTAAATATTTATGTGAGAGCAAGGCTCAAGCCAAACAACTCTACACAACCCCCATAGTCCTTGAACACAAGGACTAAGGAATGAAGAAATGACCTTTGCCCCCACAAATCAAGGATCTCCAAAGAACATTATTCCATACAATACAACAACGAGCCCAGGTACCTTCTAGGAAACTCTAGTATGTTGCCCAATGGCCAGTACTGACCAGCTGGATAGTCACCACCCATGAAAAAAAGCAGTGACAGCAACATTCTTTGTGAGATGAGGATGTTGCCTAATTTAATTCTAAAAAAGACCTCAAAATCAGTATCATATTAATCTATTGCTGAATCCATGAGATCCACATGGGGCATCTTGCTTAAAAACATTAAGTCTCAGCCATCAGTATCAGTAAACTCCTGCACAGAGGCAAGGCAGCTGATTTCAGTTCGTAAAGCCATTATTTACATTAAGAACTCATTCACACAGGACCCCAATAATTATAAATTAACTAAACACCGATACTAAGGGTACTTTCACAGAGCCAAATTTGCAAATATAAAATACTACTTCAAGCTACTGGCTACAGAGAGTTGTTCCTGAAACGTAACAGGAAAAATGGAAAGAACTATGTGAACTCTATTAAGTGGCCAATGGAGGAGGGTTGGGCTTTTCACTTAGGAGCTGCCCAAGAGACATACCATGAGGAAGGGCTGAGAAGAATGGAAATGTTATTTTTAAAAGAGAGAGAGAAAGAACAGCTGTAAATCCAGGAAGAAACATGTCCTGTCTTGCTGAAGAAACAGTATGTATAGTTCTAACCCAAAGACTTCCAGTGTTAGCTGGACATTAAGGAGTAACATTCTGGTTCTCTAGGGAGTTAGTTTTTCTCTTCTTATTTTGAGAGGATCCACATTAATCTCTAGCCTCTCTGCCATCCTTTATCCCCGTTCAAATTAGACTTGCTATCCTTTCAACAAATTCCATCCTGTCTTCTCCTGACAAGTTTTCCTTCCTTTTCCACTTAAGAATCCATTATTCATTTTTCCCTTGATGTCTTTTTCTACTGAAAACTATAGCAGCTCCTATCACTGATCCCTTATTCATAAGCAGAGTTTTCTTAGTTTCCCCTTGATTAGTCTTCATTTATCATTTGGATTGAAATCTCTTGAAAACAGAGTCCTTATTTTCTCCCTTTTTTTGGGTGGTGGGAAGAGGTGATAATGCTGGGTATCCAAGTAGGGATTCAATAACTATTTGTAGATTTATTATAAATCATATTTCCTGTTAATGACCCCTTTTACTTGCAGAGTATTATTATCAGCAAAATCTAGGGTGTCAAAAGGATCTGAGAAGGTTTATCCTCTACTGTGATGAAGCTGGAACTTAGCTTTGGTAAAAGAAAAAATGAAATTTGTGTTTTAGCACTGCATCAAGGTACAAAACATATTAACAACATTTTATATAAATAAAAACTAAGCTTCCAAGACAAAAAAAAAAAAATCACTCAAAAGATAAATCCAATGTGACTTCAAAAGGACCATAACACTGGTGAACAGACCCCAGAGGGAAAATAATCTCTTTTGTAGGTTCTATTATTGCTGGTAGATTTTACTGGTTGTTTTGACTATTGTCCTATTGATTTATTTGCAAAAACTTGGGAAGGTTTGGTGTTGTTTCCATAAAATTGGGAAAATAAAGACGGACACTAATTTTGGAGAGACCAACCAGAATAAAAATTCAATTACCTCACTGTAATAAAAGATGATGTTCTATCTTATTATATGCTAAGCACTGCTGTAAGAGATTTACATATGCTAAATTACTTAATCCTTGTAATAATCCCATGAAGCAAGTAATTTTATTATTCTCATTTTTTATATAGGAAAACTGAGGCCCCAGAAGGTTAGGTCACTTGCTCAAGGTCATACCGTAGGGGAGATGACACTGGAACTTAGCCAACTCAGCTCCAGAGTTCATGCTCCTAAACACTACTATCCCTGCCCACATTAATACGCATCCACAGATTAGAACCAGACCTGGACTGCTAGCAAACTTAACACAGAAAACAATTTCCAAATACGTTAAATGAGACATAGGGCCTATTATTGTACAACTGTGACTAAATTCCCAATCCATTTTCTTCTAATTTAGTTGAAACATCTGCACATTTTGAATTTTAAAAACTATGTGTTCAGCTGAAAAGCAGGACTTACTTATGTTCAATAGAACTTGGGCCACAGGACTTTTGAGTTGTTGACAGGAGTGGAAATGTCATGGACTAAGCTGAAACATCTCTGAATATAGCCTCTCAAGTAGTGTAAATATGAATAATCAAAGTAAGAAGCAGTTGTACTTGCAAAATCAAGCTGGTATTTTCAGTTGCTCATCTAAAACAAATGTCTTTGGAACTCTTTGCCTAGGCCCAAATCCTATATGTTCAAGCCCTCTTCTTAAAACTTCTTGTGGGTTCATGCTACCCTCCAGACTCCGCAGGAGTATCTGACCTAAGATCTATTCCCTTTTCCTAAACCAACCTCTTTCCTCCCTCAAAACTCAAACACCCACTTTCTCAGGCTAGAAGGAATCCACTTAGTCTGGGAAAATTAACATAAATATGTGAATGCCCAGGGGCCCCTGAAATTTTCCAGAGGCTTTTGTATTTTAAACAGAGGATACTTTGATAGCCTGAATGAATCTCTAATGGTGGTATCTGAGGGTGAAACAAAGGAAATCAACAGAAATACAGTGGTATAGAGGGTGGTATTTCAGAGAAAAGGATTAGTAAGAAATTGTTCCTTCCTAAAAAGAAGAAAAAAATGCCTTCTTTCTACTTCTGAAACAAAAGATCTAACATCAAGGTTAGATCAAACATGGGGAGTTTGTCCCCACAAATGTTCCTACTACTGAAGTGGGGGAAGAAGTTGCCATTTACATGGAAAGGTCTTTTGAAAGGGAGGTTTCTAAGCTGGGGATTGCCTGGATCTTTCATATCACAACACAGGCATCCCATATAGGTTAACTGGGAAGAGGGGTGAATCTTATTTTTTCAATGACTTCATAATTCATTAAATAAAAACTATTACCATTAAGCACTGTGTTAGACACTAGAATTCCAACAGAGAATTTAGTTTGTTCTAACCTTCATTATGAAGTGCTTGCATATAAAATGTATTCCAACAGATTTACTGATTTGATCACTCCCTATGTTTGATATTAGGGCAATAAAATGAATTAGCTATTCTTCAAGGAACTCATAATCCAGTAATATACATATATATATATATATATATATATATATATATATATATATTTCTATGGTTATGGAGTTAAAATGCCATGGTAAGTATGAGTCTAAGATGCCACGGTTAATCTGACCTGGTTTTCCCAATAGGGTTGTCATATCTTTTGGAAACTCAGAGAATTTTAAACAGATGAGTTTATCTTTGCATAAGCACTGGCCCACCTATCCATAAAAGAATTTCTCCTGTTTCAGTCTGAGGACTCATATCTCAGCTCCCACAACTCTGTTTCTGGTTAACAGGAAGATGAGATCTGTTCTTCACTGGTAACTCTGTTTGATGGACATGTGCAAAAACTTTCCAGAGAACATCTAACAAAAATGGCCAATAAGTCTCAGTTGGATCCATAGGAAAATGGCTTCCTCTATTTTAGTTCCAGTTCTGTTAATCTAATTAAAGCCCTGTTAATTTCCCAAGCCAGAAATTCTCTGAAGGAAATATAATTCAGTGTTGCTAGGGATTCTGTTTTTCACATACAGGTCCCTGATGTGGGTAAGGAACCACCTCCAGGGGAAAGAGCCCTAAAAGGAAGAGTGTGTGTGTGTTCCTGTCCTCTGGCCAGATTTTCTGAAGAAAATGGAAAGCAGATCAAGAAGGCACGCCAACTTGAAGATTGGTGGAAAACTGCAATTTCACTTAAAGTAGTAGGTGGCAATAGCGTGAGATTATGACTAAGAAAAGAACATGAAAATGAGGAACACATGAAACTTGGAAATCCTCGGTATCAGAGGCTTGACCAGATAAGACAAAGGGTGTGCTAAAAATATGCTGCGGGAACATGCATGAATAAAAATTGATGTCACTTGAAGACACCTAATACACCACTAGTAAAGATTCAGAAAACATCAGAAGTATCTGATGCCTCCCCAAAATTGGACAGCCCTTTTAGAGATCCTGGGGGTGGCCTGAAACTCCCTGGGAGTCAGAAAAGCACAGGAGGTTTTGAGAAGTCAGACCTTATGTGCATCTGATTTCCATATTTTATCTCTTACAACTCAAATCATCTCTATGTATAATATTCCAAGTTGAATAAACTATGTGTGTGTGTATATAGATGTGTGTACACATATATGTGTATGTAAATATATATGCTTTAAAAAGAAGTCTGCTAGTAGGTCTCACCAAGTTGTCTTACAAGGTATATTCTCCCAAGAGTATCCTATAGGTATTTCTTCTTTACGTCAAGGCACCCTAAACAATATGCAGTTGCTTTAACTAAAGAACAAAGAACACCTGGATTAACTTTCCTAAATGCAATCTAAAAATAGTTTAAAATAGTAAATTGATTATAATATTCTAAAGTCAAATTCCAAGCCAAACAGATTTACTATGAATGAAATAGTGAATGTATACTTTTACTTCTTAAATTACATTTCTTTCTCGATTTTAATGCAAGGCCTGACGTAGGCCATGAGCTACCACATACAAACATGATGAGCACTGGCTTTTAGAGCAACTGATGAGTCATTGAACACTACATCAGAAACTAATGGTGTACGATATGTTGGCTAATTGAATTAAATTTAAAAAATGGATGGGAGAAATGCATGAAAGATGGGAGGAAACAAATTATCTTGGAGGAGCAGTTTAAAACCTAAAATTTTCAGTCATGGTGACTGAAACAATAAGGAAATTCCATCTAAATGAACATTACAATCATATTTAATGAAAATTAGTAATTAGTAATTTTTGGACACATCAAACAATAAATGATTAGTAATTTTTGGACACATCAAACAATAAATGATTGATACATAAAACACTCTTTTTGGCTAAGGAGTCCTATCTGCTTCCAAGTTAGACATTATTTTTATTTAAGTGATATTTTAAGATAATATTAAATGAGTAAGATTCAGGGGCACCTGGGTGGCTCAGTCGGTTAAGTGAACAACTCTTGATTCTGGCTCAGGTCATGAGATCAAGCCCCGTGTTGGGCTAAGCACCTGGTATGGAGTCTGCTTAAGATTCTCATTCTCTCTCTTCACACACCCCCCCACTCATTTGCAGGTTCTCTAAAATTAAATAAATAAATAAATCCTAAAAAAAAAAAAGAGCAAGGTTTACATACAGTAGACAAACCACTTAATATCTCAGTATCAAGCTAGGTCTAAGTCATCCCACAGTAAGTATCAACTTAAAAACAGTCATTTATACTTAATAGCACAGAAGCGTATTCAGACTATTTAGGTATATAAAAGGTAGCTAGTTATAAAATAGTATGCACATCATGGCTCCAGTCATATAAAGATGTATATGCAAAAAAATGTAAATGTTTATATACACGTACACACAAACTCTGTACACACACAAATCGATAGATGGAAGCGGAACATGTGCACACATCGACATGACTAACAGCGCATGCTTCCCAAAAGCAATTACTACATGGTTAAGTAAAATTAATAAATACATATGTCGCAATTTTTAGAATTAGACATCAAACATAACACTTAATCAACTTTAATACTTCTACTCTTATTTTTCTACCTGAAAATCATTTGACAGACCAAGGATTTAGAAACATCTCTCAACAAATGCCATTTCTTCATTTTTTATGAGGTTGTAAGGAGATACCGTTCTGGAAATCTGGCAGCAGTGTTTGGGGAAAAAAAAAACAGAAAAACCAGCAAATAAACTACTACACTCCCTCACTTTACTATGGGCTAGGGGGTATCAGTTCTAGGTTCAAAGGCAAGTATAGATTGGAATACACTTTAAAAAAAAATCACTAGAACTCAGGTTTTAAACTGTTTTAAGGCATTAGGTAGAAATTTCACAACAGCATCAGTGGTGACTAGGTATTTTGTGCATTTGCTCACCTCTAGTTTGTGTTTTAACAACAACAACAACAAAAGCAAGTTAGGTATTACTCACTTTGGGGCCTTGCAGTCCTGGTTTTCCTGGAGGGCAAACACAGGGAGCTGGAGTCGAACCTACATCACTGGGACCATTGAGGCACTACAGAGACAAAAACAGAAATCAACAATAAACACGGAAAGACACATGTATATCTGTATGTACATAAGTATGTGTAGGTGTCTGCATGTCTGCGTAAAACTGGCAAGATATCTTACATCTACTTTCCAATATTATTTAGCACAATCCATTCAGAAATTCTGAATCACAAAAAGCTATGAAAACTAAATGCATAAAATACATGAAAATGAGTTCTCTTTGTCTAATGTACTTACAGTTGATGGAAGGAAGCAAAACAATCCCACAATACAAATATTACCTTAAGGAGAATAATAGCTTCCAGGCCTACCTCACCATTCTGAAAGAAAAACAACAATGATGTGTTTTAAAGGACACCTTTAAATTCCTAAATTATCTTCCTAATTTACAGATATTTCATGGTCCAGGTTCTAGATACATGAAGTATCAAAACCAGCAAGAGCTAAAACACGTACGTGCAACTCTCCTAAAGAAAATGACATTAATATACGTTATGATGACATTTACAGTAGGATAAAGTAAGGACATGAACAACGACGAAGAGTGGAACAAGAAAATGGAAATGCCAAAGCTGCTTGGTGTAATGGCCATGCAGGAGCAAAAATACTCCAGGGTGAGATCTATATGCTCTCTTGAACTTTCTAAAAGTCATTTGAAAACCAGAGAAAAAACCAAAACACATCTAAGAAAGTCACAAATTCTGTGTATTAAATTTTCTGCATTTTACTTTAGGAGACCTCCTAAGTAAACTACCTGCTTCTTACTGAATAAGGTTAATAATCTTTCCAGACAATAACAAATTAGATCAAAAAATGAGAAAGTAGGAATAAAGATGCAAAAGGTGAGCTACATGAAGTCACACCTGAGAGTAAGGAAAGAGACATAAACACACAAAAAAGTGAATGTGAGAATTCAAAATCTACCATCTATTCCTGTGCTTTTATGATGTGGGAGGGTAATGGTCGTAACATCAATGCAGAAATATCAATAAATAGAGTATATAAAATGGACTCTCAGAATGTAATCACATATTAATACTTTTAGGGGAGATTAGAGGTCTATATTTCAAGTTATAAGTATCTAAAATTAAAGTTATAGTGTTTAAACAATTGCCTCTCTAAAAAACCAGACAATCATTTCTAAAAGGTTCCATGGTTGATATTATTATAGAGCCCTTAAATGTTCTGCTCTACGTCCTCATATTTTCTGAACACGTGGATTTGTAGGTTATTCAGTTTGTTAGGAAAAAAAGAAGATGATGGTAGCATGACTTTACAAACTAAAAGAACTATGACATGAGCTCAAAGGTCACTGGGAAGAGTTTAAAACATTCTTATTTGCATTACAAAAATGTACCTTTTAATTTTTTTTGCCCAAGGGAAAAAAGATTACACACACACACACACCACAAGCACACATATGTCATCAGACTCTCACATTTTAGTTTATAATTTTTGCCTCCTAATGAAAAGAGCTACATAAATGGGAAGTTACTTATATCCTCAAAATAGAAGAAAATCTTCCTCAGGTAACAACAACAAAAAGAAACCTGTATATTCATTACGGGTTTGAGAAAACGTGCTGGCGAACAGGAAAACTAATCACTTCCTAGTCTTTAGAATTATGCTCTGTGGGGTATTCTGTCCACACATTTAATTAAGTATAGAAATGTATTTTACAGCCCAGATATTCAAACATAGAATCCTAGATTTTTCTAGAGCAGATCCAGCTCTGCTTCCCTTGAGTGCCAGAAACATCACACTCTGAGGTGTGAAAAAAACATTTCCTTGTTCGCACTTGCGCAGTGATACATTCTCATTTTACTTCAATTATGAACCTCAAAATATATTTCAATCAATGTAACTTTAACGGCACTAACAACAAACAAATTAACTCTTTATATTAAATTAAGGCTCACATATGATCTGACTTTTATTTACTGCTCTGAAAGTACTGAAGGAACGCTTGGGGAAAAAGAATCCGTCCTACTCACAAATCCAGGAATCTCGCACGCTGTCTCGCGGTTGTTCTGCTCTGGGTCACAGTAGATTCGCAACTTCTGGACATCAAACTGGGAACATAAACCCCATCGCTTTAAAACTGAGGCCCAAGTTAAACAGCTTCATAAGAGCGACCTAACTACACGAGCAGTCAGGGAAGGCTTACCTCACAGCACTTAACTAAAAAATAACAATACGAAATTTAAATACCTACCATACAGTTTAAAAACGTGATGCAAATAAATAAATAAATAAATAAAATAAAAATGTGATGCAACATAATTCATAAGGAAAACTCTAGCCCCCAAAGGAAATGTCTAATTTCCTTCAGGAACCCACTGGAGCTTTTTTAGTATCTCTATACTAAGAGCTGGTCTAGAGAGCATTTCCTGGGACACTTAAAAAGCTTTCCCAGGCCTTCCGTGTTTATACTAATTCTCTACAGCATTTCTGCTAACAAAAGAGTGGGCTTAAGAAGTCATCTTTAGTTTCAGAGATTTAGTTGCCGGCATTGAGTGTTGTGTGATGAGAAGTCCAAGCACCTGTTGCTGTTTAAATATTCACTATACTCTGACATGTGACAGTAATATACAGAGAGCATGGTGTAATTTGAATATGACAGTCTTCCCTTAATAGAAACAGAGTGGGAAAGTACACCTTTTCAAATAAGGATTGTCCAAAAAATGGCTATCCTTTTATATATGCATTTCTCAAACCATACAGACACTCCAGTTTAAAAAAAAATTAAAAAAACAGCAGTTTTAAGAAGAAAGTGTCCTGAAATGTATTAATCTGATCGTAACCTCACAGCTGCAGAGAAATTTTATAGTTCCCAACTCACAGCTCTAATCACAGTCTCTTCCAAGTTTTATTTAATCTATGCTTCTCCTGGGAAATATGAAATTAATGTTTCATAAGAATGCAGAATTCTACCCTGAACCCAGGGGAACAGTTTTCTAAGAATTCTTATAAAATCTATTAAGTCTAATTTTGCATTTTCATACACACACTCAAACACACAATTTCACTAATAAGCTGACCACATTTTGCTTAAGTGTCTTAAAGGAATTTATAATTAAGTTAAATACAGTTAAATGTGAGAAATACTATCACAAAGAACAGCAAAAGCTCACTTTATACAATGTAAAAAGCAAATGATTTTTTACCTACCTGAACGGTTTCTTCTTTCCCAGAATACTTTCCAATTTGAGTTTGCCCGCTAATGAAAATCCCTAAAACTGGATGTAAGGGCTTGTTTTCAATTTGTTGATCATCGATATACAGAGTTACATCTTGTTCTGTTACTAAGAGACGAATTTGATGCCAGCCTTCATCAAATAATGTCTATAGGAAGAAAGTATGGAAGATTCATAAATAAAATTCCTAACAATCTTTCATTTTCTTTGTTCCCATTCCTTTGCCGCCAACCATAAATCCGCACCACACAGACTGGATGCATTATATACTAACTCATCCTGACCTAAGTTCAGTCTCAAATTCTACCCACCAGTTAATTTACAAAGCCCTACTTTCCATTACATATCCATTACATGTAAGTAGATGTATCGAACAATTTACTCGAGCAACTCCCTCAAGGTCAAATTCCTAATCTCTGAATCCAAATGGCTTCTCTCATTCCTCATCCTATTAACTTCCTTGCAACTTAAGATCCTTTACTAGTCCATCTTCCTTGATATCCTCATTCAACTTCCATAACTCGAACCCTCTTGATCATCTTCATTTCTTCTTCTCCAATTGCTCATTCTCTATTTCTTTGAGGGCTTCTCTTCCTCACCTGCCTTTTGATGAGGTCATTAACCCACAGATTTGTCATTGACCTTTTTCATTCTCCTCTTTGATTATCTTATCCATTCCTACACGTCAGTCATTACATCTATGGAATAACTCCCATATCTACAACAGCCTGGACCTCTTTCCTATTATATGGGATCTATAATTCTAATATTGAATAGTACAGTTTTACCAGGATATTTCACAACCAGCCTGAGGGAGGGTATAGCAAATGAACTTGAATTATCCCCAAAACTTTCTTCCTCTCAGTTTCCCTTGGATGATAATATCCTCAGTTTCTAAACTGCAACCAGTGTCCTTACCTCTTGCCTTCTCCTCAGCTGCAATAATAACCAGATGCAAAGTTCTACCAAATATGTCTCTTAAATATGACTCAAATTTACTTCACCATTTCCACTTTCATTGCCATAGTTTATATGTTTATGTTGTTTTATCCGAATAATTTTCAAATATATCTCTAACTCTTCCTTTTCTAATCTATCCTTCATACCTCCACTAAAATTAACCTCTCTCACTAGAATTCTGTCAGAGAAGATCTGACACATCTTCTTAGTTTCTGGACCTAGCTCAAATCCAGAACGCAGATGAAAATATTTTTTATGGAAGAAAAAGGAGAAGACAGAGCTGCTTTGACTATGACATACCCATGACTCAAGACCTTTTGATGAAATCTTGTGATCCACTGGATGAAGCCCAAAACCCTTTGTGTGGTTTCCAGATCCCAACAAATTGAACTCACACCTTGTTAGCTTTTTCTTTCATGCATCTTACACTCCAAACATAGGGGACACCACTTTCTCTTCTTAAAATTAAAACCCTGCACTTTACTACACATGAGTACTCATCACTAAACCACCAGCTCATATGTCCTTAGCTCTCTCTTCATCAAAATCCTATATGTTCTTCAAGGTCCAGTCCGAAAAGCATCTCATTAATAAGACTTGCCCGCATTTTGTGTCAGAATCTACTTTTCCCTCTACACTCCATTAATACCTTGTACTTCTATTAGATACCAGAGGCCTTTAACCTTCGTTATAAATAAGTTCCTCAAAGGTGTGAAACATGCCTTATTTGTGATTTCTTATATAACCTAGCATATTGACTTTAATAAAAATGGCAGCCAATTTTTAAAGAAATTTAATCTGCTTACCAAATGAAGAAATTGCACAGGCGACATAATTTCATATACAACCTTATACATTTCCTAAATTATATAATATACTCTTAGACTATTATAATTATAATGATCAAAACATAACTGTGTCTATCATTGCATCTGTATTCTGACCACACTTGATTTAGAAAATACCACTTTTATCAATTTTATGAAATATAGGTTCCTTTGGGGAAAACAAAGCCTTCTAATAAATGTGAATTCTGCACCCATTATCTACCTATATTTAATGTCCTAACAAATGTCTTTTTCTCAGTATCTTGTAGGATATGGCCATGTAAGATGGACCAACATGACTTTGAAACAGAATTAACTTCAATTCCTGATGTCACCACTGATTAGCTGTGTTAATTTGAGACGGAACTTAATACACTTGAAACTTTTTTTTTTTTTTTTTTTTGGTCTATACGGTGAGAGCAATAGCTTCTGCATTGGGTGGATATTATAATTAAATGTTCCTGGTATCTAGTAGTAGGCACTCAAAAAATGTGAGTTCCCTCCACTCCTTAATCCCATCTAAAAAACAGTTTTCTTTCATTTGTTGCTTTTATTCAGTAAAGCAACACTAAACTTGGAAGTCAGGAGCTTTTCCACCATGTTAAAATTACAGCTCTCTTCCTCCAATGCACACAAACCTGGTGGTGATTCCCCATGAATACCATCATAATCATACTTAGGCATCTTTACCTTAACTTGAGGGTCAGTGAAAGTGACCACTTGTGAGCCATTAATTATGCTGGTTGTTGTAAATTGTAACGTTTTATCCACACCATTTAAGGTAACTGCTATTTGTGGCCTTCCATCAATGGTTAAAATTCTCCATAGATCCCACATTTTCTTGACCTTAAATCTCTGAGTGGAGACAAATACATATGATGGAGGAAGACCCTCTGGGAAAACATTGCTAGAAAAAGGAGAATACGCATAAGCTTAAAGAATTCTCAATACGTCCATAGACACATCAAAAACAAAAAGGTTGTATCAACACATAACATATACCTTGTGAATTCTGATAAGTCAACTTTTGATGTTACTTCATATCCTTTTATCTTTGTTGGTGAAAGTGGGATTCTTTTCTTAACCTTTTTCTTTACACCCAAGCCTAAAAGAATATCAAATCCTTTCTCATCGCGAGCAGCCACTGGAATTCGTGTTGGACACACAGATTCTATAAATCCAAAGCAAAAGCAGTAAACATTGATTAATCATGGATTACTTCAATAAGAAAATGAGAAATATTAGATAAAATAATTATAAAATCTATATATGCACACAAGTGTACATAAACGGATGTAAATGCATTTTCTGAGAAAATGTGCAAGAGTGTTTCTGGCATTTGAAGTCTCAAATGTCATTTTCCCCCTAAGAGGGGATCACAGTAAAACAGAAATAGAAGAGAAACATTTGTTGACAGATTGCCTTAAGAACACTATGCTGACATGTACAAATCACTATTTTGAATGTGAGGCAACCTAATACCTGGGGGTAGAATACTGGAATAGCGTTGATGATTCTCATCCAGGATTTGCTATTAATTAGTCACATGACTTTACATAACTCTTAAATTTCTTGGATCTAGGAGATGAACTCTAAGATTCCTTTGTTTCATTCTCAGCATTTGAGGAATAAAGAAATAAAAGTGTCATTCTTGATATCCTTTCCAGTTTTAGCAGTTGATAATTCTATAGTTCAAATATTGGTTCTATTACTCTGGGAAAAAAAATGTGGGTCTTTTCTGTTCTTGAAATGAGTCTATTATCTATGATTAATAATATTATATTAATCATATTTATAAATAAAAACTATTTCCTTAAGAAGAATCATTAAAGGGTGCCTGGATGGCTCAGTTGGTTAAGTGCTCGCCTTCAGTTTAGGTCATAATCTCAGGGTCCTGGGATTGAGCCCCACATCGGGCTCTCTGCTCTGTGGGGAGTCTGCTTCTCTCTCTCTCTCTCTCACTCTCCCTCTATGTTCTCTCTCTCTTGCTGTCTCAAATAAATAAAAATCTTAAAAAAAAGAATCATTAAGATTTGCATTATACAGTCATCTGTATAAATTATAAAAATATGGCATGCTTTTCACTTGCTGGGAAACTAGTGTCTGAAATTATGTGGAAAATTTTATATGGATGAAATGCTATAAAGTCATTATATTGTAGATATGTTGCAATATTTTCAGATTCTTCCAAGGCCCTCATATAATATATACACTGACCATGACTGCTTATATTTTATAAAGCAGCTAAGAAAATAAAACAAGAACAAACTCCACTAAATTTCTTTAAGATAATCGCTCTTACACAACATTAAGATGGAAAGTATCATATTTATGATACAATAAAAAGTAATGAGATGGATTTTATTAGCCCAACATGTACAGTCACAACTCATACTACAGAATATTGGAAATAAAATAAAAGTTTGATATAAATAAAATTATAAAAATTCCTGGAAAAGGAGGGGCATTTTTCTCTTCAGGTCTTAAATCTTAAGTTTTGAAGTAACCCAATGAATTACATCCTTCTCTGGTAAGCTTGGAACCAAGTGGGGAGGAGATATAGGAATGAGGCAAACATATGTTGGTTAGACACGTGATCCAGTGAGTTTCGTGAGATGCACACCATAATGAAATCCCTCACACCATCCCACCAGCACAGGGATGACTTATTCCCCAACCCACTTAGAAGCAGGGCCTGCGCACTAAGCTCACACCTGGTCACAGAGGAAACCAGAACACACTAGCTCCACAGACACCCTGAGCCAGGGAGAAGAAAGCCGAAGGCCCTTGGCTGACCATGACCAGGTACTTTTATCAAACTCACTCATCTGAAAGCTGATTTTCTCATTCAGTGGTAAGCAGCTAAAAAAGGGTGGGAGAGAGATCAGAAGAGTTAGCCTAGCTGAGGTCCCTCCACATGAAAACATGAGAAGCAGGGTCTAGTGTGTCTAATAGCACTGTTATACAGTTTAAGTCATAAATCAATTAATAAAACTAAGTATTTTCTGTCGTGATGCAGGGGTTCTTTTTTAGCAGGCGGTGGGGGGAGGTATGCAGAAGAATACATAAAGCCTCATGTCAGATGCCTTTAATTTAAAACTGCAAAAGTTCAGCTGAAAAGCAAACATTACATCATAAAAAATATTCAGATTTTAATTGCTTCTTTGATTTGCTTTACAAATGAGAAATTATAAGATGTTGGATTAAGATCTCAGACTTAAGACAAGAACACGAGGTTTAGACCTAAGCCTCTCTCTTAACCTCTCCTGAACCTCTGGATTCTCATCTGTGAAGTGAGAATAATGATCTCCTTCACAGGGTTTGTCTGAGGATCAAATGTGATGATGTACGTGAAAGTGCTTTATAACTCCAAAATGGCAAACAAGTGCAGGGGATAAAGTAAGTATTGTGTCCATTCTTTTGCTCTAACAAAGTCCTTCACACTGTCTTGTAATACCCAAAATTTTACGGGGAAACAGTGTGGCACCGCTTGTGAAATCAAGAATGTACAATAAAGCCATGTTTTCATTACTACCTAGTACATGTCATTAAGAAGTATGGATTTAAATAATTATGTTCTCTTGAAGGGAATTTTTCTTCCCAGTTCGTTCGCCTGAAAGAACAGTATATTAACACATCGGAAGCGAGGAAAAATGTAGTGAAAATGCTCAAATACAGTTTTTATGTTTGTATATGCCTAGTTATAGGAAACAGGTAAAAGAAGTTTCCATATATAAAATGCTACTTTGATAACCAACAATTTCTGCACAAACTTGAGAGGAAAGAGAGGCAAACAATTAATTTCCTCATCGTGTAGAAAAAAGAAACGTATGTTTAAGTATACAAACCATGTCCAGACAAAAGTATGGAAACTGGAAATAAAAACTGAAATGTGGAGATTATCATTTTAAGTACCAGGAAAATCAAATGCTAAGAGAGACTCAGTTGGGAGCTTGTTACAATACCTACAACAGGTAATTAGAACACTCTAGATAAACTAAGTTATTTTAAAGCAATGCATTCAGGAGGAAGGGTAAACAAAACAGAAGATGGAAGTTCACAAACGATTTCTACACCAACTACACAGTGTTAATTTCATTTTACTCCAATATGTTCAGAGTATTCAGGGTAGGAATTCTTTCTCAGATGAGCAAAGATAATTCTATTTATTTTAAATCTCTGGGCCAGTAATACCTGCTTTTCAGTTTGGATAATTTATTTTTACTTTTGTTTTCCTTGCTTTTGGAGATAAGAAATACCTAGAAAAATATTGTCGTGGCTAAAATCACTGCCTGTGTTCTCTTCTAGGATTTTATGGTTTCAAGTTTCACATTTAGGTCTTTAATCCACTTTCAGTTTATTTTAGAATGGGAGAAAATATTTGCAAATGATATACACAATAAAAGGGGTTAATATCCAAAATATATAAAGAACTAAAATCTCAATACAAAAGAAACAAACAATCCAATTAAAAAATAGAAGACATGAATAGACACTTTTCCAAAGAAGATATAAACATATGAAAAGATGCTCAATATCACTAATCATCAGGGAGAGACAAATCAAAACCACAATGAGATATCACCTTACACCTGTCAGAATGACTAAATGACTAAAAACAAAAAGACAAGGAAAGACGAGTGTTGGCAAGGATGTGAACTAAAAGGAACCCTTATGCACTGCTGGTAGGAACGTAAATTGGTGCAGCCACTGTGGAAAACTGTATGGAGGATCCTCAAAAAATTAAAACTAAAAATGCCTAATCATTTCACTTCCTAGTAGTTACCCAAAAAAGACCAAAAGCACTAATTCAAAAAAATATAGAGAGACCCCTATGTTTGTTGCAGCATTGTTCATAACAGCCAAGATACGGAAGCAATCTAAATGTCCACTGAAAGACAAACAGATATACACATACATGATGGAATCTTATACAGCCATAAAAAAGGGTGACATTTAAAAACAAAAAAAGGTTGCAATCATGCCATTTGAAACAACAAAGACAGACCTAAAAGGTAGTATGCTAAGTGAACTAAGACAAAGAAAGACAATTACCATATGATTTCACTCACATGTGGAACCAAAAACAACAACAACAACAAAAACCGAATAAACAAAAAGCAGAATCATACCTGTAAATACAGAGGACAAACTGATGACTTCCAGGGGAGAGGGAGGTGGGGAGATGGGCAATATAAGTGAAGGAGAGTGGGAGATAAAGTTAATGAAATTTTAATAGTTAAATATGATGGTAAATGACAGATACACTTGTGAGCACAGCATATTGCATAAACTTGTTGAATCACATGTTGTACACCTGAAACTAATGTAATATTGTATGTCAACTACATTCAAAATTTTTTTAAAGTTTTTAAGTGATCCATAGAACACAGAAAAAAACATTTGCTTTTCTATTAATTCTCAGGGCTTAGTAATATAAGAATTCTAGTATTACCAAGGTAATAAAAAAATGTTTTATTTAAAAATTCTGCCATGGACATGGACACAAAATCTGCATAAATCGTTAGTCTAACTAGAGCAAACAAATTCTAACACCTTTCCAGCTCTAAGTTACTATCAGAGGAACGGTCATGAACACATTACTCCAGAAGATATCTAGCCTACTTTATAAGTTCTTATTTAACTCGATTCTCATTGCCATGTGGTTCAAATGTCACCCCTCTCCAGATGTCATGTTTTTTTTTTCAGATCAAGGTAATTCTATCAAGGATATTTGTGGTCAGAAACCAAACTAATTTTACTGATCCAGATCTGATAGTCCCATAAAACAGAGTTGTCTGGTGCCGATCTGTGCAAGCCAGCTTCTTCTAACTTTCCCAGATTGAACTCGATTTTGATGGTAAGGCAAACATGAGTGTATGTCCAATTGATACATACCCCTCAATGATATTCAGTGGCAATTTAATACATCTGCCTTTCTGAAGGTCTATTATATCATCATGTACTTTAATGTCATGTACAAGTTCATCAAAAGGAGGAACAGTCAGCATTGTTTCAATTTAGTACCAAGGTTGTGATAACTTAGACTTCATCATAACATACTGAATATACAGTAAAATAACAAAACCAAAATAAATTATAGGAAAGAGATCCTCTTACCAAAGATTAAATAACAAAGAAAGTAGCCCCAACTTCACACAATTTCTTTTCTCATTACAGATTGAATGATCTCATCCTCCTTTACCAGCAAGTAATCCCACTGTCTTGAAATCTAGGTTGATTTAGAGTCAACAGTCCATCTGAGGAAGATGTCTGCCAGATGTATGGCTGACAGACAATGGGACACAGTAAGCCTAGATTTCAATGGTAAGTCAAAGGGAACAAGAGAATCCTATTACTCTTTAGTACAACTTTTGCACAAACCAGAAAAGTCAAAATCTCTTGCACCATTAAGTAGACTCACGAATCATGGAATATATTATTTTTAACAATAAGAAAAAATATAAGAAATAGCAATCATCTTTGGCCTAAGGAATAGTTAAGGAAAATACAATTCTAAAGACTTACAAAATTACAAAATTAACTCATCTGGTTTTGCCATTTTTTATTTTAAAATCACTGATTATCTAATGAAATTTTTTTGTTATTACTGCTCGAATACTATAGATGGAGAAGAGGTAATGTGTTTTGCCTTGACACATACCCAGACAAGAGTATGTGTATAATTTCTTTACTTCATTCTTCACTCCTTTTCTTTTCGTTTTTAATTCCACAGAGCTTGTGTCCGATATTACAGTTAGGTATCATTTTAACATAAAAACTATTTCTTTTTTTTTTAACTAAATGCCCAGGCATCTTAACTTGTCCCTAATATTTCTCCAGCACATTGATATTAACGTTCATGTGGTCTGATCACCAAAGTTGGAGTCACTTAGCCAAAGATCACACTTCAAGAAAGTGTTGTTGACAAAGGCAAGAATCAAACATGGATCTTGGTCTGTTTCCAGAGACTGGGCTGGACCACCTTATAATGATACAGCCTCAGGTTTATAGAAAAAAAAAATCAGGAGATAATGTTTTACTTTAACAGATGTTGTACTGAGTTTTTTTGTTTAACATTTTTATTAAGGTACAACCTACATTCAATAAAATGCCCTAATTTCACATCAACTGGCACATATTCATATGCTTATAAACCAGCAACCAGACAAGACAAAGAACACATCTGGTGCCTTGGAAAGTTACCTCATGATCTTTCACAGACAATAACCACCACTACCAGAGGCCCCCACTGTAATGATTTCTATCATCACTGATTAGTTTTGTCTATTCCTGAACTTAATACAAACGAAACATACAGTATATTCTCTTACTTGCATTTTCTTGCTCAACATAGTATCTGTGGGATTATTTATGTTGTTGCACATAACAGTGACTTGTTTGTTATTGTGTAGTATTCCACTCTATGAATTAGATTATGAAGTATTTGTCCATTTTTATGTGGGCAATCATTTGAGTTGTTTGCAGTGTTTGACTATTTTTAATAAAGCTGTTATAAACATTCTTGCATATGTCTCTTGGAAAACATGTGAATTTATTTCTCCTAATCAAGTATCTGGGAGTAGAACGGCTGTTTCATAGGATATCTATATACTTTGCCCTAGCACATAGTGCCAAAAACTTTTCCCAAGTGCTTGTACCAATTTTACCTCTACTAGCATATCTATTACCACTTGAAAAGGATAGAAGTGTTATGAAAATAAAATAAGTAATTGGGTGACAGACATTATACATAATATCTCAGAGAAAGAGAAAAGAGGGGAGAATGGGCTATCCATATGAGCTTTAAACGTTCCTAATGAAAATTATTCTCAATATTTTCTTGTTCATTTCTTTCTTAGACATAATTAATTATAACAACTGTGCCTAGAGTCAATCATAAACACTGACAGCAAGGTCTATATGCTGTAATTTGTTTATTTTTTAAATTATGCCATAATCATTCCACTTTTCCAATGAATACTCACACATCACTTTTCACATAAAATATAAGCACACTGTGTGTATTTGGTAGGAACATAACTCTAGGCTCTCTAATCAAATGTAAAGTTCTTGTTCTCGGATACATTGTCCCTGGCAATGTAAATTTCCTTCAATTCAGATTAGATTCAAAACTTTTTACTCTACAGATAGATTATAAAGTTATTCTCCTGAATTTCTGATGAGATTTTATGGAATACTATACTCAATCCTATCCTGTCCACCAAACTTTACCCTACCTCCCACTTCTCATTTCCCTCTGCCCACCTGGAAATTCATGCATATATGTACCAACAGTAAAGAGGAAGAATGGAAGGGACTCAGTTTTACATGAGGACAGAAAAGTTAATTACATCTTATGTTATGAAATCGTGGAAGCTAAAATACTGGTCATCTCCAAAAACATCTCAGTTCTTCTGGCCATGATTGCTCATATGTGTACCCTTACCCTCTGTGACTTCTTTTTTAAGATAGATTTATCTATCTATCTATCTATCTATTTATTTGACAGAGAGAGAGATCACAAGTAGGCAGAGAGGCAGGTAGAGAGAGAGGGGGAAGCAGGCTCCCCGCTGAGCAGAGAGCCCGATGCAGGGCTCGATCCCAGGACCCTGAGATCATGACCTGAGCCAAAGGCAGAGGCTTTAGCCCACTGAGCCACCCAGGCGCTCCCTCTTTGTGACTAATGAAATACAGATGGAGGGGCACCTGGGTGGCTCAGTGGGTTAAAGCCTCTGCCTTCAGCTCAGGTCATGATCTCAGGGTCCTGGGATCGAGCCCTGCATCGGGCTCTCTGTTCAGCGGGAAGCCTGCTTCCCCCTCTCTCTCTCTGCCTGCCTCTCTGTCTACTTGTGATCTTGATCTCTCTGTCAAATAAACAGATTTAAAAATTAAAAAAAAATAGAAATACAGATGGAATCATATGAGTAGGGTAGAGTAATGTACTAGGCCACTATTACAAAGCATTGTAAAACTTGAATTATCCAGCAATCTCTAAGCATAGTATACAAAGTATGAATGATTGATTTTAAAGATTTTTATTTATTTTTGAGAGATAGAAAGAGAGTGAGCACGAGTGGGGGAGGAACAGAAAAAGAAGCAGACTCCTTGTTGATCAGGGAGCCCCATGCAGGACTGGATTCCAGGACCCTGGGATCATGACCTTAGCAGAAGGCAGATGCTTAGCTGACTGAGCTACCCAAGCACCCTAAGTATGAGTGATTTTTGATGGGAGGAAAAGAAATTCAGGAGAAGTCCTAAATATCATTCCAAGTTAAAGTGCATCATTGTAGAAAGCACTGTAAGGAAAAAAGCCTCAAAGTTTTACGGGATGAAAGATATCAAAGTTACATTTAAGCAGCACTCTCTCTCTTTCTCTCTCTCTCTCAAAGAAGATAAGGCTGAGGATAGATAGCTAATTGCCTTCTGACCTCTAGAGTTTGGCCCCATTCGAGCAAGTCAACATCATATAATCTTTCAAAAAAAACAGATAAATTTCCTGCCTAATCCACAAATCAAGATGGTAGGAAATAAAACAGTAAGAATAAGAATACACAGGCAGTTTTCTAGAGCCTGCTCTTTACCCACAACTATGCATAATAAGCTCAGCATACCTGATTTAAAATATGTGTTCTAAAACCTAGTAATTCAAGCCATCAGCTGCTACAAGCCCTTAAAGACACCTAAGGATGATATCTTCCAGGGCACAAAAGGAAATTCCTTTCTCCCTCCTTTCTCTCCTGTTATGTCAAGCCCATTCTTATTTACTCAAAAAAGAAACATAAGAATGATGTGAGCAAGATGGTGGAATAGAAAGTCAAGGCCCACATTCTCCCACTGAAACACGATTTAACAATAATAAATGGACCAAAATACTTCTCTAAAAATTCCAGATTTGGATTAGGAAGTTGAAGAACCCCAGGTGACCACAAATCCAAGAAGAGCCTCACTGAAACAAGTAATATGAATAATTTCACTTTATCCACATCATTCCCTCCCCCAAGCCTGTACAAGTAAGTGCCAGGAGAGGACACCCTCACTTGTGATACTGCCCTTGAGTGGAAAAAAGAAGAGTGGAGCATGTATCCACAGGGCTGCCCAAGAGACTGGTTTCAGTCTCACCTCATTTGGAGCACTGAAGGAACTGGAATCATTTGGATGCCTGGCAACTGCTGAGAACAAAGAGTTTTGGCACTGGGGGGAGGGAGCTTGCTGTGGCTGGCATGGCTCAGCATGATCAAGAAAAGACACACAACTTGACGCCTTCTCCCTCTGAAGGAAGAGAAGAGAATGGAACATGTATCCAGCATTCTAGCTTTCCCAAGGGCTGCCTGAGGGAATAATATTGGTCCCACCTGACTAAGGATGTTGACAGGGAACCAGAATACTTTCGATGTCTAATGCCACTGAGAACAAGGTGGGGAAGCTTACAGATAAGACTTTGGCTAGACAAAACTAGAGAACTTAAAGAGCTACTGACAGCAAAGGGAGTGAGATATTATGAGTTCCTGGGGAAAAATAATAATAATAAAAAAATAAAAACAGCAAACCTCTCTAATTAAGAAATTGCACACTCAGGCACACAGAAAAATTGCATCCTTCCATAAAAAGTCTTGAAAAGCCCCCAGAATTGCTAGACAGACTACTGGAACTTCCCCTGTACAACATCAGTTGATAAAAAATGAGAGAGGTGCCTGTTTTTTCGAATGTGTGGATCCCAAAACAAAGCTGTAAGATACACAAAGAAACAGGGAAACATGGTCCAATCAAAGGAATAGAATAACTCTCTAGACCCCACCCTAAAGAAAGGTAGGTATATTATCTGAAAAAAAATTTAAAACAGCCATAATAATGATGCCCAATGAGCTTAAAAAAATGATGATATAAACAAAATGAGAGTATCAATAGAAATATAAAGGAGAACCAGAAAGAACTTTTGGACCTAAAGAACATAATAACTGAACTGGGGCAGGGAGGGGGGAAGGATTGGAGGGGCTCCAAATCATACTCAGTCAGAAGAAAAAATCAACAAACTTAAAGAAGGTGATTTGAAATATCTGGGCAGAAGAACAAAAATTTTAAAGAATGAGAAAGATTGAAGAAAGCTTAAATAACTTATGAGACACCATGATGTACACCAATATACATATTATAGGCATTTCAGGAGAGAAAGAGAGAGGTTAAAGAATAGCCAAAAACTTTTCAAATCTAGGAAAGGAAATGTACAATCAAATTAAAGAACCCAAAGAAATCCACATCAAGACATAATCAAATTATCAAAAAAAAAAAGTTTTGAAAGCAGCAAGAGAAAAGCCACTCATTATGTAGGAAGGTATCCTCCCTCCCCCACCACATGACTATTGGCAGACATGACTATTGGCAGACATCCCATTCCCTTGAAGGGAATGGGATGATAAACTCAGAGTGCTTGCTGAAAGAAAAAAAGTGCCAACTGAAAAAACTATAACTGGTAAAAATACTCTTCAAAAATGAAAGAGAAATAAACACTTTCCCAGATTAAAAAATGCTGAGGGAGTTCATCACCCTGCCTTATAAGAAATACTAAGGAAGTCCTTTAGGTTGAAATTAAAGGACATTAAACAACAAAACAAAAGCATTGCAAAGTATGAAACTCTCTGGTTAGGGACACCTGGGTGGTGCAGTCAGTTAGGCATCCAACTCCTGGTTTCAGCTCAGGTCATGATCTCAGGGTTGTGAGACTGAGCCCCATGTCAGACTCTGTGCTCAGCATGGAGAATGCTTAAGACTCTCTCCCCTTCAACTTCTATTCCCCCCCACTGTGCATGCACACACTTTCTCACAGTCTCACTCTAAAATAAAAATAAATCTTTAAAAAAAACTCACTGGTTAAATACAAAGACAAGGTCAGAATACTATAATACTATAACAGTGGTGTGTAAATCACTTTTAATTCTGATAGAGAAGTTAAGAAATTATAAACAATAACTAAAAATATGCTAATTAATACACAATGTAAGATGATAAATTTGTAACATTAATAAAGTGTGAGGGGGGCAGGGAGAAGCAAAAATGTAGAGTATTTATATGTAATTAAAATTAACTTATCAGCTTATACTGCTATAACTATATGATGCTTTATGTAACCCCCATAGTAACCACAAAGGAAATACCTATAAAAGATATATAAAAGAAAATGAGAAAAAAATCAAAACATGTCACACACATACACACACACACAATTAACGAACACAAAGCAAGAGAGAAAAGAGGGACCAAAAAAAGTATAAGACAGAAAATAATTAACAAAACAGTGGTATTAAATCCTTCCCTATTGCTATTTCAGATATAAATAGATTAAACTCCCAAATAAATAGATACAGAGTGACTAAATGGACAAAAAAAAAGAAAGAAAGAAAAGAAAACAAGATCCAACTACATATTGTCTACAAGATATTTATACTCTAGGATTACAGACACACACAGTCTAAAAGTAAGGGGACAGAAAAAGACACTCCATGCAGATGGAGATGCAAAATAGAGCAAAGGTGGCAATACTTAGACAAAATAGACTAAGTCAAAAACTCAAATGAGACAAAGAAGGGCATGATATGATGATAAAAGGGTCAATGCACCAGCAAGACATAACGATTATAAATATATATGCACCCAACATCATAGCACTCAAATATATGAAGCAAACACTGACAGAACTGAGGGGAGAAATAGACATAGAAACAGAATACACAATAATAGTAAGGGATTTCAATATTCTTCTTCCAATAATGAATAGAACACCCATACAAAAGACGTAAAAGGTTACACAGAACTTGAACACTATAGACCAAATGGAGCTAACAGAGATACACAGAACATTCCACCGCACAGCAGCACAATACACATTCTTTTATGCACAAATGAAACATTCTCCATGATAGATCACAATATTACGTCAAAAAACAAGTCTTAACAAATTTAAGAAGACTGAAATCATACCAAATATATCTCCCAACCACAACATAATGAAACTAGAAATTAATGATGGGGGGGAAGTGGAAAATTCACAAATAGGTGGAAATGAAACAACATGCTCTTGACAACCATTTGTTCAACCATTGGCTCAATGGTTGCCCTTTGATTTCTTAATCAAAGAGAAATTAGAAAATATGTTGTGATAAACAAAAACTAAAACACAACATACCAAAATTTATAAGATGTGGCAAAATACTAAGTATTTTGGAATACAGGATCTCAAATAAATAACCTTTATTCATTAAAAAACTAGAAAAAGAACTGAGCCCAAAATTAACAGCAACAAGAGAATATTTGTAATTTTAATAATCTTTAAAATAAAGATTAAAGCAGAAATAAATGAGATAAAGAGTAAAAAAATCAAGAAAATTGAGTTGATTTTTTTTAAATCAACAAAACTGAAATAACTTTAGCTAGATTAACTAAGAAAAAAAGAAGATTCAAATAAATAAAACTAGGAATGAAAGAGGAGACATTACAACTAATATCAGAGATACAAATGATTATAAGAGACTGTAATAATTATACACCAACAATTTTGATAACCTAGAAGAAATGGATAAATTTCTAAATTATACAACCTACCAAGACTGAATCATGAAGAAATAGAAAACATAAACAGACCTGTAACTCATAAGGATATTGAATCAGTAATCAAAAGCATCCCAACAAAGAAAAGCCCAGGAGCAGGTATCTTCACCGATGAATTCTACAAAACACTTAAAAATTAATGTCAGTCCTTCTCAAACTCCTACAAAAAACTGAAGAGGAGGGAATACTTCCGAACTCTTTTTATAAGGCCAGCATTTCCCTGATACAGAGGACAGAAAAAGACATTACAGGAAAAGAAAACTGATGCAAAAATCCTCCACAAATTATGAACAAATTGAATTCAACAGCATCATAAAAAGGATCCCAAAAAATCAAACATCATGACCCAGTGGAATTTATCCTTGAGATGCAAAGATGGTTTACCCTACGAGATTAATCAACGCAATACACAACTTTAAGAGAATAAAGAATAAAAGTCACACGAGCATCTCAATATTTGCAGAAAAAACATTTGACAAAATTTAACATTCTTTCATAATAAAACATTCACCAAATTAAAGAAGGAATTTACCTCGACATATTCATGGTCATTTTTGAAAAGCCCACAGTTAACATTTTAATCAATGGTGAAAAACCAAAAGCTCTTCTTTTAAGATCAGGAACAAGACAAGGATGCCCACTCTTGCCACTTTTATTCAACATAATATTGGAAGTACTAGCCAGAGCATCAAAAGTAATAAAATTCAAAGGAATAAACTTAACCAAGGAGGTGAAACACCTGAATGCTGAAAACTACAAAACACTGCTAAAAAAAAACTAAAGAAATCACCAACAAGTAGATACATCTCATGTTCATAGACTGGAAAATCCAATAATGCAAAAATTTCTCTATCACCCAAAGTGATCTATAGTTTCAATGCAATCCCTATTAAAATCCCAACAGCCAGGCACAGAAGGACAAATACTGCATGATTCCACCTTTATGAAATATGTAAAGTAGTCAAACTCGTATAACAACAGAAAGCAAAATGATGGCTGCCAGAGTGAGAGGGAGAGAGAAATAGGGAGTCGCTGTTCAGTGGGCACAAAGTCGCTGTCATGCAACATGAGGAATTTCTAGATATCTACAGTACAACATTGTGCTTGTAGTTAACTATACTGTACTATACACTTAAAATATTTTAAAAGGTTAGCTCTCAAGTGTTTTTTACAATAAAAAAATAGAAAAAGAAAAAACCTAAACTCTCAGATAAAGAAATCGTTGTCCATTACAAAAAGATCATCCTGAAATAAGAAACGTACTGCAGAATACACCTTTAAGGAAATGGTAAGCCTATGAAGTTGAAACAATCCATGTGGGACCAAAGTAAATAATATTTTGTTCATTGTGGATCAGTCACAACAAGAGTATAAAAGTGAACAATACTAGGAAATGGTAATCTTATATGATAAGCACTTCAAGGTAGAATTTAACCATATGTCCAAAAAAAAAAAAAAGGAAATTTGTCAAACAATGCAAACACAAATTGCATGATTTGAGGCTTCTGCAATACAACAATGCATTAATCATGATCTAATAGTTATTAAAAAGTCAAATGCAAAAAAGCCCTTATATTCCCCTAAGTACAATTTCAAAAACTACATTTTAAAAGATGGCTATTGTACAGCATGTTTGTGAACTGAATAGACACAGACATTACTGACATTCTTTCTTTGAGTGTGCATGAAGAAATATTTGGCAAGATTTCAAATTTAAATGTTTTTACAGACTGGACGTTTTGGCTAAAAAAATTTTTTACCACTTTTAAAGCACAACTACTCTTTCACGTGTAATTAGAATTTTTTAAATAGAATGCATTTACCAAAATACATATCTACAGAAAGTCTCTGAAGCAAGTACTGCCCAGACATACTTAATCAAATTTATATTCTAGGATATAAAAGAATGGTAAGTAAAATATCACCATGAAAAGCCCGTTTTAATAATGAAATATATCTAGCTTCAAAACCAAAGAACTCTAATCTTGTAACTTATTTAAAAATCTATGTATGTCAATTATTTTTCAATAAAATTGGGAAAGAAATATAAATTCTTCTGATCGAGATGAGAAAAGTCAACACAGTCTTACTGTTAGGAACATGGAAATAATAACTGATGAACATTTGTACTTGCTATAGTGTCTTTTTAAAAGTTTGATTAAAGAAAATGCTTAACTTCTATCCCTTCTTAAATAATCTAAAAATAAATTTAAATGTTTTTCTGTACTACAGCTCCCAAATAAATACGAATAGAGAAATAAATTTGTTTTCTAGGCCACTATCACTTAGAAATGTTTCTTTAAGATTTTATTTACTTGAGACAGAGAGAGAGAGAGAGAAAGAAAGAGAGAGAGAGAGAGAGCACGTGCACAGGAGAGTGAGAGGAAGAAGCAGACTCCCCGGTGAGTAGGAAGCCTGATGCAGAGCTTGACCCTAGGACCCTGACATCATGACTTCAGATGTTTAATCAACTGAGTCACCCAGGCACCCCAGAAATGTTTCTATCAAATGTGAACCAACATATTTTTGGAGTTTTAGGCAAACTAGAAAAAAAAGCCTTTGGGGGCTCCTGGGTGGCTCAGTGGGTTAAGCCTCTGCCTTCAGCTCATGTCATAATCTCAGGGTGCTGAGACTGAGCCCCGCATCGCATTGGGGCTCTCTGCTCCGCAGGGAGCCTGCTTCCCCCTCTCTCTCTGCCTGCCTTTCTGCCTATTTGTGATCTCTCTCTCCCTCTGCCAAATAAATAAATAAAAATCTTTTTTAAAAAAAAAGCCTTTCCATTTTACATATTATTTTTAGGTATATTATATATTAAATGCTTATAATATTACAAATTACTCTCCCCCAAAATAATATGAACATAAGCATGTCTATATCCTAATATGATTAATATTTGCCAAAAATTGGCGCGTTTCCATACCATGAGATTATCATAAACACAAAGTTAGATTTCATGGAATGATATAAAAATAACTGACTAATAAGTACTATATTTTCAAATATTCTCTCACTGATGGAGGAAATTTAAGTCTCTCTCAAGTGCAATTTTTAACATTTTTCCAGAGCCTTAACAATGTTAGTAATTTGACCTTTGTTTTTTAAAAAAAATCACATTCCCATTCGGAATTCTGTATAAGAATATTTTATAGCAGAAAAATTTAGAAATGAACAAAAAAAATCAACTGATGAATGGCTAAAAAAGGTATATAGATAGAAAGATAGACACATGCGCACGCACGCACACGCACACACACACACGCAGTGGAATATTAGTCATCAAAAAGAATGAAATCTTGCCATTTGCAATGAAATGACATGGATGGAGCTAGAGTGTATTATGCTAGGCAAAATAAGTCAGAAAACAAATTCTATATGATTTCACTCATACATGGAATTTAAAAAACAGATGAACATAGGGGAAAAAAGAAAGAGGCAAATCATAAAACAGACTCTTAACTATAGAGATCAAATTGAAGGTTGATGGAGGGGAGATGGGTGGAGGGATGGATTAAGTAGGTGACGGGTATTAAGGAGGGCACTTGTAATGAGCACTAGGTGTTATGTATAAGTGATGAATCATTAAATTCTACCACTGAAACCGATACTACACTATATATTAACAATTAGAATTTAGATAAAAATTTTTAAAAAGGGAAATAAACTAAACACACAAAAAAGGGAAATTATTAAATGAATTATCTTAGGAGACTGAGATTGTCTGCTATCATGTTAATAGAGGATAAAAATTATACATAAAAATAATAGAATATCCAATAGTATGAAAATAGAGTACAAAATTACATATACAATGTTATCCTTATTAAGGGACATGAATAAGCTCTCACACACATGAAATAAAAAAAGAAAGACTGGAACGAAAAAGACCAAAAACTCACTAACAAAAGTAACAGTAATCATGTGTGGTTTATATATATTCTTATTTTTTATGTGTCTTTATTTTCTTCCATCTCCACAATAGACATGCTGCAATTGAAAAGAAAAAGCAACAGCAAAAAAACAATATTTTCCAACTGCAGATTTTCTTGTTTCTAAAAACAAAATTTATCCAGAATAAATGAAACACAAAAATACATATTCACCTCAATTCTAACACGATAGATAATTTGACACTAAACATAACTACACTAGTATAAATAAGCAGGTTATACCAAAATGTTAGAAAATACAATTATTAATTGTTTGCAAATTCTACTAAGGCTTACCTTCACAAAGTTTCTGCTTCATCACCTCCCTTATTTTGGATATTGCAATATAGTCTTCCACATAAAACACATAAGTAGATGAAGGCTTATTGGCAATTGCTCTAAGTTCTGCATCTTCTGTTTCTAAACCAACGCCAATGGCAAATAATGTTATTTTGCTGTCTCTTGCTGCTTCTGCTGCATCTTTAACTTCATCTTGCGATTTACCATCTGTAAGTACTACTGCTATCTTCGTCAGAAACCGTGAGGACTTGGCAAAAAGGTAATCAAGTGCAAACTGGATGGCCTTTCCAGTCCTTGTGTTTCCACCCAGGTAATGTATGGATTCCATTGCTGCAATCAAATTCTCTCCAGAATCATGACTTCCAAGAGGAATCTCCAATACAGGGTAGTCACTATACTGGACCACTCCAACTTGAATAAACTTCGGCCCTATGTCAAAGTTTTTTGTGATATTGACAAGCCACTTTTTCACTATTTCAAAGTTTTCTGGGCCAACACTGTAAGAGCCATCTAAGATGAAAACTAAATCTGTCGGAGCAGTACGACAACCTAAGTGAAAAAGAAAACCATCAGAGCACATTTGTTGTATAAAAAGCAAACATGGGAGGTTTTTACTGCACGATCTTGAAGTAAGCAGATGCAGGGCATCCTTTCACAACATACATGGGTATCAAATCACCATGAGGCACACATTAAATATAATGCAGTTTTATATGTCCATTATAACTCAATAAAGCTAAAATTCTAAAATGTAACGAGCTCATAGGAGCTTTGTGAAGATTAAATAAGATATACTGTCTAACTCATGAAAATTATTTTAAATGAGAGCTATTATTTTTGTTAATATTTTTAAATTTTGTTGTCTTAAGGATTAATGCTTCAGCTTTTAAAAAAGTAGGGAATAAAAAATGAATGCTATATTTGACATGATATCTACACAGCCCTTTGTAGGGGCAGGTATTACCACAAAGCAGCATTTAATTCCTTTTCCCCACTGAATAAACGAAAACACAAAAATAAATAAATGATTTCCAGCTATATGTTAATAGCATTCTTTTAAGTTATCCCTGAAATATGTTTAGTTTAATGCTAATCTGAAGTATTTACAAAAATACACATAAACCAATGAATGAGAGAAAGAAATTTAAAAACAAAACAAAAAAAATTCTGCCAACTTCAGGATTCAACTACCCAGTAAAAATCTATACTCTTCGAAATAGTTAATAAAAGTTTAATGAACCAAGATAACCAATGTAGTCTACTCTTGCACGACACGCAAGATCAGTGTTTAAAGATCGGATCTCTCATTTTCAGCCATTAAGACACTTGTGCTATGTGAATCTTTGTTAATGAGTATATAAAGCTATTCTTCTTCCACAGAGAGAAAGATTCTTGTTTCAAGAAACAGGAAATACATGTGATCAGCATACCTAAGAGTTCTACTGGAGAACAAAAAACCATCTTTGGTGTGAGTTACACCTAGACAAGTCCTAAGCACTTGTGGAAAGAAAAAAATCTTACCTATTTTGCCCAGTACACAGCACGCCTCCAACCCTATTTTAGTCTTCCAGTATACGCATATTAAATACCTACCTTGTGCTGGATTATCATGCTAGGTACCAGCTTCAAAGATGCACAAGATATCTCAAACAAATACCACAGTCTATTAAGACAGACAACTGACTGGTTAGGCAAAGTACAAAATACTATGAGAACATTTAGAAAGGGGTAGCAAACTAACTGTGCAAAAGTCAGAGTAGATCCTGTGGGAAAGCTGACAGGGAACCTGAGATCTAAAGAAAATCATGGAGGGCACTGTGAGAAGGAAGGGAAGGGTGAATGGGGGGAAATCAGAAGGGGGCGATGAACCATGAGAGACTGTGGACTCTGAGCAACGAACTGAGGGTTTTGGAGGGGAGGGGGTGAGGGGGATGGGCGAGCCTGGTGGTGGGTATTGAGAAGGGCACGTATTGCATGGAGCACTGGGTGTGGTGCATGAACAATCTTGTAACACTGAAAAAATAAAATAAACATATTTTGGGGAAAAAAAAAATAAAAGGAGAGCTTTAGTCAGGTGAGGAGGAGGACCTTCTAATCAGAGGGAATAGTAAGTCCAAAGGTCCAGAGATAAGAATCGAACAGAGCCCAAAAGATAAACTGGTTTGAGTAATTCCAACAGTGCGAAATGACCAGCAGGGTACATTGAAAGGAATGGCTATACTTCCTTTCTGTTTCTCTCTATTCTGCACTCAAAACAGCAAAAGTACTACCATTTATGGCCCATACAATAAAGATCACATGTCCTTGGAGATGGTAAGTTGGAAGAGGGTGAGATGAGTCAAGTTAATATGATAATAAATTTTAAGTTCTGTGGTTTTACTAATGTTAATGGTCTCCCTTAGTAGTGATCAGATGCCCAATATAATGATTTATTTTCTGTAGACATTACAAGTAAGATATTGTAATTGCAAAGGACAGTCATGGAGGAAAAAACAATGTTCAGTGACTATTAGCATTTGTATTTCTGTATTTGTATTTCTGCATTTCCTTAGAAGTAAAATCAAGTAATCAATCTCTTACTCTTTCCCTCTCCTTTTCCTTTCCATTCTTTTCCTCATATTTGTCTATTTCCATATCTGGGAGGATGACAAGGCCACATGAAGATGACTCAGTTTTAAAGGTAACTCACCCATCACAGTAACCCGTAAAAATAAACTATTGTCAGGTGAACATACAGTCCAGAAGTTACCAAAAAAAATTTTTTTACTGCCAAAACATGGATTTATCTAAAAAATGTAACCATGATTATGATGTCACTCTTAAGGTGGTGGTGAAGTCCAAAAAATCATGAGAAACACTATTCCAACATCCTTTGGTATGGCGAACACTGCCAGAGTTCAGGCCAGGGACAGCAGAAATGGAATTCTGCCCAGAGGCAAATTTTCTAACGAAGGGAATGTAGTTCTTCTGGGTTTTTCTGGAAGCTGGACTGAGATTAGAGACATATGCTTTTGCTGGACTTTTGTGGGAGATACAAAAGGACAGGCAAGCTATGTTTGCAGAGTTCTTCAGGATTGTCCTTCCTCAATACTGTGAGACTCATTATCTAGACCTGCTAGTGTTTGTGTGACACTTGATTCAGTATTTGTAAACTCTTACAGGGTTATTCTTGGCCCTTCCTATCCCTTTCCAGAGCCACAGACCATATATTTCATAACTGCAAGGTTAGCCAAGAGCATGGGTACAAAAAAGCAAGTACTGTCATTTATAAAAACTAGACAAAATATCACTCCAAGAGACCTCTTCCTTAGAGAGATGAATCACCAGTGTCATAGAAAAAAAAAAAAAAATGGACTGAAGATCAAAGGCATAGTTCGAATACCAGTTATAGCTCTAACCAGCTGTATGATATTAGGTAAGCCCCTTAAATTTTGTGAATCTCTTTCCTACTCAAAAAACAGAGAAAAGAACATCTACTTTGAATAAGTACGTGAGTGGATTAAACTATGAGTGTTATATAAACATTAAATTTACTATTAATAAATTTTAAGCAAGCTGAATCAAGTTGTCAAACCATACGATTTATAGAAACCATGATTTATAGTAGGGTGCTTATGAGTTTTAAAATATGATTATAAGCCAACTTTTTTTTACAAGAATCATGATATCTGTAAATAATGGCCCGGGTAGTAGAAATGCAATTAATATAGCTCTTTCTCTAATGCAAGCTCTCCTATACACAATCAGAATAACAGTCATCATCTACTGAGATGTCACTGTGCTAAGCCATTAATGGGAGTTATCCTATTTACATGAATTATCTCGTTATCTCTATGAGATAACCTCATAAAATGGTCCTAATAACCCAATGAGGTAAATACTTAATCTCCCTATCACTAAGTTCTAAATGGCTGAGTATAAACTGAATACCATACCATTTTTTCCAAAGCCTGATGGGTAAAAGAGAATAAATAATTACCATGGAATTTTCTCAAAATTACCTCCGATAGAAGCTTTTCCTCTCAGTTAATATGTAACATAGCAATTCATTTCAGTTTAGGGAATTACAGCATCAAAGACAGTAAGAATAAGGTCCCTAAAAGAATTGCTTGAGCTCCCCTAGTTTGATTTCCACAATCAATTTGTTGATAACAAAAATACTGATAGTTCTTACTTGATCTTATTTCCCCATCTTCAGCTAATACAGAATTCCGAAGAAGCAGGACCAAAACTATCCAAAGTAATGAAATATGGCGAGCCATGTTTCTGTTTTTGTTCTAATATTTTGGTTTTAGGATGCCTAAAGAGAAAAAAGAAAAAAAAATTAAACACATTAGAAAAAAAAAAGACAAATACCTAGGCATTGGAAGTTTAAACTTTTTCATTGTAATACTTAGTTGAAGTAGTTCTTACTAGCCTTAAAATAATTTATGTCTAAAATAGCTATATTTTAGGGTGCCTGAGTGGCTCAGTTGGTTAAGCAACTGTCTTCAGCTCAGGTCATGATCCCGGAGTTCTGGGATCGAGTCCCACATCGGGTCTCCAGCTCCACGGGGAGTCTGCTTCTCCCTCTGACCTTCTCCCCTCTCATGCTCTCTCTCACTGTCTCTATCTCAAATAAATAAATAAAATCTTTAAAAAAATAAAATAAAATAGCTATATTTTAATAAAAGAAATGACAAGAACCATATGATCCTCTCAATTGATGAAGAAAAAGCATTTGACAAAATAGAGCATACTTTCTTAATTAAAACTCTCCACAGTGTAAGAATAGAAGGAACATCCCTCAATATCATAAAAGCCATATACAAAAGCCCTCAGAGAATATGATTCTCAATGGGGAAAAACTGAGAGCTTTTCCCCTAAGGTCAGGAACACGACAGGAATATCCACTCCCACCAGGGCTGTTCAACATAGTATTAGAAGTCCCAGCCTCAGCAATCAGACAACAACAAAAAAATAAAATAAAAGGCAACCAAATTGGCAAAGAAGTTAAGCTCTCACTCTTTGCAGATGACATGATACTTTAAATGGAAAACCCAAAAGACTCCACCCCCAAATCAATAGATCTCATACAGAAATTCAGCAAAGTGGCAGGATATGAAATCAATCCACAGAAATCATTTGCATTTCTATTTACTAGATTTACTCAATTTAATAGATTTGATACCCATGTATGTTGTGAACGGATGCCCTGTATCCTTTACTACATTTGCATTTCTATATACTAACAATGAGACAGAAGAAAGAGAAATTAAAGAATCGATCCCATTTACAACTGCAACAAAAACCCTAAGACACCTAGGAATAAACCTAACCAAAGAGGTAAAATGATATGTACTCTGAAAACTATAAAACACTCAGAAAAGAAATTGAGGAAGACACAAAGAAATGAAAAAACATTCCACGCTCATATATGAGAAAAACAAATAGTTAAAATGTCTATACTACCCAGAGTAATATACACATTCAATGCAATCCCTGTCAAAATACCACTGGTATTTTTCACAAAGCTGGAACAAATAACCCTAAAATTTGTATGGAACCAGAAAAGACCCTGAGTAGCCAGTAGAAAGGAATCCTGAAAAAGAAAACCAAAGGTGGTGGCATCACAATTCTGGACTTCAAGGTATATTACAAAGCTGTGATCATCAAGATAGCATGGTACTGGCATAAAAACAAACACATAGATCAATGGAACAGAATAGAGAACCGTAAGTGGAACTCCAACTCTATGGTTAACTAATCTTCAACAAAGCAGGAAAGATATTCAATGGAAAAAAGACAGTCTCTTCAACAAATGATATTGGGAAAATCAGACAGCCATATGCAGAAGAATGAAACTGGAGCAATTTCTTACACCATCCACAAAGACAAAATCACAGTGGATGAAAAAACTAAATATGAGACAGGAATCCATTAAAATCCAAGAGGAAAACACAGGCACAACCTCTCTGACTTTAGCCACAGTAACTTCTTGCTAGACACTGTCTCTAAAGGCAAGGGAAACAAAAGCAAAAATGAATTTGGGGACTTCATCAAGATAAAAACTTTTGCACAGCAAAGGTAACAGTCAACAAAACTAAAAGGCAACCTATGGAATGTGAGAAGATATTTGCAAATGACATATCAGATAAAGGGCTAGTATCTAAGCTCTATAAAGAACTTATCAAACTCAAAACCCAAAAACAAATAATCCAGTCAAGAAATGGGAAGAAGACATGAACAGACATTTCTCCAAAGAAGACATACAGATGGCCAACAGACACATGAAAAAATGCTCCATGTCACTTGGCATCAGGGAAGTACAAATCAAAACCACAATGAGATACCACCTTACACCAGTGAGAATGGTTAAAATTAACAAGCAGGAAACAAATGTTGGCAAGGATGTGGAGAAAGGGGAACCCTCTTACACTGTGGTGGGAATGCAAATTGGCATAGCCACTTTGGAAAACAATTTATCACATGGCTTCACTCATATTTGGAATTTAAGAAACAAAACAGATGATCACAGGGGAAGGGAGGGAAAAATAAAATAAGAAAAATAAAATAAACTGAGTGTGGTGCATGAATAATGAATCTGGGAACACTGAAAAAATAAAATAAAATTCTAAAAAATTAAAAGAAAATAAGAGAACCAAGAGAAAGTTGAGAGCAATATAGAATAGCAAGAGAGATCTACCTTCCTCCCCATGTTGAGGCAGCCAGAGAATTGCTCAAATACAAATCTTTGGCTTGCTGAAGCCTGGGGTAGAAGCAACAGAGCTAAGAAAAGTCCCTCCAAGGCACTTCAGTCCTTCACTACAGTGGAAAGAGATAGCTCAAGAAGCAGAAAGCCAAATGAAGTATGAGAAAAATAAAATTTGGAAATACAAAAAGGTAGAAACCATATTGACAAGCTGAAAGAAATCCAATGTTCTCCCAAAATATGAGAAGCAAGAAAAATCTGATATCTGATCAGGATTAAAATATGCACTAAAAGCAGATCCAGAGATGCTCTAAATATCAGAAATATCAAATAGGGTCTTTGAATTGGTTATCATAAATAAAGGATCTAATGAATAAGATGGACAACAATGGGAAAATTTATGAGAAATTTCAGGAGATGGAAAACTTGAAGAAAGATACAAGCTGAAATGACTGCCATCAAAAATATTTCAAAAAAATAATTCATACAATGGGCTTAACTCCATACATCAGGGGAAAAGATTAGTAAACTCAAAGATATCAAAAGAAATTACCCAAAATGAAACCTAAAAGGGAGTTGGGAGAGAATGATAAAAGGAAGAGAGCATCTGAAACCTATGGAACGCTATCAAGTGGTCTTGATTAAGCATACAAGCAATTCGCTTTTCAGATGGAAAGGAGAAAACGAATATTTGAAATACATGAAAATACAATAGCCAAAGATTTTCTAAATTGACCAAAGCTACCAACAATCAGATCAAAGTTCAACAAACCCCAAGTCAGACCTAGGTACATCACACTCAATTCATACCAAAATAAAAGAGAAAATTCTTAAAACCAGCCAGAGGAAAAAGACATTGCATAGAAAGGGACAACAATTCAAATTTTAGATGGAAATTTTATAATAATAGAAAGGGTAGATCAGAAAGATGTAAAAATTCTAAATGTATAGACATCTAATAATAAAGCTACAGAATACATGAAGCAAAAAATGGGAACTAAAAAAAATTTAAATCAAAATGGTACATTTTAACACTCACTTTTCAGTAATTACTGAATTAGACAAAAAATTAGAAAAGGTACAGGCTTTAAAAACATCAACACACCCTGACATTTATAGAACATTCCACATAACAACAGAATATACATTCTTTTGTAATGTAAATGAAATAGACACCAACACAGACCATATGTTGAAGAAAAAATAAGCCTCAAATTCCAAGGAAATGAATTTATACTGATTATTTTCTTTGACCAAATGGTACTAAATTAGAAAAGGATAAAGAAAAACATCCCAAAATATCTGGAAACTTAGCAACATATTTCTATATAATTCGTAAGTTTAAAAAAATCAGAAGGGAAACTTAAAATATTTCAAACTGATCAATAACTTTTTTTAAAAAAATCAAAATTTTATGATGCAGCTAAAGCACTGTTTAGGGAGTATGTTTAGCTTAAAAATATATATTAGAAAAGAAGAAAAATTAAAAATCAGTATCTAAACTTCCATTTTAAGACTGACCTGGGTGGCTCAGTCAGAGGAGCATGCAACTCTTAATCTTGGAGTTGTGAGTTCAAGTCCCCCTAGGATGTAGAAATTACTTTAATAAAAGCTCTAAAAAAGCCTCTATCAAAGAATGTAGGGACCATAAAACAAATCAAAGCCAAAAGAAAAAAAAAATAACTGATGAAATAGAAAACTGAAAAAGAAAAAAGAGTTAATTCTTTGAACAAATGAACATTCTTAGATATCCTAGTAAGAATAACCAAGAAATAAAACAGAAAACATATATTACATGAGTTGATATTGAGATAGGGGATGCCACTACAGACCCTACAGACATTAAAAATATAATACGTAGGGGGGCAAGATGGCAGAGTAGTAAGAGATCCTGCAGCAACCTGTCCCCAAAAGTGAGCTGGAAATCTACCAGAACACGCTGAACACCCATGAAATCACCCTGAGGAGAAAGATTTCTCACTCCGGGATCTCTCTGAGAGCAGAAGACAGCAGTGGAGAGGTAAAAGCAAAGTGGGAACACTCGAACTGATATCGGAGGATAAACAAAAGGGGGAGGGAGCCACCAGAAGCTAACCAAGGACAGTAATACCCCAAAGGAAAGTGCCCGGTGGCGGGGGACCAGCATTAACGTAGAGCCCGTTAAAAACACTTAAAAAGGGCAGAAGGTTCTGAGGAGTAAGTAGTGGAAGGGGGTGGTCGTAGGCACCGGCGCTTGGACCCACTCTCCCAGGAAGGAGCGCCCCAAAGTGAGACGGGTGGGGGGATCCAGTCCGCGATTCCTGAACCTGCAGCTTTCCGCTCTCTGCAACAACCTGTGAGCCAGGGGCGCACCTGCAAGAGCCTTTAGAGAGTCTACGGTGGTCCACGAGCCGCAGCTTTTCCCAGTGTGCGCCCGCCACCTCGACATTCGCGGCACACTGCAGAGCCTGAGCGATCCCCGCCGGCTACGGAGAGAATGCAGCCAAGTGGCCTAACCTCCGGGGTGACCCTCGCGGAGCCACAGAAAGGCGGCTGGGGTCGCGACTTTCCCGGATGCCGCAGGCCTTCCGCAGCAGGCCCCCAGTCCGCGCTTTGGAGCTGCAGAAAGGCGGCTGGGGTCACACTCCACCTCAGACAGGCTGCTCTGTGAGCAGAAATTTCACGGAGGCGAGTGTGTGTTCTGAACAACACAGAGGGGAGAAGAGACTCGTGGCTTCCTGCAACTCGGAGGTCTGAGTGCTTCTGGGAAGATTTATTGCTTGGACTCTCTGAAAAGGTGAAAAGGCTACAAAAGGCCAAAAACCTTCAGAGAACGAGAGACTGAGAAACCGGTTTCCACAGAGCTCAGCCCCTTGACTGGGGGGCAGGGTGACTCAACCCAAGCAAGACTGACTGGAAAACAATGCGGCAGACCCCTCCCCCAGAGGACCAGCCAAAGAACAAAAGGACTATAACCACAGGGTCCCCATAAAATTTTAAATCCCCAACGCCAGGGATAATCAATATATTAAGCTCCTGGTAATACCCTCAAACATGTATATTTCATAGATACGAGTTTGTTTTTGTTTTTGTTTTCTCTTTCTTATTCTCTCTCTTTTTTTATTTAATTGTAGTATTCACTTGCTTTCACATTTCTTTTTTCTTTTATCTTTTTTTTAACTACTTAACATTACAACGAGAGGTTTAATACAACTATAAACCCAGGAGGACTTGAAATAACCTTCCTCGCCTGCGAGGAGTTATAATCACCCTCCCATCTTATCCCCCTGTCAGTGTTTCTACATATCTGCTTTTGTTCTGGTATTACATAAATCTTATTCTTGGGGTTCATTCTGCTAGGTTCTTTTACTTCTTGTCATTTATTCGTGTTGGTCTATATGTTTGTTCATGCTTGTTTGCATACCTTATAAACCTTAGTTTTGGGGCCCATTCTGGCTGGGATTTCCTCTTTTTTTCCTTCTATCTTTTTTTTCTTTATCCTTATTCTTTCTTTTTGGTGGTAAAGCCCAAAAGCTCCAAAACCTCCGGAGTACACCCTGTCTGGATTGGGGAAGGTATATCCAGCTACACATCCTCTCGTCCATTTCTCATCAAAATGACTAGAAGGAGGAACACCCAACAGAAGAAAAACCCAGAGACTACACCCTCTCCTTCAGAACTATTGGACATGGACATCAACAGTATGTCAGAAAGGGAATTCAGGGTGGCAACTATCCAGGCAATGGCTCGGATGAAGCAAAACATTATAGAATCGCTAAGGGCAGAAATGAGATCCAGTATAGCAGAGGTAAGAAGTGCTATTAATGAGATCCAATCCAATCTAAATAGACTAACAGCTAGAGTTGTGGAGACAGAGGATAGAATTAGTGATCTAGAGGATAAAATGGTTGAGATGAAAGGTCAAGAGGAGAGCTGGAAAAAACCGCTCAAGAATCATGAGAACAGACTTAGGGAAATAAATGGCACAATGAAACGTTGCAACATCAGAATCATTGGCATCCCAGAGGGGGTAGAGAAGGACAGAAGTCTAGAAGATATAGTTGATCAAATTCTACATGAAAATTTCCCCAATCTGGGGAATGGAACAAGTGTTCATGTCCTAGAGGCAGAAAGGACACCTGCCAGGATCAATAAATTGAGAAAAACACCAAAGCACATAATGTGGAAATTATAATTTTAGACAGGAGGTCCTGAGGGCAGCTAGGGGAAAGAAATTCATCACATACGGAGGAAAGCCCATCAGAATAACGTCAGACATGTCCTCAGAAACCTGGCAAGCCAGAAAGGGCTGGCATGATATATTCAGGGCACTAAACGACAAGAACATGCAGCTAAGAATACTTTATCCAGCAAGGCTGACATTCAAAATGGATGGAGAGATAAAGAGCTTCCAAGACCGGCAAGGATTAAAAGAGTATGTGACCACCAAGCCGGCACTCCAGGAAATCTTAAAGGGGGTTTTATAAAGCAGAAAGAACACGTGAGTGACTTAGAACAGAAATTTTCCATCTATAGAAACAAGGACTTCACAGGCAACATGATGTCAATAAACACATATCTTTCAATAATCACTCTCAACGTGAACGGCCTAAATGCTCCCATAAAACGGCACAGGGTTGCAGAATGGATAAAACGACAGGACACATCCATATGCTGTGTACAAGAGACACA